>OY756214.1:6636000-7845250 GCA_963576875.1 Acrobasis repandana
ACTGGCCCATATTTGAAGGCAAAGTGTATTTGATAATTTATCAAGTTTATCATTGAAGTTTTGCGTTATATGAATTTACATGTACAAGTTTAGTAGCTTTATATATTTTTGTCGTTTTTGTCTGATGCAGCAATGTTTCGATATTTATTTAAATTTTTGTTTTGGTAATACAGTATTACCTATATTCTGTCAGAAAATAATAATATAAATTGGTTTTTGTTTTTTTTTTAATTATTCTTTTAATGGTTGGCCTATAGAGAATGCCATATGGCGTTAGGTCCGACACATGTACAATACTTTTTAGTGCAATACATTTTTAAATAAATAAATATTTTATTTGAGAAATACATGGACTGTCTAATTTTAGTGTAGGCTTTGAGATATTTACTTTATAAAAAATTCATACATACAACAAAAAAACTGATGTTTTTTAACAACTTCATGATTATAAACCTCAAAATTACTAAACAAACTGCATGTATTTGCAGTTTAAAAACAGTTGGCATGAATACAAGAATACTATCTGCTTCTTATACGCAAACTACCTCACTACGCGCGTTACATACGTAACATAGCGTTTTATTTTATGTGCAACATTCACTCTTGTATTTTTAACTTTGATTGTTACATACAGCTTTATGGTTATAAACCTGAAAATTAGAGGACAAACTGCATGCAAAGCTAGCTGCCGTATGCCGTAGAAAGCTGTTCAACAATAGCTGCTATTCATACCGCAACGGTTCCCACGGGGCCCAAGTTAATTTCAAGTTTACCGAGCACCGCCAACTTGTACTCACTTATTAAAATGCCAACATCTCAGCTTAATAGGTTTTCGTAAGTGTTCTAAGGAAGAAAGTTCGCCGTTGTATTTATGGAGCACGGAATTAGGCGCTGAAATTGCATTGTTGGATGGATGTAAGTAAGCGTAATAACTATGAAATGGCGGCGACGGCAGAACTCGCTTGCGTATAATGGAGTGTTGCAGAAAGACGAACGAATCCTTGATGAGGATTGTTCGTACATACATTCGTCTTATGATGTGATAAGACATTAGACATGCCTAAGAAAGAGTAACAGACATACGAAAAAAATGGTTTGCGAGTGTAGAAATTCGATCAGTTGCTCAATTCGTAACATTTCTCGTGAGGAATTTAGTTTGCGAGAGAACATTTTTTTCCGTATTTCCTTCGTATTTTCTTCCAAACTGGCCTGAAAGAAAAGAAAAAACTTAGAATGTACCAGCTGCTTCCTACCTGCGCAGATCGAGGCAATGAGTAAAAATGCTCATCATGTTAATAGGTGATGCGGCTAGCAACCCATCACTATTTTGATTCCTTTTCCAGCTTCATGCCCACCATAACGCTAAAAGTGGCATTTGAATCTTGCGATTCTGGATTCTGTCTAGTTAGGGCCGCAAAATCTAAATTGCTCTGTCAGCCCCATTAGGGATAAAGACGTGAAAATGTACCTATCTTTATCCTTCCTTCAGTCTGCCATGTTGTTCAATATAACGGACTGAATACTTAGCTCCTGCTTCTCAAGGATATTACAACATGGAAAGTATACCTACTTAGATAAGAAAAGATAAATGTGGTACCCAAAACTGTATTAATTTAGATAGCAAAGATATTGTGGTAAAAGTACCTACATCAAACTACTTTTTGTTAATTTCTTGTAATTTTTTCTCTTCGTGTCAGTATAGCTTAAACTAGTTTTACCTACAATTAGAGAATAAATTACAGAATTACCTACAATAAATAAACGATACCGTTCGGTTTATGGAGGGTTGAATAAAGTTGGGTTATACAACCTATAAAATATTACTTATGTGCTCTTACAGACGAGCCGAGCGACCATATACCTGTCGGCTACAGTTCGTAATAGGAGTGATAGTCGGCGACAGTAGGTGACCGTCGCCAACAGTTGTCGCGGACATTCAGGCGCTCCTCTCTTAGAACCCTTAAAATACATACATATTTGTAAGTTCATTTAAAGCAAACCTTAAGGCGATTCTCACATTGCCCCGCACTACGCAGCGTAGCGCGTGAATGCGTGTTCTAACGTTACTTGTAAGTATCTCCGTTTGTATAGAAAACACGTACAGTCCAACACACAGAAAATGCAGTCATAAAACGCAACATGATGCGTGGCAGTGTGATAATCGCCTAATACGCTCAATTTCATCATCAACATGGTATAATACAATAAGGTATTCTATTCCCGTGGCATCTGGTCACGTGATTAGAACAGAGTGTTGCCATTATGTGTAATTGAATAATCGCGCATAGTGAATTTTTTAACCTAACAAACCAATCATGAACTCTGTCGTTTTTTATAAAAATATACTGATTACATACGGGCCTGAGTAAATACGGTGCCGTAGTAGCAGGCCTGTGTCACTCCCCGTTTAGGTATCGAAAATGTACCTACATTATTACTATGCGTGCAGGCGGCCCCTCCAGGTGGTAAATTCAGTTATACGAATCGTTTGTCTAGAGTAATAAGAATGAAATTGGCTTGCAATGGATGGTTAGGTATCTTAACGAAAAGGTGCTGAGTTCTGATGTGAGCTAAATAAAACCATATCGCCACATTAAGTAGATATTTCTTTGAATTTCTTTGCTGAGTGAGACTTCTGTATGTTAGTATTATTTATTCTGTGGTAGTAGTAAGGTACTGCATGCATAATAAACTTTCCGATTTGTAATAGCTAAAAAAATAAAAAAAGTAACAACTGCTATTTTAGTATGTTAAAAGTCTCATCATGCATATTTAACCAATGCAGCATATGCATTAAGTTCCCACGATGACGTCTTCAATTAAATTGTTTAGTATCCAGCTACAAATTAATTATACAAATAAACAAATACTGACAGAAAAGGAAGTTCTAGTTATATACTACTAGCTTTTGCCCGCGGCTTCGCTCGCGTATCCCACGGGAACATTACTTTTTCCGGGATAAAAGGTACCCTATGAAGGACATAGGGTACCTTTTATCCCGGAAAAAAGTACTCCTAACTATATGTATGCGAATTTTCAAGAAGATTGGTTCAGTAGATAAAGCGTGAAGAGGTAACAAACAAAAAAACAAATATAAACTAATTTCTTATTTATAATATTAGTTAGGATTAGGATTTCACGTACCTGCGTTTATGATCGGATTACAAGACCGTTTGTAGGTTACATTATTAGATAGGTTAGATATATTTATTGCAAAATGCATAGGTACGGTACCTTGTCCGCGTATTATCATTATTTTTATTCTATAAAATATTTAAAGTATTCATATCTTCTCCACACTACAGTTAAAAGAGGGTTGTAGAGGTACAATATAATTACTTCAAGGCTAAATATTACTTGAAAGCTTGCTCAGCCAATGCCGACGAGCCCTGTGAGAAAAATCGAAGATTTTAATGTTTCTAATTAACTTAAGGTTACGCGGGTTCACAATTTGCAAAATTGTGTCTATCTATAATATGTAATATCTATCCGTTTTGGCTACAAAATATATATATATATATATAATACAAAAAAAAATAACTAAAACACAGTGAAATATTCGTCGAGCACGGCTCCTACCCTTTCTTCGCTCTCGACGAATATTTCACTGTGTTTTAGTTATTTTTTTTTTGTAGCCAAAACGGATAGATATTTAGATAATACTTACATTTTTTGGTATAATTTTCATATAAAAAGGTGATTGTATAAAATAGTAATACGTATTATACAAGTACATTTTTTGGTATAATTTTCATATAAAAAGGTGATTGTATAAAATAGTAATACGTATTATACAGGCAAATTTAGGCAAATTTAGAGGTATGTTTGTGATTTTTTTCTATCGAGCCAAAAATGCTCAGTCGCGTTTTGGCTATTGTAGGTGTCTGTAGAAAATCCTTAAGATTTTCATGTAAATTTTTTGAGGAATAAACTGTAGTAGTTTAATAACAGAGATTTTTCAAAAACACGCACAGTATTGCAAATTGTGAACCCACGTCACCTTAAGTAGGTTCATTTCACTATTTTGTATAGAACATCACTTTTTTCGCATTTTTATTTATATTTTTTCTCTAAAAGAAGTTGATCGAGATTATAAATGAAATAAGTACTTAATAGACATCCTTGCCATTATTTTCTGTGAGCCAATATATTTTGTATGCATGCTGTGTTCGCTCCTAGAGGTTGTACATTTTTTAAGTCATTTTGTGTACATAACTCATTTGTTAATATCGTAACAACCAGTTTGCAAACGAAATAAACAAAAAAAAAACCAATGCAACCAATTGTTACAATGCATGGAAGGGACAAAAAGGTTAAATGATGGAACCGAAAGCCATTTAGAGTTAATTGTAAATTAATTCAAAAAGTAAACATATCATTCTATAACCAACATTCATCATTCTATGATCAGATCGTTCCAATTAAATTCACATTTGAAATGAAACTAACATAAAACGGTGAGTGTAGTCTTTAACCTCAAGAAGCCGGACCTGGATTATTACCGAAACCGGGTATTATCCATTTTAGTAGGTAGTGGTATCGATTTCAGGCTGCTCCTGCAATGGCCAGTTATTTGAACATCATAACGTTGTTTCACGGACACCTGTCCACTCCCACGGCTGGTCACGCACTGTCCAACCGTGTTGTTTGAACGCGGATACCATGATCTATTTAAGGGCTCGTACGAATAAGTGTTTGGTAACGCGCATTTTTCCTCTCTTGATTACAAGAGAATTGAAATAGTAACTAGAGATAAAAAAGTTGTAAATTTAGGAAAAAAAGGGCAATACTTTGATATTTATTTGTATGTATGTAATAAATTATTTATTATTATGCTTTTTATATATAAGTATGAATATGTATATATATATATAATATATATATTCATTTATTTATATAAATATTTTTTTTTTATAATGTTCTATATTTTGTATAAGTATTTTAATATCTATTGGTTATTTATAATTTATATTTTAAATTTAACTGCGCCACCTGTTATCTTACTCATATACTTCGCACTCCTTCTCTTTATGGTTGCCTGTAAGAGATTGCTTCGGCGATAAGAGCGGCTCTTGTACCTTATTTATTTATAAGTTCCGTAAACTTTGTAATTTTTTATTGTTTTTTATTTGGTGCAATAAAGATTTTTGTATTGTATTGTATTGTACTTTGAGAACCAAGAAAATGAAAAATTAAATAATAGAATCACGAGTGTTCGTGGGATTCTCCAATGAATCCAGACTATTACGGCAAAAAGCGAAATATCACAATTCTCCCGAGATTACACTATCTACTTTTCATCTCTGTCTATAAGAAAAATCTACAACAAATGTGCGTTTGTATATTTATTTTACCAGTATTATAAAAATCAAAAATGCTGCAATAAAGTTTAAATAAATAAACTATCTTTTCGGGCGTTGGGCAGGCTGCAAGCAGCACTTGGTTTTTCGTGCAGCTATTGAAGTTGGCTAAAGTCCAGTTGAGAAAATGGGTTAAAAATTGCAGTTAGTGAAGGAAATATCGAAAAATGTGTGAGCGGCCATCATGGAGTCAAAATTTATTTGCAGTTTTAGTTCCGCGGGATGCTTTACCCCAAGCATGCAAAATTTCAGATACATTCGATGTTCCAGTAGGACGTTAAACGAATAAGTAAAATTCTAAAATCCAGACGCTATCTTGGATTCCAAAAATAATGACAGATTTGGATTCCGCGATCCAAAAAACCCTTGCGTACTGAATTTAGGGAGTGTCTCGGCCTACGGCCTCGCGGGGGAGCTCAGCCTTTGCAATATCGCGAGATTAAAAAGAGGTTTTAGTCTTACTATTTGGTGATAAAAATCATCGTTTGTTAAAAAATATTATGTTAATATTAATTCAAACGAAAAAACATCGCAAGCCCACATAGAGCTGTGCTTTGTGCTAGGAAGTATAAAATTTATAAAAGATAACTTGGTAGGTATATTTATAAAACTTTTTTATGGTTTTTATATAAATTCGGATCAGCTGATCGGTCAACTTGTACCTATAGGTCAAAAATTATATATCATATTTCGATATATGTTCCTTGGGAAAAGTGGTTTTGTATCATGGACTAAATTCGCGCGTAAATTAGTTTCGGTATATTTTGTTAAACCCTGTATATAACTGTAAAAATATAATGATTATATTGGAATTCCATTATATATTGCGAAAACGTAAAAGACAATTCAGACAATGTCTCGATGGATCTTAAATTTTAAACGCCTTCTCCCTTTTTCAATACAACTGTCTGAAGTAATCTTCAGCGAACTTTCGAGCAACAACAAAAGTTAGTACGAGTAGCAATCAAAGTGTTACAGCTACCAGTTTGCTGGGACTTGGGAACGGACGTTATGTTGGGTGTAAAGCGATGTTTATAGGTAGGTAATCAAAGATGAATCTCAGATTATTATGAAACAGGAAAGCAATTTTTTTAAAGTAAGTCTTAGTAAAGAAAAAAATTGTAGGTACGTCATGTTAATTATACGTTTAAGGTGAGATGGGTTCAATACTGTGCGTGTTTTTGAAAAATTACTGTAACTAAACTACTACAGAAGGCAGTCGCTCTGAGTAAAAACCAGTAACCTCGTCAAATCACCTAGGTTAGGTAGCGGACCCTGGGCTCCGAAGCGTTACCGCTGAAGAAGCAACCGACATTTATAAAACAACGTGTATCATAATCTTAAACTTCTTCTTGTCGAGTCGAAATGGTTTCACTGTAGCTTCAAATTCAAATCATCTTTGACCTTAAAATCTTAAATGTTAAAATAATATAGATCTAATAAAATGGAAAGCATAAAATTTTCTTCTTTACTAAAAAGCATGAGAGACGACCGCAAATAGTTACGTTTATAGTCAGCAACACAACCAGCAAATTTTTTACACCCTTTTATTAGCTTCACTTATATGTTTGTTTGTAGGTATTTATGTTACTGAAATCTCACTCTTTTTATCTAGTAAACAAGTTCTATATTTCTTCCAAAGTGCACGCTACATCGCGTCGCATTACGGTGTGAACTGACCCTAATAAATAGAAAAGTCACCTAAACAGAAGTCAATGTCATTAGACAATGTCATGTAAATTTTCAGCAACATTATTATTTTGTCGTGTCAACAATTGTTCTGAGTGTCAACAGGTAACATCTGAGGGTAACATTTTTACTTTTGACGTTTGGCAAAAACTCATTCTTGCAACAGAAATGTCGATAAAAGGGAAAGAGACACAAGATGGGTTTTAAGTCAGATTCTCTCTATAAGAAGGCACATTACAAGCTCTTTGATTTAAACTTAGTAATAAAGTTAGTTCGTGTTTATAATAAGTCGGCGTATATCTAACTGATAAACAGAAAAATATCCGCAAGTTCTAACTGATTCGGTGTTTGTCGTATTATTTACATTATCATCATCATCGTCAGTTCACAAAAAAACAGTAAAAATCGCCTGCCATTTAATAAATTTATCAAAACAATCGTGCGTGATACATAAGTAAGAGTAACAGAACACAAAAAAGATATTTCTTTTTGTCTCTCTGTATGTATGTCGCTGAACTTCGAAACTACTTGCACGGATATTTACACGGTTATCAACAATAGATTAAACCATATGCTTTAATTAATTAAATATGATGTCAGTAAAAGGTATCGTCAAGGTTTAATTTCACGCAAACGAAGTCACGCTAGTACTCATACCAAATAAAAACTATAAGTACTTTTTAGGGTTCCGTACCCAAAGGGTGCAAACGGGACCCTATTACTGAGACTCCGCTGTCTGTCCGTCTGTCACAGGGCTCTATGTCTTGAACCGTAATAGCTGTCTAGCTAAGTGTCTACTTGAAATTGTCACCGATTATGTATTGCTGTGGCCGCTAGAACAACAAATACTAAAAATAAAAAATAGTTAAAAATTAAAGGGGGTCGTCATACAAGAAACGTGTTTTTGTCAGCGTTTTTAACTTGATCTTTATAATGGCATTAACTAGATACTTGAAATTTTCACCAATTATGTATTACTATGACCACAATAACAACAAATACTAAAAATAAAATAAAGTAAAAAATTAAAGGGGGTCGCCATACAAGAGACGTGTTTCTTCAGCGTTTTAAAACATTCCGACTCGCACTTGTCCGTTTATTTATTTACTGTGTAAGTAAATATCTACTAGACTATTTTTTAAGAATTTCTACAACAAGATTATATTTCCTTTATTTATGGGTTGGGTATCTAACAGTTACACATACGTTATATATTTAGTTTTAGCATTATTTGTCAGTTTTTTTCACGAAATTTGTCACTTCAGCAACACAACTTTTCTGCTCTAATAATTGACCAGGAGAGAATGACATATGATACTAGGTCCGCCACTTTTACATTGTTTTTATAACTGTACAATAAAGTTTACGGCTCATATCTCTCTCACCCACTTATTGTCTGGCTCAAAATACCCTATACTTTGGTCAATACAACGGAACTCCCCGGGTGTCACCTGATTTGGGGTGACACCCAAGTCTCCTATTTGCACCCCCCTCCACCCATCTCTAGAGATAACTGGACATGGGGTGGCATATTTAGATTTTGCCCCTCCTAAAAAGGTCTACATCTGGTACTCTTTGATATTGTACCACCATGCTAGCTACGCCACTGCTCCCGTTCCTATGTTTTCGCTGACCGTCTACATTTTGAATGAGGAACAAAATTGTACTTAAATTACTACAATTACACTAACTACTGCTGATTTACTTGAGCCATGATTGCCTGTTGAACGTTAGCAAATATGCGGAGTATTTGCTCTTGCATTTGTTATTCAGTAATTCTCTTTATAGGTCTCAATTAGCCGATCAGCGGAGGCAAACAGGTTTTGGTTTCCTAGGCTAGTCGCATGTAAATACATTATTTACTTTAAAAATAACGTCGCAGAGCTATTGCTTGAAAAAGATTTCTTAATTGAAACGTAGTTTGAAATTAATTAAGTATGAAGAACAATTCTGAGAGGTAAATGTTTCATTGTTCTTTTTCTGATTAACCTGGGTCATGGATGTTTATTTACATATGTATTTGTTATAAAATATAGTATCGTTGAGTTGGTACTTATAACACAAGTCTCTGTGTGATTTGTCCGTTTATATTTATTTGTTATTGATAACTGTTACGAATTTGATTTCAGAGGTATGTACGCGGACAGAAAACGGACAAAAACATATATTACAGGTTTTTAAGAAGTGTATTTTTTTGTATTAGGGATAAAGATGTGATGTGATATATAGTATAGTATGACAGTAGATTATACATCAAGGGCGATAAAAGAAGGAAAATCTCAAAAAAAAATTAGTGTTCTGTTCATAAGTGGGACAGATTGGGAGTAGCGTGGTAATTAGTGGCGCACGCGGGGCTACTTGCAATGATTTGGGGACACCACTTCCGGGGCCAAGCACGCGATGCGCGCAGCAGTGCACAACATTTTATTTCTACTTCCCCGTTTAATATGAGTGTTTTTAATAAATGTTTAATATTTTAGCAACTGTGTTATGGCTTTGGATACAGTATCTACAGGTCCCTATGTAAGTAGGTATGTCACTGACTTAAGGAATATTAAATGTTAGTCAGGGAGAAAATAAATAAACGGGCAAGTGCGAGTCGGACTCGTACATGAAGGGTTCCGTGACTCCGTACAATGTTTTAAAACGCTAAAAAACACGTTTTTTGTATGACAACCCCCTTTAATTTTGAACTTTTTTTATTTTCAGTATTTGTTGTTATAGCGGTCACAGTAATACATAATCGGTGAAAATTTCAAGTGTCTAGCTATTACGGTTCAAGAGATAGAGCCCTGTGACAAACGGACAGACGGACAGATGGACAGACAGCGGAGTCTCAGCAATAGGGTCCCGTTTGCACCCTTCGGGTACGGAACCCTAAAAACCAGCTGCTTCTCTTCCCGCGCAGATTCTTATAGCCGGTCGAGGAAATGGGCCAATAAATTTAGGCAAATTCAGAGTATGTTTGTGATTTTTTTCAATTAATCGTGTTTTGGATACTGTGGGGTGTCTGTAGAAAAGCCTTAAGATTCCTATTAGCAATTTTTGAACAATAAATTGTAGTAGTTTATTTACAGCTATTTTCAAAAACACTTACAGTATCTACGTAAAAAATTGGAATTTATAACATCAAACCAGACCATTAGAGTGAATTTGTAAAGCAATCGAAAGCTCTCCCCAACTAAACTTTTGGAATTTTCGCGTTAAACCGTCACTGGCGCAGATTATCACACACATGATGTTTGAGTTAAAAACTCCAAGGTACACTGCAACCAATGACTGAAACTGTTCCCGCTTGTGTCGGTTACACTGAATAGAATCAAACAGGAAACTCTTTATTGTACACCAAAAAATATAAAACAGAGAACATAAAATAATTTTAGATTAGGTGAGTACAATAGGCGGTCTTATCGCTTAAAGCAATCTCTTCCAGACAACCGGATGGAGAGAAATGTAAGAAAGATAATGACGGTGGTGTAATTAACCAAAAAGGGAAAAGCAGAAGCCAATGTACCTAATAAATGTGTTTAAACACCATTTGAATACAAAATAAAACCGGCCAAGTGTCCGTACAATTGATTGATTTATTATAGGTTTTCCTGTAATCTACAAAAAATGAACTAAATTTTGTATTTTTTTCAAAATTTTATGCTCAGTAGTTTCGGAGATTAGGCGAGGGGTGGGGGGGGGGGGGTCAATTAAGTATTCACTTTTTTTTTCAATTTCCTAATTTGTCCCCCAAAAATGACCCCTATTTTAAAAAAAATATTTATTTACTTTGCACATGTGTGTTAGGGTCATAGAATTACACCATCCTACCAAATTTCACCTGATTCGGTCAGTAGATTCGGAGCAAATTGGCTGTGACAGACGGACAGACAGCCAGACGAACGAGTAATCCTATAAGGGTACCGTTTTTCATTTTTTGTACGGAACACTAAAAACTACCTTTAGTGCTCAGTTCGAAATGACAGTTGTATAGAAAATTATTAATATTTGCGAATGGTTTTCAAAAATATGCAGCAAAGGAAGAGGGTGGATTCCGAGGCTGTCAATCCATTTAGTAACGTCGCTATCGGGTTCGTGTATTTTCCGTATGCCACCCTCAATGGACTAGATTGGGCAAGAGTCGGTAATTGGGCAAGAGTCGGTAAGACTGTATACTCCCGCAGCAGCAATTTGGATCTACTTTATTGTGAAGTTTGAAATCTATTCATCTGGGACCAGCATTTTCGTGGGAGATCAGAACCAGGAATAGGCAGATCAGGGTCAAATATAAGGATAGAAAAAAAATGGAAATGTTAATTTAGTGCAACACTGATTTAA
Organism: Acrobasis repandana; assembly: GCA_963576875.1. Taxonomy (NCBI): domain Eukaryota; kingdom Metazoa; phylum Arthropoda; class Insecta; order Lepidoptera; family Pyralidae; genus Acrobasis; species Acrobasis repandana. The sequence continues at coordinate 6,647,376 of OY756214.1, forward strand.
TACACCTTTTAGGAGCGAAAAGATGCATTCTACTCGTAGATATAATTGAGACTAGCCAAGGAAAGATGTTAGGTGATGCTATGACACGACGAGTTTATAAAGACTATCATTGAAGGAAAAATAAAGGACAAAAAGGACCAGGAGGAATCAGGCATAGCTACATGAAACAAAGAAGAAGGTGAACTTCGTACCGTACAGCAAAGTAAAACCACTGGCGGATGAGAGAGACAAATGGAAGAGGATTTCAGAACTTCAGAAGAAGAATGATGACCTCTGTGGTAATCATGCCAGGTTGTCACACCAGAGGTCCGGGTTCGATCCCCGGTCAGGTCGAGATGGAAAATGATATTTTCTAATTGGCCTGGGTCTTGATGTTTATCTATATATGTATTTGTTATAAAGTCGTTGAGTTAGTATCCCATAACACAAGTCTCTAACTTACTTTAGGGCTAGTTCAATCGGTGTGATTGTCCGTATTTGTTTATTTTTATTTATTTATTTAATTAATACTATACCGACTATATATAGCATAGCTCTTAAATATAGATATGTAGATAAACTGATACACAGTTCTGCGCAAGCAGTGAACAGTGTGAATAGATTATAATTTATTCGTACTGTGAAATCAGTATTTTATATGTTTCTAAAAAGTATTAGAAATGTTCAGTACCGAACAACATGGAAAACGTTTCCAAATATTATATAAATATAGGCATCGATACTGCTAAATTATTTAATCCAATCTAAACAAGGCCAATAACTATCCTCCAGCTAATCACTCGGCGACAAACAATCGGTGCCCAGATGACGCAACACGACCGTTTGCCAACAAAACAATCTTATTTATTCATGGATGTTTCTCCAACCAATTCTCGCTAGTAAATCTGAGTTGAGAGAAAGTAAACTTCCAACGACAGGCTGTCAATAAAGCCAATAAACTCCGTGGAACTTTGTTAAGTAGCGGGCACAATTTATCGATTTCATGCGACCTTTGCCCCCCCTGTATGTCAGTTTTCAGCCGATATTGATAGTCGCTGACAGAAACCCCTGTGACGTCCCCTACGATAGCTTAACACACTCAAAATTACTCGCGGTCTTCCTAAATGAAATTAATTTCAACCTTATTCTGTGAGTAATAAGGTTGTACGATATTTTATGGAGGGTGAAAATAAAATTGTGTCGCGACATCTAAGAAAATATTTTCTTTGAACCGCACCGAGGTTTCTCGGTTGTAAGCTTATGTGGATTTACTTTTCCTCTCGCAAATGCGACCTTTTCATAACCGTGGATCGATCCGGTCAAGAGATTTGGATTCTAAATCCGGTTCATCCGTAAGGTGGGATGTTAAGCGAAAGTGAGTGCAGGCTTTATTGAGACTCCTTTTCTTGAGTATTAGTGTAAATTATAATCTTTTTATTTTCATCTACATTTCAAAACTGATTTAAATAGTAAGTAGTAGAATCTTAGTACTTATTAATAAATGTTATTCGTCTTTTGTTTTTTTATGGCCCAAAACTCATGGTTTTTCTCTTATGTTAGTTCTTTTTTAATGATTGGTTATAAAAATGCTTATAAACTTAAGGGCTAATACTTGAATTTTGCGAAAAACGGCCACTTTTGGCAAATGTGCGAAGAAAAGCTTCATGTTCTCACTTTAAACTGTAGTTCATAAAATAGTTTGAAGGGTTATGTAGGGCTTGGTAGAAACAAAATTTTTAATGATATCTTCGTTTTCTTTTAAATAATTTATTTCAAATAGGGGGCAGCACTGGACTCCGGAGAATTCAAGTATGGCCTTAACACTTCGCCTGCTGAAAAATACACCGTGGGTGTTTTGCGAAAATGAAAACACATGTACGTTTTCAGCAGGCGAAGTGTTAAGACTATTGAGTACATCTTTCATACAAAAAGCGATACGGTTTTTTTGAAGTTTTGCTACAAATAATAAAATCCCTTCTGTAATACCTTTAATACCTGTAATATTCCTTATTATGGTACCTATGTACCTATGTGGTACCTATGTGTAGCACAGGTTGCAATTTGCGCAATCAATAATCGCAACAGAACAAAATCGACATGACACCTTCGCTATTCTTTCTTTTTCTCCTTGACGGCTAGTACTCGTACTGCATATCAGAATAGAGTGTGCTATAAAGAGGCCCGTTACATACTCCCGATTTTGACTAAGTGGGAACCCTCTGTATGGGCAAACAAGTCAGGAACAACGGCCTATTTAACACCTAACCTAAGGTATGACCTTCTTTAGTCTACCTCTACGAAAGCACTAAGGACCAATCAACTCCGAACACTGACCGAAACAACCCCTTCAAATATTGACAGTAACATCTAAAACATATTTAAGGTTGTGTTCGATGTTATTCTCTGCCTTCTCCAGGGAGAGTTTCCCTGGAGTAAGGTAGCAGACCAATAGCTTACGTCGGTTCGAAGATCATAGCTTTTCGAAACAAAAATAAATATGAAGGTACGCAGCTGAAAATCTGTTGGTTCTTTCCTTCTCACATCTTCATCACAAGACATACCACCCTATCTTACTATCCCTATCTGACGGCCAGTACAAGTCAGAATAGAGTATGGTACAACGAGGACCGTTAAAAATGTTAAAAAAGAGACATTCGCATAACGCACTTCAAATTGACACTTTGTTTTTCTTTAATTCAGTTTGGAGTTTGTTTACAAGGTTTTTTTTAAATATTGTATTCGTTATGGCTCTGTAAACAAACTTATAACCGAAATAAAGAGAAACAAAATGTCAATTTGAGGTGCGTTATGCGAATGTCTCTTTTTAGGGTTCCGTACCCGAAGGGTGCAAACGGGACCCTATTACTGAGACTCCGCTGTCTGTCCGTCTGTCCGTCTGTCCGTCTGTCCATCTGTCCGTCTGTTCGTCTGTCCGTCGTTCAGCGTTTTAAAACATTGTACGGTGGTACGGAACCCTTCATGTACGAGTCCGACTTGCACTTGCCCGTTTATTTAACATTTGTAACCGCGGTGTTTACTTTTGCTAGCTTTGCATAAAATGTTGACGACCGCTGTATATTCGACCGGAAGTGTACAAGATGGCGGCGGTCACGTGACCAGCCGGCGGGATTCACCCCGGCTTCCGGTACTCCTCAAACATGTCAAGTGTATTGCGGGTAGTTTGATAATTATCTCAGTCATTATAGTACCGTTTCACCCCACCTCACCCTTTTTAATATCGCGCATCTGTTATGATTTTGCAGTTGTTAAAATAGGTGATGATTTAAGTATTTTTGGTTATGAAGCTTTATAGTTTACGTGATAGTTTATTCCAAATATTTTTTTATACATCGATTGATCGATGGATCGAAGGAAACACAGACCTACCACTACTAGACCTGTATGGTGCGTGGCCACTTTAGTGCATCTCTTTCTATCTTTGATTGTTGCCTCCGCCCATATTTTGCATACGTCACAGAACACACTATGGTTACTAACTTATAATAAGCTCAAATAAAACCCTAAATCACCTTTTAAATGATAAAAATCCTAAAATTAATAACATTCTTCGATCGTTTTGTGGTTTGTTTGGCCCAGATTTTGACATTAGGCCAGCTTATAACAGCCACGCCGATAGAGACAAAAAAACATATCAGCGTTTCTTTCACACTCACGTTGTACTGTATTTGACAGTCTCTTTCTAGCAATATCGTTGCGAGTCTAGTAGTGGTAGGTCTGTGGAAGGAACACTATCGAACGTTTCAAAGCTTCAAAGCTATTTTTTTTTGTGGAGGCGTTCCAAATATCTTTATATATTACAGCAGTTCGAGTAACATTATTTTACGTATAGACTTGGTATCATTGGACGTAAGTATTTTTTTAATGTACACAACCGAACGACATAACTCGTAATATTACTACGTCCAAGGAAATGTGGCATCTGGTCAAAATTTGTCTTCACTAAAAACTTACACATAAGTCGATGTGACCTTTTTTTTCGCGATTATGATGAATAGAACATGCTCACCACAAGTTCTCCCGAAAAACATTACCCCTTTTAGAATAATCTGGTAAAAGACCGTCGAGTTCCGAATTGGATTTACATCCGTTCAAATCGCGACAACCAAGGTCTTCCACTGCGGCCTAGTTTGCTGTGAGGACAAACTTTACAGTCTTTAGTAAAAGTTTGGAATTTCTTCGAAGTAAAATTATTTGTTTGTATAAATAGCATTATAAGTATTGGTACAATTTAAGAACGTTCTGTTTTTCTACCATGCTGGTCTGGGAAGAAAAAATGCTCAGAAAAGAAAGAAATTAGAATGTACCAGCTGCTTCTCTTCCCGTGCAGGTCGTTAAAGCCGATCGAGGGAATGGGCGAAAATGCGTATCGTGTTACTAGACGATGCCGCTAGTAATCCATCAGCTTCCATCAAAGTATACAAGCTTATTTTTAATTATGTACAAAAATGTCAAGGGGTGATACAGTCTATCAATTTAAAGAACATTTCCCAATAAATGTAAGTACCTATACCGAAATACGAAGAATTTTTTTTACTTTCCATACAAATCAAAGTAGTTACGTTAGTTAGTTGGTATATAAAGAAAGTATTTTTTTTCAATATATGTACTTAATTTTAAAAAAAAATCTTACTTGTATATACACGACGTTGAACTGTTCGAAAATGCTCTTACTTAAATTTTAAATGCTCTCTATAATCATACGTTTATTCGACCACTGAGCACATAAACGAGCTATGATAAAGAATAGAATATAATAAAATAATAAGTTTCTATGTTCGCGTGTCCCCAATCTTTTATAGACCCGCAAAGTCCACTAATTGGACTAACATTTGCGATTTATCCGCGAACATTAATAGAGTATTCATCGGCCGAGCTTGTTCCAAAAATTAAGCACGTCCAGTCCGTCGAGTACGACGCCGACACCTCTTTGGTAACCCAGATTGTAGATTGCAACTGAAATATTTTGTGAATATGTTTTTTAGTTGTTTTATAATATAGAGAATTAATAGGCCAGAAAATATCGACATGAAAAGTGCAAATCGTGATGTACGAGTATATCTGCATTTTTGGTATTACCCCTTAGGAGAGTAAAACTAGATTTTTCAAGCAAAAAAAGTAGTGCGTAATACCTGAAAAGAAAAGTTCCAAAATATTCGGACTTTTCTGTTTCTATCGATTAATTCAAAAGCTATCGATTTTCGCGCGTTAGTTGCTTTGAAATTTTGAAAGTGTATTAAATCTAAAATAATTTAAACCCACAGATCTGTACGTCTAATAATCTTCGAGATGGCTTCGAATAAACGGTTAAGTGCGAGTCGGACTCGTACATGAAGGGTTCCGTACTACGGTACAATGTTTTAAAACGCTGAAGAAACACGTTTCTTGTATGACGACCCCCTTTGATTTTTAACTTTATTTTATTTTTAGTATTCAAGTATCTAGTTAATGCCATTATGAAGATCAAGTTAAAAACGCTGAAAAAACACGTTTTTTGTATGACGACCCCCGTTAATTTTTAACTATTTTTTATTTTTAGTATTTGTTGTTATATCCGCCACAGTAATACATAATCGGTGAAAATTTCAAGTGTGTAGCTATTACGGTTCAAGAGATAGAGCCCTGTGACTGACGGACAGACAGACAGACGGACAGACAGACGGACAGACAGACGGACAGACAGCGGAGTCACAGTAAGAGGGTCCCGTTTGCACCCTTCGGGTACGGAACCCTAAAGATGGATTTATCAAATATAGTGACTTTTTGAGTTTTGGGTATATGTTAAGGCAAATATTGGCGTAACCCTGAAGTTAAGACAAAACTTATACTCGTAGAAGATTTGCTTTATTCTTTAATTAGATTTTTCTTAACTCTGACAGTGAACTAGGTACATAAAAATTTAAAATAATATGAAATGGCGGGCAAAATTAAAAAAAAAATCAAAGTAAAGGAATTTATACAAGGATTACAAAAATGTATTAAAGGATAACAATTTACATGTTCAAATGAATTTTGGGATGAGAAATGCTAAAGAAACAACATATGACATCGCTTCGTTTTCCCGGGTGCGTCGTAGAAATACGAGTAGGTAGGTACTGCAGTAGTATCACGTAGTAGGGTTTTTTTGTTTTTTTAATGATTTCTCCTGGGCATGTGGCCATCATAACGCTAAAAATAATCTTTGAGTCTAACGGCCCTAGGCCTCGGCTAAATTTCTCTGTATTTTAGCGCCTTTTCGGTTGCTTCCTCAACTAAGCTGCATCGGAACCCGAGGTGTGCTTCCCCGTTTTTTCCTCTACAAATACATATAAAATGGATGCCAATGGCTAATCAATGAGAGAAGGTACAAGGTAATAAGTGATATTACATGCACACTGACAGACAGAAAATGTAAATGAGGAAGTGCACAAACATATTCAGTCCACATATTTCTTTATTCAAGTAGATATAAACCAAACCGTTGAATTTAGCAATCTTTCTAAGGATACAATAAAAACGAGATCGGCCGATCATATCAATCACCATCGATTATATCAATAATAACCATATCAATTAGAGACCGTTACAACACAACGTATTTTTATGATTTATTTACTTGAAATAACAGTTCAAAAGATAATTTGATGGTGAAAGTGCATGACCATATACAGGGCTGGCCTTATTTTTTTTTTGCCAATCCAAGTATACTATATGTAAAAGAGTCGTAACAATTAGCTATGGGGCAACGCAGTCATAAACAACTAAAAGTTGTCCATCCCGCCGTCAGGACACAATAAAAATCGGAGCGGATCCCCTTACCCTAGACTTTTCCATACAAACGTAGTCTACGTTTTATTTTGAAACGGCAAGTCCGATTTCGGTAAAAACTTTAAACTATATATATTTAAAAAAAAACTTAATATATTTAGGGTTATAATTGGTTTTCACAGTCAAAATATGAACTTGAAAGAAAATATAAGGGTGTAAAAGTTTTCCATACTGATGGTTATAAATAATATAATACACTATATTCTCTTTTAAGTTTATATTTTGACTGTGAAAACCAATTATAACCCTAGGGTTATAATTGGTATATATATATATATGCAATTTCTTTAAAGTTACAAATTTTTACCGAATTTTGACGTCGTTTCAAAATAAGACGTAGACTACGTTTGTATGGGAAACTCTGATTCTGTGTAGGGTAAAGAGACTCTTAACTATCATTTTAAAATAAAATGTAGAGGAGAAAAGAGCACCTATTTTAAATAATCCACTTCAAGTAGACGACCAAACTGCAACTAACAAAGTCAACTTTGGTGCAACGTAACCATAAACACCAAAAAGTTGTCCATCGGAATGAAATCAGCGTGCATCCTCTGGGCACAATAAAAACGCTGGCGGCCGTGTGTCCGTCTATGTCAATCAATTAGGGTAGCGCAGGCCGGCACGCAGCGTCGCCGGAGGCCCCGCCTCGTATCGATCGCGCCCCGCCTCCTTTGCGCCGAGCTGGCATTTCAGACGCGGCTGCAACCGTTAACGCGCGCTGTCTCACTGAAAACACTTTATTTTTTTTACAAGCTTCTTCTTCTTATTGTCACAACGCGCGGCACTTGAAAATATTGTGGCCGGTACAAGCTGGTAGATATTTTTGGGTATTTGAGGCAAGCTGCAATGAAAACTTGTCTGATGCTTATCCTATAATAGGTACCCTAACTCAGAACTGCAGACCTGGCTGGCGAATAGCGAGGCTAAATCAACACATTATATTATAATATAGAGGTAATATTTTGCAAATACTTTGAAATAAATATATCTATGAGGCGCGTTAAAATTTTACAGAGTATTTATAATAATTAAAACTAAATATTCTAAAAGAGACCATTTTGCAGAAAACGGCCATATTTTGGAAAAATGCTAAGAAAAGCTTAACGTTCTCACTTCAAACTGTAAACAGTACTTAGTTCATAAAATAGTTTGAATGGTTATCTAGGGCTTCACAAAGACAAAATTTTAAATGATATCTCCGTTTCCTTTGAAATAATTTATTTCAAATGATGGCAGCACTGGACCCCGAAAAATTCACGTATCTTCTTAAACAGGATGACGTGGCCACATATAGGTAGGGTATTTAAAAACGACAAAGTAATCCTGTATTGCATACTCAGTCCTTGACTTATACATGGAACAGCATGCCCAGAAAAAAACTTTCAAAATACGAAAATTATTTCGTCATTCTAAATCACTTTGAAATTTCATAAAATTTGTAGTTGTAGAAATTGGAAATCAGTAAATATGGGATTCTATAATACGATAATCTTTTAAAATTAAAATCAGAAGTCAATGTTCATGGTCAACATCGATATGTTAAAATTTTTGGAAATTAGCAAAATTTTTCCATGCTGGTCTGGGAGAAAAGAAAAAAACTTAGAATGTACCAGCTGCTTCTCTTCCTGCGCAGAGAAAATGCGAATCATATCAATAGGCGATGCGGCTAGCAACCCATCACTATTTTTATTCATTTTTCCATCTTCCCGCCCATCATCACGCTAAAATACATTTTATATAACATATTTTAATTTTTTGATTTATTTTAATTTCAATTTTTGATTTTATTGAATTTTAAATTTTTATTTATTGTATTTTAATTTTAATTTATTTTGATTTTAATTTGAACTGTACCTACTCGTAATGAGGACTGAGTTGTCTAGAAATAAATAATTTTATTATTATTATGTCGGTACACTTTTTAGCCACGGGCTACATGAAGAGGCCTTTTAGTTTCTTTTTATCTAAACAGTGAGATGGCTGCATCTATGGAGGTCTATCCCTTATTATACAATTGAGATGCACTAACGGACATTCCTCCACTCCATAGCTGCCGAACTATTGCCAGGGAGGTATTTACTTTGTTTGGGCTATGTGGATGGAATGTTAGTGGACCGGACAACTGGGTTATGGAGTGAAATACGGACATCTACCTAATTATTATTATTTGTATCTCCTTTGGGTTCACGGGTCTTTTCACCCCGGTCCTTTGGGAGGCTTGGGTGGAGATATAGATCCAACACGTAGAGGCTTTTAGAGAAGTTGATGTAATGAAGTTGGGATAGACTGATGCTGGGCTATTGCAATATAAATAACGGCACCATGTAATGCACCGGCAACAGTAATCATGATTACTGACTATTTTTGTGGCAGGTGGTGGCTTGCCGCCCACTAGATGGGCCCCTCAAACGAGCCGACGTTTGTTGTTAGCAAAGGGGCAACACCGGTGTGGGCGACTCAGGGTGTCAAGAGATGTGCTGCGCTTTCTCCGATGTTACTCGCGGCCTGATGCCCTTTAACACTTCCACCCCTGGAGCAACAGCTCTAACGACTCCTCTCTGCACGGCCAATTAAGGCAATGCAGAGCTGAGAGTCCTGCGAGCCCTATTTGGTCTCCACCCCGACCGATGAAGACGCGTCGGGGACGAAGGCTCTGACCGACTCTCTGATGCACTCGTGTCCGTGGTGTGGTCACTCACCAACAGCTTGCCGCAAGCTGCCCTGAGTTGACTGACTGCACTAGGAATCCAGTGGGCGATGGGGTCGTCACGTCCCGACGCCGAATTATTATTATTATTATGTCGGTACGCTTTTCAGCCACGGGTCCATGGGGACTCGGTCCTTTGAGGCTTTCATGGGGCCAAAGCCAACATGGAGAGGCCTTTTAGTACCTTTTTTATCTAAAAAGTGAGATAGCTGCATCTATGGAGGTCTATCCCTTAATATACCATTGAGATGCACTAACGGAGTTCTCCATAGCTGCCGAACTATTGCCAGGGAAGGATTAACTTGGTTTGGGCTATGTGGATGAGATTTTAGTGGACCGGATAACTGTGTTATGAAGTGAAATACGAACATTTACCTAAAAATCTCTCACAACAATTTAAACCTGGTATATGGTGACTTACTTCTTCTTATCAAGTCGAAATGGTTACACTATAGCTTCAATTTCAAATCACATGTGACCAGTATGTGGCCACGGCCATCCCTCTGTCGTTGGCTTTATTAAGGTCCTCTATTGTACATGACGTAGGGCAGCTCGGGCATGACAGAAGGTGGTCCATCGACTGAATGGCACCGCAGTCGCAAAGGTCTTACTGCTCGTTGGCTGCCTACACTACTGCCTACACTGCCTGTGGGCACCCTAACTAGCCGCAAAGATGCGGCCAGGGCTCAACACAACTTCGGTTTCACCATCACAGGGCTTACCCCCGAGAGCGGGTTTCCCGTTATTACGCCATTACGTGCAATACACTTCCACCCTGTAGCGTATGTTCTGCTCTTGCGACTCCACTCTGGCTGGCCGGTTAAGGCAAGACAGAGACGGGGGTGTATGATCCCCCTGAACGTGTGTAACTGGGTGTATGTGTGTGTAAGCGCATGTGTGTATGATCCCCCTGGAAGTAGGGTATGTGGTGTCGCCACTCACCACCAGCTCGCCACAAGCTATTATTAAAAGTCGCATTTGGGCCTTGCGGCCTTGGGCTCTGTCTGCATAGAGCCGCAAGACCCAAAATAATTTGTCTGCCCCGTTAGGGATAAAGACGATAGTGTATGTAAGTAAAATTTTACTTTTTAGTCACTTAACCAAATTAACCATAGTTAATATCGGACGACTTAGCTCATACCTTAGGTTTGTAAGTACTTACTTAGTTTATGGACTGCAATACTGTGAAACATTCGCTCGTATGTCGGTTGATGCTTAAAACTACTTCAAGGTGGAAAAAGATCTTTTTCAAATTAATCAGGTTAATGGATCTAGAGAAAAGGATTAAACACACTCTTTTAAATGTGAAAGTTTAGATATTCGGATGTATGCTGTGGATGTATGTATGTTATTGACGTAAAAACGCTGAGCAATGGAATGAAATTTAGCATGTAATGTGGATAGCTTAATTCCTGGTAAATCACAAGAACACTTTTTATTCCGAAAAAACGTAAAGGTCTCGTGGAAATGAGAAAAAACTAGCAGCTTCTACCTCTGACCACTGGTATCTATTGAAAATAGAAGAAGGAAGATGATTGGACTAATAACACATGACAATCTCTTCAGAATAATAGTAGAATGAAAAATAAAAGGGAAAAGAGGAAAAGGAAGACCGAGGAAGAAGTTTTTCTAACAAAGTAAAGAAAAGTGAGAACTGTGGTCCTACCAGGACATAAAAAAGATGGCAGAGAGAAGAGAGAAATGGGGCATCTTTACTCAACTCCATTGACAAGAGCAATCTCTACAATTACAAGTAGATGTATGTTTGTTTGGCTTAACCATGCCACTAAGCTTACGACCCTTGGCACTATTTACCCGTTTAGGGACAAATGTAACGCATTTTATTAGGTACCAGGTTCCGTATCGCCACGTCTTACAACGTCGGCATGTTATGACTGAAGGGCGGACAACCCGCTCGTATTGCTTTTTACATTCTCAGGTAAATTACCGTGTTTACCTACGCTTGACGCAAAAGCACTACGGAGCGTTTGTGTGTTTTGTATATGTACCTAACGTAACACGCATAAACCGAGAATTTTTCCGAACAACTGACATTACTTCAAATATTTGTGCGCACGTCTCGTTACGATGTGGGATCTTAAGTTTTTTATTCGTTTTATTGTTTTTCATAATATTTTTGGTCATAGTTTGACATAATATTTTTGCTCATAATGTAGTAGTCATAATCCTCATCAATCTGAAGTTTTTTGACTTATATTTTGTGTCTCATTATGTGATGAACACATGATATGATATGACAGAAACTATGTAGGTCAAGATACGAAGATACGGCAAAGGGTGACCCTCGGGCTACCGCTAAGCCGCGAACATACATATTTATTTTTGTATTAATCTAAACTATTGTTAATACTGTGGTGCCTTCTATATACCATAAAGTAGTAAACTAAAAAATAAAATAATCTAATCATACCGTGTAGGGTATCATATAAAAGGGGTTAATAATCACATTTCAAACATATATACATTATTAGCTATTGCTCCCTACTTGCAATATCTGGATAAATGTACTTTTCAGTATAATGTTTTCTGTAATCGGGTTTTAGTTTTTAAAACCATTTATTGTATAGGTAATTCTCAAAATTGTGTTTGGGTATAAATCATCACTATATTATGTTCTTGTTGGTAGAGTATTTTCCATACATATATATTTATACAATTGCCAAACCAAATTGAGAGATTTTCCTTTTAGGCGTCGTATTATTAAAATAAATATTAAATGACGTAGTCAAGCAGTATTGCTCAGTGCGGGCAAAGCCTGCCAATAACAATTAACGATAACGGTTACTGTTGCCAGCTAATGCAACGCGTTATTTTGCCGCTAAGGCGCCCACTCACGATGCGACTAATGTGATTAGATTAGCCGGGTAAAGTGCAGTGTGCCTAGGTAATGTCCGCTTGGGTGATAGCAAATTCGTGGTTGCTTTGGGCGTTTTAGGTGTATGTACCTACTGAGTATTACATATGTAGAATAAATAATAACCACACCTGCTGATAAAAATCAATCATAACATCATTCTATCGTTAAGCGAGGATAAATGAAAATCTGAAAAAGTTTTAGATTTTTTTAAGTTCTTTAAACCTTATGGTTTGAAGAATTTAACTGTGTCTATTTAAATTTTCCCTTACATCCTTCCTTATGGAACAGACATAGACACGAAAATAAATATTAACCATGTACATGTAATACATAGGCATAGTATATCAAAAATCGTTCGAATAGTTTATTCATTTGGAATACATAAATAATTTAATTATATTTAGACATGCTTATTATCTTTCCCGGAGAAGGTTAATTCAGACATTTTTAGCCCCCATCGAAATAGAGGGGTGTTATAGGTAAGCTTGAAGTATCTTTGTATTTGTGTGTCTAAGAATAGACCGATTTTGATTCAGTTATTTTAATCGAAAGACTTGTCTGTCGAGATGGTTCTTAGCTATGTTTCATGAAAATCGGTTCAACCGTTCATAAGTTATTGGAGGTTAACGTTTGAAGTCGGGGGCTTTTCAATTTGTCTGGAAAATAAACTTATTGAAATATTAAAGAAGTAAACATGTGATGATACTTTAAGTATAGGGCGCGTGATTTTTTAAAGAAAATGGCTAAATATATACAGGCTGCCTTTTTATCCACCTGCAAAATTTTTGGAGCAAGTTCAGTCCATGATACTGAACTAATTTCTATAAAAAAAGTTATTAAAAATAGATAAAAAATTTTCATCCTCCCATACAAAATCCGTTTGGCTGAGCGCTGATTTGTATGGGAGGGCGAAAATTTTTTATCGATTTTTAATAACTTTATTTATGGAAAGTTGTTCAGTATCATAAACTGAAGTTGCTCCAAAAACTTAGCAAGTGGATATAAAGTCAGCCTGTATAGCTGCTACGGCGGATGATGCGCCATCATTCGCAGTAGCATTTATCTAATATTAGGTCACAATCAGCATGGATAATGTTTGCATGAGTACGTATCTAAAATACACACGTGTACATATTTACCCATCTATCCGAAATTCCCAAACCATCCAAGATACGCAATCAATGGCTGCGCAATTCAAATAGTGAAACAATACGGGCGATCGCTTAAACATTTAGGATACCGAATCCAGCGCTTGATCCGTATCCGTAGCTACTCGTTATACACGGTCATCGGATAATTAGCCTATAACAATAACCGTTAATGAGTTTTATTAATTATACTGTTATTGAATGACATGCTGCTGAATTGTAAAAATGATTCCTCAGCAGCGTTCGATTTGGAACATGCTAGCGTTTTGGAATGTGTTATGTGTCAATAAATCTTTGTCTGATGTAGGTAGTAAATTATTTATTTATTTATTTACAAAATTCATGTACTCAAAATACAAACAAAGATACAAACAAGTAATTATTAAAAAAAAACAAAAGACCCAACTGCGTGATACAACAGCAGTACTTACCTACCTATGCATAGGACGCAACCGGGGATGCGCTTGAGGAAGCGATGTCATTTGTTTTTCAGCATTTCTCATTCCAAGTTTCAGTTAACATATAAGTTAAACATATAAGTTGTATATATTTTTGTAATAAAATCCTTTAATTTAATGCCCCACCCCACTCGATAGGTTTTGGAAAGAACAGATTTATTATGCCGTGCAATTAGGCGCCAAAAGTCTGCCAGAATCATTTACAGTAATTTTAATATAGCCTATGACATTCTAGTGATTAGGATGAACCTAACCACGTATAATTAATCAAAATCGGTTTGCCGTTTAGTAGTTACGAGTCATAGAATCGGACATAAAAAGCGTTGTTTTTTAGCATTTCTCATTCTAAATTTTATTTAAACATATGAGTTGCATATATTTTTGAAATCCTCGAATAAAATCCTTTAACTTGATACCCCACTCGATAGGCTTTGAAAGGAAAAGAAAAATTATGCCACGCAATTTAATGGCGCCAAAAATCCGCCATATTGATTTACAAAAATATTAATATATCCTATGTTACTCTAGTGGTTAAGACGAATCTAACCATGTACAATTTATTAAAATTGGTTTAGCCATTTAGTAGTTACTAAGGAACATAGAACTGGACATACAAATCGTTGTTTTTTAGCATTTCTCATTCCAAATTTCATTTAAACATAGCTATAAGTTGCATATATTTTTGGAATCCTCGAATAAAATCCTTTAATTTGATACCCCACTCGATAGGCTTTGAAAAGAAATAGTAGATTGTGCTACAAGGCGTAAAGGTAATAGTTTTAACGCGAGGGCGCTACTTTGAATCCAGAGCGAAACGAAGGATGCCACAATAGGATCACGAGCGTAGCGAGGGATTCTACAGTGGAATCCTGAGTGAAGCGAGGGATTTATGTATATCGCCCGATATAAAACTATTACCGTACACCGTGTAGCACATTCTTCTTTTCATCTCCATCTATGAGAAAAAGCAAATATACGAGTATACCTATAACGAAAGTAGAATACCCACATATACCTAATCAGAGTTTAACAGTCAGTTTAACCTTTATTTGGTGGCGTTTTCACTAGAGAAGTACTATGAAAATATTTTTCTAGGACCACTACATCTTATACATTTTCCAGTCCAGTTAATTCTTTATATATTTAAATATGTATATTATATGTAAATTTCATATTTATTTACTATCGGCCTCATTAAGAAATTAGTCACATTTGAAATAATTGTAAAAATAACCTAATAGTTCCTTAATAAAATTACTAATTAAATCAAAGACAACAATTGCGCGTTTTTATTGGTTTTTAATAAATTATTACATTGAAGCAAGGGAACCAAAATATTTTGACCTACAGTCATCCACGTAAAACGTATTGTATTCCAATTTTAAAAAATTATCACGCCCTTGCCTATATTTTATAATTTTAAAACTAAATTCTTCCTTTTTTTAGCTGACTGCCAATATTATTTTTGATTCTACATTCGTGTTCGGTTTTCAAATGTGTTTTAACGCCTAGGGAATTTACTTTTTACTTTTCAGTTTCTAGAGAATTACCAGTGACTTTAGCCCCAAATATTTGGGATATCATCGTTTTTCGAATAGATGAGATGAAAAAATATTCTTACGCCTACTACCTGTTTTCTTCTATTTTCCTTTCCTGGGTCTGCTGGAATAGATTTCTTATAAAATAAGCAGTAGGTACCTATTTACTCTATTTTCTTACTTTGTTACCCGAATGCGGCAAAGCCGAAAAGGAGGGTATATGTCTTTGACCTGTATGTTTGTCTCTATAATTCTGTGTTCCCTAATAACGACTAAACGGCTAAACCGATTTTAATAAATTATACATGTTTAGATTCGTCTTAACCACTAGAGTAACATAGGATATATTAAAATTATTGGAAATCAAAATGGCGGATTTTTGGCGCCATTAAATTGCGTGGCATAAATATTTTTTAATCTCTACGAAAAGAGTTTTTATGCTTTAGCTTGTTGCTTTTACACAAAAATAATCATCATCATTATCAGGTCTTTTTTAGTCTCCACTGCAGGAGTACGACCCTCTCTGTACTACCAGAGCCATATAGTAGCCAGAGCAATCAGAGGATTTGGCCTACACTCTCCATGCTGGTCAGACGGGTTGGAGAGATCTCATCAATAAATAAATAAAATATAATAAATATATAAGGACAAATCACACTGATTAAGTTAGCCCCAAAGTAAGTTTTAAACTTGTGTTATGGGATACTAACTCAACGATACTATATTTTATAATAAATACTTATATAGATAAACACCCAAGTTTCCAACTTGCCCTGGCTGGGGATCGAACCCAGAACCTCCGGATTGGCGGACTAGCGTGTTGACCATTACCCTACGGAGGTCGTCAAATCAATGATGTTTATAAGCTTTGTTTAGTGTATTTATTCGCCTTCTACAACATCCACGGGAAGACTTGAAGTGCTCCTATTTTACCTTGCCAGGAACCACACGGGTCACTTATTAAAAAGAGTGTTAGGAATAAAACATATTTTAATGAAAATCAATAAAATTAAATATATAAGGAAAAATTACGCTGATGAAAAAAATAAAAAATAATAAAAGTAAAAAAGCTTTAACAAGCGTTCATATTTTTTGTGAGACTATCATAACAGGGCCTCAGAATTTCGTAACCCTCAGATGTAAGTAGGTACACTCCATAAAGTAGACCTTCTAATTCCTCGTAACAAGATGCATAGACGCAGACGCCCCATCAAAGTGCACCCAATTATCAATTCAGGAAAATACGGCCCCTTCCCATCCTTACATTAAATACAATATCTTTAAATTGTTCCTAAGTACGCCCTCCCTCATTGCGTATTTTTATCGTCATTACCATAATCTCCCATCTACTGTCTCGCTTTTTCATGTTCTATTTTGTGTTTTCTGTCCTTGTTTGTTGGAGTTAAGTCGACAGAGAATGTAACAGGCATTCTCGCATGATTTAGGTAAAGATTGTTCGCGTCTCTTAGGCACTTTGTATGCGATTAACTCAGTGTAATTGTCGGATTCCATTTTGAGTAATTTTTTACGGCTTTAACTTTGTACTTTACGCAAGGGAGGTTTCGTGTGCCATGGTTGTATAAATATCTATAACTTGCTGAATTATGTAGGTAAGTATATATATTTTTTAAACGTTTTACCGAACTGTTTTAGAAGAAATTGATAACTGGTGATGAAAAGTGGATCGTGTACGACAAGAATGTTCAAAAAAGGTCGTGGTCAAAGGTCAGTCAGGACTCACAGACTGTAGCAAACATGTGGATTGAAAGGGCACTGTTCATTATGAGCTTCTACCGCCGGGGAGAATCATCCAATGACAAAGATTACTGATGAGATTAAAGGAAGAAGTTGAGAGAAAGCGGTCGGAATTTATCAATAGGAAGAGTGTAGTCTTTTATCACGATAACGCTAGACCACACACATCCTTTTTATATATATTAGCCACTTAGCAAAAATTAAAAGATTTTAGCTGGGAAATGTAAATGCATCCGCCATATAGCCCTGACCTTTTACATATTCAGATTTCCACCTGTTTCGGTATCTTCAGAATTCTTTAGGCCGGTTATCAAGAGAGGACTGCCAAAACTATTTGTCGTGTTTTAGTCTACAAGATGGCAAAAATTCATCGAACAAAACGGTCATTAAAATAAACTTAGAAAAAAAAGTCTTGAGATTTCATATGAAATGCGAAGAAACTTATTATATGTGGGTACCTATTCGTGATTCTGCCATTAGTAAAGTAATTTTAGATCTGTTTGAAAGCTGTTGAATCTATTGGAAGCACGGACAGACATCGAATAAAACTTTAAAAAAATATATTATTTATTACTTTGATTATAAAGTATAAGCGAGTAGGCGGGTCATTAGTGGTGCTAAGCCACTCAAAATTATGTCAAAACAAATGCTTAGAAAGTTTCTATCTAACATCTGAGGGGAGGGCGAGGGTGGCTCCCTTATTTAGTCGCGCTGTTTAACAACACGGGTAAAAGGGCTAAGAATTAATTATTTATGAACCGAGGAAGATGACGAGAAGGCTGCGTGCGTTTCAGGCCTGTTTTTCGGTCGTTATTGCAGTTGTTTCAAGTAGAGCTATTACTACAAACTAATTCTTTAGTTACGATATGGGGCAGCTGTGAACAATCATGATATTCACAAAAATTAAATTCTTAAAATAAACTAAAAAACCTGGTCAAGTGCAAGTCGGACTCGTACATGAAGGGTTTCGTACCTCCGTACAATGTTTTAAAACGCTGAAAAAATACATTTCCTGTATGTCGGCCCTTTAATTTTAAACTTTCTTATTTTTAGTATTTGTTTTTATAGCGGGCACAGTAATACATAATTGGGGAAAATTTAAGGTTTCTCATTAATGCTATTACGAGTATAAAGATAGAGTTAAAAATGCTGAAAATAAACGCGTTTCTTGTATGACGACCCCCTTTGATGTTTAACTTTATCTTATTTTTTGTATTTTTTTTGTTTTAGCGGCGGCCACAGTAATACATAATTGGTGAAAATTTCAAGTGTGACAGATGGACATACAGACGAACAAACAGCGGAGTCTCAGTAATAGGGGCCCTGTTGGTACCCTTTGGGTACGAAACACTTAAAATCTTCAACCGCTTAAAGAGACGTTGATTTTTTCTGAAATACAGGCCAGTAGTAAAAACGGCGATTTCATAGTGTATAGTAGACCTATTATTTGACAATAGTCTGTGATGATTTATTGGTCGTATACTGCATAAACGGGTGATTTATAAGTGCACATTTTCTAAATAATTTAATAAGTTTATTGCTATCACAAAACGGGTGTACTTTCTTATACAGACAAAAGTTTAACAGATTTTCGTTATTTAGAAATTTTTTTTTAAAGGTTATCATGTCATAGAATAATCGATATGTAGGTAACTCAGTATAAAGAATTTTTAATAATAGATTTTCGTTGCACAGAAAATCAATAATTAGAATGTTTGTTATGAATAATTTGAAATCATAGAATTTTATTACAAATAACATTTACTTTTGCGATGTTTCTAATATCAGAATATCAAATTATATATTATTTTTATATTTTTAATAAGTTTAGTTAATATAATATTTATAACCTATAAGTTTGCCCTATTCTAGTACAATGGATAAAACTTTCCCAGCACTCGCCGGCCGCTGCCGCGGCAAGCTCGCTTCGCTCGCTCGGCTCGTGCGTGTCTTGGTCACAGTTCTAACCTAAACTAACCTATAAGTTTGCCCTAACCTATATTGTGATAGCGATTTATAATGTATTCTAACTCATTATATGGTATTTAATTTGATTAAACAATGTTTTCACCTAATACTTCCTTAAATAATAATTTTCAGTAAAATACAATTCCATGAAAGATTATACAGAACAAACAATATTTTTTAAAGAAATATTCTACTGTTTGATTAGTTTGTTAAATGAAAATATGAGATTCTAAAATTCATTGAACTGTGTTTCTATAAATTGTGTTTCATTCAAGTAAATAGTCTTTGAAACAATAATATTTGAAATAAAAATATAAGAATTAAATATTCTATGAAAAATTTTCTGTGAATCGAAATTCTATGAAATTTCAGTCTGTGAAACAAGGGGCACCCATCACAAAACGTATGTAAGTACGTCATAAAATAGTGATGTAGGTACCAAGTGTGAACAGCGGATTAGCTCATTGAAGCGGTAGAAGGAGGGGCACTAAGCGCTAAAAGCCGATGGCCGATACCAAAAAGGTTGGCCAAAAATGGTAGGTACGTACCGGCAAGCGCAGCATCCCACTCGACTCCCACCTACTAGTCGGACGACCTTGAGCAAGGTAGCAGGAAAACGCTGGTTGCAGGCCGCTTCGAATCGGTCGTTTTGGAAATCCTTGTTCAGCAGTGGACTTCCTGTGGCTAATATCATGACTTAATTTATAGAAACGTTTATCAAAACGTATGTGTGTGAAAGCTATGAAATTCATTTAAATTGCATTTGAAATATTGCCATTGGTAACAAAAGAACTAAAACATTATTGCAACATGAAAATCGTTTACTTTAAAATTCTGAAACCTTTCACAAAGTTCACGTACAAGGATATTCCTCCATGGCATGCAAAATTGGCATTTAAGTCATAGAAAATTGTGCCTATTCTGCTTTGAGTCGGTCGTTATTATTAAATCACAATGAAACCAATTTAATCGATTGCTATTTGAAAAGAAAATAGTGGCATTTGCCCGTCACTGTACCGTAGACGGCTAATTTCAGCCCCGATCAACAGACATTATACCGAGCGAAATGTAATTGTACATAATAATACTAATACCTAGTGTTATTACAGTCATCATTTGTGTTCTAAGTTATTTGGGGTCGAGTCGAATTCAAAATGGCGGTCGGCTGCAACTCGATGGATTTTAAAAGACAGCTATATCCCGCCGCCAGATATATATTAAAGATGATAATAATTAAAGATGACTTGACGCGTTTTGTTGAATTTGTACAAAATGTTAATACCTATATAGAATGGGCGATCATTTGCAAATAAGTAGCAAAACTAACCTCGAATGATCAATCACCCTGTAATACATACACAATCCTTCGTTCGCTAAAGGGCAACTTCGCGAGAAGGCAACTTCGCTAAACAGCAAACTCTCTAAATGGCAACTTACAGGCGTAATCAGACTTTTTTTTTTAATTTAATGAATAGGTACGTACGCTTTTGTACTCTAGGCTACCCGTCCATTGAAATGAGCTAGGTAGCAGAGCGGTGGGAGGAAGTAATGAGTTGCGCAACTCTTTACTTTGTTGACGCGGAGCAAAGTAGCGGACTTATGTATTCCCCTTATTAAATTATATTTATGACAAGTAATAATAAAAAACAAAATCGAAAAATAACAAATGTTTATTTCGGTAAGTAGCAGTTACAATAGATAGTATTTGAAGCCTACTTTTAAGTTCATATGAAAATAATTGTGCCAGTAGACTCCGCTCCTTCATAGAACTAAATATTATGAGTACCTACCAGCTACCAGGTAAAAAACATTAAAAAAAAACTAATCAATACCAGATACAAATATTTCAGTTGTGTGTGTATGTAAGGGTGGGTATTTTTTTAATGTATAGTTATTGGCACTATTAATGTTAAATGTTAAATAAATTCTCATTACTAATGGAATTCTACTTTTCACCATAGCTCAATGTTTTAAGCCAGTTTATGAGTAGCAGTTTACATTCATTTGAAGTTTTGTTATATATTTTTAATTCCATATTTATTTTAATATATATTTAGCAGAGCGACTGTATAGAACTCTTGCAAATTCTGTCTTATAAAAAGGAACACTTGATGGATTCTGTATTTTTCTACTAGCAGTAATACTATATAAGTAATACCTACTAACCAAATAGGTTTCAAATGTGAAATTTCGCTGCATATTGTCAGTTTTAACGTTGAAAATGTTTTTATGATCACCAGTGTATGTGCCTGATATTCAGCCAAAAGTGTAACATGGCTGTAGATCAGTCTAAATTAAAGATATCTCTATGAGAGGCATATCAAAATATGCAAGGCAGCGATCTATCGTAGGAGATTGAATTTTGAAAATTGGTAGTAGTTCTTGAGAAATTTTGAAAACATCGAAAAAAGTAATTAAATTATTTTCTGAATTCTTCGTCTAAGCGCGTTCCCGGTTACTTCCTCAGCTGTGCTGCTTCGGAGCCCGGGGTACGCTTTCCCGCTTTTTCTTCTCAAAATATAACTGCATGTCAATGGTCACACAAGGATGCCAAAGACCTTGCAAAATGGAGAAGAAATAGCCGGTACAGTTTAAATGATTTGGCAATAGTTTTACGACCGGCCGCCTGCCTGACGTCAACCCTCTTTGGTAATGTATTTGTGCGAAAAGTTTCACAACCGGCCGCCGCCCGACGTTAACCCTCCTTGGGAATGCAATTGTAAGCACGAGATGTTTGTGCTTAGTCCTTTAGTCGCCTCTTACGACATCCACAGGAAGAGATGGAGTGGTCCTATTTTAACCCGAAACCACACGGGGGTAAAATACGAGTATTTTCTGACTTGCCGGATAAAAATTAGAATAAATTTTTATTTGGGCCTCAATCAAAGTTCGGAAAAATGGTATCTGAAGATTGAATTGGACTACAAAATCATAAGATGATCGGATGTCAGATGTAGGTAATCTTTCAAATAAAGATTTTGCGTGCGTTCCTGTTATTAAACGGGAAACGTTATTACGAGTACGAACAAGAAAATATACTTTACGCGCAGATTAAATATGGAATATTTAAATAAGATGTATATTTTTACACACAAGACACTACTGACAGACTGTTATTACCTTATCTCAGGTTAGATACCTAATATATTTACTTCTTTTAACCAAAGAGTAGCTACATCTGCGATGTTTGTCGAAAGAGTTTATAATGTAAGATGAGGACGGATGTGCAACACGTAAGAAAACTAAGTATTACTTTTTATTGTAGAATGTGTGGTTCTGTTTTATACAACGTGGAAGGGACATACCCGTAATAAATCTAACCACGGGGTATACTAGATAACTATAGCATAATGAAATTAAAATAACAGCCAAAAAACAACAAAAAAATTTGGCGTTTCCATACAAGTCGTCCGGCCGACCGCACACTTTTCTATGGAAATGCCAAATTTTTTTGTGTTCTTTGTCTGTTATTTTAATTTCATTATAATATCTCTATCGGGATCTAGTATAGCCCGTGGTTCGATTTATTACGGGTATGTCCCTTCCACGTTGTATAAAGAAACAAATAGATACCTATCTACAAAAGAAACCAAAACAATTTAATGGTATCAACTAAGTAATGTACACTTAACACTAGTCTATGTGCCGATCATCTCCCTCACGTTAGACGTGTTTACCTGTAATTTCAGTAAATATGTATGTATTTCAAATCGTAGTCACGCTAAATATTCATTGTTTTTACTGACATAATAGCGGGTTGTTACGGCCAAGAGGCCGGGCGCCTTGATTCCGCAATTATTTATTGCTACATAATCTATATATTATTATATAAAAGAACAAGAGTGACTGATTCATCAACGCCCAGCCTCAACCATAAAAGCCATATCGTGAAATTTGGACAGTATTTTTATGTCATAACAGTGCTCAGATAATTTAAGCAAACCCCAACTGAACGCTTTGACTTCCCGCCAAAAACAACGCAATGTCAGTCTTTCAAACAATAGGTATTTTCTTTTTTATCCAACCGAAAAAGTTGTATTTTTTTTTTCAAATCCGCGGTTCGCGGTTTTTCGCAAACAAAAAGGTTGCGCATCAAAACATCACCTACATGTCTATAGGTACTTAAATCTGTCATTCTCTTCTAGTCGGACTTCACCAGAGATATAATAGATTCTGCTATGAAGTGTCAAAAGTGTATCCTGTTTTGAAACTTAGTGGCGTATTTTTTAACGCCATACGCAAGGACGTCAATGACGCTTCTAAATAGAAAACTCACCATAACTATATAATTTTACTTTAAACGTTTAATGAAATCTCATTCTAGCAACAGTAAATGCAGGTACGAGGGTAAGAGACAAAAGATGAGTTTCAACCAGTTTATCTCTTTAAAAAGGTACTTTTTTGCTCTTTGTCAAAACATCACCTACATGTCTATACTTAAAGCAATTAATTAATAATTCTCTTCTAGTTAAACTTTACAGTAGGTAGCAGACGTGCTATGCAAACAAACATCTAAAATAAGCACATGGAAGGTCGGCCGCCCCAAACAATTTTGGCGACAAACCGCTCTAAAAGAAGTTAATAAGGTCGGACTTGGAGCGAGGTCAAACGATAAGTTTAAGACAGATGGAGATATAGGTCTTCGTCCACAAGTAGGCATCTTCCGACTTCATCAACCGAATCTGAATGACAGGCATTGTCTACCCGCTGACATTGATAGGCACATACATAGATACATAGATACATAGATACAGCCATTGATGCAATGAGTTGAGATCTGCATAAGCTAACTATTTGGGCTAAGTCATTTGGTTTATTGGTGGACTCAAAAAAATGCCAAGCCATGCTTATTGGAAGTGGTTATGCGTGAAACTCCATTGACTTTAGTACTGTCCCTACACTAATTCTAGACGGTTCTATCATTACATTTTCCGAAATTGCCAGAAACTTAGGCGTTTAAATAGAATTGACACTGAGTTGGACTGCGCATATAACTGAAGTTAGTCGTAAAATATATTTCTCCTTTCATAGTCTCACTCAAACCACTCCAATATTTTTTGCCTTTGAATAAGAAATACTGAGACACTATTATCAGGCCTGTGTCGCTCCCCGTTTAGGTATCGAAAATGTACCTACATTATTACTATGCGTGCAGGCGGCCCCTCCGGGTGGTAAATTCAGTTATACGAATCGTTTGTCCAGAGTAATAAGAATAAAATTGGCTTGCAATCGATGTCTTGGTATTTATACGAAAAGGTGCTGAGTTCTGACGTGAGCTAAATTAAACCATATCGCTAGCCATATTGAGTAGATATTTCTTTGAATTTCTCTGCTGAATGAGACTTCTGTACGTTAGTATTATTTATTCTGTGCTATTATGTCTTTATTCTCAATGGGGTAGACAGAGCATTTTATGTCTTGCGGCTCTAAGCAGTCAGAGCCCAGGGCCGCAAAACCCAAATACTACTTTTAGCGTTATGGTGGAGGAGAAGGTGGAAAAAGGCGAATGGGAAAATCTTTGTAAAAGACCTTCGACACCATATCACGGTGGTAAAAGCTATAGGACATTTTTCTTTTTGGACATTACTCGTGCAAATCATTATATCGTAAAAGTACATGTAGTTAGTAGTGCTGCGGTAGCGCTGGATACCCACGCGTCGCCACGTCATCGACATTAGGTAAATACCGCAATACAGAATAATAAACGGGCAAGTGCGAGTCGGACTCGTACATGAAGGGTTCCGTACCACCGTACAATGTTTTAAAACGCTAAAAAACACGTTTTTTGTATGACGACCCCCTTAAATTTTTAACTTTATTTTATTTTTAGTATTTGTTGTTATTGTGGTCATAGTAATACATAATTGGTGAAAATTTCAAGTATCTAGTTAATGCCATTATGAAGATCAAGTTAAAAACGCTGAAAAAAACACGTTTCTTGTATGACGACCCCCTTTACATAGTAATACATAATTGGTGAAAATTTCAAGTGTTATATATATATTCTTCTATATATATATATATATATATATACATATATATATATATATAAGATAAAACTCTTAAGATAAGACAATCGATTTCGATTGTGTTCAGATTGGGCGGCACGCATTTGTGTGTCATTCGTAATTAGCTCTTTCTTTTAGAGAACTGTTCACCGATAGCGAATAATACTAGCTATTATTCTATATTTGACAAATAAAAAAATGTCGAGTGATTCCAAATAATGTTGTTGTTCCGAAATGTTGGAAGGAAATCATAATACTGATGGGTTGCTAACGTACGTATAACATAAATAAATGAATTTCAAATATGAGGCCAATCATGGGAAGTAAAAAGATTTGTGACTATCAAATGAAAGAGAGAAGTCTTTCCGATGATGTCTCATGAAAGTAATTACATGGTGTTTTGGCGGACTTTCTGTGTGACGTCATTTGACAAATAACCGCCACCGTGACAGAATTTAGCATTTTTGCCACAGTTGTGAAAATATAAACTTCAACATTGATTTTTATTGATAATATACAATAGATAACCCGAAAATATTAATCTAAACCTAGTGCTTATAATGTTATGAAAAAATATTTTAAACGACTTTAAAAGATATCAAATACCGTATTTCAAGAATTATATTTTTGAAGTTATTTAAGAAAATAAGCGAAATATGACCACCCTTCTTATCTCGAAGATAATCTGGGCCTAAAATTTAAAAAAAATACAGAAAGTACCTAGTTCTTTACCTAAACATTTCAGGAAAATCTATAAGAAGTACGGAACCCACTTCACGCGAGAATAATCGCACCTAAACGGTTTATTTCGTTAAAAATTTTAATTATTTCTTTTCGATTTATATTTCCATAGCAAGTGCTACTAGGTGCCAAATAAAATCAATCGAAAGTGTATGGAGTGAATCCGACCCGGAAACCTGATAGAAAAAAATCGTAAGAAAAACCGGACGTCTATTTTCTGCCTAAAATTTATGTCGGTTATAAATAAATGCCTATACACATATTCTAACCTTTTTTCGAAGTCCAGCTGAACATATTATATTACTGCCGTACGTATTGCAATACCGAATTTCCACTATTTCGTAAAAAAATCTGCACTCGCGCAGCCGTTATTCTCCCTCCACGATTCAAGTGGAAGTGCATTAGGTTAGAGCAATTAACGATCCAAACGTTACTTCAATAATCATAAGCCTTAACGAGCATCTAGTTTTTCAAAGTCCGCAAAACCTACATTTCAATTTCATTGTTCGACATCGGACTAATGAAATGTTTACCTAACATTTTAAAAGGCCACTTATAGTCTCGTTAGGGTTGTGGGTGTGTTTGTAATTCTCATATTGTTGGCGGGAGCAAAATGTCGATTAATCATAAGAAACATGGCATGGTGGATGCCTGGCTTCGAGTTCTTGAGAGTGTGGTGGTGCCCATGTCTAGAGTACTACTGCTCCTTAGCGCAGGCAAGCATATACTCGTAGCAATTAGTTGTGATGACCATTCGGTTAACGTTTATAGCCGTTTAAGTTTTAGAGTATTGCTTATTACGTTTCGTTTGTTTACTCAATTATAAAAGATTAAATTTTCTCCACTTCTGTAAAAATGCCGTATATTATACTCTTCTTAGAAAAAGTTACACCAGAAAATAACATTTCAAATAATGACGCGACAACATACAACATAAAGGCTGCGGTAAACACTTTTTTATTTATACTTAAAGTAACTGTAAGTATGGCCATTAGGGACAAAGACGTGATAGCGAAAGAGTAACCAACGAAGGCTGTCCATGAAAAACCGCGGCTAATTTAAAAAAAAACTCTTTTTTAACTGCGTCTCATGTGGGCTTAGCAAATAAACTTCAAATTGGGTACGTTGCAAACCATCGAAATGTCTACTGTTAAACTTATGCGCTAGGCATGAGATACGTTTTATCAAATCAAATGAAATCAAAATATCTTTATTATCATAGGATATTTATAATATCTCTTAATACTCGTAATAGTCACTTTCTTTTGTTTTGCACAAATGTTGACGTCAAATCGTTACTTACAGCTAAATTTATGCCGCTTCCTAGGCGCAAGTGTAGAAGAAGCGGCATCAAACTGCACTGCACGTTTTCTCCAAAGACGTCAACTAACAAACTTAAAACTTAAAATAATGGACTGAGAATACATTGTTTGTCATGTCATAATTGAAATTAAACTATAAGAATTACGAAATTTTAAATAATGTTATAAATGAAAGGTATTCCGTCGCTCAATTTTATACAACGTGGAAAGGACATACTTATAATAAATCGAACTACGGTCTATACTAGATCAATATAGTATAATTAAATTAAAATAATAGCCAAAAAACAAAAAAAAAATCGGCATTTCCATACAAAAGTGTGCAGCCGCCTGGGCGGGTTGTATGGGAATGTCGATTTTTTTGACTGTTATTTTAATTTCATTATACTTTAGTAATCTAGTATTAGCCCGTGATTCGATTTATTACGGATATGTCCCTTCCACGTTGTATATGTTTATTAAAGTAAATGTGACAAATTACAAGGATAAAGAAATTGTCGCCGTAGCCATACTAGCCCGGCAGGCAGCCGTAGTTATGTAAAGAGATAAAAGAGAAGTTACAACAACAACACAATAAAGCATAATGTTAAATTACTATCATGAAAATGAATTAATTTTGAACATTTAAAAATAAAAATAAAACTGCTAATATATGATAGCTGGTACGAGAGCTGGTAGAAATTTTCCACAAGCATCTGGCAAAGTTAATTGACTAAACGATCTGGCTTATTTATTTTTTTAATCTTAAAATTTCATTTTTTAACGTTAAACGTAAATTACAGATTACCTTAAGGATAATTGTTTTCTAAAAAAAATACCTTGAAAATTTAAGGCTTGGTAAAGGTATTGAAGTATACGAGTAAGATAAGTTTTCAGCTTGCCTCAAATACATTCCCAAAAATGTCCACCAGCTCTTAAGCTAATAAAATATTTCGTTTTTCAGTCGATCAAAAATGCATGCAAGCTGTACGATAGTCTAAAAACCCAGGACGTTTCTCTTTCCAGAGTCGGATCCTGGAGGATGCATCGCTGATGTGCAACTCCTGGTCACCGAGGCACAACGTAAGTGACTAACATATTGCCAACATGTCCCCTTTCGTTGCGAACCTTACGAGTACTACTTATGATTTCTTCCCAGACAGTTCCTTTCTGAATTGTATATTTTATTTTCTCCATGCTTATAATGTGCTATCTATGAAGTTAGATCTGACATTTAAGTACTTACCCCATCCCCCATTTATTTGCATCTATTTGCTCATTACTTTTTGAATGTTGTAGGTAGCCTAGTTCTATTTAAATATAGAATCAGAAAACACAGAAGTTCTGTGTTGATTTTTTTAAATTATACTGGCTTCGCGAAAGGCTAGCGATCATCTTTGGCCAAAGATATTGTTCATACAATTGTTTGACGCTAAGCGAAGTTACTGTTCCTTGTGAATTTCAAAAATCCAGCAGAAATCAAGGTAAGTGGTTATTTTCTAGGTGTCTTCTGGGGTCTGCTTTATCCTGTACTTACCTATTTTGTTTGGATCTTCGGATTTGATTTGCCTCATATCTGTTGTTATACAGTAGAATATGTTTTTTAAATCTTGGTGATTTTTTGTAGATAAGTACTGAAGTATTTTAAGTTAATCTTATTCTGCTTAAACTGTCTGGTAGTATTATTTTGTTCTTATGTAATTATACCTTATTTATTATTTATTATAGCAATGATAAATATATTTACGATAGGTTTACGATGAGTACGATATGGAGAAAAATACCAGGAGAGCAAGATTTTTTTGGCCATACCCGACGTATTTCTTAATTTTACTTGAGTTCTTTAGTACTTTATCTAGAATACTTTATTCTATATTAAATATGATAGTTATTGTTTTAATTAAATGTTTCATAGACAATCAAAATATTATTATGCTCCACTATGCACTGAGTTGTTTAATTAAACGGACAAATTATAACTGCGTTCATTTGAAACTAATGAAGATATAAGGTCGTGTTCACATTAACCGGTCATATAACAATAGTATGAAAGAGTCAATTTTGCGCCGAGAAGGTACTACCATTATTTTCCATACGATTGTTTACTTGAACTTTTAATGAACGTCTTCCTCGAAAAATTGCGACAAAATTCATGTGCTTTTGAAAGCTTCATACTTCTAAAGTTTAAAAGTTACATAAATGATATTTATATCGTTGTGAAGATCCATTTGGTAACAACACAAAAATATATGTTTGATTTTAACTCTTGCGATGACGTCATAGACCGCGGAAGTGAGGACTGAAAATAAGGTTTCGCACGGGCGCCGGCACATACATACATACAATCACGCCTGTTTTCCACAGGGGTAGGCAGAGACTATGGACCTCCACTTACTACGATCCAGACAGATCTCTTTCGTTTCATCTACACTCATCAACCTCTTCATAAATGCCCTTCAGTTACGGGTACTTCTTATCTCTCCTTTTTTTTAAAGTCTGCAATCTGATCGCAGAAAGTCATATCGCGCTGACACAACTCGTGATAGCATCAAAACTAAGGTTATATTTTAAAAAATAAACTGTATTTAAAGACTAAAGTCGAAACTTCTTTTGATGTTAAAAAAATATAGATTGACATATTTAAAACATACTAATACGCAGAAATGCCGAGACCGAAACTCATTTTTAAAGGACAAAAATAGTTAAAACTAAAAGATACATATTCCCATGTGCGATCAACAAAAATTTACCACCAATGTAGAAAGGTGTCGTACTTAATGATGCCGAGCTGTGAACACTAAAATCGAGTATTTCGACGTAGCCATCTACATCAACCGGTAAATTCATCAAATTCACGACAAAAAACTAACGCTGGTAGTAACCCGACTTCTAATCACCTCGACTTAATTTTGTCCTGCAGTCTATGGACTAAATTTATATGTATACAAAAACTGTTTATTTTCTTCGAAAAATGGTTGGTGAGAAAAGTTAGTAAATTTCAACCTAATAAACATAATTTTTCGTATTTTTAGGTTCATTTTATGTCAGCTAACTATGTCCCACTGCTGGGAGAAAGCCGGTATACGCTTTTAATCATATTTGATGTTCGCTTTCTCTTTCCAATTCCCTTCAAAACTTCTCAGCTCGTCCGACCACCTCATTTTAGGTCTGCATCTCTGCCTTTTACTATCTGTCGGAGTCCAGACAGTGGATTTCCACTGCCACTCATATTGATGAGGCCATCTTTCCTGGGGCATACGTACTCAGATATGACCAGCCCAATCCTACTTTAACCTACCAGTATTTTGCCAACATTGACTACTCAAAAATTACCCATGGGAAATATCTTCTTGTATACAAGGTCTTGTCGGCCTCACGATAATATTCCCCGTAGAGCCCTTGATTGGAATCCAAGAGGCATGCGTAAGCGTGGTCGCCCCAAACAAACCTGGCTCCGCACCGTTATCTCAGAAGCTAAGCAGCTTGGATTGACCTTCGGAGATCAAGAACGCAGCGGTTGACAGATCGGATTCGCGACGTGTTGTGTCTGCCCTTTGCCCCGAAAGTGGGACATAGGAAGCGAAAAGATACAATACCTACATAATATATAATAATTTTGTTACTGTATACCCAGCTTTACACAATGTACCTGATGCTGCTATTAATTTACACGTAAATAATTTAATTGCATTTATAATCATCAAATTATGAAACCAAGTTAATTATGCGAGTGTCATTTGCGTTTCGCGGTGAAATTAATGTAACTACCTCCAAATTGTAGATGTTACTTTACTAGTCTACGTGTATTCCTTTATTTAGCGCATTATTTTCAAAAATATTCGTCGCATTCCACCTGAGCTAATTATGTCACTATAATTTGCCAAGGCTACGAAAATTTTCCAGGCCCTTAGGTCTTACTCCCGCCACAATATGATTAATATGAATAAAAATGGGAGTTTGTCATTTAAAAAAATTGTATTTATTATTACGACTACCAACAATTACTTTTTTGTTAATCGGACCGTTTGTGTATTCTCTGTAAAATGATAAGTATTTTATTGTTTAAATGTGTAGGCACAGAGTAGTAATACAAGGTAAATCCATTGACACAGAATATGTAGACCAGGTACTGTCTCCGTGGTCCAGTGGTCTAAGGGTTTGCTTTGTGATCCAAAGGTCGTGGGTTCAAATCCCACTGAGAAGTGTACCTTTTTAAAAGGTGTATCCGGTCTGGTTAGGATATTGCAAGCTTGAATCATCTAATTATCTGAAAACAAAGATGATTTCATGCTTCGGAAGGCACGCAAATCTGTGGGTCCCTAACGCCATCTAGCGTTTGTTTAAACCTATCCTAGGATTGGTTCTGGTCAACCCTTTGGGTTGCGGAGGTCAGGCGGCAGTCACTCTGTGTAAAAACCAGTAACCTCGTCAAATCACCTAGGTTAGCTAGCGGACCCCGGGCTCTAAAGCGTTACCGCTGAAGATGCAACCGGGAATACGCTGGGATAATGATGATGCTGATGAAAATATATAGACCAGCTATATATTCTCATCAGCATGTATATATTCTCTCGGCATCACTGATGTATAAAAAAATAGAACAGAGGCCAATGTTGGAGAAACATTGGCCTCTGTTCTATTTTTTTATACATCAGTGCGAGTTTTATTATACGTGTTGAATTTTCAAACAATGAAATCTAGTTACTTACCGATGGAAAGTTATTTCTTAACACTTTGCAGTATTCCTTGAATTTTTTTACTGTATTGTTATACACACCTATATATTTTTAATTATTTTTACCATATTTTCGTATGGTTTTCGCTTATAAACTGAAAGAACTAAAAGTACTAGGCGTATAAGAGCTACTCGTAGCAAGCGACTTGTGTAGTTTGTGAAGATAGCTACAATTGAACGGGACAAAACAGTGTTAGGTATGTGGTGTTTCCTTTACTTTTACATAATATTTAGCTCTTTAGGTAAATCAGGAAGAAGTAATTTCCAAAACCTCATGAATGAATTTATCAAACCAGCAGGAATTAACGACGTAGAGATGAAAAAGCTTTTTCAAACCGCATACGTGGCGTAACATTTGAAAATGCCATAGTGCACATCGATCGAGTTTGAAATATCCCACTTAAAATTGCATGAAGCCGCCCAGGTACCGTCCCAAAAGTTAATTAAGAGTACCCGCCGCGGACACGGTCGTATCGTGATATGTCAGCCGATTCGGTAACTCAGAACATCCACCTGCCCTGAAAAGGTATTTTTAATTTATTATATTTCTTTTATAATTGTATTTGATGTTAATTGAAGAGGGAGTTAGGGATTAGAAGTTGTATTTCTCGCACACCGTCTATCTAACTCGTACGTCTCTGATCTATTTATTCTGAAGCTTAAGCCTTCACAGGGCTCTCCTTTTCCATGCCAGTATGTTTAAATTATTTAACTTATTAAGACTGTCTTATCTTTAAGCAGGTCTCGGGTCAAAAAAACCTCAGATTCAATGTGGTTAGGTTCTATACAATTTGATATAAATCTAACGTGACATAAATTCACTATGAATATTTTACTCAAGTAGTGTAGTGGGAAACGGCCAAGAAGTTTTCAACAAGTATCGGTTTAGATGATCATCATCAGGACGAGTGATAGGCGCGGCGACCCGACGGTTTTATTGCCCGCTAGGGACAGAAGCCTTCTCTCGTGATAATTATTTCGTCTTGTCAAATCGTCCCACGAAAAATGTAAGAGGCGATTGAGATAAATACACATCTGAATTTCAACAACTCGTGCGTCTGTCTGTCCGTCCGTCTGTCACAGCCAATTTTCACTTAATCTACTGGACCGAATCACGTGAAATTTGGTAGGATGGCGTAATCCTATGACCCAACACATATGTGCAAAGTACATAAATATTTTTTTAAAATAAGGGTCATTTTCGGTTGATAAATAAGGAAATTGGAAAAAAAAATTGAAGTTAAAAATTAAAAGGGGTTGTCATTCAAGAAACATGTTTTCAACGTTTTTAACTCGTTCTATTCCTCAATAATGGCATTAACTAGATACTTGAAATTTTTACCGATTATGTATTACTATGACCGCTATAACAAGAAATACTAAAAATAACATCTTCTTCTTCGTCTAAGCGCGTTCCCAGTTGCATCCTCAGCTAAGGTACTTCGGAGCCCGGGGTGCGCTTTCCCGTTTTTTCTTCTCCAAATATAACATGAATGTCAACGGTCACCCAAGGATGCCAAAAACCTTGCGAAATGGAGAAGAAATAGCCGGAACAGATTAAATGATTTGGCTATAGCTTTACGACCGCCTGCCTGACGTCCACCCTCTTTGGGAATGTATTTGTGCGAAAAGTTTTATAACCGGCCGCCGCCTGACGTTAACCCTCCTTGGGAATGCAATTATAGCACAAGATGTTAGTGCTTAGTCCTTTAGTGGCCTCTAACGACATCCATAAGAAGAGATGGAGTGATTCTATTCTAACCCGGAACCACACGGGGTGCAAATACTAAAAATAACATATAAAGTTAAAAATTAAAAGGGGACGTCATACAAGAAATGTTATTTTTCAGCGTTTTAAAACATTTTAAGCAGGTACGGAACCCTTCATGTATGAGTCCGACTTGTACTTGCCCGGTTTTTTTTCTTTTCTCCCAGACCAGCTTAGTAAAATAAAGGTATTTCTTCCTAATCCCTATTCCGTGGCTAATTACTTGCTTATTTTTGTTTTACGGCGGGTAAAATTCGCGTATAATTTTATCCCGTGCTTCCGCTGGCACATAATCGTAAGAGCTAAGTGCGAGGGTAATAATCCCAGGTACGGTTGCGGCGAGAAGTGTAATGTCTTTTAGCATCTCTTGTATGAGCTAGATGTATGTATATCGACTTTATTAGAGAGTAGTTTATAATATATCTTCCATCCTGGTCTGGGAGAGAATGAAAAACTTAGAAAATACCAGCTCCTTCTCTTCCCTGCAGAACGTAGAAGCCAATCTAAAATGCAAATCATATCAATAGGCGATGCGGCTAGCAACCCATCAATAAGTTGATTAATTTTTAGGGTTCCGTAGTCCACAAGGAACCCTTATAGCTTCGTCATGTCCGTCCGTCCGTCTGTCTGTCCGTCCGAGCTCGTACTCCGCCGTTACATCACCTATTGTCACGAAAATTGGTAGAGAGATAAGAAGTTCCAAAAGTTGGTTTTTAAAATTATGTTTTTTTTTTTCATAATTTTTAAATTGGGCTAACCCCAACGTGTGGGGTATCGTTGAAAAGGTCTTCTAAAATGCAACAAAAACTGCTTTGAAACTATGTAGATCAAACCCCCCAGTCTTGAGATAAAATTATTGATGGAACAATGGACACTTAACTTTAATTTGCTTTTAGTAGTAATTTGTTAATTCGTTTTATTAGGCATTTTGAAATTACAAATTTTAGTAATTTTGAAATTTTGACAAAGTGTTTTGTATGTACATACATGGACATATGTACAATATCCTACTACTGTACATTTTCTATGTATGTACCTACTATTTTATGTATGTTTTGTAAAGTAATATTGTTGAATGACTATCCCATCACTTGTTTAAAATCAAGAGCGGTCTAACATGCACCGCAGCAGACAAAGATGTGTTTTAATTTTTTTTTGCGCGGATACCTATTTTTTTTTTTTTATAAATTAAATCAAAATCAGTCCAGCTGTTTCGGAGATAGTAACAGAAAGACAGACATTTTTTAATTTTATTTTTGTTAATAGTACCGTATCTATATAGATTTTCATATGCGTTTAGAAAAAAACTTTTTAATTTATTACAAACAGATATTTAAGCATATCTCCACATTGTACTCCCGCACGCGTCTGTACATGTCACCGTTTAACACGGGGTCTCTGTGACACTTGATACGTCGTCAACTAAGCAGTCATTTAGTAATGTATGTATTATAGTGCAGTGCCTTTGTAGGCTTATCTTGTGTCAGCAGCATTATCTGGATGCCGTCAGCTTTGCTTACAAATATCAGCTAGTTTGCTGATAATATCTCAACATACAAATACAATGGTTAAGTTTACTTCAAAAATAAAAATAAAATCAAAAATTAGCTATGCTACGTCGTACTACGCCGTAGCATGGTGCTACGCGTGCTACGACGTAGATCGAGTGGCAACAGAGCTACGAGACGTAGCTTCGTGCTACGTAAAACCGGTTTTTGGTAAAATATAGAGATATTTTAACGAAATATTACAATATTTTCACAGGTTCTAAAACTGATCCAATTAAAATTGAAAATAAAAAATACTACTATTACCCATTAAATAGTACCTGATTTCTTTTTTTTTTAGTTTTAGATATATTTAAGCATATCTCCACATGGTACTCCCGCACGCGTCTGTACATGTCACCGTTTAACACGGGGTCTCTGTGACTTTTGATACGTCGTCAACTAAGCAGTCATTTAGTAATGTATGTATTATAGTGCAGTGCCTTTGTAGGCTTATCTTGTGTCAGCAGCATTATCTGGATGCCGTCAGCTTTGCTTACAAATATCAGCTAGTTTGCTGATAATATCTCAACATACAAATACAATGGTTAAGTTTACTTCAAAAATAAAAATAAAATCAAAAATTAGCTATGCTACGTCGTACTACGCCGTAGCATGGTGCTACGCGTGCTACGACGTAGATCGAGTGGCAACAGAGCTACGAGACGTAGCTTCGTGCTACGTAAAACCGGTTTTTGGTAAAATATAGAGATATTTTAACGAAATATTACAATATTTTCACAGGTTCTAAAACTGGTCCAATTAAAATTGAAAATAAAAAATACTACTATTACCCATTAAATAGTACCTGATTTCTTTTTTTTTTAGTTTTAGATAACAAAAATCCAATTTGTTTGCAACATAATATCTTAAGGCTGGTGTTATTGCTATAATATAATATATAGTGCTTATATGTACATTGTAATATCACATCACAACACAGTTTTAAATTCTGTTACCAACGGGGACATAGAATTTTAATTTACATTTTTTGCAAAGCATATTTTTTGACGGAAAAATCAATGCAAATATAATAATAAAAAGTTTTATTAATTTATATAATATACATGTTAGATGTCATTGTCAAATCAGTGTAACTTTTAATAAATCTATCAAGCTTTTGACATGCTGTGTTTTATCTCTCAAACGATAATCATATAACAAGTACCTA
This sequence comes from Acrobasis repandana, assembly GCA_963576875.1. NCBI lineage: Eukaryota > Metazoa > Arthropoda > Insecta > Lepidoptera > Pyralidae > Acrobasis > Acrobasis repandana. The sequence goes on from OY756214.1 coordinate 6,683,903, forward strand.
TCTGAATCACTGGGATCATATATCGGTGATCTCAACTCAATGACACAGTAGTGAGGGTGCTCTCTATTGTAATTTGTAAATGGAATTGCTACACCCCATATAATTGAATAACGATGCGTCATTTAATATGATGTTCATTTTATAGGGAATATTTTTATTTATTTATCTTTTACTATCTTCTTCTCGAGTCGAAAGGCTATTAAATTAATTATAACAAAGTTGACCAGTGTTTGGCCACGCGTAATATGAATTCAATTTAAAAAGATTATTTGTCGTAGTTGGATGGTATTACCGCTAATTCACGAAACCTCTAGTTGTTTGGCATTACAGCTCGGTTTTGTTAAACAGCCGAATATCGTTCAGCTGGATTGTCAAAGATTGCGCAACGTGTTACGTTCATTTAAACCACTAACCACGTTTCCAAACGGCTAGCGCTTTTGTGAAACAGTAGCGGTAATCTGCTGTTTGACGAAACCGTTAAACAATCCAACTGTGACACATGCATGATAAGGATTTGGTGTAGGGTTACCATAATGAAATATAACTGGGTGTCTATTTCATTTCCTAGACAACAATTTCACGATTTTTATTGCTATAGGTTTGCCCTAACCTAGTAAAATGGATAGAACTGTAATGCCAAACAGCTAGAGGTTTAGTGAATTAGCGGATTATACCATTCAACTGCGACATATACTTATTTATATATTATTGATATTTGTAGAAATTGTTACATGAAAAACGATGACCATTTAAGAAATTTTCTGCCCCATCGGCCATCGATTCTTTGTGCTATGTGCCCCATCCACTGCCACTTCAATGAGTTAATCCACTGGGCTATGTCCTTCGTTCTTCTACAAATCTCCTTATCGCGTAGAGAAATACCGAGCGTAATTCTCTATGCCGCCTGCTTGGGACGGCCTACTTTCCGCTTGCCCTGGGAAGTCCTCTCCAGGCATTAGTTTCTTCATTTTAGCACGTTTCTCGTTGCATCCTCAGCTGTGCTGCTTTGGAGCCCGGAGTGTGCTTTTACGCTTTTTCTTCTCCGAATATAATATAAGTATGCATGTCAATGATCACCCAAGGATGCCAAAAACCTTGCAAAATGGAGAAGAAATAGCCGGAACAGTTTAAATGATTTGGCTATAGTATTACGACCGGCTGACTGCCTGATGTCAACTCTCTTTAGGAATGCAGTTGTAGCACAAGATGTTTATGCTAATAAGGTCATATCCTTAATCAAGTCAAGTAATATCCTTAGTCGACTCTTACGACATCCACAGGAAGAGATGTAGTGGCCCTATTCTAGTTTAGATGCCACACAGCTCATTTGAAAAGCATTATCTGCTTGTCAATTGGCAATTCCCAGCACGCCTAGCACTGGCATCCCTTGGAGATCTTCTCAGGCCAGAAAATGCCAAGTATTTGCCTAAACCTGGATCGCATCTTTGCTTACGTTGTATAAAAAACCAATAAAAACTAGCGAACGAGTTTGAATGGTTAAAATTAGCGTGACAACGACAATCGCCCCGCAGCCCCTCAAATTGCGCATAAAATTGTACTACACTACAATTACACTTGAAGGGTGTTATCATGGGTCAGGGGTGCTATTTTTCAATGAGGACCATATTTTTTAATTTGACATTTTTGTTTTAAGTTTTTTGAATGACGTCGGTCTTGTTCTTGTTTCAATGTTAGCGATTGAATTTGTGTTGAATGGCGACTGGCGTTAGTTTTAAATTTTTCCATAATTTATGCTGGAAATACTTAGCAATACCGTATTTGACAAATTTTAGAAAATCGCTTTGAATAATTATTTATTACATAATAAGCACAATATATTTCCGGGATATCTATTGTATTATATCAATAAAAATCAATTTTGAAGTTTACATTTTCACAACTGCGTCATAAACGCTAATTTCTGACAGGGTGGAGCGACGGGTATTTATCAAATGACGTCAAGCACAGGTTATACAGGTAATACGCGCATACAGAACCATGGGTAGACCACGTTTACTTTCGTGTGACAACATCGGAGAAGACGCCATTCACAGTGCATTTCCGTCATAGATAAAAAATAAAGTATATTTCACTAAAACCATTGTGCTATTTATAAAATAAATAAGTTAAATAATATTAGGATGACAACCAATTATGGTTTATTTTAAATTTTGTCTCACAGCCTATTATATAAATTAGAAACAGCAAAAGGCTAATTGAGCCTACCTACCTAGACTGATTTCCAGATTAACGCCTAATTTCTTGCTCAATTCGTTCGATGTGTGCAAGAGCAGAAGCAACTGGTCTGCGCACGTATGTAAAATAATCGTCGCAATTAGGGTTCCCCAGTAGCGCAGTGGTAATGAGGCAGCGTGCGGGATTCGGTTCCCTTCCCACGCTCGATTGCTGCTCATTTTTTACCCTCAGGGATTAGTGAGATTGACAGTAATTTACACTTAGCGCTTTACTGCGATGAGTTCGAGTGTCCTATTCATTTCATGCGAGGTTTATATTTCAAAAGCTTTTGTTTGTTAACTTTATTATTTAGCCATTTTTGTAGCAATCAAGATAAGCTTATAATTCTTTTACTTAACTATAAGTTTGGACCTGACGTCGTGACGTGACTGCGACGCATAGGTACGGTGTGCAAAAAAGCATTATGAAACATAAACAATGTTTATGAAAACTCTGGGTTTGTTGTGTAAGATTTCATAATTGGAATTATTTTTAGTATTACTTGTCTCATTCTAGCGAGGATCTTTAATAAACGGATTATACGTTTGGTTCCTTCCGGCTTAGTTCGCTTATAACAGTTTAGCCCTGAGATAATATTGTTATGTGGTTTAGCCAGATTAGCTTCGGGAAGAACCTATCGTCTTGTTATGCAGAAAGAATCAAACATCTTCAAATGCATTTTAGTTTTGTTACATTTTCTTTCCGTCAACTCCTACTTAATTCTAAAACTGTATTTGTTTACGTATAACTTTAACTAAATTAAAAATTCAACAACATAGAACATTTTGCTGGCAATAAGAAATAAAATAGGGAGATATTGAGAAAATAAATGAAGAACCAAATACTTTTACTAGTTCTAGAAAACGGAGTTTCGCAAAATGACTCCATTGTCAGCTTTTATTCCTTTTTTACGTTGTCCGCCCAAAGTGCTATTTCGGCGAGCTTCTGGTAACAAATCAATTTGAATGCAAACCGGGAGGGGACGTAAAACGGGGCAGGTAAACCGACAGCCAAAATCAGCCTTATGTAGCACCACAAACGCCCGTTGGCAAAGCTGATACGGCGCCCCTATCGTACTTACGCTCTGCTAAAGTTAACATCTGTATTATTTTTTGTTATCGAACAAAGTTGAAGTATATGTCCAAATCCGTTCAGCGCCTTGTACATTTTACAAAAAGTATAAGATAATTTTTTTATACTTGAACTATATTTTATTTTGGCCTCAGACCAAGGGTTTAAGGTGTACCTATATAATAAATAATTATATATAGTATAAATAATTCTTAACTAAATCTCTTGTCTGTTTTAGTCCATTAAATGTAGGTCCTTACCTATATGCATATCGTGCAAACGCTAATCAATTTTGTCTCGGGGTTTTGGGTGTATTATTTGAATGTGATGCATAAACACAAAATAAATACAACGATACAAATAGGTTTTAACTGAAGTCAAATTTGCGCTTGTCATGTTGTCCATTGATTAATTTTATTATGCACTTACCAATTTTTATATGATTTTCATTATTGGATATAACATTTATTTTTATTATTTACGTTAACCGTATATTAGACGAATAGTCTGCTCTGAACTGTAAGTGAACACGCAACTACACTTACAACACACATATCTCGGTAAAACCCTTAACCGATTTCCTTCATGGTAAAACTTGAACATTCATTTTATCTACTCACCTCACAAATTTTGAAATTTCAATCAAAATCCAATTATCGTCGGACTGTCAGACTTATTGACAAATAGACTTTAAGAAATCTGCTCGCTCGTTCAATGAAATCACATGTGGCCCGATGTAACTGTTTCTCCTCATTATTGCACGCCCTGGGCAGTTCCGACCGCCCAACCATCCCACCTTTGCTAGCCAAAACTATCACTTTAAAAGTGGTCTATGCAATAAAGTCCTTACTTGTGAGTCCGCCCGCGCACGAAACATCTGTCGGGCTTGTAGCCTGCGGGTCAGAATTACTCATAAATAATTTAAAGTAATCCGAGAAAAACCTCGCCGTGGACGCCGGTCCATTATTCTTGCATAGAGGTACTGCGTCTTGAAACCGTGACCGTTAAATGGTTTCGATTAAATGCTTAGACTGTTTCTTTACGCAAGACAAATAGATTACGTCGCATTTACGTCTCTTTTTTAATGTTCATGTTGCTAAATAATGAATTAAATACTTTTATCCAATTTTATGACGCTATTATATGTTCGTTTATTTACTTATCTTTATATATAAATACAAGCGTAATGAAGACTTAAAGCCTAAGGCCTTATTTAACAGTCAACCAACCGGGTGAAGTGGAGAATGATAGGGGGTAGTGCAAAACCAGAATAGAAATATGGTGAAAAAAGAACTAAGTATACTTAGTTCTTTTTTTGTTATTAGTTTACTTAGTTATTGTTTATTATAACTCATTTAGGTATACCTCAAAATAATACCTAATAAACAATAAACTACATAAAAATAAAACGCACTATTTATATTCGTTCTATCGGAAAGGAGCTCATACATCTGTTGGTTCGCCAAATACTTCTAAACTACGTAACAGATTTTTATGTAAATATGTACACTATTTGTAAGTTTTCAGAAGAAAATTTAAATATTTAGTTAAGTTCTTATTTTTATGGAAATATATACAAAAAATTAGGTACATCAAATGCAATATAGTTTAAGACAATTTTAATAGGTACTTAAAACTATCCTAAATACAATATATGAACTAAGGTAGAAGTATGATTCAACGTTTTCAAGTAGCGGCCTCATAATTTATTTATACACAAAATAATAAAAACAGTGTTCGAAAACAATTTTCGGTCCTTTTTCTGGATACATTTTATTAAAATATCAAAAGGAACCCGCATTTACAGTTTTTAAGTAACCCGTGCTAAGAGAGGCAGTGTGTACTTCATAAATAAATAATTTATTCCCACGAGAAACTACCAGATTGTTGTCTATGAATTAATAAAAGGATATTTGTCAGACTGCGTAGCATAAACCAAAACATTCCATAGCGTCAGTCTTGTAGTATATGTTATTCGGTGTGTGTGCACATACTGGCCGGTGAAACTTTCATACCACCACCATACCCTTATGTTAGGGTGAAACCAGCGAAAAATAACCAAAGAGCAGGTAAAGCAGCCGTGAAAGTCATACTGACGCAGAAAGTATGATATAGAGTGGTTAATACCAATTGTTTGATCTAAAGGAATGACCTGAGGCCTCGAAGTATTTATTTTAAATGCTTTAACTTATAAACGAGAAGCAGTCACAATTAAAAAATATTTATTATTAGAATGTTTAAAAATTAAAAAGTGTTATTATTCGCAATGGTATTATCGTATTGATGAGTTTTGACTAAAACTCTAGTGTCAATGAATGGGCCAAAATTGTAATCTAGGTAGTATTGACTTGATTACAATGCGCATTAATGCGATGTAGTTATTAACCTTATTAGGTACAATTTTGATTCTGTTTTTCCACATTACACCCAGAAGTTAGTGAGACAACGATGATTAATGAAAAAATAAGTAAGGCCTGGCATGCTTGGGCTCTCGGTCTATAAATATAGCCTTTGGGTCTTAGGATCTTAATCTTTTAGAGACAAAATTGTGATAGGTAGCGTATCTGTATATCATGTCCAAGTGAAAAAAAAGGCAATGCTAGTATCATTTTGTTTATTTAATTTTATTTCCAAATTCAGAATATTATTTATTTTTAAATCATCTTATATGTTTGTCAGGGTGACCTGTTCAGCGGGCTCAATGACGGGCTCCTGAGCCGGGCGGAGGCCCTGGCGGCCGTGGACATCAGCAAGCACCAGTCAGGGCCGCAGCCCGGGCCTCCGCTGCCGCAGCTCAAACATGACATGGTGTACCACCACTCCGTCGGGGGACCGCCGCCACATAACGCCAGGCCGCATCAGGTATATTTGTCAATGTATAGATGTTTTTGCGTCGGTATATATAGGTTAATTTTGCACCTCCTAACCTTGAAATTTTGCAATCAGAATCATTAGTAGGACACAAAACCGTAATAGAAAAGACAAATTTTTTGTCAACGTTATTTCTCCTAAGTTAAGAAAAATGGCTAACTTGACATTTGATCTATATAAATGCGGCCGCCGCCCGCCACGAGCCCGGTAGCGGGTAGCAACATTCAAATGGGAGATTTTTGACTGCTTCTGTGATCCAGTGGTCAAGGCGTTTGCCTTGTGATCCGGAGTTCGTGGGTTTAAATCCCACTCGAAAGAAGGCCTGAATCACCTGATTATCCTAAAAGAAAGATGATTCCGTGCTTCAGAAGGCACGTAAAGCTGTAGGTCACGAACGCCATCTAGAATTTGTTTAAACCTACCTAGAAAAGGTTCTGGTCTACCCTCCGGGTTGCGGAGGTCAAAAGGCAGCCTAGTCGCTCCGTGTAAAACCAGTAACCTCGTCAAATCACCTAGGGTAGGTAGCGGACCCCGGGCTCTGAAGCGCTACTGCTGAGGATGCAACCGGGAATACGCTCGATTGATGATGACTATTGCTTTTTATTGTGAAACAAGATACATATGACGATATATTATATTACTCTATGATATTACAAAGTCTTTGGCATCCGTGGGTGACCACTGACATGCATTTTATATTTGAAGAAGAAAAAGCGGGAAAGCGCACCCCGTGTTTCAAAGCAATACAGCTGAGGATGCAACCGGGAACGCGCTTAGACGAAGAAATATAGTTTTTGCTTAAAGTGTTAAAGTGAATACGAAACAGCAGTGTCGCCCACGTTACAAATAAATTGAATAAATTGGTTAATTAATATTTTGTTAACAGTTAGGCATGAGATAACTTTTTAAATCTTTTTATAAACAACCATTGTCTATCTTAGAGTTTATAAAGGGAATGACCATTTTTTTTATTCTTTAGTCAACAGAATATTTAATATTGCACTGTAACTATAAGTACACCATTATATAGGTACCTACTCGAGTGTGACATTCGTGCACGATTTGAATACGATCGAATCCAAAAATAAAATATACAGGTCGGCATGATTTGTAAAATATATTCAAAACATCACATACATAAATGATAGTTAATATTATTTCATCAACATAAGAGTGTACTTACAAAACTATCAAATTTTAAAAGTGCACGGACTTCCACCACCTTTTCTGCTTGAAACATAATTTCAAGCTGATAAAAATACAAAATCACCAATGTTGCAATGATATGAATCGAATTGAGCGCGCATAAAACTAAAGTGTTCTCATAAAAATGTTTCTGAATTGGTTCGCTCGGCGCCTCCTTCCACATAAATATAATAATATCATAAAGGAAGGATGTAAATCTTCGGGCCCGGGAATCGAAGGGACTACCCTCCTGTGGGACTCCCTGCCGTGGGGTCGAGACGCAACGTATGTGCCTAGCCGTAATTTTATGCACTATTCGATGTTATGTGAAGTAATGGCGTCTTTTGAAACTGATCTCAAGTTTGAATATGTTAAGTATTGCTCAACTGTTATGTAAGTATGTTAGAGACGCACCTTTCCTGGAATAAATTTATTCGTATGAGTATACTAACTTCCTCCGTACTTTATTTGACTACTTCTTTCTTCGTCTTTTTAGATAAAATTTTAGTTTTATTCAGAACATTCGTACGAGTATCTCCGACTGCCTATCGCAACCTAGATCAACCGGCAGAATGTCTCACTATTTGTACGTTTGCTTTTGATAGGATATTTCCCGCGATTCCTCCACATTTGTCCATCAGGAGAAAAGATATCCTGGGGTATTTAAGTTAAGTTAAGTTATTTAGTATCCCATAACATAAGTTAAAACTTTACTTTAGGGCTAGCTCAATCAGTGTGATTTGTCCATATATATTTATTTAATAATAATTTATTTAATACCTAATAAAATACAGATAAATGGTAATCATAAATTACTTTTAGTTTTATCTGTCTGTTTAGTCTTAGACTTTCTAAAACTTTTAATAGATTAATTATCGTATAAAACCTTTTTCCCGGAAGGTGTACATAAATACCTACTAACCTAACTTACCCGATTTAATCTCTTACATAATTAGAATGAGCAATATATATGAATTCCTAATAAGTATGTGACCAAAGTAAGCAATAAATACATTACCAAATACTAAAATAAACTGATTTATTCGATTGGGTCATCTACAATGTAGATCACTTATTAGCATACAAAACAAAGTAAGACATTCAGAAATCACTACTACACCGACACCCTTGCAATAAAAACAATATTCAGTCGAAAAAAGTTTGTGCTTCGAAAATTTTCCAATTTCCCCTCCTAGTCCCTTCTGGCGAGTTGGAACCGCGTAATGCCAGCTTTATGGGCCACGGAACCCAAACCCAGCCGTTTGGGGTCCCGTACATGTCTCTAATCCGTAAATATAGTGGGGATAGACTCGCTTCATTCGATTATATTTTTATAGAGCCGTGTAGACAGTTGTTGCGTTTTGCTGTAACGCAATAAATATTATGACAGGATGTCAAACGCCCCTGTATTTCCTTGTTTTATGGTGCAGTTTTATTAGTAAACTATAGTGTGTATAGCATGTAGAGATCGTGTATATTGATGGAGCTTTGTGAGTTTGGTGTTTTGAAAATTAACATGTGTTACATTCATTAGCAAATCAGTAATGTCATAGGTATAAGTTTTTTTTTTCATTGTGTCAAAACACAACTAAAGATTTACCTACCAGATTAGGTCTCTTTTCTCTTATCAAGTGTGCTAGTAACCAGTATAGGTGCCACCACTCAGTACAGGTTTGAGCCTCAACAGCGCCTCGGGAGAAATTTCCCGGCACAAAAATAGGATATAGGATTGTTCAAATTATCCGCCTTTAACATACTACAAAAAAAATTCCTCTGACCTCCAACTTGTCCAAAAATTTTAGGAATTCACTTCTTCAATAATGAGTGCCAGTAAAAAAGGCGCCCCTTTGGCGCCCTTTTGCCACCCCTTTATATATGGCGCCCTGGGCGGTCGCCCAACCGAACTCTACCCTAACGCGGCAGTAGCGGCGTTACGGCAAAACGATTTGGAGAGGTCTCATTGTTGTTTTAAGCTTTGTTTAGCTTGTGTTTTCTAAGTCACCTTCTTCGACATCCACGGGAAGACTTGGATTGGTCCTATTCTACTCTGCCGGGAATCACACGGCTGATGTAATGATGTAGATGGTATGTTAATATAACAATAAATAAAAAAATGCTTTAAAAGCCCCATTATTATGCTCAAACGTCCCTTCTCGAGACATACAGACATTACGGTCGTTTTTTATTTGCATTACAGTTACACGGTTGATTTTAAACAATATCGAAGTGATAAAGTCCCTGCGTCCCCAGCGGCCACCGCGACAATCGTCGCGGGCCCCCGGCGCACGCTGTTTGCCCCTTTCCACTTAAAGTTTTGTTTAAGTTGCAATGTTTACTCTTTTTTATATCGGTAGGGCTGTCAGGGCCACTACAATTCAGCTTTGTGCTATTGTCCAATTCAGTCAAATTCAAGTACAAATACGTTTTCTTTAATACTTATTTTCTACTTAACAAATATAATTTCTGGCATTAACATAAAAAGAGACATTTTTATTACTTAAGATAAATTAAATAGCTTTAATTTCTGGCATACATATAAAACAAAATATTCATAAAAACTACGAACATGAGAACCCATTCTTCTTCTTACAAGAGTAACTCTGTCAAGATTGGTTCCCTACGCCATTCAGAAATACTACAATTTTATTTGTGCATAAATAAAATATTTTTTATTCATAGAAACTCAATACGTTCATATTTGACCCCAAAAAAGTGTCTCTAATGTTCTATTTCGTGTGAGTATTTGCATGGATTGTCCTTGTTTATTGGGAACTAACTCGTATTCGAAAGCGACTAACGAAGCTATAAGTACTCTTTTTCTTACTAGTGACTTCTATTTATCGATTAGCATATGTATTTTCTTTTACTAGCCATCTATGTCCCACTGCTGGGCAAAGGCCTCCCCTGTTTCCTTCCACAATTCTCTATCCTTGGTCTTCACTCTCCAGTCTTTGTCGAATGCACGCAAATCGTCTCCCCATCTCGTGCTTGGTCTACCTCTTTTTCTGTATAGACGGATACAGTTGGAACCCAGTTTGTGGCAATATGAGCCTATCTTTCCGGATGCATACGGTCGATCGTATTAGGTGTGAAACTAATATATAAAGTTAGAAACACCAATTTGCGCTCCGTGACAAAAGTTACGGATGTAGGCAAGAAAAAAGCCAGGTTGTAGTGGGATTGGGCAGGTCACGTCGACCGTATGCATCCGGAAAGCATAAGTATGTACAAACGTCAAAAAATTTGTTACTAAAATCTAAAAAAAGAGATGTCAAGAAAAACAACATATCCATGGAAATCCGCCATCAATTTATTATTATCTTTTTAAAATACTTAATTTTTGAGATTTACTTCTACAACACATCACGTTCCATCTATATATTTATTAATAACGTTTAAAACCACTCCATCTTCATGACGCTTCGTATTACATATTACTTAGATCTACTACTTAGCTTGACAGTTGAGCAACCTCAAAGCGGAGGTAGTGCTATAAAGGATTAGTAATACTATTATTACACAGTACAAGGGGTGCGTAAAACCGACACTAAAACTGTAGCCATCACGCCGAAATGACAATCATATTGCGTTCATATTGGAGCCATCAAATTGCACTAGTAATGTAACCCTATGTTGTGCGCGTAGGGGGCGGTGGGGCCCCAAAACTAGAGGAAAGAGCTGAGGCGATTTAGCTTTAAGGTGAATATAGAAGCAAATGGCCTATTTACGAGTTAACAATTTATTTCAAATGAGGGCGCCACTTCGAGGCCATTTGCTTCTATATGCAAGTTTGTTTAATTAGAAACTAACGGTGAAATAATATCTATATTCAAAATATGTGATGAAGAATTTCGCCACGAGTGTGATTCGAACTCACATCTGTACTGCTGACTTCGAATCGCCCTGAAGAATTTACGCATCACACATGACTTACGCTTGTACGTAGTATATTAATACTCTGTGCTTACGCATTTAAAGCATGCGTATTTCATTACATATTTTTGATCTAAATATTGTTCCGAACATTAAAATGCTGTATAAATCAATAAGTGAAATAATATATCAATTATCTAGACAGGTACCTACAGCATCAGATAAGGATGTCTTTACGTTTTTTATCAATTGAAAATATTTATTGCGGTAAGCAAGGCAACCAAAACTCTATGAAAAATTACACAAGACTTTTATCGAAAAAGCTTTCAACTCAGTAGTATACTTGTCTGTATTAGATATACCCAGATGGATATATACTAACAGCAAAATTACGCTAAATATAAATAATAAACGCACAAACTGGCTAAACCTGGAGAGGTGCTTCATAGAGCAAGACAAGACCACATTTTGCACTAAAAATCGTTAGTTTTGAGGCCCACATAGTTCTCACACCCTGCATAAATTCAGCCACTTGTCCAAATCATAACGTTGGGATACAAATCACTATTAACGGAATATAATTTATTTAATATCCACTTGCAATCGTATCAGCCCTGTCACTAGTGATGGGAACAAATTGGTCGATATTTTTTATCATATTATAATAATTTGAAAGCTGTCTGTCAATTAGCCATTATAAATTATTTACTCACTTCCGCCAGTTGTCACAGATATTTTTTATGTGAAAGATCTTTTCACACATTACATTTATAATAAAGTATAGCATTTATATAGCAAAGATGCTATTCTTAACTATTAAAAAAAAATTGTCGTTATACTCAAAAAGCAGGCATTTGTGAACACTGAGGAGCAGAAACCAATATTAGGTTTAATTTTCGGATAAGCTATGTTTTTCTTTCAATATTTTTTTCATATAAAGTACTCGTATAGCTAGTAGGGAAAACAGCTTTATGCTAGAGAGGACGTTATCTACAGTTTACACATCAAACATCGACATCGACACATGCGCGGTACTAGCCCGAAAATGACATGGGGTGGCTCCCTTATTACGTATACACAATGACATACTGGCAGGGATGTTTGGCTGTGTACAAATTGTAGGGCCTTGCATGATGGCCCTGCACCTGTGTGGTTTTGAAGCGAGGCTCAATTAGGAACACCGTGGAAAATAATATCTATTTTGATAGCAGTGAAGAATAATTTAACAAGTAAGCCGTATAAGGTACATTTTAACAAGTACACTAAATACTTTTTATCATCACGGGTGGGTAGGTATAATTTTTCACAGACCTAAGTAGGTATTATGGTATTATATTGTGGTAACGTTCCCAAGTTTTTGGTAAAGTTGCCACGTTTTTCGGTATCTAAGTATTTTTGACATAAAAAATACCTTTGTACAAACAAGTTTTTCTAAAAAAGAGGCCATAATTAAAGTAAAACGACAAAAGTAAAGAAACGCGCAAACTGTGCTGTAACATGTGAGTTCTCGTGCTACACGCGGTATAATTGTGATATACCGATCCCTGGAGAGGCCGTGTGCGCGCCGCCTCACACGGACGACGAGGAAAGACTTATGGCCGGCTCCTATTGAGATATATGGCCACGCCGATTGTTTTTGTTTTGTTTTATTGACTTATTCCTGTGCAATTTGGATACCAAAGTTATAGATGTCAGCTTCACCTAAGCTACGTAATTAAAATTGCTTATGTTTTTGCAAATAAAAATCTACGTACGCCATGTTTTTTTCTTCTAAAGATCTTACCTAATTACTACTTTTTTTTTTTAAGTACATAGTAGATAGTTTAGTTCTTTTATTAGTTATGTTTAAAATTATACAACAATAATAATAAACAACGATAGATCGCTTAACGGGCTATGCTTGGTGTTTCTCTACAAGATCGAATCAGAAATGAGGAGATTCGTAGAACTAAGATCATAGACATGGCCCAGCGGATAAGCTCGTTGAAGTGGCAGTGAGCGTGCACATGGCGCGAAGACTGATGGCCGATGGGGCGGAAGGGTTTTCGAATGGCGGCCACGTACCAGCAAGCGCAGCGTAGGACCCACCTGCTAGGTGGTCGGATAACCTGAGCAAGGTTGCAGGAAAATGCTTGATGCAGGCCGCTTCCGATCGGTCGTTTTGGAAATCCTTGGGGGAGGTCTATGTCCAGCAGTGGATTGCTTGTAGTCACAGGTTCAACTCACTGGTCACTACAGAGCATACAGGAAACATGTTGAAAACATTAGATTTACGTTTTTTCTCATATATCAGCCGATATGATGACAATAAACTAAAAATGATTGAGGCATGTACTTGACAATGGAATAAGTAAAGAACATTAAATAAAATTAAAGTAATCATTATGGTGACAATTTTAATATGACAACAAAATACAAAAAAAAAGTAAATGTAATGTTTTCAACATGTTTCATTAGGTAGGTACCTAATAGTAATTGCGATTAAGCTCACATCTCCATGGAAAATCTACGAGGTAGTCTAAATTACTAAAACAGTATAGTACTTGTCTAGGTCACCGCACTCAGTTGCACTCACGTGGAGCATTCACATTGTAGGTCTCTTTATTTTTTTAGAAGTACGAATGTAATTTATGTATTTTGTTAAAATATTGTGTCAATCAGTGTCGCTAGCGCATATGGCGGCGCGTTCCCAACCACTCAAACGTCCATCCAGCCGACAAAGGCTCTCCACTACAGAGCATATTGGTAAAACACTCGTCCAATCTACGCACAACGGAACTCACCCCATGAAAAACAAGTGTTTGCACTCATAAAGAATGACTGCAAATCTGCACAAACATTGTTTATGTTACGATATATCCCGTCTATTGTCCCCACCCCGCTCTGTTTACAATGAAACGTACAATTTAACTCGAATACAGGAGTTAATTCGGCGCAAAATAATAATCATAATTCCCAATGGTAATCCTCTTTGTCGTATAGAATTGGACAGTATGATAAAACGAACTTCAAATAGCCTTTCTTTTCGCAGATGGGCCACCACGGCATGGAAGGGCTGGACATGCTAGACCCGCTGACGTCATCGTCCATGACGACGCTGGCGCCCATGGGCGAGGCCGCGCCGCCGCACCACCAGCTGCACGGCTACGGCGCCATGAACCACGTCATGAACCACCACCACCACGCTGGTAGCCTAGGGCACGCCCCGCCAGCACATCTCGGCCACCCGGCAGCCGCGCTACATCCAGACACAGACACAGATCCCAGAGAGCTAGAAGCCTTCGCAGAACGGTTCAAGCAGCGACGAATCAAACTCGGTGTTACACAGGCGGACGTAGGCAAAGCACTAGCGAACCTAAAACTACCCGGCGTTGGTGCTCTCTCACAGAGTACAATATGTCGATTCGAAAGTCTGACACTGAGCCACAATAATATGATTGCGCTAAAACCTATCCTACAGGCGTGGCTGGAAGAGGCGGAGGCACAGGCGAAAAACAAAAGACGGGACCCAGACGCACCCAGCGTACTACCGGCCGGCGAAAAGAAGCGCAAGAGGACATCTATAGCGGCGCCCGAAAAGAGAAGTCTTGAAGCGTACTTCGCGGTGCAACCGAGGCCGTCAGGGGAGAAGATCACGGCGATCGCAGAGAAGCTAGACCTTAAGAAGAACGTGGTGCGTGTGTGGTTCTGCAACCAGCGACAGAAACAGAAGCGCATGAAGTTCGCGGCGCAGCACTGACCGGCGGGGGGCGGCGCGGCTCTGCTGTACCCGGGCTCCGGGTACGGCTACTGAGCTCCCAGCCGCCTACCCGGGCGCCGGCGCTCCAACGCCGAACACCTTTCGTGAGCAATAAACATCTCATCTCGATCTCATTTCTTCAACACTCCTTGAGTCGACTCGCAAGTAGCCCCTAGTGTAGATATTATACATGACCGATTTGTGTTTCCTTTTACACTTTTACATGACTTCTTATATATTTTTCGAGACACAGGGTATATAATTGATTATATACATATCATACAATAATAGAAGTCGCTTCATCACAATGTTTAGTTCTATACGCCGTGTTTTGATGTTTTGTGAGCATCGATATGTACATGAAAAATTGAAATTCAGGATTTTTAAGAGAATGTGCCTTGCAAATAATCAATATTCTGTGTTTAATGTTAGTAACTTCATCGCTGCGCGTCGCAGGTGTAGCGCGCCGCCGGCGTCGCTCGGTAGTCTTAGCTCGGGTGCCGCAGGTCTGGCAGACCACGTGTCAGGTGTAGCGCGCGCGCCGGTGTCGCTCGGTAGTCTTAGCTCGGGTGCCGCAGGTCGGGCAGGCCACGTGTCGTCGCTCGGTAGTCTTAGCTCGGGTGCCGCAGGTCGGGCAGGCCACGTGTCAGGCATCATCCTTTGTACAGACCACATTCCCTTTCACGATTTTCCACAGCGTTTCCTCCTGACGGCATGTGGCTCGCCTGTTATCTGTGCACAGTCTATAATATTATTGTATTTATTATTAATATTTGTTACTTACGTGTTTTCGTTCTCGTATCTATTATTGAAATTGTACAAAATAATTGTAAGTATTCTTTTGAATTTTGAAGTTGTAGATAGTGTTCGATAGACTAACAAACGTTTGTTTTTATTCTGTGCGTTCGGTTGTTTTCATATTTATATATTTCACAAAAAATGGCACAATTTAAAGTAAGAAGTTATTAGTGACATTTAGCCAAAATAGAATTAAAATTCATTTGTAAATAAACCACATTTCGATTAACATCTAGGCATTAGTAAATACATTATAGTTAATACATACATTGAAAGGAATTAGTACAACGCGTATGGGTTCATGCATAAATGTACATAAAAGGAGATAGTTACCTTGATTTCACTGATAATGGGCTGGCTCGCTTGTTCTGTGTAGGACATATTACCCGCAAAATGCACTATGTCGAAATTTTAACTCAAGGCCCACTATATGATATCCCTGTTACTCGACATTCCTTTTGAAACTCGAGTGATTTCGTTTATTACTACGTTAGTGTTGCCAAATTAGCTCGATAAACTAAATTCAAATTCCGGGAGGCCAAAATTTCCATAAAAATATTTGAAAAGAATACATTTTTTTGGTAATTTGCATGAATCCAAAATGGCGACAAAGCGCCACGGCTTAAGAAAACAAAAATAAAATGTTTGCGAATTATAAATAATATTTTTAAATGATATTTTGTAAATATAGTGTTAAATTTATTAAGTTAACAAAACGTGCAATCTAGACCTCGGTAATAATTAATTAAATTAACTGCTAGGAATTTATTAAATTACGAAAGGACAACACTACCAAAAATGTCGACGTTTTATGCTCAGCTGTATGCTCTAGTCATTGTTATTAAAGTTTATTTTAGTTAGTTATTTGAAACTAATTCCACCATTCCTCATTTTTTAATGTAATGGCATTGTGTTAAATAAGAGTGATATTATAAAAATGTTCCATGTGACATCTAGCTAAAAAATTTACTATTTGACTATTCTACTCACTCATCTCTAAGTTTCTATGTTAACAGATAAAAAATGGGTGTTTTGTAATATTTATTTAAGAAAAAAAAAAAGATTTTACTACATGGTGGTGGTGTAGGGAACGTATTGGAGTCTCTCCAGCGCCGGATGTATCATGTTGGACTTAGTAGAGGTCCTCCACTTGCACCCAGCTTTCATTAATTTAGTTACTGTAACTTGCATCCTAGTAGTTTGTAATATCAAAAGATTTGCGAGCAAGAAGTTTATTGTAAGAAATTTACTTATTTTAATATAATCAATTTTTATTTATTTTGTTAGAATTATAACGTTTATACGAGATCTTGGTAAATACTTGCCTATTTAAATGTGCTGTTTTGTAAACATTAAAATCCATAAATAAATTGATTAACTATTATTTACTCATTTTCTATGTGACACTACTAAAATTTATACGTTATATCTATACTAATATTATAAAGCGGAAGAGTTTGTTTGTTTGTTTAAACGCGCTAATCTCAGGAACTAATTGGTCCGATTTGAAAAATTATTTTTTTGTTGGGTATTCCATTTATAGAGGAAGGCTTTAGGCTTTATAACGTACCGACAACCACGCGAACGAAGTCGCGGGCACAGCTAGTATTAATATGAAAGGAAAACTACACATTTTTCATTATTTCATCAAACACCAAATACGTTACTAATTAAGATAAGTGGGTCACTCACGTGAAAAATCATCTGAATTAGTAATGTCTGTGCCTCGCGTTAGTTTTAACCAAATACGATCAATATCAAATTTTTATATCACTATAATTTATTTACCGAGAGCTCTTATAGTCGTCATAGTGTATTTCAAGGAATATTAACAGTCAAAATTTTAAAAAAATGTAACCACTACAAAATTACTAGAAATAAAATGAAAAAACTTAGGTACTACAAATTTTTGGAATCAGAAAGTTACAGCAGGAAAGCGTTTCAAAGATATTGACAGCTACTGGCCCATCGCCTTACAATGAAAAGCAATGTTTTTATATAATATTCTCGTGACAAATGACACTATTATTTTTTGTAAATAAAAGAAGATTAATTAATAATAGACCAAATGTAACAATTATTACAATTAGTTCACACACTGACTGACGTTTGCCAACGAGCAATTTGAAAACCTATTTGATAACCTTAACAATTATATTCTACTGCTACAGATTATTATTTAATTTTATGTTCGAATAGTAAAAGATAATCAAAATTAAACATACATAATAAACTTAAGGTTTCTATTTAAGTGTTTGAAAATTTTTTTGGTCTTTTTTACAAATATTTTCTCGTACAACGAATACTGATTAGTTCCTAATTAAATTTGCTCGTTGACAGATGGCCGATCAATAATAAGTTAAAAGTAGACATTAGAAATTTATCTTGCAATTATTAATTCTTAATTATTATTAATAATAAAAGGAAACAATCCATTTTCGGAAACCAATAAACAATAAATTGAAAATAGAAATATTAGTAAATATGTGTTTTATTCCTACCTAAACTTTGCATAAGTACCCAGCATATCGTAGGAAGCATGGTATAATAAAACAAGGTAGGTGTTCTCTTCCCACGATGGCCCAAGACTACGTCACGAATGTCACGATAAGTGTTACCACTGATTGTTATTTTCAATAAATGTAAGGACTTTCTCAATTAGTTAATGAATATAAAATACAAACTATTTCGTATACCGTGTGATTCATCTGTTTATTTTAATCAGTGTGATTTGTCCTAATATATTTATTTATTTATTTTGAAATAAATTTATATATTAAGTTATCAATAATAAAATAATAAAATGCATTTTGCTCAGGTAATTCAATCACACACAGTGGCATTATTGGTATTCTTGGGCCAATCACGAGACATAGCTGTCACGGGAAGAGAATACCTTGTTTTATTTACTTACTTTAGGGCTAGATCAATCAGTGTGATTTGTCCTTATATATTTATATATTTTACTATAATACGAAGATTCACATTAGACCATGTGTCCATATCCTCCTTAAAGTTACTAAAATATTTTAATAAAGTACACTCCATTATTAATTATTTAAAGAATAAGAAAGCAGGTTCAATCTACTCGTATGATATTATTATCTACTCGTAGTACACTCGTACAATTTTCCCCATAGAGGGTGGTAGTTACAAAATACTCAATTAATTTCAATTTATTATTATACAAGTAGATGTCTTACCATTGACTGCCTCCGCGGTCCAGTGGTCAAGGCGTTTGCCTTATGATCCGGAGGTCATGGGTTCAAATCCCACTGGGAAGCATACTTTGTGAAAAAGTTGTTTCCAATCTGGTTAGGATATATATATAGGCTTGAATCGCCTGATTATCCGAAAAAGAAAGATGATTCGTGCTTCGGAAGGCACGTAAAGCTGTTGGTCCCGAACGCCATCTAGCGTTTGTACCTATCCTAGGATTGGTTCTGGTCTACCCTTTGGGTTGCGGAGGTCAGACGGCAGTCGCTCTGTGTAAAAACCAGTAACTTCGTCAAATCACCTAGGTAAGGTAGCGGACCCCGGGCTCTGAAGCGTTACCGCTGACGATGCAACCGGGAAAATACGCTCGGATGATGATGAAGTAGATGTCGTACCAGAAAGTAGAGTACTCTGATATCTAATAGATAATGTTGAAGCATAAAGATAAAATGTTGGTATCCCATAGTGGTAAAATGGTGGTATCTCTTCCTCATAAATCAGTGATATAAGTAGCGCACACGCTGGTTGGACTGGTTTACCAGTCCAAATATGTAGGAACGTTTATATAACACATACTTAGTAGTCTCAGAAGACAGTAAGATATGTAATAATACTCTTACTGTCTTCGTTGGCAACTTTGGCATAGCGAGTTTAAGGACGAACTTAAGGTGGAGGTATGGTGGCGCCCTCATTTGAAATAAATTATTAACTCGTAAATATGGAGATAATTTCCATATTGCTCTTCGTCATGCACTAGATAGCCCTTTAAATTATTTTATGAACCACCGTTGAAAGTATTTACATTAGTCTGTCTAGCTTTAAAACTTGCTTCCGCCAAAAGTGGCCACGGCAAGTTTTAAAGCTAGACGGATCACCAATAATAGTTTCAACGGCAGTTCATAAAATAATTAAAAGGGCTATCTAGTGCATGACGAAGAGCAATATGGAAATCATTACCATATTTACGAGTTAACAATTTATTTCACTCTGCAAGGCCATTTGCCTATATCTTCGCCTTAAGTAAAATTGATGACAATGAGACAGGCAAATAAGAAGTTGCCGCTGATATTAGCTGTCCGAACTACAGGATAGGTATGTACGTAATATATATATATATTATTTTATAGCAGGTTTATAGGACGGCAAACGAACAAGCGGGTCGCCTGATGGTAAGTGATGTGCTTCCATTCTAAAATAGGAAAAAATAAATAAATGTACAATGCACCAGCTTTTTATGTTTTTGTATAAAGTTGATCAAGAAAATGAGCAAAAATCTGAGGAGTCGTGTCAATAGGTGATGCGGCTAGCAGCCCGCCACTATTTTAATTTACTTTTCCTAGCCATATGGCATTGAAAAAAGGACGTGATGGTATGTATGATAGGTGGATTGTTTGATTTAGATTTCTACTTGTATATTGGGCATGAAAATCCATTTTTCCTGGGATTCCTTACTTTAGGAAAATGAAACAATAAAAAAACGACGCCAGACGTTTAAATACTTAGATACTGTGCTATATAACTAGTAATAGTACCTGGGCGAAATACCTTTACGCTCGCGCTACACTGAATTGCAATGCGACGAGCAGTTTAATAACAAGACAATATCAACTTTATGTACAGTATCATAAGATACACGGCGGATGTCGGGCGGCGGCGGCTCACGCCGCAGACTCGAGCAGTCACATCCCGTTCATTCTATCTATTAAACTTTTCTATATCTTATGACATAGTGTACATAAAGTTTATAATGTCTGCTCGTCGCATCGCTGCCAATTCAGTGTAGCGCGTGCCTTAAACACACACGCTAATCTACTTCAATAAGAATTAAAAACCCAGCAGAGGTAATCAACTGGTATTTAAATTAAAACGCGATCGAAACGCCTCGAGCGTTCAGTTAGATTTTATTTGGCGAGGGCTTGCTCGTTTATTTGTTAACTAGATTGTGTTTGATTGTTGGTTTTTTGCACGCTGTATGTTTTCAATACGTTCCCTTTTTACTACTGTAAATTTTAAATCCCACTTTTTTTTAGGGAAATGGTTCAAAAGTCAAAATTAGTTCAAATTGACCTGTCCTTCTAAATCAGTCATATAGGTAGTTATAGTGAGTATGCGATCAGTGAAGTGCAGACTTTTTTATGCAATAGATGGAAGAGTGTAAGAGTACCATCGCCTGCAGACAACAGTAGCAGACGACGTGTCGTGGCGACACTACTGGTTTCTATATAAGTATTTCTATATAATTTATGATTTTTTCAAAACAAAAAACAAGACTTCAATACCAGTGAAGTGATAGTCACACAAAAGCGAAATACGCAACAATTGTATACTTAAAATATATATTTTTCAGTTATTTTAGTTTAAAAACCAAACTACTTGATCGATTTTGATAAAATTTATATGGGAACACCTAGAAAGAGTATCGTAAAAAAAATACTTTTTTAAATCGGTCTCGGCGTCTTCGAGAAATAGGGTCGTCTGGCCGGAAATCAAAAGCACCGTCGACTGCAAACAACAGCAGCAGACAAAGTGTTACGGCGACACTACTGGTTTCTAGGTGTGTATTTCTATGAAATAGCTTTCGCACCTAGTCGCCCGACTACACGTCGCTCGACCGCAGACGACATGTCATCCGGCCACAGATCAGTAAAGGTACAGCAGACGACAGTGGCGGGCGATGTGACGCTCCGACGCGTTGCTGTGACACGTCGCCGGGTGCGAATTCACTGCTCATGCATAAAACTGTTCCAATGACGTCTGACGTGGCCACGGCGAGGTTGAGTCCCTGGCTGGGGAGTTGCAGCACTGCATCATTCGTTCCACCTGCAGAGAAGTTACCATCCGGCAGTGAACTGCCATGGCCAATCCGGAATTGCCTTAACAGGCTGAGAACCCAGGTTGGCCGTTGTAAGGATAACCTGGTCAGGTGGAAATACATACACAGAGACGACAACGTCTGTGGCTGTGGTGCATCTCCACAGACTATGGCACACCTACTAAGCTGCCCAGCGTGCCCCGATACCTGCACGCTTGAGGACCTGTACAGTGCAAGCTCTAACGCAGTACAGGTCGCTCAATACTGGGCCCAGAGAAATATTTAATTTTTTGAACATCGATACGCTAAGAAGAAGAATTCACTGCAGCGACCTGACGCTGCGACGTGTCGCGACGACGCGTCGTCTACTGCTATTGTCTGCAGTCGGCTATGAACTTGTACCTTTGTTTATCACCCGTGACGTGTACAGACAAGAACTTATATAAATATGTATTTGAATATTTAAATTATACTAAAATTAAATAATGAAATAAGAAATGGTGAAAATCAAATGGTGGCGAAATTCGGCATGCGGGGTTGATCCCGTGATGGCGTGGTCCAAACTACCGGCGGCGGTTAGGACCGCAGTGAGAAACCTCCTGACAAGGTCCAGGAGTAGGTTTCACCCAGCAACCTAGCGATAGAGTTAAGATGATGGTCAACACTCTTCAAATTATTAATGATTGCTATTTTAAAGAACAGCTACCGATGCTATAAAATCTACATACTTAAATAAAAATATAATCCAAAAGGAAATTGTGTCTGTTTGGAAAACTTTTGCGGTTATAAATTTTGAATAAGATACCCGTAACAAAGTAAATAAAATGCGCGTTATCTTTTGTGTCATTAATAATCACACAAAAGATAACGAAACAAAACAAAAAAAAAATTTATTGCCGAATTTATGTAGCACAATCAATGATTATGCTACATAAATTACATAAATAAATTTAGCAAGAAAAAAATATAAAAGAAGTTTGTTAAATAGCTAAACAAGAGCAGGTGAATTTCATTAAGTACCCTAGGTGTTAATAACAAGTTTTCTTTTGTGTAAATAATTGACAAACATGTTGCGGATATTATTGTATCATCATCAGGTCTTTCTAGTTTCCACTGCAGGAGCACGACCCTCTCTGTACTGCTAGTGTACTGGAGAGTGTAGGCCAAATCCTGTGGCTGCTCTGGCCAAATATGGCTCTGGATATTATTGTATATTTTTACTGAAATAAATGAAGTAAGTACATAAAATACGTAATACGTACGTTGCGTTTCCACGCGTATCCGCCAAATATTAAAGCCAGATTTCGACTACAAAATCGCAACATCACAAACACAGGGTAAAGTCAACAGGCCTCCCTCTGCGCAAACAATTGAAATTATATTAAATTTCTTAAATCGATAGGGTCTGGCCTGAGGCCTGGAGGCTGGGCACCAGTGTACGGCGTACCAGAATCGAATTAGGGTTAATACGAAATGTATGTAGACGTGAATATAAACAATTTGCTAATCCCGTTGTTTGTGTAACGTCCTAATTGGACTGTGATATCGGGTTGCTTTGTTCCTTTTCTGCATTATGCTCTCTTAAACTAACTAGTTGTTACCCGCGGCTTAGCTCGTGTTCTTTGTTATTTAACAACTCCAAAGGAATTTTTTTTCGAGATAAGAAGTATTTTATTCTAGCTACTGTTGCTTAACACACAATTTTGCGGCTACTGGCTTACCTAGTGGATGTAAAACGGTATTTTCGGCCTTAGGACCTCGACGTGTCACGGCGCAGTCAGAGTTCCCACAAGAGAAGTAGATAACAGTAGGTGTTCGTAGATGTAGTTGAGAGCAATCAGAGACTCAACAACACTAATTTATGACCTTTATTTCACAGGGTAGTATCCAGAGTAAAAAATAAATTATTTTGGAATGATACGAGAATAAAACGTCACAAAATAATGTCACTTGTCATCTATCATATCCATTTTGAACGTGATTTTAGATTTATGTATATGTATAATGCCGAATAACTGATATTTAGAGCGCTATTTGACTACAAGAAACTATGACGTCACGCCGTGCGTTTTTCATAGCAATCCCATAGAAAATATTTAGAAAAAAAGTATCTGTTTTGACTTGATGGCAACTAGCGGATTACAGCACAGATATAAAAATTATAATTAGACTTTACAAGTAATAAGTAGATAAGTATTCCTGAATGTCCGTTCAGAATGAGAGGTGGAAGTGGGATGAGTCAAATAAAAAGTAAAAAAGGAATATGTTAATGATTCGAAAATGGAATAAAGAATCTCCTTACCCTAGACTTTCCCATACAAACATAGTCTACGTTTTATTTCGAAACGACATGTCAGATTTCGGTAAAAATTTCACAGTCAAAATATGAACTTGAAAGAAAATATATTATAAGGGTTTAAAAGTTTTCCATACTTACTAATGATCAAACTTATATAATGCACTATATTCTCTTTCAAGGTCATATTTTGACTGTGAAAACCAATTATAACCCTCCATATGTGCAATTTCTTTAAAGTTACAAATTTTTACCAAAATCTCACATGTCGTTTCAAAATAAAACGTAGGCTACGTTTGTATGGGAAACCCCGATTCTGTCTTCTGTAAGACTCGGAATGAAATTTGAAATGTAGTTATAAAAAGTAAGATGGACAGGCTGAAATGGAGAAATGAGGTAAAAACGAACATGCAGCATGCAGGTGGCATGCAGCATCGTTATAGGACATGCATGCACTACAAATATAAATGTTATATTTCTTTATTTAATAATTTTACTAATTTATTTAATGTTATATTTTAATTCAATATTACAAAATGTTACATATAAATTCAACCTACAAGTATTTATGGCCGGGCCAAGGTAAAACTGTACTCCTCGTAATATAGTGCTGCCACAAAGGGAAACTAATGATTTATAACAACAATTAGTTACGATTGTGTAAACGGTGCCCTTTCGGCACCTTACGACCACTTTATAGCCAATGAATGCTTAATAAGATAACGGTGAAATATGATTTATTTTCTACTATCGTCATGTGTTATAATATAGTCTTATATAGTACCTATCTATTGTACTTTTACTAACTTTTAGTGAATCTAGGTAGGTATATCAAACCACCTATATATATGTATATTTATACCAGTGTATCATTCTTTAAATAAATCTCTTCGCTGCAATATAATCTCGTATAATTTTGGTAAAAATGCACATAAGTTATTTTAACCATAAAATCGGCTAGTGCGTAAGTTATATTTAAAAAAATCTGTAGGTACCTATAACTTAAAAAATAAGTATCTATTTAGTAGTATCTAAGTATCTGATCCATGTTTGTTTAGCCAATAGTCTATAATCTTGTATTCTACTCAATTTTTTGAAACACATTTGATATTGTTAAGTAAATTCTGTTTTTATGGCCTCTGGAAAAACGTATCTTTGCCTCCTGTGGCAAATGCTTGCCAAACGTTAAAAATGCTTAAAATATGGTTTACTGAATCGAATTATATTATCTTTGACTAAATCCACAACCACAAAAAGAAATATTCGAAAAATATTACGCACAAATATAATTTTGACGCTTGCGAGATTTCGCCACGGCCGATTTTTGCTCTTAAGGACGAAACGCATGTGTCCTGTCCTACAATTTACGTGATTCTGAGGCCTGCCAAAAGAGCTCTTGCAATAATTAAATATCGCTAGCGGCGAGCATCCTACTTAGGCAACTATTTGGGTTTTTACCCTAACGAAACAAATATCGCATGCTACTAACTGCAACTCGACGTAAAATATCTATTAAAAGCGAAACAATACAAAAAGATTTAGGTATAACGCGATCCTCCCGGGATAGCGAAGAATAAGCCAAATCAAATCACTTTCAGTCTAAGTGGTGTATCAGGTACGGAACCGTGCTATAAATAAATCAATTCGATTCGAGTGGGTGTCCACGACGCCTGGGGATCCCTAAATTTAGATAGCGCGTCGGTAAATCACGGTTATTGTTAATTTGTGACCGATGGGTACAGATGGTTAGCGTTGCACTTTTTAGGGTTCCAAATATTATTAGATTCGCAAAAAGGTGTAAATCTTCGTCCCAAATACCGGTACCGCTTTATCGTTAGTTTTTATTCAAAACCACTATTGATATTAGGGTATCTGGAGTTCTATGACTCTTCGTAATTTGTTTTTGGAGTGCTGCACACAGATACAAAGCTATAAATATATGTTCCCATATTTTTCATTTTGTTCTTACATTTGTGTATTTTTTTCGGTATTTGCGTGACTATGGCTACAAATAAACGTCTTATCTATCTATTTGAAATAAGTTTTAAAGTTTATAATTAACCGGTTTTGCCCTGTGCGATTTCTGGTAGAGTAGAAAGGATCACTCTAAGTCTCCCCTTGGATGTCGTAGAATGCACAAGCTAAACATAGCTTATAAACATCAATGCATCCTCTCCAACCTGTCTGGCCAGCGAGGACAGTGTATGTCAAATCCTCTGGCTACTCTGGCTAAGTATAGCTATAGAGTGGGTCGTGCTCCTGCAGTGGAGACTAAAAAAGATCTATTGAACATGATGATAAAAATAACTATATTATTTTGATTTCACTTTCCGCCAACATACACACTATCACGCTAAACGTGGCCTTTGGCTCTAGTGACCAGACCCTGCACAGTTTTGTTACACCCCTGGTGTTGCAGTTGTCCATGGACAGCGGTGATCACTTACCATCAGGTGACCCGCTTGTTCGTTTGCCGTCCTATGACATAAAAAAAAAGTTTGGAAATACCATCTTATATCTGGAGTGGCGGTCTAGTGTGATAACCATTACTTCCATTAATACACCGTGGAAGGGACATACCCGTAATAAATCGAACCACGGGCTATACTAGATCATTATAGTATAATTAAATTTAAAAAAAAGTCAAAAAACAAAAATCAATCTTGGCATTTCCATACAAAAACGTGCGGCCGCCCGGGCGATTTGTATGGGATTGACGATTTTTTTTGTTGTTTTTTTACTGTAATTTCAATTTTATTATTCTTTAGTGATCTAGTATAGCCCGTGGTTCGATTTATTACGGGTATGCCCCTTCCACTTTGTATATAAAATGATTTATTAATCTAATGATCTCCACAAATGATCGCACTTGCACCTTAAGGTTTATAGCTGAAAATCAGCGCATTGTTCCATAAGCAATATTTTCGCCAAGCTTACATACTCATCGTCTGAACGCTCTGGCCAATGGCTATGGTAGCACAGAGAGGGCCGTGCTCCTGCCGTGGAGACTAAAAAAGACCTGATGATGATAATGTTGATACATAATTATATTCCTAGTAAGATAGTAATGAATCGCTTTCGTATAAATATGTTACGGTACATAATTACATCCCTAGGGATATAACTATATAACGGCTTTGTCTATCGTACTGCGACAAATACACACATTGCACCGCTTAAAACCTGTATGTAAATAACTTAGTCACTCATGAAGTGTATGTGTACTGTGCAGTTTTCACAAATTAACGGTTAACAACCTATCTATCTAATTGAAACTAATGTGCGACTTTGACCAGAGCAGTTCCATTGGACAATTTTGAATACAACTAGTGGGACTGAACGAGCAAAATACCACCTCTTTCTCTTATATCTTTTAAGTTTGGGACGCATCGTTAGCTGTCACTATATAGTGCCTACCCAAGCTAATTAGGATGTGAAATATCTCTGGTTTTAAGTTAAGTATAAATATAATGTTTTCTTATATCCACAGTATTATATTATTCATAATTCTATCATATTTCACTAGATACTTCTTTCTACAATAAACAGTCGATATAATGAATGGCTACTCAAGAACGTAAAGTCAACAAATGTCACTGCAAGTCGACATTGTTAGTGATGCCATCAGATAGCACCACTAACAATGTCGACTTGCATGATAGATTCTATGAGACGATGTAACGATACACTTTTATTAAGGCCCCGTCAGTTCAGAGCCAAGAAAACTGTGAGTGTTTTTAAAAAATCACTGTAATTAAACTTAAATTTTACATAAAAATCGTAAGGCTTTTCTACAGACACTCACAATATCTAAAACACGATTGAGCATTTTTGGCTTGATAGAAAAAAAACCACAAACATACCTCTAAATTTGACTAAATTTGCCTTTATAATACATATTACTATTTTATACAATCACTTTTTTATATGAAAATTATACAAAAAAATTTATTATCTAAATATCTATTCGTTTTGGCTACAAAAATAATATTAAATAAAACACAGTGAAATATTTGTTGAGAACGAAGAAAGGCCCGGAGCCGTGCTCGACGATATTTAGCAGTGTTTCATTTATTATTTTTATTGTACTATATTTATATTTTTTTTTTGTAGCCAAAACGGATTCGAGCTGAGTAAGGAAAACGCTGGATGCAGGCCGCTTCCAATCGGATGTTTTGGAAATCCTTGGGCGAGACCTATCTCCAGCAGTGGATGTCCTGTGGCTGATATGACGGCTGAGACAACTCAAATCGAGACTTCCTAAGGAATCTTTGAAACATCGTAATTTAGTATCGACAACGCGCATCACTACTCATATGAAACTTTGATCAGCGCCCCTCATTACCCGTTTTTTCGCGTGAATACTTCAGTAGGCTCGCCACTGATTTTCCGCGTTGGCGAGCGTATTCTTTAAACGGATTGATGCTACAACTGTTAATTTTTTATGCCTTGACAACTTCTTTGTCAATCATGTACCGGGTAATCAAATATATGGTTCTTGATGCTACTGTAAATTTTTTATGCCTTTACATTTTCTTTGTCAATCATGTACTGGGTAAACGAAAATATGGTTGTTATATTTATTTTTGTTTAATACTTGTTTGAAGACGACATTAAGTCAAGGCACTTACGCATATTCTGCAGGTCTTATTACTTATATTTATTTATTTAAAACTTTATTGTACATCAACGATAGTTACACATAATAAAATAACACAGGTAATTTTACAATTTTTTTTACTTATATGGGGAACTGGGGGTATATCTGCGGTGCGTGATCTTTACATTTCATTTTACTTGCAAGTATATTAAGTAGCAATAAGTTTACACAGGTATATATAAATATATTTAACATATGTAAGATTTTCCACGCTGGACTAGGAGAAAATAAAAACTTAGAAGGTTGGGCTAAAATGAAAATATTACTAATAGGTAAACAATTGTTACACTAGTGGTTCTGTGAGAACAGTAGATCTCGCAAGCTCTTATAACCATATAGTAAGCGACACTTTCCCCTGTGTTAGCAAAGCTAAATCCGTCCATATATACCTCACAGCAAAGTTTTTCTCTCTTCCCCCTCCAATCCCCCTTTTGTAACTTCTTTTGCTACGTCTAGTGTAGAATAGAGTCCTAAGTGTGCGCAAGGTAAAATATATATTTTTCTGTCTCTATTACATCTCTAATATACCTTCACCTATTCTTCTGACTTCCGAAAATTGTACAATAACCCAATTAATATTATCTAGCTCTTCTATTAGTGTCCATACATTGTATCTATCAAATATTAAGGGTATCGGTATCCGTTTTATCTAGATATTCTTTTTTTTGCTAAGCTTTTGCAAAATAAAAGCAGCCTGATCAATTTTAATCTAAACGGCCTACTACTTTTTAGTAGTCCGTCTAGATTAAAGACAGATATGAACATATTTATACGATCACATGCCTAAAGTGGTTTATGTATTTTAGACGTGTAATAAAATATTGCATTTAATTTCGTATTAAGTGTATCGTACAAACCAAACCATAGCGTGATTCACGATCTGAATCTGAATCACGGCCCGTATTAATAAATCGAGCTTAAGACTGCACTCAAGTGCGATCTCAGCTGAGTTTCACTCAAGTTGTGATCACGCACTTAAGATGGTCGCTAATTAATAAACGTATATCAACAGAGTATCACTCAAGATCGATCTTGAGAGCGCGATCTCAGATTTTTGTTTTTTTTGTGTGACCCACACTGTGGTATCAAATTTTCCAAGGTATCAGACGGCTTAACGTGCCTTCCAAAGCAGGGAGGGCTTAAGATATTTTTTAGTATTTGTGTTCACCCATCCAAGTGTGGACCACGCCTAAGGTTGCTTAACATGCGAAAGCGGTAGTAATACAAAGGTATGTCTTAACGTGCCTTCCGAAGCACGGAGGGCTCGAGATATTTTTTGGTACTTGTGGTCACCCATCCAAGTGCGGATCACGCCCAAGGTTGCTTAACATGCGAGAGCGCTAGTTACACATAGGTATGGCTTAACGTGCCTTCCGAAGCACGGAGGGCTCGAGATATTTTTTGGTACTTGTGGTCACCCATCCAAGTGTGACCACGTCCAAGGTTGCTTAACATGCGAGAGCGCTAGTTATACATAGGTATGGCTTAACGTGCCTTCCGAAGCACGGACGGCTCGAGATATTTTTTGGTACTTGTGGTCACCCATCCAAGTGTGGACCACGTCCAAGGTTGCTTAACATGCGAGAGCGTTAGTTACACATAGGTATGGCTTAACGTGCTTTCTGAAGCACGGAGGACTCGAGACGTTATATGGTACTTTTGGTCACCCATCCAAGTGCTGACCACGCCCAGGGTTGCTTAACACGTGAAAGCGTTAGTAAGAGCTCGCAACATTTCAAGCTACTTATGGTGGCCCATCCAAGTAAGGACCACGCCCAGGGTTGCTTAACACGTGAAAGCGTTAGTACGACTTAACGTGCCTTCCAAAACACGGAGGAGCTTGCGACATTTTATGCTACTTCTGGTCAAAATGCGGACCACGCCCAGAGTTGCTTGACATTAGAAATCGTTAGTAATGCATAGGTACGGGGTTAAAGTACCTTTGGAAACACGGAGGATCTTGAGACATTTTATGCTACTTATGGTCACCCATCCAAGTCCATCCAACGCCCGGGTTTGTTTAACATGCGCATCCATCAAAGTGCGTAAGTACATACTTTCATAATACTCCACAATGGTGATTATTTTTGTTGATAATATTTTCAAAATTAATTACTAAGCCAAAAACTTCAATACAAAATTCATCTAATCGCGCACTTAAGTCATGGTCCGACTACACTCAGGAAAAACGTGTTTGAGTAGCATCTTGAGTGCGCGCTTAAGTTCTGATACTTGTTTATTAATACGTCGCTCACTCAGGTGATACACGGAACTCAAGCGGTAACTCAAGTAACGTTTATTAATTAGCACGGCAACTCAAGCTCGCACTTAAGACAGAACTCAAAGTTGAGTGCGATTTATTAATACGGGCCTAAAAGATGAATCGGGAACGGTACAATACCTGGACCTTCCAGATACGTTCTAGGTACTGTACCGTTCTAGGTACAGCTTTCAGTCTGGAGAATTCACGCTGGGAATCTATGACTTCCAGCCTTCTTATCGAGTCGTTAGCTTAAGTTAAAAATTTTATTATTTCAATACGTTGCCACATGGCAGCCTGAAATAGGCTGCAAAAAAAATAGACTGCATAAAGCTCAGCACGAACAAATTTATAACTGAACAAATGTTACTATGATTAGTTTTGCAACACTAGTTGATGCCAAGTACTTTACTATTTTTCACATGCTTTCTTGACTGCGGTTCTGTTTTGTCATGTTATGTATTTTATACAATATTTTTTTTTTGTTGACGACCTCCATGGATTTCAGACCATGGTCCATAAAATATTAGTAAAAAATAAAGTACTTATCCTAGTGTTAGTGAATGAAGCTAATATACACACACCAAACATTTATAATTATATTTGGCAATGTTATAGCACCCCTTCAAAATTATTTTTCAACGACAAAGAAATTTCCTCCGAAGTAGGCGTTCAGCAGGGAGATCCCTTGGGACCAGCACTTTTTAGCTTAGGCATGCATTCCATAATAGCGAATCTAAATTCTAAATTAAACGTCTGGTTCCTAGATGACGGGAATTTAGGGGGCAAAGTAGACTCCGTTAAAGATGATTTAACTAAAATAATTAAGAATTTAAATAAAATAGGTTTAGACCTAAATTTAGGTAAGTGTAAGCTTTATGTTTCACCAAAGTTTGATGACAATGATAGGCAATCTATCATTCAAAATTTTAAAAATATAGCACCGGATATCAAAGTTTTAGAAAATAATTCACTTTGCCTCCTAGGTGCTCCACTACTCGAGGAAAGCGTTAGGCCTATCCTAGAAAAAAAATGTGAAACACTTTCGAAAAATATCAGCAGATTGGGCCTTCTAAATTCTCATATCGCGTTTACCATTCTCAAATATTGCCTTTTCGTTCCAAAATTTACATATATATTAAGAGCTTGCCCAATCTGGAAACACTCAGTTCTTTTGGAAAACCTAGATGCCACACTCAAAAACGCGTTAGAAAAAATTCTAAATTTAAAACTCGATGACCGCGTCTGGATTCAAGCCTCTTTACCTATTCGATCTGGTGGCATCGGTATTAGAAAAATTTCTAGCATAGCCCTTCCGGCTTTCCTTTCGTCCGTTCATAGTGTATCACTTTTGTGTGCAAAAATACTTAAAATGCCTTCAGCTGACATACACTGTGCAACGGACGCAATCGATGCCTGGAGGACTCTCTGTCCCAATGAAAACATCCCAGAGGCACCAAACCGTCAAAAACTCTGGGATGTCCCACTGGTACAGAGAGATTATAACTATCTGGTTCAAAATTCTGTCAGTGATCTCGATCGCGCGAGGCTTCTTGCCGTCTCAGAACATGAATCTGGTCAATGGTTACACGCACTCCCCTCCGCCAACCTCGGAACGCTTTTCGACAATGACAGCTTCCGAATTGTAGTTGGGCTTAGACTGGGTGCTGCTATTGTCGAAAACCACCTTTGTTCATGTGGTAGCGTCGTCGACAAGAAGGGACTTCATGGACTGCACTGCCAACGCAGTGCCGGCAGATTTTCACGCCACGGCTCCATTAACAATATCGTTAAAAGGGCGCTTGCCACCATCGACATCCCTAATTTGTTAGAACCTGTTGGAATAACTCGCGATGATGGCAAGCGTCCAGATGGATTAACCCTCATCCCTTGGGAGCGAGGGAGGGCACTCGTGTGGGACGCGACATGCGTCGACACGGTTGCCCCTTCTCGCCTCCAAGCCACAGTGTTAAGGGCTGGAGCCGCGGCAGCAGCCGCAGAAGACGCCAAGCGGCGCAAATATTCATCCTTATCTAATGAATATATTTTTGTTCCGCTTGGCGTCGAAACTTTTGGTCCGTGGGGTCCAAGCACAAAAAAATTTATTAAAAAAATTACTCCTCGTCTCGTCGACGCCGCTGGTGACAAGAGGGCTGGCTCATATCTCGCGCAGAGAATTGCAATAGCCATTCAGCGCGGGAATGCAGCCAGTGTTCTTGGCACCATGCCACATGATCAACTTTTAGATTTTTAAACACAGTTTTATTTTTTAATTTAGGTTTTAATTTAGTTTTTTAATTTAGATTTTAGTTTAGTTTGATGTAGTTTTAAATAAATAAAAATACATAGTGTTAGTAATTTGCGAGACAAATCTAGCTAATCCGGAGGTTCTGGGTTCGACCACCAGCCAGGGCAAGTTGGAAAATGGCCTTTTTCAAATTGTCTTGGGTCTTGGGTGTTTATCTATATATTTATTTATCATAAAATATAGTATCGTTGTGTTAGTATCCCATAACACAAGTTTGAAAAAAACTTACTTTGGGGCTAGGCATTTGTCCGTATATATTTATATTTAGTACTGTATACGTAGATCGCAACTTTGATACAAGTGGTGATGGGTTACACAATTTAAATATTGTATACCCATCATCACACTACAAAGAAGAAATGTTAGTGGCGCAAAAGTAGAGCTGGAAAGGCATGTTGTAATATCTACTAAATAATGGTAGTAAGTTTATTACCTAGAAAATTCAAACAAACACCAATGTTCATTCTATATAGTGTTTTCTTGAAATTTCGTTGACTGCTTGAGCGTGAAAATTATATTTTTACGAGAACTCGCAGCTTACTTGAATATTCCCCTCTTGCACACTTTTATTACACCGAAATTGACTAATTAATTTTTTTTTCAAGTACAAATTAACAGAGTGACGAACCAAGACATTTGGCCGGTCTGAAATTGAGGCTTTTTATAATCACTTTACTTTGAGAGGTTTTTTTTCGTCGATGAATTTTTTAAAGTTTTCGAATTCATTTTGTTTTAATTTCTTTTTGAATTAGGCCCGTGGGCGTCGAATGCTTCGGTAACGAAATTAAATTTGCAAAATTTTTAAGAGATGTAAGTTTCTTTATTTCTATCTTATTATTTTTTTAGAAGTATTACTATGAAATACTCCTACTGTCTTCTGTGGTAGTAACCATCATATGTAAGCATGTTCTAATTATGATGACTTCTCTTCTTCTTCTTCGTCTAAGCGCATTCATTCTAAGGTGTTTTATTTGATAGCAAGTTATCTTTTCATAACCACTATGATTATATTATTGGGCGTTGCTCGGGTTTGCTCGGTTTCATCTGCAGGTTAACTAGGGACTTTAAGAAGACCGATAGTTTTCTCCATCTATTTTTCTCATTGATACGCAGCATACTTGAGTACAACTCAGCTATCTGGTCTCCTTTCTATAACGTTCACACTAATAGAATCGAAGCAATTCAAAAGCGCTGCTTAAAGGTTCTTAGTTATAGATGTGGTATGGGTCGGACGCTTTGCTCCTACATAGAGCGTCTGGAGTATTTTAAGGTAACTCCTCTTAGTACACGTCGAGACTATATCAACTTAGTACTTCTCTATAAAATTATTCACTGCCTCCTGGAATCTCCTACTCTTCTTTCTGCAATTAACTTTAATACCAGGTTTAGATCTAGAAATCGAAATTACAATGCATTTAGTCTACAAGTTTATTTCAACAACACTTCATATTATAATCCCATTGTTAGAATGTGTCGCCAATATAATGAAATCCTGGTCTCCAATAGAGACATAGATATTTACAACCACTCATTGCACAAGTTCCGGCGGCAAATAATCATTCACCTCACCAAGCAAACGAATTAATTAATGTTTTCTGTCTTTTTCATGTTTATATTTTCTCTTTCTCTTTTAATATTTTACCTCTATAAAAAAAAATGTTAGAATCTAGCGCTCCTATTAATGATTTGTTAATAGACTTTTTAGGCATACATATTCATGGAAAACAATCAAGAACAACACAAAAAAACCTTAATGTACTTACCAAAATATGGTTGTTATCTGTTTTGTGTGCTAATAAAGAAATGAAATGAAATGAAATTCCCGGTTGCATCCTCAGATGTGCTGCTTTGGAGCCTGTGGTGCGCTTTCCCGCTTTTTCTTCTCTAAATATAACATGTATGTCAATGGTCACCCAATGATGCCAAAGACCTTGCAAAATGGAGAAGAAATAGCCGGAACAGTTTAAATGATTTGCCTGCCTGACGTCAACCTTCTTTGGAAATGTATTTGTGCAAAAAGTTTTACAACCGGCCGCCGCCCGACGTTAACCCTCTTTGAGAATGCAATTGTAGCACGAGATATTTGTGCCTAGTCCTTTAGTCGCCTCTTATCTACAGGAAGATATGGAGTGGTCCTATTTTTCACACGGGTTCTATTATGATGACTGTGCTAACTAAATCATTGATAGTATTGCCGGAGAAGAGAACTGGAATTAATTAAGACTCTGAGATAGGGACATACTCAAATGGCTTGTTCCATGGCTTTTCTCCATTTTTAGGGAATGTAGTAAAGTTGTTTCCCTATTTGCCTTCCGTACCGCAGTACTTGGGTTTAACAGACACCCTTCCAGATCCCGCATCTTTGTCCTTCTGCCAATACTGTCACCATATGCATGGCTATGCATACATAAACAAATATGTGATTGTTCGGATATTTTTCACGTAAGTATCATTCTTTTATATAATTACTAGCCGCACGTTGCAATGCCATGTAGGTACACTTTCGAGGGCGTCCTTAGAAGACCCTACTAAAGTTTATTTGTGTTCTGATGAATAGTTTAGGTAAGCATAGAGGACTTTATATACAACGACACTATACACTATAAAACGTTTATTTTAGTACGATAGTTTGAATGACACTTATTGCATTTTTATACGAGTAGCAATGGATATACAGTAAAGGATTTAAAAAACCTTTTTGTCGTCAAACTCATACGAAATTCCTAATAGTTACCTAAATAACTTGGTATCTACCTCTAGATGAAGAAACTCGAACGCCTACAAAAAACTCATTTATCATCATCATCATTTCAGCCGCAAAACGTCCACTGCTGGACATAGGCCTCTCCCAAGGATTTCTTTATTGATCTAGAGCGGCCTATGTCCAACGCGCAGCGTTTTCCAGCGACCTTGGTCAAATCGTCTGACCACCTTGAGGGTGGGTGTTCAACGCTTCGCTTGCCATTACGTGGTCACCATTCAAGAACCTTTCTGCCCCAACGGCCGGTTCGTCGCGCTATGTGTCCCGCCCTCTGCCACTTCAACAAGCTAATTCGCTGAGCTTTAACAGTGACTTTTGTTTTCCTACGAATTTCCTCATAACTGATTCGATCACATAGAGAAACATCGAGCATATAGCCCTCTTCATAGCGCGTTTAGCGACCTTGAGCCTTCTAATGAGACCCATAGTAAGGCACAACGTTTCAGAGCCATAAGTAATCACTAAATAAATAATATATAAATTATTAGGGACAAATCACACTGATTAAGCTAGCCCCAAAGTAAGTTTTAAACTTGTGTTATGGGATACTAACTTAACGATACTATATTTTATTATAAGTACATACGAGTATATAGATAAACACCCAAGGCCCAGGTCAATTTGAAAAAGGCCATTTTCCAACTTGCCCTGGCTGGGGATCGAACCCAGAACCTCCGGATTAGTGGTCTAGCGTATTAACAATTACGAGTACGCCACGGAGGTCGTCAATCGTCATCACTGGTAACACACACTTTCGTCTTTGTACTAAAGGGTATTTTGGACGAGAAGAGAGTCGGATTCGTCGAAAGACTCTTCAAATTTTCATTTTATTTTTCAATTTTTATTTATTTATTTAATCTTTATTGTCCATCAAATACAAATTGTACAGAACAATAGGCGAACTTAACGCTAAAAGCGTTGTCTACAAGTCAACCTTTGGGTTTTATTTAATGTAGGATAAATATATCACTTATTGACGGTCATTATTTTTAATTATTTTAAGTGCAAAAGCTATACTATACTAATAATACTAGCGTTTCGCAACGACTACTTCTGATAAGAAACGCCGAAAGAAACTCATTTACACAGTATTGGTCGCCTACGCGCCAGAAGGGCTTTGTCAGTTTACAAAGATATTATGCCTAATACAATGTTATCACAATATAACATGTAAAACTTGCGAACGAGTGCCAAATCCAATTTCTTTCTTTCTTCCTCGAAGCTGGAACTTCCTGCCTGGCTCAATTGAACAGGCAGGGGTTCGACATGGACATTCGAAATTACTTTCGTTTTATCCATGTTCATTTTAAGGCCCACCTTTTGGGAAATTCGATTAAGGTTTCCGAGTATAGTCTTAAGTCTTCCATGGATTACGATATCGTCGGCAAATCGAAGGTCAATGATATACTTGCCATTTACCTATGTTGATGCCAAGTGCTTCCCATTCCAGAAGCTTGAAGACTTCCAGTGAAGCTCATTAGTGATAATTATAAAGATCTAAGTTACAATCATTGTTTTGTACATAATTTGCTATTGATGACTACCTAGTCATCAATAGCAAAGTAGGTATAAAACATACGTTAAATTTTATTTCACTGACAACATTAAAGTATAACTATACGAGTAAGAACTTAATACCTAGTATAAAATTAAAAACATGCCTACAAACAAAGTCATAAGGAAGTACTTTGGGAATGCAAAATAAAAAATAAATAGAAAAGTTTTAGTTTTATTTTTCAATTGTTTTGGATCGAAACTTTTTATTAGCATGCTAATTGAATGCATGAATTTGTTCAGCAATATCTTTATACGAGTAGGTAAACCGATAAGCTTTAGATTGTACAGTTTTGTTTAACTATAGTTTGTCTTTTTTCCTAACTTCCAGTTAACGAGATGAAAGGCAATTTTTCAAAAAACCGTCTGCCATCAACTATTCCATTAAGTGAGATTTTTGGGAAGCTCCCGCGAGCCACACAGCCGCTTCATAATCTGAACCGGATTCACCCAATTTCGCTCACTCTTAATTCGTTTTGGGAGTTAGTTTCCTGCAGACGTAATTAAGAAAACTTTTCGGATTAACCGCCTTGTTTTTCCACTTGTAAAGGCCATTTTTTCCTGGCCTCTATCGTCCCTCTTTATGTTGGTTAAAGTAGGAAAACCAGCGGGGATGTGGGACAAATTACGGGTCAGCGATAATTGGTCGGCCATGTGCCATTTTTCGGCCACTTATTTAGTTTTGTAGTGCCACATTTTGGTAGCCTCGCCCCTGGACAGTGAGATATTTGTTAATTTCGTAGTTGTAAATTTGTTTTTCTATTTCCTGTTCTTGCTATAGGTTACAAATGACTTAGTTTTCCTTTAAGAGTAGGTAATTACCTAGGTAAAGTTACAGAAAAACCGTAAAGTAGTAGGTATCAATATTTACTTAAGTACTTACGAGTAGGTAGCCGCGTTCAAATTCTAATTAGACATTTTGGAAAACTTGAGACTGGCTTCGTGATAAAGTAAATGTCTAAGTAAAAACTTACTGTTTTTTTTTTGCGATAAAATAAATATCGTAGTCAAATTTTATACATAAAAAAAGTCATTTGTTTGAGTCGGTGTATATTGCTTTACGATGGTTTTCATGAAACAGAAGATGGTCTATTAAACTAGGTACATAATTTTACTGCAGAAATTTTATTTTATTGCAGAATATCCAACTTAAAACTTTAAAACAGCGCGGGCAATCTACCTACGTAACAACAATTCAAAAGCTCCTTCGTACAAAATAATATCTGTATATGCCTGCATTATTTCAATGAACAAACATATCATGACTACAATCCTATGGGTCTACATCCCTCGGGAGACGTATATGTATATAGATATCCATACTACATTTTATATGTAACGCGTGTTCAAGGAGCTGTGTGTCTGAAAAAAAAACAAAAGAAAATTCCGTGGAATGCGCCACATAAATTTGTGCTACTCTAGGGAGTACTACAGTTTGCATACAGTCGTAGTATGGGAGGTATGCTTTCTGGAAAAGTTGGGACAAACGTTTTATTTCTAGTAGGTACCTGCTCAGAAGTATGTACAATTACTTACAATTCTATCGACTTTCTGGTAGTTCAAAATGTTTTAGAGGAACAGTTATATTGTGCAGTGGTACTGCTAAAAGTTGGCGTGAAAAATGCTTCTCATACTAGATATAAACAATAGCATTATTTTCCAGGAAGTTTCATACACATTTCAGATAATCTCTTTCGTTTACCATGCAATTCTTTTTTTCTCCTTCCTTCAGTGTTGGCATCCCGATCTTTCATCCTTAAATTCGAAATCAAACCCGAAACAAAAAAGAGGGGTGTTATAAGTTTGACGCTAATGTCTGTCGGTCTGTTTGTCTGTGGTATCGTAGCGCACGAACGGATGAGACATCAAAACCAGTCGGTTTTGATGCGGTTTTTTATGTGAAAGCAAGTTCCCTTGCGGTGGTTCTTAGCTATGTTTAATGAAAATTGGTTCAGCCGTTTGAAAGTATTGGGGGTTAGCGCTTGAAAGTCAGGGCTTTTTTTAGCAAATAATAGATGGCGCTATTGACATCAAGTCGTATCGGTAGTTCCACTACTCATCGCTAGATGGCGTTCTTGACAACCAGGGTTATTTGTCAAACATTTTTTAAATGCTCTTCACGAAGCATCGTTATTATGTGACCAAGAAAAATTAAAGCAAACAAATCACTATCGTACATTTAAAAAAAAAACTTATATAGAGTGTTCTTTTTTTATAAATATTTCGAGCTTTGTGTTAGGCATACGTATCTTATACATCTTATTGAAGTTCTTAGTTTGTCTATGATATTTAAATATATTTCCTGTTTTCATAGAAGTTGATTTGAAAGATATACTCTTCATTGGAGAAGCAATACGAATTCTTTCAGCAGACAAGACACGTCAGCAACCCTATTTGTAAGAAGTCATCAGAAGCAGGATTTCCTATATGTTTACTGGAGATCCTCAGAGACAAGGGAACTGATTTTTCTTTGGAAATACTTAACTCAAGTAGGTAAGGTTATTTATTTTACTTACTACTTTATTTTGGGTTAGATTTTTAATAAGCCTTTATAAAAAATAAAGGTTTATTAAAAATTAAATAAGAAAGACAATATATGGAACATTTTATGTTGTCAAAAAGCTAACTTTTTATTTTTTTTGGGCAACCATTGGCACCCTAGCTCACGCACACACCGCTTCGACTCACCGACACACACTCACACTCCGCATTAGGGTCGCGTACTCTCTCTCCGCGCACAGTTATTGCAGGCAGCCCTGATTTCCCGCGTGGTACAACCCTAGTGCAGCACTTTAGCTTTATCATCTGAAGTTATCTTCATACATTTTTCTAAGATATCTCAAACAATACGACTTTAATGCGGCTAATGAAACGATCTACTGAAAATCTTTTATCCAGTGTTTAATTTTTAAGCAAGCAAGTTCAGTCAATGCTACTGGTTGTTTTCATCTTTACATATTGGCTTTGGGTAAATATCACTGCGCTTCGTCTTTAGCACTCTTGGGTGACCACTGAGATACCTACATATTATCTGTTTTTACTAGTGTGCAAACGCATTTATTTGGTAATATATTTACTGCTGACTGTGCCAATGTTCGAAGCTCGAACGCGAACCTGCGCAGCTAAAAATATAACTGGTAACATATCCTACAAAATATACATATTTAAGGATTAATGCTAGAAAGAAACATAGTAATGAATTCTTTTTGAAAAAACAAAACAGATTTTTATTGTGAAAATACTTATCAAGGCAAATCAGATAAGCCCAAACACGATAGATTTTTCGTCGTTCCATTACTAATTCCTATGGCTACCTTTCGACTCCATCATCAAACCAACTCTGAGACATCATTATATTGTATTGTCACCCTATTTAAGTTGAAATTTGTATAAGTACACATTACATATGTCTATAAAAATTTCAACTCAATCGGTTGAAGATAACTACTTCAAATCATACATACATTGCACGTTACCTAATTAAAGGC
This sequence comes from Acrobasis repandana, assembly GCA_963576875.1. Taxonomy (NCBI): domain Eukaryota; kingdom Metazoa; phylum Arthropoda; class Insecta; order Lepidoptera; family Pyralidae; genus Acrobasis; species Acrobasis repandana. The sequence goes on from OY756214.1 coordinate 6,725,030, forward strand.
TTGTAGAAATAAGTTAGATTAACTCTGAACTTTTTTAATAGAAAGCAAATTAATAGAACTCATCGTGAAGCGGTAACTGAGACTATGTTTGAGGAATGCCAAAATGAAAAACCTCTTGCGAATAAACTCGAATTATGTACGTATTCGTCCACCTCCCGATTCGTCAACCTAATCTCTTACGAGGCAGTCTAAGAAGTCATCTACGTATTGTTTAGCCACTTACTCTTCATAAACAACCGTTGTACTTAATTTTTTACTTCTACTTGTTTTATAAACAATAACCTGGTTATTTACTTCCTGCCTACACGTCTCTTTCGATTTTAGGTATTAATTTATTTTATTTTAATTTTATTTATTTATTTAACTTCGATATAAGGGCATAGATTTTCTGCAGTCATTATGTTTTTAAAAAAATTGTGTAAAAGTTTCTATTCTGCAACTTTAGAAACTGTTATGTTTTTTTATCACTGAATAGATAAGCCTCTTATGTGTAGTAAATTCAGAATTACTTATCTGCACACTTATTGTACCCAAAGCAAAAAAATACAAATATTGATTAATACAACCCAGTATTACAATAAAATTACTTCATTTTACTTACTATGGATTTTGGTGGGTTAAATAAAATAAGCCTGTCAGCTGAATTAAAACCAACATTTTTACATCCATGAAATTTATTACAAATAAATAAACTACAGTTTATATCACTCACAGAATTTAGGTTCTAGGAACGAAATAAATGTTTAAACTTCTCTACATCTTTGGCAAACTAAAAACTATTACATCGGACCTGATATATTTTTTTATTTGACCAGTAAAATTTTATACGTGCTGAAAGGTAGTGTAAGAGTGATTATGAATCTATTATAAGTTTGAATGACTATAGTCTATATACTTATGTCATGTACTACTACGGTATGTTTAATTTTGACCCACAATTGGTATAGGTAGTAAATACGATAAAATTGTGGGTCAAAATAGGTATGTATCTATTATGGTTTATGTTAGAGTTTATGTAGAAATATTTATGCTAAAAATCACAAAAATACAGCGAATTACTCGAGAAGGGAAATTAATAAGTTCTTGATATGAAATTATGATGTCCTCCAATATCATGTACCGAAATAAGTTTTATTTTTAATTTACGTGGAAACACTTTTTTTAATGGTCATTTGTAATAATCTGTATGAAACTGAGGTATAAAAAATTTCATGTAATAATGAGTAATATTACATAGGTACATAATACGCAGTATTTCTCATTATGTATTAGGTATATATTTAGATAAGTTATAGAACACTTACGTTATGGTACTGCTAACTTATATTCTAGGCCACATAATAAAGTTGGTACTCAAATATATATACCACCTACTTGACTTTGTTTATTTCATACTCGATCCAGAAATTTAATTTTGATTGTTTACTACGGCAAATTCATAATATATTTACACAATCTAGGTATATACATGGCACAAATAAATGTAACTTATGACACTACTTCGTAATTTTACGTGTACCTAAGTCACAGAATACAGTAAGAGTAAACAGAACGGAATCTTCTAAGGTACGCGCAATATGCGTCCCCGTTCCCTGCACCCGCACTTCTCCCCCGGTTCTTGACGGCCAACGTGAGTCATCGAGGCGAAAACGGGGCAAAGGTGCGGGGACGGGGAACGGGAACGCATATTGCGCGTACCTTAGGAGATTCCGGCCTGTGCCTAAGTGCTTATTTATAGTACATTATGAATGAATCATTAATATTACTTTAAGATGTTAATAAAGCGTCTTTATTCTGTCATAGATCATTGAAAATACAATGATTCCAGTTATTTATATTCGTATCCAGAATAATGTTTAAAGAACTTATTAAAATCTTAGTAGCTGAAATATTATTCATTATAGATAAGTACAAATAGTAGGCTTACAATAAAAGGTGGAATTATTCAGTTTTTTTTTTCGTTTTCAAAGTTTTTTACAATAGTAAAAAAATATATTTAAGTAATATAAACCTTCAATTTTGATATAATAAATTGTGAATTGTTCCACCAACATAATTTTTATAATTTATACTTAAAATATATATATTTTTTTTTATATCTTAATAGGGAACTACGCCTTATTTATATTTATGTTATGATATATACTTTGTACTTGATGTATTTCGTACAGTGCCAAAAAGTTACATGATTCGATAGCAAAAATCAGAACTATACTAAATATGTTTCCTTCAAAAGGTTTTCGTAAAGATTACATGGCACACATTACATTACATATTCGAAATATTAAACTGTAATGACACAATAAAGCAAAGTGAATTCGACACACAAATACAATAATATTACAATGAATGACAAGTATAATAAAATATTCTTATTAAACAAACGTTTGCAATAGGCAATGTTTAAAATGCAACCAGTAAATGCAATTTGTACTATTAAGTACGTTATTTTATTATATTTAATATTGGCGCTTATTTAGTACAACATTATCTTATCTTGATACAATCATCAATTTGACCGGCTAAGTTAGTTAGTAAAGTATACCTAAGTAAACAATAAACATATACGTATATAAAATTCAAACATAATTTCATTCGCACATATAATAAAATAAGTATGTAAAGATAAATAAGTTTAATTTAAAGTTTTTAATTGATATTAATTTTCAACATGCAACGTGTAAATATTCAAAAAATGCTGAAAATATGTACCTACCCATACATCGTTTACAATCTTTGCAACTTGCGTAGATACTCTCAAAAGTAACGAAAAAGTATCAATTTAATGTTGCCAACATCTTTGAATTCCTTAATTTGGTATATTATGTATGTATTGCAGCATGTGAAATGTGAACCTCCTAGTTATATTGAAATCTTCGAACCAAAATCACTAATAACACAAAATTGTATGAAAAGGAATTATTCTTTGTAAAAAGACAAATCTCATACGGCCGTTGCTTTCCCCGTTCGGCGGCCGCCGCCCGCCACTAGCCCGATGGCGGGCGGTGAAATTCTAATGGGAGGTTTTTGGCATTTGTCGGCTGATATCTTTAGTTTTTATTATGAAACAGGGTACATATTTTGTATTTCGCGAGACTTTCCCTGAATATAACTAGGTGTTTCAAATTCACCCTATATAGTAAGTTATAAAAGCAAAAATGAGTTTTAGTTTACTATAAGTATTAATAATAATTAAAAAAATTACGATAATTGAAACTTTAGTAAATTAATATAATATGTAGGTATTAAATAACTTGAAAGAAAATACCCATGGATTATTTGCAAAGCCAAATCTGTAATCTAAAAATAAAAATTAGTAAGTAAACTATTGATTTTATTTTTCCATGATTAAGTTACAATAAATTTACTTGAGTATGAAACTGACATTATTATACTCGTAATCATCATAATATAAACCTAAATAGAATAGGTATGTAATTAAAGTCACTACATATCCTCTATAAATAATAAAAAAATACATACCAAATTAGTACTTTTCAACATACTACATATTTTTTAAATGTACGAAAGGCCTTAAACTTTTAAATAAGTAGATCCTATAACTCCAAATCAAACAAAAGCGTTTTACCAAGGATAGTTCAGTAAGTATGTAAGTACATATCTACTATTGGCAAAGGAAGGCACTATGAAAATTAGCGCTGTCTACAAGGAGCTTTGCATTTGAGTGCTTTACAAACAAGATACTGGGGTTTGAAAACGTTTTAATTATACTTTTTCAAGAGGCAACGAAATAGTCACGCGTAACTTTTTACCATTTTGATTCGGTCTAAAAATGATATTTTTTAAAATATTTTTAAATGTATACTCGTAAAAAATATAATTGTAATTTTGTTAAAGCTATAATTAAATCATTTATTATATTTTCAAATGTATTTTAAAGTCTGCATTACTAATCTACTCACACAAATGCAAGGCTATCCTTGATACTAGAACATGTTAATTCGAAGTGAATAAGAACATGTTTATAATTATGAACAATTGTTTAATTTGTGTTTCGATTACTTGAAGTGCGCCAGTGGCGTCATGGGCGATAATTTTGACTAAAAACTGTAAACTAAAGAGGCATGTGAGGCACCAGCAATAGATCTCGTAAGGCACATATTAAGAAACCACAGTAGTCACTTAATTTAGACAGTTTGAAATGTAATAACTAATGAAAAGGTCCAAAAATGCAAGATGGTTCTTGATTATAATGTAGGGAAGTATGTCACTGGTGCCTCTTCCATGGTAAGATTTATATTTCAGGACTTATATCAAATAATATAATTTATATTTCAAGATTTATATCATTTAATAATAATTTATTAATTTCAAGAGACATTTAATAAGTATCAGTCTGAAATAGAATCGTCCCATGCCGCACAATCGCGAATAACAATTAATCTTAGTCGGCGTATAGCGCGGTGAATGCCTCGAAAATTACTTTTCGAATGATAGCTTACTTGATGATAACTTACTTTAAAGTTAAAATTATCTAAGGCTTGCGGGCCGGCTGGGTCCCTCTGTAGGCTCGAGAACTATTCTTTTGAAGCAACCTTTAGGCAACTGGTCGAGAATCCCTTTTACATTGTCGACTTCAAGTCGCAGATGGTCGTGTTCGTCTTGATATTGTTTCATCCACCTAAAGGCAAAATCATATTACTAATGATTAAAAAAACTGATCATATTACTTATTCAGTATTTAAAAGCTGTTTTAAAGTTACCTTTGGTGGTTATTCTTGGCTTCAGTGAGTGATTTGATCTTGCCCTCTAGATCTTCGGCCTTCAGGGCGGCCTCAGCTCTGTCTAAGCTTTCCTCTGTGAAATAAAAGAATATGTTAACAAATGCCCCTAAACGTACATGTACTCTACAACATTCGCAAAGCTAAACATATTTCAGTCAATAAAGCTAAAAGTATCTTTATTATTTTTCCTCCCTGATAATACAGAAAGAAAGGAGAGAAAAAGGTATTGATTAACTTTGTTAATTGAAATAAGTGCCTGCATATTACTGATAATTATTTTAAATGAACACATTATTTATTGGCGTCAGTGATGATACATTTTGCTGTTCTGAAATAGAAATACCTATCTTTAAATGATTCTATAGCTACTTTTTTAACTAGCAGCAGCGATTTTGTAGACTTAGATAATTTATGGCCTATTTTCATTGATCTATGCGTAGCTCAGATTCGGGGTGAGACATATTTCCTTTTTCACTAGTCGATAGAGTAATATACGTGCAGTCGATATACAGCATGCGGAGAATAACCGCAGACGGCGTAACGACCAAAGTATCGACTTGTGGCTTTCATTGGTCGTGCCCGCATTTGGGGAGTCCGCATGCTGTATATACACTTAATTATCGACCTCGCAATTTAATAACCCTTCAATTTACTTGAGATACTTACTAGTTTTTTTTTACTTTCAATATGCATTATGCACCAATTTTTTTCTGACCCTTCTACTAAGTTCTAATCTAAATCTCTTTTTCAAGATACTGAAAAGTATCTTGAAAAAGAAGTATAAAAGTATAAAAGATTTAAATTTACTTACATTTCACAAGCTGATGCTTGGGTTTTCAGCCGTCAGCTTAATGTTATAGTGCTCAAAATAATTTCTAAGAAGCCCCATGCAATACATATACAGATTTACTTATGTACTTACTTTAATAATTATTCTAGGCACATATAATTCTAACATTAAAAGCTAGCTATATTAATTTAGAATGTTTACGCTTTACCTTTTTGTATTATAAATAATTATATGGTTTTATGAATTGCTATAGGTATAGTACTACTATTTAACACTCCGTTCAGAGTATCTATTGATTAAACTCTACAAATATCTTTAACATAACCAAGTTTTATAAAATGACAATGTTGTATAAAACTTAGCTACTTTATTACTAGTTTACGGCTCGGTACGGAAATCTTACATTAATTCTATAGGTTAAGCGATAAACCTAGTTTAATTTCCATCCATATTATTATAAACCATGAACCAAATTTTTAAACCTTTGTCCAAGCGAAAAAAATTGACACTAAGTAGATAAGAGAGTTACATTATGTTATAATGTCAATTTATCTTGGGTGAGATAAAGTTTTAAATCATTTATGTACACGGTTTTTAATACCATAGGCAGAAAATCAGTCTGAACGAAGCTGTTATTCCTGCCATTTGTTTATGTTGACCACCGGAATATTTAAATTTAGTAGTACCATACGTCAATGATGTGTGCTACAATGGTTATGATTGGTGACTTTGCATAAAAGTATTTTCTAATCAAGAAATAAATAAATATATTTGACAAAATTATTTAATCACTGGATAAGAAATAAATATTAAAATTAAATAAATTAAAATATATACAGATACCTATATAACTTCCAAAAGAACGAAATAGCTATAAGTATCCAGGATCTTGATCGTTTTGTGGAATAGGTAGGTTTAGAAGCTTAATAATAATTGACAACCTTTTCACAAAATAATATATATAGTTATTTACGCTCTTTAAATCTAGAATATTTTTAAAGAGAAATCAAAACTTTTGTCTACTATTCACCAGGAAGTAGAGTAAAGAGTATATTTTTATAAAGAATTATATGCCTATTCATTGACAAGTAGCAATAATTGAATTTGTTAAAAAAGTAAACTTATTGAATTTTTGATTCATCTATGATCAAACTTTGTGTACTAAACAGAATTAAATAATTGACATCTTTAAAAATAAGCCAGCCCCAGCTTCAACCGCAGTAGAGGCGACGATGAGACACCATGAGATAAGACATTTTATTATCATCATGCATATCACATTTTTATAGCTTTGATTTTTGGGAACACTTTATCATATGATTCATATGATAAAGTGTTCCCGAACAAATTGACCCGCCTTATGATCTGGTGACGACGGGTAGTGAATCATTTCTTCGTATAAAATTTATTGTAATGCATAGTTTTTCAGTTTCTTTGAGCTTAGTATGCTTTGTTTAGGTATGTACGAATAAAATTTACTTTTTTAATAAACCTCAATGTTAGTAACCAGAACTATTAAAATTAGTTCAGTACAATTGTAAACTTTTCACTGTACTAGCTAGCATTATTTATTTTTGCACGAGCACCAATGTACAGTATGCACACTGGGTATGTTCAAATTTTCAATGCGTTTTGTATTGTTTTTGTCTATAACAGTTTTTCTAGTTGATCGTTTCTATATTTGGACATTTTTCTTCTTGGACATTAGTTGTGCAAAACACTCCTTGTAAGAAAATTGTTTGTTGTTAATTCAGTCATCTGCTGTGTCTCTACGAGTATATGTGAATGTTCGCATAATACTCATCTCATCGCTCCCGACGTCGCTCCCGCCAACCCAACCCCCCACCCACCCTCTACTACGGTGGAAAGCCGTGGCCTTGCAAAAAAAATGCTTAGTCAACATTTCCAATTAAAGAAGTCCTTATTAATATGATAAAGATAAGAAATAAAGTTTTAATTACTTAGGTTAAACTTGTCTGAAATATTCTTGGACTCAACGTATAACTGAGAACAACTATGTTTTTAATTTTGAGTTTATTATATTTTTCCTTTTTAGGGTTCCGTACCCAAAGGGTGCAAACGGGACCCTATTACTGAGACTCCGCTGTCTGTCCGTCTGTCTGTCTATCCGTCTGTCACAGGGCTCTATCTCTTGAATCGTAATAGGTAGACACTTAAAAATTTCACCGATTATGTATTACTGTGGCCGCTATAACAACAAATACTGAAAATAAAAACAAATTAAAAATTAAAGGAGGTCGCCATACAAAAAACGTGTTTTTTCAGCGTTTAAAACATTGTACGGAGGTACGGAACCCTTTCGTACATGAAGATGTACGAGTCCGACTCGCCCTTGCCCGTTTATTTACAGATGGCTTAACTGTAAGCGCACCTACAAGTGTTCTTTTAAAAATATTAAAAAATAAAGGAAAAATAACTCCCTAACCTACTTAAACAAAAATGTTTTTAAGTTAAACAATAATTGACACCATTTTTAGTCTACTTAGTTACGAAATAATAGATACTCATTTACGTACTAACAACGTGAATATATAAGTGAAATTTCAAATATTTTTTAAAGAGAAATTCAAATTGTGTCTACTAATCATCAGGAAATAAATTAGATTAAAGAGTATACTTTTAATAAAGCATTAAATACCTATTCATTGACAAGGAATATAATTGACTTTGTGAAAAAAGTAAACGAATTTTTGACTTATCTATGATCAAACGCAGGTATAGGTAATATTTCAGTTTTTTTTACGAAACAGAATTAAATAATTGACATCTTTAAAAATATAAAAGCCCGGCCCCAGCTTCAACCGCAGTAGAGGCGACGATGAGACACCATGAGATAAGACATATTATTATTTAATTATCATGCATGTCACATTTTTACAGCTTTGGTTCCTTCATATGATTTTTACATTATTGTTTTAAATGGAGTACAAAAAACCTTAGGGGTCCTGACGAACCATGATATCGATCGATAAAAATCCTTATTTAATTGATATTTAGTGAAAAACAAAACACTTCCCGAACAAATTGAGCCGCCATATGATCTGGTGACTGCGGGAAGTGAACCATTTCTTCGTATAAAATTTACAGTTTTTCAGTTTAATCGAGCTTTTTTTTTTCGAGTTTACTTTGTTTAGATATGTACTAATAAAACTTATTGTTAACTAACTTAATGTTAGTCATTAACCCAAACTGTCGAAATTAGTTCATTACGAGTACAATTGCAAATTTTTCACTGAACAACCTAGCATTATTTATTTTGCACGAGCACTAATGTATAGCATGCACACTGGGGATGTTCAAATTTTCAATGCGTTTTGTTTAGTTTTTTTGTCTATAACACTTTTTCTAGTTGAACGTTTCTATATTTGGACATTTTTCTTTTTGGACATTAGTCGTGCAAATCACTCCTTGTAAGAAAATTGTTTGTTGTTATTAATTCAGTCATTTGCTGTGTGTCTGTGTGTGAATGTTCGCATGACACTCATCTCACCGCTCCCGCCGTCGCTCCCGCCAACCCCACCCCCCACCCACCCCCTACTACGGTGGAAGGCCGTGGCCTTGCAAAAAATGCTAAGTCAATATTTTAAATTAAATAAGTCCGTATTATTTATATGATAAAAGTACCTAATAAATAAATTTTGAGTTATTGACGTTAAACTTATAGTCTAAAATATTCTTGGACTAAAACTATAACTAAAAGCAGCTAGCAAACTCGCATCCTTTTAATTATAAATGAAAATAACATATCTTTAGCAGTAGCACCATAAATTATATTTTTTTTATTATTTTAATTTTATTATAATTTTCCTTTTTTGCACCTACCTACAAGTTTTCTTTCAAAAATATTTAATTATATAATAAAATAAACTCAGTAAAAATAAGTTTCTCACCAACTTAAACAAAAGTGTAATTGAAAATACGAATATGACAAGAATTAACTACATTAAAAGCAATAGCACAGCCTTTATTTCCTGTACTGATAAATCTCCAGTTGACAATTTCGTCTTCCAACAATCTTAATAAAATTGATTAAAATTTCGTCTAATACAATAAAAGTCTTAATTCTGTATTGTTTATTTTTAACCTTTATGTACCGATCAATTTCCCTTTTATAATTAACTAGCAGTCCACCCAGGCTTCGCCCGTGGTACACCCTATGTCACTCGGGGATAGTGTAGCTTTCCAATGGTGAAAGATTTTTTTAAATCGGCCCAGTACTTTTTGAGCCTATTCATTACAAACATACAAAAATAGGTACAAATCTTTCCTCTATAAAATATTAGTGTAGATTACCGTTGATTGATTGACCGGAATGCCATGTGACATTAAGTCAACCTCTTGAAAAATTTTTACTTCTGTACTAAAGTCTTGAAAAAGAATAAAATAATTAAAACGTTTTTCACCTAAAAAGTATATTTTAAATTGCTTCTCCCACATAAGCTGCGTGGTGCTTCTATTCATTTAATTCATGTTATAAACTCATTATTTCCGATATCGTAAAACAAACAAAAATTTCGGTACACAAAGGTTATCTTGAAATTATTTTCAGGAGTACCTAGAATATTGGCCCAAGCAATTGACGAATGACACAGTGATAAGTTATCACAAAAGCTATAAAGTGACTTAAGCACAATATTGACCACAGCATGCTATAATTGCGAAATAAAACAGAAGGCGGTTTAGTTTCACCTGTTACATAAAAAACGAATCTAATCAAAATATGGTCAATACAAATTTATTTAGTCACAAATTATAGTGGAGAAGTTAGTGACGAAAAGTCGGTAGTTTTGACTTTTATTCTTCTTCTCTAGTACCGTTTTTACAAGGCGGGTTGAGATCTCGTTAAAGTTAACGTGCCTGCTAGTAAGATGTCAACAGTATTGCTAGAGTGACCACAGTCCAAGTATTTGACTAACTGACTTACTGCTTTGGTGACTCTCTTTATAAGTAAGAGTTAATATTGTTTTCATATTTTCATTTAAAATTTACCTACCTCTATATTAGGTAGTAGGTACTTTCTTTTTATTAACCTTTTTCGGCCCACTGCTGGGCATTTCGGCAAAGGTCGGCAATGGTAGTGGACAGGGACGTATGGAGGGAAATGGGAGAGTAGGTACATACTTAAATAGTATAAATTATTTTTTATTAAAATAAGGTTATTCTTCTTAAAAACCAACATCATATCAGCCACAGGAAGTCCACTGCTGGGTAAAGGCCTCCCCCAAAGATTTCCAAATCGACCGATGCTTAAAAATGAATATGGATATCTGTAGAACCTAAATTGATATAATTGTCAGTATGGCAATACTTTTACCAGGTAATAAGCCAGAGCCCACTGAAGCTAAGCGAAACTGTATTTTAATAGTCAAAAGAATTTCGTTATTACTATACATATATTTACTACATCTAGGTATATCTCTCGATGTCTCAATAACAAAAGTTCATTCGCTTATCTTCGGTGGAGCCTGGCCCTAATCATTAAATTTTATTGATGAGATCTCAGCCAGTCTTTATGAAATATTTGAAGAGTCACGAACTTTACTCCACTATTCATTTTATAAAGTTTCTATAAGTCTGCATTTCCACTCAAAACGTACTTGTGATGTAGCCGCCGCTACATATTACATAAGATACTTTTTTTTAAAAAACTAATAAAATAGGCATCATGACATGATAAGTTAGCATCATTCTCATTTTAGTGGTGGAAAAGCAGCCTTTTGCGCCAGCATAGCAGCTTAAATGAGTTCTCGTTTAAGCCAATGTATAAACGCGAAAAAGTGGTTTTCTTTGGGATTCTATTTTAATTGCTAAGCACCTACTTTGAAGTTTCAGAATACATAATATATATATATATATATATATATATATATATATATATATAAGCGGTTTTCCTGCCATTGATAACTCATAGAAATGAGATCATATATATCAAGGAATGTTAAAGACGTCGCGCAGCAAGATTCTTTTTTCCCTATTCTTTACGCTAAAAAGAAACGGGGTCAAAATCTTGTCTTTTCTAAAGCGTGACAAGACTTGGAAAAGCAAAGCAGTAGATTCTAGCATAATTAGTATTTTCAGCCTACGAGCTATCCGGAACATATTCATTATTATTTGCAATTAGCTGAGATTGGTTAACTAGTTAACAATTGCGAACTTTAGCTCAGCCACAGCTCGAAACTTGATACATTTTAAACTTTTGCTTTTTTTGAAACAACTTTTAGATAACAACGTTCGTACATATACGTTAATGTATAGTAGTTGCCAAGCTTTGCCAGATTCTTAGAGACAAACCTAATTTTATATATATCCATATAATACCGATTTGCGGGGGACACTCAGTAATATGTCATTTCGCGGGAGGGGGAGAGCTTCCCTTCTGAACGTTAATACTTAAATAATTCTGTGCTTCAGTCGAGAACTCAAATAAACGGCCCAGATTGAATTGTTACTTTCATGAAATGCAAGCGCTTCTTGTTATATTTCAAGTATAGCTAGTAAAATTTATTAATTTTTACAATCCTATTTATTTTCAGAGGTAGGTAGGAATTACTTATTTAATTAATAAGTTTAAGCATAGAATTAATTTGATATCAACACTGTATCTCTTAAAATAATTAGCAACTTAATTGTTGTACTTGTAAGTATCTACTTAGAAAGCAGTTTATACGTTACCTACCTCTGTGTTATAAAGTTTCACTGTACCAACATATAAAATCAGAAAAATTGATATCTTCGATTTCGTTAAACGGCAGATTTATATTTTTGTTATAGTGTTTTACAAATATTTTACTTAAGCAGCACAGCTGAGGATGCAACCGGGAACGCGCTTAGACGAAGAAGAAGATTGATTAAATTAAGTAAAGCAAAGTTTCTTTGTGAGTGGGCTGGCTGCTTGCAATTCCAATTTCCCGCTTTTTTTTCTCCAAATATAACATGCATGTCAATGGTCACCCAAGGATGCCAAAGGCCTTGCAAAATGGAGAAAAAATAGCCGGAACAGTATAAATGATTTGGCTATAGTTTTACAACCGGCCGCCTGCCTGACGTCAACCCTCTTTGGGAATATATGTATTTGTGCGAAAAGTTTTACAACCATCCGCCTCCCGACGTTAACCCTACTTGTATGAATGCAATTGTAGCACGAGATGTTTGTGCTTAGTCCTTTAGTCCCTCTTACAACATCCACAGGAAGAAATGGAGTGGTCCTATTCTAACCCGGAACTACTCGTAATGTGTTGAAAAGATTATAACATTATAAAGATGTCACATTTTTTTTTTATTCGGGTGTTTTTTTTTATGACATTTCAAAACCGTAAATATTTTTAGTTTTTCTATCATTAATAGATACTCATCTTCTAGAAGGTAAGTACAGTGAAACTGTATAGATTAGTACTCGTATAAAAGTTACTTAAAGTCCTATTCGATATTTGAGATGACACTTCAAGGGTGGCACTTTGTTACAAAATATCTGAATCATTTCTGAATGAGTAATTTTTATTGAACTATTTCTAGTCATAACTAAGGATGTATAGTCAATTATATATAACAGCACTGTTTCACTAGTGAATAATTGTGACTGTTGTCACTAGAATAATATTATATTCATTGAGCTACTTCAGTGCCTCTAGGCAGCTCAAAAAACTGACTTCAGCTAAGAAGCTAAAGAAAAGATTTAAATAATATACATCGCTATATAATAAAACCAGGCAATATTATTCATTTCGATTTCATTTTAACATTTCGAACTATCAAATCAAATTTGTAATATCTAATACTGTGATCGAATAGGACTTTAGTAATGTAAAGCATAGAATATATTTTTTCATCCAGCGCGGTGGGTTTGTGCCAAGCGTAAGAATTTTGAAAAAGCCAATCGAATGTAATTGTATGTACTTACCCCCAAAATTTTTACCCAAAAGCCAATTACCCCAATTTAAGCTGGCATTTATAACTAGTTTGTTCCGTATGCTTGCCAAACATTATGAACATTTTGCTTATCACACTTTATTCCAAACGGAATATATTTTCTTTTATTTTTATGTCACAGGCTCATGGCAATAAAAATAGGAAAACTTATTTCGTTTCTTAGGACGATCTTGAATAACAATCCCAAAATTATACGACCATATTATGTGTAAAACAAGTACAGATATGTCATAACGTTCGGCTCACAAGTGAACAGCGTCTTAGGCGAAAGTCACTCTGAAATGGCGTTCGGTGATGAAAAGCGTGGACGTCTCTGCGCACGAGCAGGCAACGGAATGGCATGACAAGACGCCACATTGTTTGTTTAATTTGTGTTGTTGTAAAATTGAATTTTGTAAGATACTAGCTGACCCGGCAAACGTTGTTTTGCCATATAAATTATTTCTAGGAAATAGGGGTAGACAACCCTTATCACTTAGGGGTATGAAAAATAGATAGTAGCCGATTCTCAGACCTACTAAATATGCATATTTTTTTTTATAAAAATCGGTCAAGCCGTTTCGGAGGAGTATGGTAACTAACATTGTGACACGAGAATTGTATATATAAGATAATAAAAAAAATATGGACAGTGTAACAAGAAGTCCGCGCCGTGTCATCGCCAAATATAATTTCAGTGCAGCTTGCACCTCGTTACTCGATGCTTATAATTTAAGACTTATTCAAATAAGTCGATAACTAAATACTTACGAAGTCTGTCCAATGCCTCGTCATCTAACGTTGGAAGGTTGTTCAATTCGTCCATGATTACTTTAAGGTCTTCTAAACCTTTGGACACTTGTTTTTCAGCTTCTCTAGCATCAGTGTTTGCTTGGCCAACCTGTTATAATGTACATTTATTTAACAATTTTTAATAATTATCCTAACATTAAAAATACAATACGTAACTTTTACATTATTGAAGCTGGAAAAGCTAGTTACATTGCCTAATTTTTTTTTTAATTATAGATATCCACTTATCTTTTTTATATAAATAAGAGTAATTTATCTGTTAGTCTGAGTTACTCATGAGAAATCTAACATTTTGAAAAATCCATCTTTTTAATTAGAATCATCATGTCATTCCAACTTCATTTATTAAAAAAAATATCATTAGTTACATACCTATCAAGATAAATCAAATTGATGAGTTAGTAATTTTCTTTGTTTTACCTTTGTTTTGGCATCGTGGGTGAGCATCATGTTCTCCGCTGCATCTGTCTCTAACTTCTTCAACTGCTGCTCGGTGCCTTGGACACGAGCTAAAATAGTATAACAAACATGTTAAATATATGTGAAAGAGGGTCAAACTTCACTATTTGACTAAGTATAAGTATAAAACAATTAAATTCCTAAGGAAAGTTGACGTACGCAGGCGGTCGGTCGTTATGGCCAAATAGTTTCAGTATATACTTCTTTATTTTTTGCACGGTCATTTGCTTTTAGGTGACGATTGACGTGTATATTATCAAGGAAGAAGAAAAAACCATAAATTCCACATCGAGATAAGAAGCAGCGCAGCTAAGGAGGCAAAACTCTAAGTTAAGAAAAGATAAATCCGAGCTCTGAACCTAAAAGTTGGAAAGAGTTGCACTTACTTGACAGTTTATCAGCTTCATCCCGCAAACGCACGGCGTCCAATCTTGTTAGAGAGGCCTTCTTCTTTATTTCATGAGCGGCCTGAAAAACAAATGACATGGTAACTAAAATTTACCTTTAAATTTCTACCTAAGAAAAATAATAAGTAATTTCTTTTCTAAGCGTGAAATACCGAGGACTCGTATATGGTAGTAAGAAAGCTTCATAACCCGGTGGAAATACAAACTACAAGCGCGGATATGGTTGGTTTGCACTTTGAATCGTGACACCGTTGGTCTCGGCTGTCATCATAGATGGCTGTCGTCAAAGAATGTCAAATACCTTGAGGCATTTTGAAAAATTTAAACCTAGTGTTGGCCAATTACAAATACGAAAAACAAAACTTAATACTTATAAAGGTTAAAAATAAGTAGTGAGCGCGAATCGTGTGTGGATTGCGGAAAAATTCTGGAACTAAATTAAATATGGCACCGGCCATTACATTATAAGACATTCGGTGGCACCATCATTATAGGTCCGCTAACTTAGTTGTTCCCTATACTGGTGATAAAACATTGGTTTACCTCAGACGCCTTGTCGGCATATTTCTTCTGCGCTTCCTGCGCCAAATCCCTGGCTTCCTTGGCCTTGTCGCCGGCAGAGTACAGCTCCTCTGTTATGAAGTTGATGCTTTCCTCCGCGGCTGCCAGCTTCTCTTGGATCGAGGGGACGTCCTGGGCAGCTTGAGCAGCTTTTTGGCGGGACTGTTCTACTTGGTCCGTAAATTCTGAAACACGTAGGAACACAATGTGAAAATAATAAACGTATAAAGTACCTACTTAATTCACCCGCTGACTTCACGTTTAAATTTAAATTATGTTCAAATTGTAATGTTCCGCCCCTACTTTAGCAATAATCTAAGATCCAATCACCTAATACGAACAAGAAAAAAATTAAGTACAAACAAAAAAAACGCCGTTGTTTACAACCGCCATCTAGCAGGAACTATATGAATTAAGAAAAGGGGATAAGTTGGCAGAACGGTGCGACACGCCAGCCGAGAGTTTAGCGCCCCTGCGTTCTCCTTGCTTTCTCGAACAATAGGGTTCCATCTAAGTATAGTTTTTCAAAAGGGAATGGTTCATGTGAGAGGGCGCCACCATATTTGTAATAAATGTAGAACTGCGCCCAAACACATCTTTTATTAACAAAATTTTTGCTTTGCCATTGCTCTTTTTACAAAAAGCTTGTTTTAAATAATTAAGTACCTACCTATACTAACAGATTTAATCGCAAAGACACAAAGGTCTATAAGGGCGTAACTTAAAGGTAATGCCTAGTTTTAAATCATGTTCATAAAACCTCTAATCACTAATTTTATTTATGTGAGGTAAGGAGTTACAAAGTTTTATTAGAACGTGATTTCTATCGTCGACCAGCAATAAGTATCCGAAGGTTTACCCGGCCACCTGTGGTAAAAGTAAACGTCACTCACCTTTTAACGTCTTATAAATCTCATTAGCGTCTTTTAAAGTCGCATTAGTAAGCTCGACGTCATGTTTGGCCTGAGCCTGTAACTCGTCCAGCTTCGCGAGGAGGTCGTTCAGTTCGTCCTGCCGGTCGTGGCCTTGGTCCAACAGCTCCTTGCCGCGCCGCAACGCGTCTTCCAAGTTTTTGAGAACCTCCTCGTTCTTTGTCACCAGTTGGTTCAATTCTCCCGATTTTTCCTCGATCTGTTGGAAAACATTTTCTTTTTACAAATATGTACTTACCCTGGATTTTTAGTGATTATTAATGTGTTCTAATAGGTACTTCATGGTTTTTTGGTGTGGATCATGATTCATGACAGATGTTTGTAAACCAAATGAACAAATTGTAGATGACCCTGATATAGGTAGATACCATTTTAGGGCATCAGATGGCCACTCTCCGAGTGGCCATTTTTATTATATTTCTAACACCATCTGTTAATAATCTCAAACTTCAATATTATTTGCCGTCACAAAAAATATGATCCTGCATAAGACGGGCCAGCAAGATTAAAGGTTCAAGATATGCACCATGAAACAATAGTATCATTGGAATAATTAAGCGTGATTCTGAATTGTGATTGATATTAGGGTATTCTAAACTCACGGTCTTATTCATAGCTGCAGCCTCCAGCTTTAGCTTTTCGATATTAATGTCTGGCAGCAGCGTGGTGTTCACTTCGGCGTACAAGCCCAAGGCCTCGTCGTACACGTCTCGGGCCCTGGCCAGAGCCTGGTCGGCCAGTTCCACCATGCTGTTCAGCTTGCCTGATGCTGCGTGCAGCTCCGTGCTGAGGATCTGGATCTCGTTGCTATGGAGAGGAAGGTTTGACTTATTTTTTTTTAAGGACATATCACACTGATTGAGATAGTCCCAAAGTAAGTTGAAACTTGTGTTATGGGATACTAACTCAACCAAACTATATTTTATAATAAATACAACCTAATCTAAATTATTGATTTAAAAATCTGAAAGATTATGACCGTGCGGCATGGTGCCAAGAACGCTGGCTGCGTTTCCTCTCTGGATAGCTATGCTAATTCGTTCAGAAAAGAAGCAGCCAGCTCTCTTGTCAAATATAGATAAATAATAATATAAATACATATATAGCTAAATACTCAAGACCCAGAGCAATTTGAAAAAGGCCATTTTCCAACTTACTTGGCTGGGGATCGAACTCAGAACCTCCGGATTGGCTGACTAGCGTGTTGACCATTACACCACAGAGGTCGAAAAATCTTAATGCCTATCTATTGATAATTTAAAGTGTTACTTAATCTTTTATTATTTTTAAGAAGTGTAGGTACATTTTTTCTATAATCAGTAGTGGTATGTTGTTGGCTGCAGATGATGATTAAATATTTCTTTGCCAATAAAGGCGAAGTAAAAATCACTAGAATTTACAATAAGCTCAATGTAAGCATAAAAAACCTTTATAAGTCTTTACACGTAGTACCTAAACTGAACTTTTTGCGCAGTCATCTACTAAAGTTACTTACCTTCTTACAATTATTTTATATTCATATACTTCCAGCGAATGTTAGAAATAAGATTTTTTTATTTGTACTAAGTTCGAACAGTCTTCTCACCTGGTATTAGCCTGTTTGGTGATCCCATCCTTGGCTATCTTATAAGCCGAGATAGAAGTATTGAAGGCCTTCTCGGCGATCTCCTTGATGTTCTTGGCCTCGGCCTCCAGCTTCTCGGCCAGCAGGCGGGACTCCTTTGCCAGCTTGGACATCTCTCCCGACTGCTTGCCGAACTGGTCGGACCGCTCGCGAGCCTTGTTGAAGGCTGCCGCACCTTCCCCGTCAAGGTATTCCAGAGCGCTCTGTCAATTTTAATTAATTTTTTTATATTGCTAACTTTGAATAAATTGTGGAACTCACTTCATATACGCGATGACGTCATACGTTTTCCTGATATACTTTTATTACTCGTGATACTCTGAACAAATTAATTTTAAGAGACATAGTGCAGACGTACGCAGTGAATGTATAATACGTAAACGGCTATTGTGTCCAGGCCAAGGAGTTAGTATCTCTTCTCTGTTCTTATCGAGTGTGTGTGCTGACACTGTCACTGTCAGATTTTTCGAGCTACCTAAGGGCATCTGACGTAGCTCAATGACTGTCCTTTCACTGTCATCATACATTTCCTACTGTACCTACTAGTGTGCAGGTTTTCTAAAGATGTTTGCATTCACGGGAAACAAGTGGTAGTAATTGAAAATGTCTGTACATGAGTACAAGTCGCGCCAAGTGAAATTCGAATTCGTGCCTCTCATACGCACAACCAGTGCTTAAACCGCTAGACCACCACACCACCACCGCTTCAAAGAAGAACACAAGAAGAAGGTTGTGTAGCCACTACAGAATACGTCGCGCTGAAAATTCATCACCATATTTGGTCATCAACTTACATCGCACGCGCTATTCGTCTACAACTCCAAATTAGGAAACATATCGGGACACGGGAGCAGTGTCGCACCGCGCCAGCCAATCAAAACACAGGAACGAGAACATTACCTTATTTGGCTATCTGTTTGTCCCTAACCACTGTATATAAACCCGAATTTTGTAAATAAATTATTCATTCGACTATCGACTCAGGAGCATAGAACACGCATTATTATTTACCTCCAGCTAGGTACACGTACCCTACTACACACACCATCGTTAGCATCTATAAGCTACAGTGGTGACCCCGACGTGATACAGTGGTGACCGCCGACGACTCCGCGTGACACGCGACACGTGGACCACCAGCTCCAGCGTCAACCGACGTACCTAATACCTGCGCTCCACACGCCACCTGCTATCAAGATTGAAGTTTGGAAGAAAGAATTACTCACCGTGTCCACGTCCACGTCCACAATGGAAAACGCCACGGTTGATCAGTCTAATGCATCGCGAAACTCTGCGGAAGCCGAAATTGCCAAGATATCCCTCATTATGCGCATTCCACCATTTTGGCGCGACCGACCACGACTATGGTTCATCAGTTTCGAAGCCGCCACCCACGATCTGAAGAAAGGACAAGCCCAACTCGCTCAGATGGTAATAGCACAATTGGAAAGGCAAGATATTGAGCAAATCACTGACCTGCTCTACAACCCACCCGAGTCTGGACAGTACGACGCACTCAAGGAGCGACTTATTTCTGCATATGAAGAGTCCGACAGCCGACAATTTCAAAAATTGCTATCAGAAATGGAGCTCGGAGACCAGAAACCAACACAGCTACTTCGTCGCATGAGAAACTTAGCTAGAGACAAGGTACCTGACTCCACGTTACGGCTGATGTGGACTAACCACCTTCCTCCACACATACGCTCAGTTCTCGCTGTCAGCGAATCTTTCACAACCAAGACCCAGCTTGAAGACCTCGCCATGCTCGCTGACAAAATGATGGAGCAAACCAAAGAATCTGCGCCTGTCGTCTCAGTGTCATCAATTACACCGCAAGCAACGCCACCTTCAGCACACGACGATTTTACCGAGCTAAAAAATGAAATACGCAAACTTTCGTTAGAAGTGGCTGAACTCCGATCAAGGGAAAATTATCGTCGCCCCTACCATCGGTTCCCGCAGCGCTACCATCGAAACACGTCCCGATCACAATCACGCTCCCGCGCGCAGTCAACGCAGCAACATCGCCATCACTCTGCTTCTTCCACGAGAAATTCGGAGCCAACGCCAGACGCTGCAGATCGCCTTGCAATTTCGTAAACAACAACACTAGTACAAAGGCGGAAAACTAAAAGGAACGTTGGCAGAGGCGGAACCCGGCGTTTCCGACACATCGTACCGCCTATTCGTCACTGATAAGAAAACCGGCTTATCATTTCTTGTCGATACCGGAGCCAACATCTCTGTCATACCGAGAAGAAAAGGCCAATTATCGACGCCTCTACCTTTCAAGCTGTACGCCGCGAACAACACTACGATAAATACCTACGGAGAAAAAACGCTCGAACTCGACCTCAGCCTACGCCGTCCATACAAATGGAAATTCATAGTCGCCGACGTCTCGAAGCCTATCATCGGAGCCGACTTCCTCAAAAACCACCAGCTCGTCGTAGACCTTACAAATCGAAGACTTGTTGATGGAATCACGAATCTCCAAATTCACGCTCCAGTCTGCGCCTCAAGCACTCCGACTATACGAAGTATCGACGTTCAACAGTCATACCACGACATACTAGCTGAATTTCCCGGCATCACTCGCCTAACACCGACAAAAGTTAACCCGAAAACAGCTGTTGAACACTACATCGAAACTCAAGGCCCACCAGTCTTCTGCCGCGCTCGCCCGATCCCGCCTCATCGCTATGAACAAGTACGAAAACTATTCGAAGATATGATGCAACAAGGAATATGCCGCCCAAGCAAAAGCCCTTGGTCATCACCACTCCACATCGTACCTAAGAAGAATGGCGACATCCGTATCTGTGGCGACTACCGACGACTAAACGCCATCACGAAACCAGACCGATATCCCGTACCACGTGTTAAAGATTTCACATACCAACTCTCCGGCAAGAAAATATTCTCTACCATCGACCTAAATCGTGCCTACCACCAACTATCAGTTCGTGAAGAAGATGTTCAGAAAACTGCGATAATAACACCGATGGGATTATGGGAATTCCCAAAAATGGTTCCAGGTTTGAAGAATGCCGGTCAAACTTTCCAACGGTACATCCACGAAGTACTCAGAGGACTCGATTTCGTCTTCCCATTCCTCGACGACCTACTGGTAGCTTCCTCGTCAGAAACTCAACATCGCGACCATCTACGACAAGTTCTCCGACGACTTGAAGAAAATGGCCTCACTATAAATCCCGCCAAATGCAACCTCGGCAAGACAGAAGTTAAATTCCTTGGCTACACAGTTTCACAAAACGGCATCAAACCACCCGAAGAAAAGGTCAAGGTCATCACAGAATATCCACGTCCAAAAACAATAGAAGAACTTAGAAGATTTCTCGGTATGGTCAACTTCTACCGTGAGCACATACCGAACGCCGCCGTCATACAAGCACCGCTTAATTCATTTCTACACAATTCGAAGAAACGAGACAAAACACCAATCACTTGGAACGACGAAGCTACGAAAGCATTCGAGGCATGCAAAGCAAGCATCACCAACGCTGCTCTGCTCGCCCACCCATCGCACGAAGCCACTCTCGCTATTTTCACCGACGCGTCGGACACCGCCGCCGGCGCAGTACTTCAACAAAACATAAACAACACATGGCAACCACTTGGCTACTTTTCGAAAAAATTCAGCGACGCACAGAAGAAATATTCGACGTACGACCGAGAACTACTCGCAATCTACATGTCTATGAAACATTTTCGAAAAACATTCGAAGGACGACAACTTATTATTTTCACTGATCACAAGCCACTGACATACGCAATGAGCAAGGTACAATCCGCGACCGAGACACCACGGCGAACGCGACAATTAGCCTTCATTAGCGAATTCACTTCAGACATACGACACATCCATGGAGAAGAAAATACCGTTGCCGATGCACTTAGCCGAATTGAAACAATTACCTATCCGTCTACCATCAACTTTGAAGAACTGTCACGCGCACAAGATCAAGATAGCACTATTCCATCATTACTACAACAGCCAAATCTCGCGATCAAGAAACTTACGATTCCTGGTACAGACATCGCTACCTACTGCGAAACGTCGACATCGCAAATTCGCCCTTATGTACCAGCGAACTTTCGCCGAAAAGTCTTCGACGCAATTCACAACGTAAGCCATCCCGGAATTCGCAGTACGAGAAAAATAATAGCACAGAAGTACTTTTGGCCGTCAATGAACACGGACATTGGATTATGGGCGAAAACTTGTATTCCCTGCCAGAAAAGCAAGATACATCGACATACTCAAAGCAAACTAGCCGAATTCCCGCCTACGGACAGATTCGAGCATTTGCACGTCGACATAATCGGACCTCTCGAAACCACCGCTCAAGGACATCGCTATCTCATCACCATGATCGACCGAACTACGAAATGGATAGAATGTGTACCAACAGACCATATAACAGCCGAAAACGTCGCAAAAGCAGTGTACGACCACTGGATCACAAGATTTGGATGTCCGATCACCGTAACTACCGATCAAGGCCGCCAGTTCGAAAGTGAACTTTTCACCAAACTTATGAACCTCATGGGCTGTCAACGGAATCGAACTTCGTCCTATCATGCTCAATCGAACGGGATCCTGGAACGTTTCCACCGTTGTCTGAAAGCTGCACTCCGTGCCAAGCTCACCAGCGCAAGTACCAATTGGGTCAACGAACTCGGAACAGTACTACTGGGACTTAGAACCGCCCTACGCGAAAATGGAGTTACGCCCGCGCAACTGACCTATGGCTGCAACCTACGACTTCCTGGAGACTTCTTCATCACCTCGCCATCACCAGAAAACACCCTGGACTACAACTTCGTCGAAAAACTACGAAAAATAATAGACGACAACAAGCCACGAAACGCAACGACGTCACATCGAAACAGCAGGCGTATTTTCGTTCACAAGGATTTGAAAACATGTAGTCACGCCTTCATCAGGACTGATGCAGTTCGAAAACCACTCCAAACTCCATATGAAGGCCCATACAAAATACTTTCACGAACCGATAAGCTATTCAAACTTCAATTACCGAACCGACAATCTACTATTTCGATCGACCGACTGAAGCCCGCCTACATTATAGAAGATTTTCAAGATAGTTCACATCAAGACACTTTACTCCCGGATTCGTCATCACAAATCATCATCACACAGCACTGCAATCCCATTCCAACCGCAATCGCCCGCGCGTTAAATAACGTCAATGACCCGCCGCCGCGTGCCAGCAGCGAGCCGCCCGCATCGCACACACCGCCCGCGCGATCCAGTTTACGCATCCCGGCCGCGCCTGATACAGCGCTTCTTCCCGCCACAAGACAAACTCGCTCCGGAAGGAACATCAAGTTACCGGTACGCTTTCGCTAAGGAGGGAGTACTGTAGCCACTACAGAATACGTCGCGCTGAAAATTCATCACCATATTTGGTCATCAACTTACATCGCACGCGCTATTCGTCTACAACTCCAAATTAGGAAACATATCGGGACACGGGAGCAGTGTCGCACCGCGCCAGCCAATCAAAACACAGGAACGAGAACATTACCTTATTTGGCTATCTGTTTGTCCCTAACCACTGTATATAAACCCGAATTTTGTAAATAAATTATTCATTCGACTATCGACTCAGGAGCATAGAACACGCATTATTATTTACCTCCAGCTAGGTACACGTACCCTACTACACACACCATCGTTAGCATCTATAAGCTACAGTTGTAACACCAACCAATACTAAATATAAGGATCTACTTATTTTGGATATCAAATTGCTTCTTTATTATATATATCGGCGCGAGGACGTCATCACGGCAATAAATAATTGTAAATTAATAAGCAATTAATTAATTAAGCGTTATAAAAATAACTGATTACTTTTGAAAAGATTGTTAAACTTAATTCTAAGATTTAATGTAAAAATTATTACTAAGCAACACTTGTACGTTTTGGTACGTCTTGTTGAGTATAAATACGAGTGCTCGGCGGCGCGGCGATCATACTGGGTTAGCTGTCGGAGTGAACGGACGTGTTGTCGCGGCACGTTCCCGAACTCAGGTAGTCAATCTGGTATTGCTGCTCGTCGCTATTGTGTTCCGGTTCGCTATTGTGAGTCACCTCGGTCACGAACAATAGAGGACAGGGAGGGCGATTCGACGCTCAGCACACTCTCGGCAACTGTTGAGTTTCAAGCTTGCTTGACTCACAACAGAGGCTTTCGGGGAAAACAGAATTCCTGCCCTTCACGGGACTTATTCTGTTTGGAATACCTGCCCTTCACGGGACTTATTCCAGGGACGGGAAAGCGCTTAGCGCTCCGACTAATTGACGCGTCGACCAACCGACTGTACCGAGTAGGTCGGCGTGCCAAGGAGTCGCCCACGAACGTGAGTTCTTTTTAGAGCCACGGGTCGTGTTCTTGTTTCTTGGCAATAAACTAGTCCCGCGTCTTGTTTGCCCGCACCTTTAGCGTGTGGAGATAGTCCTCACTTTCAGAGGAGGCCGCCGGTAGGAGTAATCGTGTTGAGGTGTTCTACGCCAATACGGGTTGCTCCGCCGACGTAGTGCGGACCCTGGCACTAGCCTTTACCCCTTCAGGGTAACGGCAAGAACCGAGGCTGGGCCCGGGACCACTGGCCTTGGGGGCTTCCCTCGCCAACCCCGGGTATCGGTTAGGTAGTTAAGCTAGGTACACACCTACTAGCCCAAACAAGGTTGGCAGTAGACCGCTCACCGGAAGAGCTACACACACCACGTAGTAGGGACGCAGGTACACACCTCTCCGCTCGAAGGAGAGAGACCTAGGACCCCTTCTAGTACCGCCCGAGTGCACCCCTCGGGCGGGGTCCCCCACCCCGCTTCGTGAAACCGCCATCCTGCCGTGAGATGGCCCCCCCCCCCATCCGATGCGGAACTGCTAGAGCAGTTCCGCAAGTCAGCGGCCTTTCGGAACTCGTTCAAGGACTGGAAGGCACGCCAACACATTTCTTCTTCTTCGTCCTCCACGAAGAATCCCCACCAGGTTCGGGACATACCCAAACCATCCCCAATTGTCACGCACCATAAAAAGGTGCCACTGGTGAGAGACTCACCAGAATCCCCCCCCCCGTCCCCGACCGCGACCGGAAATAATAAATTCAGACTCCTCCCCGTGGAGGAAGTAGAGGAAATGGAGCAAGACTCCAAATCCCTCAAATCCGACCTGGGCAAAAAGTCCGCGGCTTCATCCGCAATGGACACAGAGCCCACCCCCCCCACCCCGGCCGTGCCGAAAAAGGCCGACCAAACCGAGACTGCGGACTCCTCAGACGAGGAGTTCGCCTTCTCAGTGAAGGGCCTGAAAAGGCAGCGGAGGACATCAGGAGCCTCCAAGAGCCAGGAACTCCCGCCGCCAAAAGCGGCCAAAAAAGCCGATGGGGCCCCCCTTAAGGTCACCCCACCCTCCGCGGCTCGCACAGTCGCCGGCAAAAAGAAGCCCCCGCCGATCATCATTCGTGATGCGGCCCAGTGGGAACCCCTCTCAAAGACGCTCGTGGAGCGAAAAATCAACTATGTCAGGGCTCAAAAGAGCGAATTAGGGATCACTTTGACCCTGCAAACCGCCGAGGACTATAGGGCGGTCACGGCCCTCCTCAACTCTCGTGCCATACCATGGCACTCATACTCCCTCGAGGAAGACAAACTCCTCCGGGTAGTCATTCGCCCGATCCCACAACAAGTCTCAACAGACTTCGTTAGGGAGACATTGGAGGCTGAAAACCTCCCAATAAGAGAAGTACACAGGATGTACAAAGGTAGGGAAAAGGCCCCACTCCCCATGGTACTTGTCATCTTAGACAAGTCCCAAGAGGGCAAAAAGATTTTTCAAGTTAAATCGGTCGCCGGACTGACCGATTTTAAAGTAGAGCCCCCTCATAGACGCAAGGGAATTGGTCAGTGTCACAACTGCCAATTTTATGGGCATTCGGCAAGAAATTGCCATGCCAAGCCCAGATGCGTGAAATGCACCGGAGACCACCACACCTCCGAGTGCCAAAGGACCCGAGAGTCCGAGGGCGAGCCCGCCTGCGTTCTCTGCGGAGGGAACCACCCCGCCAACTGGAGGGGCTGTCCCAAAGCACCGCAGGCCGCAAAACGTCCCCTTCCGGTCAACAACCGCGGGCCGGTTACCCGCAGCCAGACTGCGAGGAAAACCCCCCGTACCCCCCCGACTCTCAGCAACGAAGCTGACTTCCCTCCGATGAGGCAGAGACAATCGGTCTCTCAGCCGTCTCAAAGGCAGCCCCTTGTGCCCTCACCCTCGGTGAGCACTTGGGCTTCCTTTAGACAAGGAAGCCAGGCGGCCGTTGCCGCCCCAGAAACGCACTCCGCGCCCTCGAGGGGGGCCGCAGTGCAATCAGGGGTCAGCGATGACCAAGCCATCGCTGTAGCGCTTGACGTGATCCAAACAGTGGATCTCGACAAGCTAGCCGAGATAGGCCATGCCATCATTGAAGCCGGCGAGTGCGGCTTCCGACTGATGCGCACCCTCCAGCGTTATCGCTCTGAAATAGAGCGCATAAAGGCCGTCGCGTCAACGGTCAGACCACGTCAGCCTTAATTATGGGTAGTCTCAATCAGAGACATAAACCGCGATCGTTAACCCTAGCGTACTTTAACGCAAACGGGGCCTTCAAAGAAAAGAAACTACTGATCTCCCAATTCTTGGTAGATCACCAAGTAGACATTTTTCTAGCGCAGGAGACCTTTTTGAAACCTCACCAACGCAACCCGCGTATTGCGAACTACAACATCATTCGCAATGATAGAACAGACACCGCAAAAGGCGGTACTCTGATCTATTACAAAAGGTCTCTACATTGCGTACAACTAGACCCTCCGTCTCTCGAAAATATCGAATGCTGCCTCCTACGCGTTGCGATGACCGGTCATTCGCCGATAAACATAGCCTCCGTATATCTACCGGGCAATAAAACATTGCTACGTGAAGACTTAGAAACCCTATTTGCTATAGGAAACTCCACCATTTTGGCGGGCGATTTCAATAGCAAATCCATTAGATGGCACTCCGTGACTAACTCGCCCAACGGAAAGAGACTAGAGCGTCTTACAGACGAGCTAGACTTTGACGTTGTAGCCACCTTGGCGCCTACCCGATACCCCAACTCCGAACAAGGAGGGAACCCCAGCGTTCTCGACATAGCACTACTAAAGAACATTACCCTTCAGGTATGTTCAGCAGAAGTGTACCCGGACATTGACTCCGACCACCGACCAGTAGTACTCCAATTAGGACCGACAGACGACGGACGCACAATCCACACAAGGACAGTAACGGACTGGAAGAAACTCGCAAGAGTACTCGACCAGTCCTCCCCGCACTTGAACTCTATTCCCGATAGGTTGACCACCACTGACGAAACAGACTTGGCAATCTCATCTCTCACCAGCCATCTGCAAGCAGCCATAAAGGACTGCTCTCGGCAGGTCCCATCTATGGATCCTACCCATAGGTTCGAACTGCCCGAGGATATGCGACGGCTGATGACAGAAAAGAGAGCCGCAGCTAGACTGCACGACCTCTACCCGACTGAAGAAGCCCGCTCCAACCTACGCTATCTCCAACGGCGAGTTAGAGAAAGAATAGCGGAACTTAGGGACGAACGCTGGGGTACTCTTCTCTCTGAAATCTCACCATCGCACACAGCTTACTGGCGTGTAGCGAAATCCCTTAAGACTGACTACATCTCCTCTACCCCTCCCCTTAACAGGGAAGACGGCTCCATCGCCTTCGATGATGACGAAAAAGCTGAATGCCTAGCAGACAGCCTGGAGAGCCAATGCTCTCCTAGTCGTGAGCCAGTAGACCCCGTCCATCTCCGTGAGATTGAATCGCATGCAGAACGGCTCGCCGCATCTGCCACGATTCCTCCCGAGACCCCTCTAGCCCCGACGACGGTTGAAGAAGTTCAATCGATCATCAAATCTTTAAAAAACCGGAAAGCACCCGGTGCTGACGGTATCTCCACTGGCATCCTCAATCGCCTACCACAGACCCTCCTCCTCCTCCTAGTCAGCATATTTAATGCCTGCCTGGCAAATTGCACATTTCCAGATGCCTGGAAACACGCAACAGTCATAGGCATTCCCAAACCAGGTAAAGACCTGAAAAATCCGACATCATATCGACCTATCAGCCTTCTGAGCTGCTTGGGAAAGATATATGAAAGGATTATTGCCATACGACTCAGGGAATACCTTCAGTTATCCCAGAGACCACTCATTCCCGATGAACAGTTTGGTTTTCGCCCCAAACACTCCTCCGTTCATCAAGTGCACCGCTTCACGGAGCACATTCTCAAACTCCGTCGATGGGGCCGCCGTACGGGGGCGCTCTTCTTTGACGTCGCGAAAGCCTTCGACAAAGTCTGGCACGCAGGCTTGCTCTTCAAGCTTGCAAACATGTCCCATGTTTGCAAGCTTGCCGGACAGTTTCGTGCACATCATACGAAACTTCCTGTCGAACCGAACCTTTCGCTACAGATATAAAGGGTGCCTCTCTCAGCCCCGCCCCATAAGAGCCGGAGTTCCGCAAGGCTCTGTTCTCTCTCCCATACTCTACTCACTATACACTAGTGACATTCCGCGGACCCAAGGCGTGGAGTTGGCTCTATTCGCCGACGACACAGCCCTCTATTGCTCTGCCACCCAGGTTAAAACCATAGGTACGCGACTCCAAAGAGCAGTCGACGCGCTAGGCGAGTGGTTCAGGAAGTGGCGTATCGAGGTGAACCCTGAGAAAAGTAACGCAGTTTACTTTACGAAGGATCACCAAGGTGCGCGACGACCTCAGAACAACCCCCAACATCGACCCGAGCCCATAAGGCAAATCTCCCTATTCGGTAAACCCATTCCTTGGACCAAGACGGCCAAGTACCTGGGTGTCACCTTCGACAGCCGATTGACCTTCAAGCAGCACATTAAAAATGTATGCAACACCGCATCATTTTACTTGAGCCGCTTAAATCCCATGATACGCAACGAAAAGTTTTCTCTTGGCAACAAGTTAACTCTTTTCAAACTTTGCGTTCGCCCAGTTCTTACATACGCAAGCGTAGTTTTTGCACACGCTGCTCCATCCAACATCTTAAAACTCCAAAGAGTCCAAAACCGCTTCGTTCGCAGAGCTACCAATGCTCCATTGCTAGCTCGGAACAGCGACCTCCATCGCGATCTAGAACTCCCATCTATTAAACACTTTATGAAAGAAGCGTCCGTACGCCACTTTGATAAAGCAACAAACCACCCGAACCGTTTAGTTAGAGAGGCAGCTAACTATACCCCTGAACATAACCCTCGTAGACTCACCGGCAGACGTCCGAGGCATGTTCTTACCGATCCCGATGACCAAATGACGGCTGACATGGTCAAATTCGATAACTCTGCGGCTCGGAGTAGCCAGAGTTCCCACGCGATCCGTCCCCCCCGCATTCGCCGGAATCGAGTGCATAGGCGTAGAAACATTAGCTCGTTTACTAGGTACCGCCCGGCGGCACCTGGACGATTTGCGTCCTGATTAGGCCCTTCTGGCAACCGTAGCTTCGGCCCTTCAGGCAAAACATGGGTGTTGCAGCACCCCAAAATTTGCCATACCCCCTAGCACGCCCAAAGCCGAGGTTTCCCCCTTGGGAGCCCTTTGCGCTGTTGCTAGTAGTATATAAATATAGGAAGCCGGGCCCTTGGCCCGCTCCTCAAACCTTGTCCGGTGGAGTAGGATATGCCGTCTGAGGCAACCTATATATGTCAATCCTAAAAAAAAAAAAAAAAGCGCGGCGATCATTCTCGCTCGAGCCGCCGAACCGTTCAGACCTCTACAAGACGACGATTGAAGAATAAACGAAGATTTCTGCGATTCATCGTGTTTTGCTTTCTGAACCATTACTGCTTTCTTAACCATCTTGCTTTCTTGGAACTATGAGTAACCAAGGGGGTATTAGTGACGTCAGCTCTGCTGACGTCACACTTTTTAAAAACAATTCTGATGCCGTCCAGGCGACATCAGAAGTGGGATCACAAGGAAATATGATCCAGACCACTTCCTCATCAGCTCGTTCACCACCTGATCTGCAAGGACCTGGAGAAAATTATATAGGACAGGAAGCACCTATGTCTAATGGCAATACTTTGTCAATCACGGCATCACAACCGACTTCGCATCAGGAGATTCAGGCATCTGCTACCACCTGGCATGGGATGCATCAAATGTCTTCGATGCAAACTGCTATGCAGCAACAAGTACCTTTGCCTGGTACAAACGCTGCGCAGCTACCATCGATGCACCCTGAAAACCACCACGGTACTCCCAACTGGCTTGGGATGCAGCCTCAATTCTTAATGCAAATGATGGAGATGATGCATAAGATGTCAGAGCGTTTATGTGCACCACCTGCTGAATCAAGAATAAGGATTAAGGACGTTTACCTACCTTCATACGATCCAGACACCAATGTAGGTATACGGGAGTGGTGTCAGCATATAGACCAAGCTATCGAAGCATACAAGTTAAATGACTTCGATGTCCGCATGAAAGTTTGTAGCTTGTTGAAAGGACGTGCTAAAATGTGGGTTGACGATTGGATGGTGACTACTTCTACGTGGGAGGAACTGCGTAAGAATCTTATCACCACCTTTGAACCGGAGAATAGATACTCCCGAGATATCATCATGTTCAGAGAGCATGTCTACGACTCCACGAAGGATATTGCGGAGTTCCTGTCGCGTGCTTGGGTCTTATGGCGAAGAATCACCAAGGACAAACTAGAGGATGAACATGCTGTCGAAGCGGTGATCGGCTGCGTTAACGATGAACGCTTGCGTATTGAACTTTTGAATGCTAGAGCAACCACCGTTCCTGAGCTCATCTCAGTAGCTACATCAATTCGCAAGAAGCGTCCTCATTCGACATCCATCTCCACTGGTCAACAAAAGCGTCCGCGCTTTTCAAATACTATACCCTCAACATCATGCTGTCGCATATGCAAGAAAACCAACCACTCTACCAACGATTGCAAATTCAAGCCTTCAGATGCCAAACCAGAAGCTGGCAACAAGGGATTTAAATCACCGGCAGTAACCACCTGCACATATTGCAAAAAACCTGGCCACACTTTTGAAACATGTTTCCGTCGGGAACGGTCACTTACTTCAAACGTGAACTGCGTAGCAGGAAATAAATTGGCACCTATCACTATTAAAATAGGTGAAAAGATTGTGCAGGCTGTATTCGATAGCGGAGCAGAATGCTCATTGATACGGGAATCTGTAGCTGAAGTTTTGCCTGGCCAAAGGAGTGCAGCAGTTAACTTTTTAAAGGGCATTGGACAATTTTCCACTTTGTCATTGAACAAATTGACTACTGTTTGCGTGATTGATGACATCAGCGTCGAGATAGAGTTTTTCGTACTACCAGACTATGAAATGTCTACTGACGTTTTTATAGGAATGAACCTAATCCATGGTACAAACCTAAGTATGATTGTCACATGTAATGGGTCTAAGTTAATTCACCAAGAAAACATTATAAATCACGTGAGTGCGAATTCTCCCATCTTTGACAACCTGGATTGTGATTTAACCAATGAAGATGAACTTGTAAAGCTTCGTCAACTTCTGAACAAATACGAACACCTCTTTATTCGTGGGTATCCGAAGACTCGAGTTAATACAGGACAGTTGGAAATTAGATTGAAGAATCCTGAAAAGTATGTGGAAAGAAGACCATACCGTCTTAGTCCAGTCGAAAGACAGAAAGTTCGTACTATTATCCAAGAACTTCTCGAACACAATATTATCCGCGAAAGCAAGTCACCATATTCAAGCCCCATCATCTTAGTCAAAAAAAAAATGGTGACGATCGACTTTGCGTTGATTTTCGGGAGCTAAATGCAAATACTTTGCGTGACCATTATCCGCTTCCTTTGATCTCTGATCAAATCGACCAACTGGCAAATGGCCATTTCTACACAAGCCTCGACATGGCGGCAGGCTTTCATCAGATTCCGATTGCTGAGAACTCCATCGAAATGACAGCTTTCGTGACACCGGATGGACTTTATGAGTATATCACCATGCCGTTCGGATTAAGCAATGCTTGTTCCGTCTACCAGAGATGCATCAACAGAGCCTTGTTTCCTTTATTGGGAACAGCTGCTCAAGTCTACGTGGATGACGTGCTGAGTAAATGTGCAGAGTTTTCTGAAGGACTATCAAAACTGGAGCGCATTCTGATAGCACTACAGGAAGCTGGTTTCTCCATAAACGCAGACAAATGCAGCTTTTTCAAACGATCTATTGAATACCTAGGAAACGTAGTTTCGGATGGACAGGTACGACCAAGCCCACGTAAGGTGGAAGCTCTCGTCAAAGCACCTGTACCAAAAACTGTTAAGCAAGTGAGACAGTTTAATGGTTTAGCAGGCTACTTCAGGAAGTTTATCCCGGACTTTTCTCGCATAATGGTACCTTTGTACGAGTTGACAAAACAAGACGCAAAATGGGTATGGACTGACAAACACGAAATTGCACGTAACACCGTCATAGAATGTCTCACATCAGCTCCAGTACTCACATTGTTTCAAGAAGAAGCACCTATACAACTGTATACAGATGCAAGCAGCCTTGGATTTGGTGCAGTACTGGTACAAATAATCAACGGACGCCAACATGCCGTTGCATTCATGAGCATGAGGACTACAGATGCCGAAAGCCGTTACCACTCATACGAGTTGGAGACCCTGGCTGTAGTGCGTGCTATCAAACATTTTCGCCAGTATCTTTACGGACGAAAATTCACTGTAATAACAGACTGCAATGCATTAAAAGCATCTAAGCATAAGAAAGATCTATTACCGAGAATACATCGTTGGTGGGCGTTTTTACAAAACTACGATTTCGAGATAGAGTACCGCAAAGGTGAGCGCCTTCAACATGCCGATTTCTTCAGCAGAAATCCAACTGAGTATGCAGTTAATATTATGACAAGAGATCTCAACTGGCTCAGGATTGAACAACGTCGAGATGAAGAACTTTGACCAATAATGGACAACCTGATTGAAAATAACCCAGTTGACGACTATATGCTCGAAGATAATGTCCTGAAAAAGAACGTAAATGATCCAGTCCTCGGACAACAGTCTCGTACAGTAGTTCCCAAATCCTTCCAGTGGAGTATCATCAATTCATTTCACACCGCACTTAAACACCCAGGCTGGGAAAAGACGTTACAAAAGATCAAGGAAACTTACTGGTTTGACAAAATTAGTTCCACTGTACGAAGATTCGTAGACAACTGTGTGATATGCCGCACCTCCAAAGGAAGATCGGGGGCGATTCAAGCTCAGTTACATCCAATACAGAAACCAACAGCTGCGTTTCAGGTTATTCATATGGACATAACAGGAAAATTGGGTACTCCAGATGATCAGCAGTACGTCATAGTCACAGTTGACGCATTCTCAAAATACGTCCTATTCTACTTCGCTACTAACAAAAATCCTCACAGTACACTAGCTGCTTTAAAGCGTACTGTAAACCTGTTTGGTACACCAGTTCAAATCATTGTTGATGGAGGAAGAGAATTCCTCGGAGAGTTTAAAGACTACTGTGATCAAATTGGGATAGATATACACGCTATAGCACCAGGAGTCAGCCGAGCGAATGGTCAAGTCGAAAGGGTTGTTGCGACTTTGAAAAATGCATTGGTGATGATTAAAAATTATGACACAGAGCAATGGCACACTACACTCGAAGAACTACAATTGGCAATGAACTGTACTACTCACCGTGTCACAGGCGTCGCGCCTCTTACACTTATCACACAACGAAAACACTGCGTGCCTCCCGAACTTTTAAGTCTAGTGGATATTGACAACCAAACTGTTGATATTACAGCACTCACCCAACAAGTCCAGCAGAAAATGGTTCGTTCTGCTGCGAAGGACAAACAACGGTTCGACCAACATAAAGCCAAGATTCATCATTTTCAAAGAGGAGACTACGTGATGATCAAGAACAACCCCCGCAATCAAACCTCACTAGATCTTAAATACAGTGAACCATATGAGGTTTGCAGAGTATTAGAAAATGACCGCTACCTCGTGAAGAAAGTTGTCGGCAGAGGAAGACCCCGGAAAGTTGCCCATGATCAACTACGTCGCGCTCCACAACCTGGTGATCAGTTGACCGTATCGGCGGGAGACACGTCACCTAGTCCAGACGCAACTGCGGCGTCAACCAATCCTGCTCCATCTACCTCACGAGACGGGCCAGGAGTAAGAGTACAGCCAAACCACAACCTTCAAAACGAAGACAGCTCATCAGATTAAGTCATGTGAGTAACTCAATCCTTACACTTCTAAATAACTCTTCAAAACTTTTACTAAGTCTACGAGAACCTTTACTAATTCTACGAGAACGATTACAAATACATCTACGAGAATCTCCGAGAACACTTCGAGAACCTCCGAGACCTCTTCGAGAACCTCCGAGACCTCTTCGAGAACCTCCGAGAAACCCTCCGAGAACCTCCGAGAACCCTTCGAGAACCTCCGAGAACTCTTCGAGAACCTACGAGATCTTACTAAAACTCCCCGAGTACCAAACCTTACCTAAATTCACATTCTTAACTCAAGCATACAAGATAGTTGTATGTTTCGATAAACCCTAATGTTTAAGCAGCGCAAGCTGCCTACAGATACCAAACTCAGAAAAGATTCTTTCTATTATAGAATACACCGAGAAAACGACGAGACCATACCCAGCACCACCGAGAATCATCGATCATCCATTGAAGAACCACCTGCGAGCTACCAGAGATCGCCTAGACTCCACAAGGCTGGTGCAGAGCGCGCACCGCCTTTCAGAATGGCCGTATCGGCGCGAGGACGTCATCACGGCAATAAATAATTGTAAATTAGTAAGCAATTAATTAATTAACCGTTATAAAAATAACTGATTACTTTTGAAAAGATTGTTAAACTTAATTCTAAGATTTAATGTAAAAATTATTACTAAGCAACACTTGTACGTTTTGGTACGTCTTGTTGAGTATAAATACGAGTGCTCGGCGGCGCGGCGGTCATTCTCGCTCGAGCCGCCGAACCGTTCAGACCTCTACAAGACGACGATTGAAGAATAAACGAAGATTTCTGCGATTCATCGTGTTTTGCTTTCTGAACCATTACTGCTTTCTTAACCATCTTGCTTTCTTGGAACCATGAGTAACCAAGGGGATATTAGTGACGTCAGCTCTGCTGACGTCACACTTTTTAAAAACAATTCTGATGCCGTCCAGGCGACATATACGTTCCAGTTGATGTAATTTACGTACGTTGATTTCTTTCCCCGCAGCTTCGATAGTATCTTCAGCTTTGGACAAACTGGCCTTGCTGTCCTCCACGGCTTCTTTACCATCGTAACTCTCGTCTTCGATCTTACGGAGCATGTTCCTGAAAACATACCTTAATAAGCACTTACATCATTTCAAGATCATGTAGATCTTATAAGTAAGGCTCTAAGAAAAACGAACAAAGGACTTTTTTATACAACGTGGAAGGGACATACCCGTAATAAATCGATCCATTGGCTATTATATATTCTAGCTAGATCAAAGGTAGTAGTAGATAAAAGTAGGTATAGTAAAATTAAAATAACAGTCAAAAAACCAAAAAAAATCGACATTCCCATACAAATCACCCGGGCGGCTGCACACTTTTGTATGGAAATGTCGATTTTTTTTTGTTTTTTTAGCTGTCATTTTAATTTCATTGTAGTATAATGATCTAGTATAGACCGTGGTTCGATTTTTACGGGTATGTTCCTTCCACGTCGTATAAGTGTCATCTGACATCTCTAGAGTCTTGGCGAAATCAACCTGGATGTCAATGTCCGTGGTGGCGAACTTTGACCATGGGCCGTATCAGCTCTTACTAATGTAACTAACGAAGAAAACCTAAAAGAGATCTTACCTGACATCTGCGAGTCTATTGGCGAGATCAGCCAGGGTGTCTGTGAGGCTCTCGCCAGATCCGGTGCCCGCCTCTGCCTGTGCGTCTTTGGACAACTCGTCGATCTTAACGCGAACGCTAGCCAGTTCGTTATCAAAGTCTGCATTCTCCACCACGGTGGGCGCTTTGGAGATCTTCGAAAGAATCTGTAAGGGGGAAATTCAATAATAAAAAAACAGAATTCTATGAGTGTTTTTGCAAACTTGAGACGGGAATTTGAAATATTTATACATTAGTGTTATAAAGATTTTTAATAGCAGTGGGGGCTCCGCCTCCCGAATTCCCCGTTCTCTTTTCTTCTTATTCTCATCTAACCTTAGCAATGTCTTTCTAAAAGATTTTAAATAGCGGGGGGCTCCGCCCCCCGAAATATATATAAGTTTTGTTTGAAATAAGTAATCCAGTTTTAAGTTAGTTGTTTAAGTGGTTAAAATACCTTAGTGAAATATTTTCTATTTATAAGCAAGGTTACCTGGAAGAAATCGCTAAGCTTATATAATATAATAAGGTCATCTTTGCGCAATTTCTAGTCTTTCAGATAACAGACATCATGACAAAAAAATATTTTTGGCCCAGTTAGATTATTGTAATATACCGTAAGCGTATGTTTTCCCTGACTTCTCCTATTTTTCGTGTCGATTGGCTCAAACGACACTATATTTTGACCCTCCAGTGAGTGGCTACTCTTATGCCACTCTCAGACGCCTTTTCCCTGACTTTCAAAAATCGACGAAGATAGACAGCGCATTGAAATTTCGCATGACAAGCCTTCACTGCCGAAATTAGTTGCTCCGTATCTTTATCGGACATTTCCAGTAGTCCTACTAGTTGGACAAACATGGTAGGACTACTGGGACTAGGATTTATACAAACTTGAGAAACCTTATAAACATTTATTATATTTAGATTACCGAACTAACCACGTCATATCATGCTTATATTCAAAATACGAGTACGATGATAACATCGTATTTTGTTGTGCAATAAAGGGTAGCCTAATATACTTATTGTAAGAAGGTACGAAAATCTTTTTTTCAACAACAATAATATATTCTAGAGAACTTACGTCATCTAGTTCCCTGAGCTCCATTCTGTGCTGGTCGACCGCGTCTAGCACGAGGTTGTAGCAGGCTGGGCAGTCTTCACAGCCGTAACCGTTGCCTCGGCGACGCTTATTTTCCATACACCTGGTAAGAAACATACATTACTAATCATTACTTGTTTAACTAAATACTTGAAAAATAATACTGCCTGCCTGATGGTAGTTCACAAGTACTTAGACTATGAAAGTATACAGCACCAAAGTGCCACTCGAACTATGTCGTCCTAATAAAATACCTTTAATATATTTTCTGAAGGACTTTTTACAATCATTTTTTAAGGACTTTGATTTAAGACGCAAGTTTGTAAATAGCACTGGTAGTTGGAGCTTCAGTCGTCCCAGTCCTTAAAACCTTCAGATAACAAATCGCAGCCATTTTGCTTTTCTTAGCTTTTTACAACAAACTTGCCTGTCACAGCGGCGGCCCTCCACATTCTCCTGGCAGGAACACTGGCCAGACATGTCACACTGGTAGTTGTTGGAGCCCCAGTCGTCACAGTCGCAGTTCTCGCAGCCATCGGGGGAGAATCCGTAGTGGTATTGCTTGCAGCGGTCGCAGTGAATGCTGGTACACAAAAGCATATTGATGAGACACACACAATTTTTTCTATAAGTACCTGTTTTATTTTTCTTAAAAGACATTAAATACTTACCCATCAATACCAGGTCTACAGTAGCACTGGCCTGTAAGAGGATGGCAGGTGGAATTGTGCGAACCTTCCAAATTACAGTCACAAGGCTTGCAACCTTCCCCGGAGAATATGTTGTAGTATCCATCCTGTGATGATAAGAAAATATGATGAGTATGACATTTATAGTATAATTACTCATGAATAGCAAGAAAGCTCTATGTCTAGTCTGACTTACCGACGAGCGTGAAAAGTTACTGGTTGTTGTTTAGGGAATATTTCACAGTAAATAACTGACTAAGTACTAATAACCTAGCCATCCAAATTTTATGAACTGAAAAGGCTAAAAAGCAATTTTTTTTTATTGCTTAAAGTTTCTTTAAATATACTTTACCTCACATTTGTCGCAGTTCTTGCCTTGGACGTGGGGGCGACAGGAGCAGTAGCCAGTGAGGCCGTCGCATAAGGGAGGACCTTCAGGACTCTCCACTGTACCAGCGTCGAGACACTGACATGGCTTGCAGTCGCCCTTCTTCTTAGGGTCCAACGCATCTCCGAAGTAACCTGTTTGCATTAAATAACTCTTTTCATGTTTAAGCCAATAACTATATTTTTCTAAAGGAAATTAGTGGCTATCGTCATTTCTCCTAATCAAAATTGCTACACATCTGTAGTAAAATAAGATCTGTAGCCACATCAAGTGTTAAGCTATTTGATAATCAAGGATCAGAACAAGACGACAAGAAAAATTGGAACAGTTAAAACAAGTAAGTAAATAGATAAAGTACCTAATATTGAGTTAGTAACAGCTCGATTGGTTTAAAAAAAAGGATCCAACCTGAAGGAATTCCCATAATGAGCAGTAAATGAAAGCTTATCCTTTAGTAGTGTAAGATACTGCTCCTTAACTTGTTCGATCCACCCTGTCATATGTTTGTTGAAGTCCTAAACGAATTCAAACTAACCGCTCAAGCATTTATCGCAATGATCCCCGGCAGTGTTGTAGATACACTTGAGACACTCTCCGGTTGTCCTATTGCAGT
Source organism: Acrobasis repandana (assembly GCA_963576875.1). Taxonomy (NCBI): domain Eukaryota; kingdom Metazoa; phylum Arthropoda; class Insecta; order Lepidoptera; family Pyralidae; genus Acrobasis; species Acrobasis repandana. The sequence goes on from OY756214.1 coordinate 6,764,154, forward strand.
TGCCCACCGCGTTGGGATCCACGTTGCCATTGCACTGGCACTCGGTACACTTGGTAGGGGCTCCAAACTGGCCGGTAGGGTCTCCGAAGTGCCCATCAGCGCAGACCTCGCATCTTGGACCTATTGAAATAGAAAAAAAAACAAATCAAAGTCTTGGTGGGGATGCCAATTATTTTAGATTACAGAAGCTTATATAAAAAGAAAGACGAAAGTGAACGTGACTCAAACGGTTAAGAGTTTTGTGGCACTCGCAACAAACCTCAATTGGAAATCTCAGTCATTTGCCCTGAAAATCAACGATAAGAAAGCAAACTGATTTAAGATTGTTGTGACATTTTGATATTTTCCTATCAGTAGCTCCCAATCGATGGATATTGAACTCAGAAGATCCTAAAAACAGACGCTTTTCATGGCATTACAACTTTTGTCTTACCTGCGTAACCAACTGGACAATCGGTGCACACGATGCTGTTGTCCATTAGCTGAATGCAGCCGCTGTCTTCGGGACACGGGCAGGGTTTGCAGTCGTCAGGAGTACCAGCTATCGCGTTGCCGTAGAACCCTTTGGCGCAGAGCTCGCAATTACTTCCAGTGGTGTTATGCTTGCAGATACAGAAACCTGGGAAGAAAACATAGCCTCATAAGTTAAAGGTCATATTTCTAAACTTATTTTATAATCTTCTTTGAAACAAAATAATCAAAAAATCCCCTGGCTTGAACTGAAGCAGTTTGTGCTGAACAGGTTGTTCAACTTACGAATTCTATGGTCATTGATCCTGATAATCAGATTTTTCTCTAGTTAACAACAGATATCAGATGGTAGTGCAACTCACCAGTAGCAGTGTCACAAATGTGAGCATGTCCGTTACAGTCGCAAGGAATACACGTCGAGTACGGTCCGCCATTAGCAGGCTCATGCTTGAACCCAGGGGCACATTCCTCGCAGTAATCCCCGACGTAAGCGCTCGGACAAGTGCACTTTTCCACCCAGTTTGCCGGGGCCGACCCTCTCTCCCTCCCAACCTTGGCTGTTTCCAACTTAAAGTTCATTAAGTACCCCACTCCTCCTTTATTGTAGGTCCCCCTCACTTTGATAGCAGTGAGATTTTGGAGTATCGACATAAACTCAAAGTTCGATAACGTAGGTGTCCAACCATATTTTGGATCTTCATGAAGTCTGAATGTATATTCTTGAGCCTGCAACAATGTTTATAAAACTAAAAAATGCACCATGAGGTATTAAAAAAGAGCAATCGCGTTGCTACTGTCGCTTAGCAAAACGTGGATCTGAACCAAGTCTTACCTGGTCTGATGGCTCAGGATTGTTTTGTCCATAGATATTCATGGACACGGATGTACGGGCACCTTCGAGGATGATGTCTTGAGATGACGGGTAGCCTCTAGCCTCGCCCAGTCGCAGGGTGAACTTCAGATCGTGGTTGTACGAAGGCCGTTGATCTCCAAGGAAATTGTTTGACGCGACGAAGTAAATCACTTCTGCACCTCTAGCTTGGACAGCTGTTGAACAAAAAAGTTACATGACTCATAATTTTTATCTTTGGATAATATTATGAACCTATATGAAACTAATAAGCAATGTCTTTTGAGCACTAGAAAGTTTATTCACTTCATTTTACCGAGAAAGTCGATAGTACAAAATACTAAGACCAAAAGATCACAAAAGATCAAGAGATAAACAAAATTAGAAATCCCCGCGTGTCGTTTTCGCTTTTGGTGTGGATTACGCTTCAATAAAATGATGATGATTAAATTCCTTACCAATATTCTGCGCATTCGCATTGAACATCAGCTCCGCCGGGTACGAGCGCTCGTCCTCCGCGATCCACTTTTCTGCATCTCTGATGTAGTGGGCGCTGATCTCGTCCGCTTGGTACTTCGGAGCTGAGCTGCACTGGGAGGAGTGCCCGAAGCAGAAGCAAGGGGTGCAGCCGAACTCGTTGGCAAAGTCCAGGTCAAAGAACCCGGGCTTGCACCTGGTGTTAAAACGATACTCCAAGATGAAGAAGGAATTGTAAATGGTAGTCAATCAAAAAGTATTAAGTATAGTTTATTTCGTTGTATTCTAACGTTAGGCCTTACAATACTTCCATACATCTGCTTTTTACCTATTCTTAGTGCTACTTGCAGATATTTCGGAGGTAATTTCGCAAAATAATGTAACAAGTATGCATGTAATCCAAGACTATGCAACCTACTAAAAATAATTTCAAAGTTACTTCTTCTTAAACAAACAAATTCTCTACATCGTATGGCTTCGGCATTTTGCTTATAGCGAAAGGGTCACTCTGAAAACTTATGATCTTGGTTCATATCAACCAGTGAAAAATGAATACTCACTCTCTACACCGTCTGCCCTCCACATTCTGCTTGCACATGCAGATGCCGGTCACAGGGTCGCACTGCGGCATGTTTTCATAGGATCCGGGCTCATGGCAGTCACAGGGCTTGCAGCCCTGCGCCGTAAAGTCGTAGTGGTTGGCGGCGCAGACGTTGCATTTGTCGCCGGTGACGCCCGGCTTGCAAGGACAACGACCTTCAGCGTTGCACTGGAGACTGCGGGAGCCTAGAAAGATTAAAGTTTTTTTTGTGTTTTGTCTTCTTTTTCTAAATAGAGAGCTAAAACTTTTCTGTGGATGCATTTTAATACATCGTATAAAAAAGTTCACCCTCTCCCAAAAATATGTACTTACTTAAGGCCAAGGGAGATTAAAATTCAAATTGTTTTCCTTTTGTGAATTTTCTAAATTAAGTAAGTATGTTTACTACCACTAAATAATTTTTCCTCGAACTGATTTATATTGATTATCTAGATACTTGATATTGGATATCACTCTAACAATTTATGTACACTGGCTGACCTGTTGGCAAATTATGTATTAAAAATAGAGTTTCATCTTCAAAATGTCTGGCACAGGAAGTCCTCTGCTGGACTAACGCCTCTACGGCTCTTCCGGTTGAGAGCAAGATAGTCAAAAGAGGGTACCTCATTAAATAAGCTTGTTTTCATAGATAACATAAAGTAAATGAGTGAGTTCTTACCAACAGGGTCACAATTGCAAGGCAAGCAGATGTCCCTCTCCCCTTGGTAGTAGTTTTCCCTGCACCGCTCGCAGTTGGGTCCATCTCTGTTCTCGGCGCAGTCAATGCAGTGTCCCCCATGGCCGGACTGCTCGTACAACTCCTGGTCGAAGTAGCACTTGTCCGAGAAGCCGTTGCAGTTGCAGGCTGTGGACAATAGGTGCCGTGTAGCCAAGCTGCACCACCGAGCCAGGAGGCAGCGGCTCGGTACAACGCACAGGAGTTCGCTGCTAGCTGACATTTTACATAGATACGATACCGTCATGGATATAATGAAATTGGACCTAAGAATGTTGTTACTAATTACGTTTTTTATTTTATTTTTTATCAATTGGCCACAATGACACTAAATGTGTCCTTTCTTAACCAGTCCATATTATTATTTATTTATTTTTACAGTTTACTTGTATTATTAGAAAGCCATCCAATTTTAACAACACTTCTTAGTAAATTATAAAACTTAGGTAATTATAAGTTGAGAAAATATGTAGTTGACTGAAATTATTGAGAAGTTATGGACAAATACAAAATAATACTTTTGCAAAATAGATAAAAATATAACATAAACTGAAAGCGTGCAGTGGTTTCCACCGAAAGCTTTTTATTACCTAGCTGACCTTTTCAAAATACCACATAAGTGTTGCTAACTTTTTGCTTTTAAATGCCATGCCATTACTTTATGTTAGAACTAGCTGTGCCCGCGACTTCGTTCGCGTGGTTATCGGAACGTAATGTTATATAGCCTAAAGCCTTTCTCTATAAATGGACTACCCAACAAAAAAAGAATTTTTCAAATCGGACCATTAGTTCCTGAGATTAGCGCGTTTAAACAAACAAACAAACAAACAAACAAACAAACGAACCAACTCTTCCGCTTTATAATATTAGTATAGATGAAGTACTCTTAACCAACAACATATTTATTTGAATAAAGATTAATATTATTATGTTGATACAACTTAAACAAATTATTTCGACCAAATTAGGTACCATAAAAACGGTTTTTGTGGGTTAATCTTAAAAGATAGACATATACTATCGCGACTGTTTTTTAGATCATTAAAAGAGCTATTATTCTTTAATACATATTTTTTGTGTATCTTGAACCGTTTTCACGGCGCACGCAACGGAAGGATTCAAAGATGAAATAATTTCTCCCGTTTTTTACACATTTACCACTATATCTTTGCTCCTATTGGTCGTAGCGTGATGTTATATAGCCTATAGCCTTCCTCGATAACTGGACTATCCAACACAAAAAGAATTATTCAATTCGAATCAGTAGTTTCGGAGATTAGCGCGTTCAAACAAACAAACAAACAAACAAACAAACAAACAAACAAACAAACAAACAAACAAACAAACAAACAAACAAACAAACAAACAAACAAACAAACAAACAAACAAACAAACAAACTCTTCAGCTTTATAATATTAGTATAGATATACTATTTATACACTATTATATTATTATTTATACACTATAATAATAAATGAAGGTGTACATCTGGAGCATTGCTCGCGGACACTAACGAAGAAGAAAACTAAAAGGTAGGAAGCATTTGAGATGTGGTGCTAAAGAAGGTTCGAAAGGATTAGTTGGAAGGACAAAGTAACAGACGTAGAGGTGTTAAATAGAGTAGGTAAAAAGAGACATACTCGTGGTTATCGGAAATAGGCGAGGCAATATGTTGGGACACTTGATACGGCATGATAATTTTATGCGAATAATAAAAGAAGGCAAAATAGAAGTAAGAAGGGAAACAGGAAAACCTAGGCACAGCTATATGAAGCAAGTCAAGGAAAAGGTGACAACAGTGTCGTATCAAGTGATTGGCGGAAGATTGAAAGGATTGGAATTAACTCCACCGACAAGAGCGCTGCTCTTAAATTTAATGATGATAACACCATAATGTCTTCATCCCTAATGGACCAGACAGAGCATTTTGAGTCTTACGGATCTAAGTAGGTCACAAGACCCTAAGGTCACTTTTAGCGTGATGCTGGGCAAGATGGAAAAAGGAATCAAAATACTGATGGGTTACTATTCACATCGCCTATTAGCATGGTTCGTATTTTCGCCCATTCTATTGACTTTTACGATCAGCGAATCTGAAACAGCTGGTACATTCTAAGTTCTTTTCTCCCAGATCAGCATGGAAGTATGATAGGTAATAAGAATAATATTGCCGTTTTCGATTAATATAGTCTTTGAATCAAGATAATTGGTTACCTTAAACCCCTATTCGTTACAGATTTTACTACAGAACGGGACAGAGATCGTATCGAACTTATCGAACACTTGGCTAAATCTAAAAATATGTGTATATCTAATATCTTTCTTTTTCCATTAAAGTTCGATATAATTAGTAAGATCATGCACAGCATCTGCTGTTCATTTCCCAAACTGAAAACCAAATTTTTCATTTAATAATACGTATATAAAATGTGTAGAGAGAAATACTCAAAAATATTTGTAAGACTTTTATTAATAAGCCATTAAGGAATTTTTAAGCAGCGCCGGAAGTATATAAATTGGACGGTAATTGATTATTAGATTACTGCCCCTGCTCTTAAACAATATAGGAAAATTATGGATTTCTTAAAAAACTTCTTAAAAAACTTCTTCTTAAAAAACTTCGGCAACTTAACATTCATTAGTGCCAAGTTACAAAATTTAATATGAGTTTCCACCTAAGAGCTGACTGTTACTATTGAAAGCTAAATTTAATATTCCGTTCCATTCTACCGCACAATTAGATTTACAGAAGCGTTCAGATCAGACACCTCGGACTTGTCCCTAGGTAAACTCAGAAATGAGTGAAGTAGTGAAGCAGAATAGCTATTGTATTATCAATAATAAATTTAATGTTGAAATTAAAATTTCTACATCTGCACCAAAAACGCTAATTTCTGTCATGGCGGTGGTTTTTCAGATGACGTCACACACAGGGACACAGGTAATATGCACATACAGAAAATCCGTTAAATGTAATTGTATTCGTAGGTAGCGAAATATTCGCAAAAACCATGTAAGTATTATTTACATAATAATTAAGTGAAATATGTTTCTATATACGCCCTTATCTGATAGGATGACAACAAAATTATGGTTTATTTTAAATGTTGTCCAACAGTCTATTACAAAGCATATTACAGTTTAATGTGTCAGCTAATGGGATATATTTTGATAAAGGTTTGCCTACATTACCAACATAGAAATTTATATTATTGACATATTGAGTCAAGTGTACCGTGGAATCTTTGATTTTGTTTGTGATTTTATGCTTGCCTGAGTTGTCTATTGTTTGAGCCAGCATCGTTACTTTTAGATTGGAATTATCTGTAGGGTTACTCCAAAATTCCGCATTAAAGCCATGATGTTAATTGTTTTCTTTTTTTTATCTCCAATTAACTTATGTAACTATGCCGCAGGGTAAAGAACTACCCGGCCTTTTTTATTTGTAAATATTAATTAAGTAGTTTAGTTTAGTGGGTATTTTTTTTTATCTTTACTTAACTTTGAAATCGGTATCTACGAGTATATGTGCCTGTGTGTTATCTACTGCCTTTACACTTATGTATTCTATTTTTACAGGTTTATAACTAATATACTAGAAAAGAAATGTTTAAATAATATCTGTTAAAAACATCCGGAATGTAATGAAGTACAAACTAATAATATTTATTTATTCAATTTTATTATAAATATAATAGACGGACTTAAAGCCATAGGCTTGATAAAGCCACTAAACTCACAGCCACAGGTGATGCCGAGAAAAGAAGACTTTAAAAGTAGGTGCACATTATGTATTATATTATGGTTTAGATTCCAATATTATGTATAACAATCTTCCTAGTGAGATAAAAGATAAGCAAGGTAGGTCATTTGAAAAAAAGGTAGAAATATGGCTACTGCAAAATTAATTTTATAATATAAAAGAATATTTAAATAGAAAAAAATAGCAAGACCTTTTAATATTTATAATGTATTAATATTTATGATGTATTTGTTTCTTTTATCATAATTTATAATTTTATTTTATAATTATTGATGATATAGGATACTCTTAATTGATGGTTTTTGTTTATTAATATTTGCACGCCTTACTTTAAGGTTGAATACATTTTCAATATTGTACAGAACATCTGTGTATATTTTTATGTATTCTATCAAATAAATAAATTGATTGATTTTAAGTAAAGTACTAATAACATCTAATAAATATAAAAAAAATATGGAAGTAGGAATCATTTTTTCGTGATAAACACAAAACCGTATACTGATAAAATAACCGAAACAGAAATGTGTTACAGATAGTTACCCAGCATCTATACAAATACGTGGTGTGGTTATTATCTAATGACCTTGTTAGAATTGAACTGTTCTAACGTTTGATTTTGGGGTCATTTGATAATGGTTAGTGAATGAGTTACTTACACAAATAAAATACTTAGATGATACTTGTACGCGTACATTGCGTTATCTCTAAAAGTAACTATTCGTTGTTATTATTATGCTAGCGATTGTTTAAGTAAGTAATATTCATGTGAAATTATATAAGTAATACCTATTAATTGTGTTCTGTAAATTATTTAATCAAATGTAAAACCTAGTCAATGACAGATAGTAGCGTGCCTACATCGAAAAAAATGGCAAAATTCGGCCTACGGAAAATTGCTTAAAACATACCTTTCCTAAGATATATAAAAAAGGTACCAAAAGTAGTTCCAGAAGTTATCTTGGATTTTAGTATGGGTGCATTTGTGCAGTAGATTGTCGCTGTGCAAATATACCTAACTAAAATTAAATAAGTACATGATTACAAACTAAAATATAAACGAAATTAAACAAATCTGGGTTTTGGTTTACAGCTATCATAGAGTAATAGTAAATTGGACTAGAATAATAAGCTTAGCAGAAGAGGAATATATTTCCACACTTCCCTCTCATCACATAAACGTCCGTATGTACCATCAAACCACCATAGTATAACAAGATTTTTCGAGAAATATCTTTTATTTGCGAATTCTTAAATTGGAATAAATAATAATGTTGACTGGACGTTCAATCTGGAGTCTGTCTCCTATATTTATGTGGACATATTATTAAAGTGGTGCTATAGGAACAAAGACAAGAATTAACTTAAACTTCGGAATTCTTCTAAATAGTTGACGCGTTAGTAATCTGTTGGCTATTCCTAAATTTCGTTATCCACCGTCTAGCTAAGCGTAGCATTTAATTATCCGTGGCTTTGTGTTCACAGAGAGAGAAAAATGTGTACCATAATGTAAGGCGCCATTTCTCGCTTTGCAGCGTTCGCATAGCTCAGAATAATAAAGTTGTTCCCACCTTTACATTCATGCACGTTGGTCGAGGAGGCCCGGCCCCACGGGGCGTCGTTGTAGAAGTCCAAGCATCTCTCACATTCCCTGCCTGCCGTGTTGTGTTCGCATCTGTACACATAAAAAACCCGGTCAAGTAAGTGCGAGGCGGACTCTTACATGTAGGGTTCCGTACCTCCGTACAATGTTTTAAAATGCTGAAAAAAAACACGTTTCTTGTATGACGATGACGGCCCTTTAATTTTTAACTTTTTCTTATTTTCATTTGTTATAGTGGCCACATAATCGGTGAAATTTCACGTGTCTAGCTATTACGGTTCAAGAGATAGAGCCCTATGACAGACGGATGGACAAACGGACAGAATACCTACATAATTGGGTTATTTCGAAAAACGGAACCTTCTAAGTACGGGAGAATAAAACGAGAATATTCTACTTATTAACTTACTAAACTATGAAAACTGCTCTTTTTAACAAGAATACATGTTTGTTTACGTCGGAGGTGTGGCACGCTGTGGCCAAGAGGTTATAAGTCCTCTCTAGAGGAGAAACACTCAAATCATGTTTTTCCAACAATATTATTTCAAAGAAAAGCCCACTATCAATCTCTTGGACGATAATATTGCTGTGGAAGTAATGATTTTTAAAAATGTATATCCAATTTTATAGATAATTTACCTACTGTGAAATAAAATTAAGAGTTACGGAGCAAAAATTTCTTAACAATACGTTCGTAGTTTACGTTTTTGTTATGTTTTCGGTCGATATCAACATCAAACAATAGCATCTAATAAATATTTTCTTTTATCTCACCTGCAAGACCGGCTTCTGGTGCCATCAGGCAGCTCCTGAGTGTCGCAGATCGATGCATGCCCATTACATTTGCACCTTGCACCAACAGCTACGTCAGCTACAGCATACCAATATGACTGGAGCACTTGGGCATCGCCGAAGATCTCGTCTCCAAAAGTGTTCAAACGGTCCAGTGAAATACGCAAGTCCGTTGCTGTTACCCATTCCTGTACGATAAATATTATTGTTAGGTCGTGTAGACTACGCATGAACAATAATACCACTTTGGACTTTCTATTCTAGTCGAGCATCTTCAGATATCAGAGATGTGGCTTTGAAATCGCTAGTACGCAATATCCTGGTCATGGCACCAAATTTTCTTAATTATTTTTAAAGTTAATCTCACCTGTAGTTCGGGACTGCTGTCAAAAGTGTACGCCGAAGGTCGTCCTTCAAGAGTAGAGAAGAGTACGTTTCCGCCAGACAGTGGTGATATATCGGAGTATTCACTGGTACAGAGCGCCCTAGTCTCTGCGCCAAGTTCTGCTGATCGCTGTTCGTTTACACCGTATGTGTCACGGCATGAGGCACTAGATAGAAAATAATATATATTTTTTATATGAGAATGTGACTATTACAATGCTATTACATAAAAAATAAAAATAAGCCTACAAAATGAACCCTGAAATTTTTCTGTGTCATTGTGATACTTTCTTTTCAGATTGAGCCATCATGTTATCGAATTTGATAATAGTTTTTGGCTTACCTAAAATACTGGAATGGCTCCCAATCTTTGTCTTCACTCGTCTTCTTGTAGATGGCAAAACTTTGTGGTCGAGGCGAGTAGAACACGATCTTTACGTATGTTATGTCGTACGCTTTACCTGTTCATAAATATGAAACATATGAAAGTTGTAACAAAGACTACAGAAACACTAACGAAAATCTTGTCTGATACCATCGGTTTCACTCGATCAATCAAAATTTACTAAATATGTACTATAAATCAATAAGACATCGATAGCTTAAGTAATGATTGATGGAGTAAGTTATAAATGGGATATCATTGCAAGAAACGTTGTACGGATGTAAGTGCAAAACCTTAAAACCTTTGACTTCTAGTATTGCAGACACAATATATTTTAATTTAATATTTGTCAGTCACCAGGTGACCGCCATGGCGTTTAAATAGTTCAAAAAAATGCAAAATTTTGTTAATCGAGCATTCGTTTTCTTAGTTTACATGAGACTGATTGAATACGTAGGACTCACTGTATGTTTTTACAAAACACTAAGTTACAAACAACTTTATTAAAGAATTATTTTAAATTTAAAAAATAGCACTCGCAGTCCACTGAGGTACTTGGAATGATTTGTCACTTGTTTTTATTTATTGCGATAATAGAAATGTGCGTGTAGTGCGTCAAAACGAATTTCACGCTAGAACTTTTTAGATTTACTGTGTTATTTGGGTGTTTATCTTATATGTATTTATTATAAAATATAGTATCGTTGATTTAGTATCCCATAACACAAGTTTAATCTTACTTTGGGGCTAGATTAATCAGTGTGATTTGTCTCTATATATTAATTTATATTTACTATGAGGTTAGTTGTAACTTAACAATAAAAGCTGCCATTGGCATTTGCTGTAAAGTCTCACTCTGTGACTCTATTTCTGACTAATTAATTAAAATTTGTCGTCATCGTAGTAATTGCTAGGACCAGTGATGTATAAGAATAGAAACTGAATACAAATTATTTCCCAAAAAAGCGACAAGTAAACAGCAATAATCGAGAACCAAGATCAAGAAACTTATTTGTGAACAATGTGATTTGTCTCTATATATTTATTTATTTATAAATTACGAGTATTTATCGTTTCTTCTAAAATTAAAGAAAATTATATAATTAAATTCTTTGATCATATAATCAAAGATTAAATTCTTTTTTTTTTCGAATAGAACTAACTACTTTATTTTAGGACCTCAGATAGTCAGCAGGATAATAAAGTGATATATACTTATTATATCAGATGATATCAGACAAGATTTTCGTTAGTGTCTATATATTAATAAGTACATCCCTGTAAATGTTTACTTTAACGTTTTCTAATTAATAAATATAATTAGTTATTTCTAATTAATTAATTGGCGCATACTCCACCGACAAGTGCCACTAAGCTCTTAAATAAGAAGAAGAAGAATTAATAAAAAGTAATTTGTACAATATAGGTAGGTAGTAAAAAAAACTTACTCAAATGCAAGGTGAGATTCACTTGATACGGGTACTGGACATTCTCTTTCATGGTTTCGGACTGCCACCAGGTCTGATTGTTCTGTTCGTGGTGAAGATCGGTGAGGAAGTAGCTGGAGAACTGGCCGGGTTGACAGTAGTCACACGACCTTGACACGCAGGGTAAAATAGTATTATTAGGTAAATACCTGCTTTAGTTAGATATAATTTAATTTAAAAAATTCTTGTTATAATCACCACTTACTTATTTACAGCCACATTCAACAATTTTTGAAAATCATAGAAAAATTGTGTGGTATTAAATTATATTCTAAACAGACTTGATTGACTTAACAACTTTTTTTATAAAAGCGGGAAAATAGACTGTGTTTTTCACATTTCGATTTTAAATGACCCGCATATTCTTATTTATTTTTTTAATTATGTTATTAACTGCCAGCAATTACGTAAAATAAAAAAAGCGATAAAAAAAATCTGATTAAAAATCAAATGAATATATATATATATATATATATATATATATATATATATATATATGTACCTAAATACATATATATGTATGTATTTAGGTACTAACAATTTCACATACCGAGTTGAGGTGCCAGCTGAGGTTTGGATGCAGTACATTTTGACGCCATTGTCGCCGCAAGTGTTGGTGGCTTCCATTTGAACCATGAAAGCCGCGTTTTCGAATTCCGGGATACATCGCTAGGAACAAATAGCTTAGTTAATATCGATGTTTCATTTTAAGTGTAAATTTTACATAAAGATATAATAAGATCTTCTCATATAAGCGTATCTCCAGTTGCATTCTTTGCTGTGCTGAGAAATCTGAAATGCGCTCTCCAGGCGCCGAAACCTGGAGACCGCATTCCAGATTTTTTTATAGGAAAATGATATGTGACTTCTTCTTTATCTATCTATAAATCATAGTCCTAGTAATATTTAAATTCCAAAGTTTGGAAGTTAAGAAAAAAACTGACCGGATTGGAATAAAATTTGGCATTTGATAGTTTATATCAAAAAAGTGGGAACTTTATACAAAAAAATATGAGGTAAATACCTATAAGATTGTTAAGTTATTTTGACTGTGTTTGTTAGGTTAACATTTTTACAAAACAAAAAATAATACTATAAACAAATCTTTTTCTGAAAACAGTAGTTACCTTTTAATATGAATACAAAAAAAAATGAGTCAAAGAAAAAAAGCACCAACATGACAGTGCCCTATTTATTTTATTACTAATAAATATTTTATACATATTTACAATTTGGGCCTCCTGTAATACATAGATGTAATCTAAGGACGTTACAATAAATTAATTTATAATTTTCCGCCATTAGCTCCACATTTTAAAGTAAGCATTGGCTTATATATTGAAATCATCTTGTACTGAAGGAAATATTGACATTGGCAGAAGACATCCACGAATTATTATTTTACTTTGCTAGAAATCTGTTATAAATGCAAGACTTGCACATGACTACTGCCCAAACAAGAAAGCTTAAATATCTCCAGCTTTTACATAAAAACTGCCTACTTTAGCCCCGGGCTACTACCATACAACGAAAAGTGAATTTAAAAAATTAAACTGGACTAACCCCAACGTGTGGGATATCGTTGAAAAGGTCTTTTAAAATGCAACAAAAACTTCTTTATAACTATGTAGATCAAACCCCCAGTCTTGAGATAATCTAACACAAAGTTAAAATTTGAGGTGTCCCCCCACCGTAACTTTTGAAATATTACTAAAATAATTCTGAAAAAAATGTGGTATATACCTCAAAGTATGTACTTTTAATTAAAACTATAGCGGTCTCGGTATCGTAGATAGTTATTTTTATACAACTCGACCAACTTATGTAGTTACAGTCGGCCGAACAAAATCTATGCCATATAGCCAACCGCAAAATGAAAGAACTGTAATATCTGAAAACATTCTAAAACTTTCGGACCATCGGATAGCTACAGAACACTTTAGTGTGCGTGCCCGACACGCTCTTGGCCGGTTTTATTTTATAAACAGAGAGGTCTTAAAATCAATGTGGCCAGAGCTCACAAGCTATTAAACCAAGTAAATCCAACAACATCTCTTGTCACTAAATTCGATCCAATATATCTACTCGTACAACAACAGGAAATTGTATCAGTATTAAAACGTTCTGTACCTGTTATTAAACGTAACCTTCCGAAAGGTGCTCGTCGATCAGTCTCTGGCCAATGATATTAGGAAGACAGTTCACGAGAACTCTGAAGCGAACGAACGAACGCAAACGGGCCCCTTTTACTGAGACTTCGCTGTCTGTCCGTCTGTCCGTCTATCACAGGGCTCTATCTCTTAAACCGTAATAGCTAGACACTTGAAATTTTCACCAATTATGTATTACTGTGGCCGGCTAAAAAAAAGTTGAAAATTAAAGTGGGTCGTCATACAAAAAATGTGTTTTTTCAACATTTTTAACTAGATCTTTATATTGGCAATAACTAGATACTTGAAATTTTCACAGATTATGTATAACTATGACCGCTATAACAAGAAATACTAAAAAAAATAAAAAGTTAAAAATTAAAGGGGTCGTCAGACAAGAAACATGTTTCTTCAGCGTTTTAAAACATTATACGGTGGTACGGAACCCTTCATGTACGATTCCGACTCGCACTAGCCTGTTTATTTATACATCATTAAAAGGAAAACTCGTCTGGCAACCAAAATTAAACAAAATTGTATAAACCACAATTCTTTTGCACATCTAAATAATTAAGCTTAGAACCCAAAAAAAAAATTCGATCAATATGAAGAGTTCCAAAGAAGCCGCAAAAATACTTTTCTCGGATAACATAGTTGCCCTTAATACACCAGACCGCTGTCGTCGTAGTCATACTAGGTATCATTTTTGAATGGTTTTACTTCCTCCTGTACGTATACATATAAATGTTTAATATAAATACTTTTTCTTCGTACTCATTAAGGCCGTACCTTGATTTTCCGGGGTCCAGTGCTGCCCTCATTTAAAATAAATCATTTCAAAGAAAACGGAGACATTATTTAAAATTTTGCTACTACCAAGTCCTACTACTACCTATCCTAACCCTTCGAAGTATTTTATGAACTATTGTTTACAGTTTATAATGAGAACGTGCTTTACTACGCACATTTGCCAAAAGTGGCCGTTTTTCGCACCACCCACAATTAACCGCAGACTGCCAGGTAAGTATGCCTTACATTATTCATACTTACCCGTACTGACTCCATAATCCGCTAGTTTCCAACAAGTCAAATCAGATAGGTACTATTTTCTTAATGTCAAAACAAACATTTTCTATGGGATTTCTATGAAATATCTGACTGTGATGTCATAGTTTCTTGGAGTCAAATAGCGCTCTTAATATCCGTTTTTTTGCTTCAATAAATCTAAAATCACGTTCAAAGTGGATGTGATCAAGGACAAGGGACATTATTTTTTGAGGTTTTATTCTCTTAAGAGTACCAAATAGTTTATTTTTGACCTAGGAAATTACCCAATTCACGAGTACTTAATAAATTAAAATATTAAAAATGCGAAAGACTATTTAGGACGTAAAATCGCGACGTTTTGTCGCAAGCAGCGCGAGTGAACGTCCTGAGCGGCTAAATATAGGCAGTTACTATTTGTGAGCACCGCCATCTGTGCGCTATAAAAATGTTTCCGCATGCTCTGTGATGTCATAGATCAGTGTGATGTGGTGTACAACCACATCACACTGATCTATGACATCACGAAGAACATACATGTAAATAAACAATAGTAGATTGTGCTACAAGGCGTAAAGGTAATATTTTTAAGGCGAGGGCTCTACTTTTAAACCAGAGCGAAAAGAAGTACGGTTGATTCCTGAGTGAATCGAGGGATTCACTAGAGGTAAAAATATTACTTTACACCGAGTAGCACATTTTATTGCATTTCCATCTATGAGAAAAATTTACAAATACTAAACCTATAAATAAAATTACAACATCTACATGGCGAATGACGACCTTCGTGGTGTAATGGTCAACTAACATGCTAGTCCGCCAATCCGGGGGTTCTGGGTTGGATCGAGCCAGGAAGAGTAGGAAAATGGCCTTTTTCAAATTGTCCTGGGTCTTGGGTGTTCATCTATAGGTATATGTATTTATTATAAAATATAGCATCGTTGAGTTAGTATCCTATAACACAAGTTTAAACTTCTTACTTTGGGGTTAACTCAATCAGTGTGATTTGTCCTTATATATTTATTTATTTACATATACCTAATCTGTTTAACAGGCAGTTGCATTACAAGTATAACCTTTATTTGGTGGCGTTTACTAAAGAAATACTAAGAAAACGTTTTTCGAGGACCACCAGTTCTTATAAGAAAAATAAAAATAATAATGTATTAATACATTTTTCAGTAATTAGAACAGTTTTATAATATTTGTGCGTGATTCTGCGTATCTATACGTAAACTTGATACTAATTCAATATCGGCTTTATCAAGAAGTTATTCACATTTACACATTTAAAATAAAATTTAAAAATAACGCGCGTTTTTATTCCAAAACCAAATAATGCTGAACTACATTCATCCTTTGTTTTATTGTTTAAAAAGTGAATTCTTCTCTTTTTTTGATGGACTGCCAATATTACTTTTGTTTCTGCATTCGTGTTCAGTTTTTAAATTGCTTTTAATCCTTTGAGCTTTTCTTTTTCACCTTTTAGTCCCGAGAGAATTACCAGTGACTTTAGCCCTAAATATTTTCACAAAACGTCGTTTTTCAAATAGATGGGATAGAAAATTAAAAGCAAAAGAGTATATTTGCCTTTATTATATATACGGACAAATCACACTGATTAAGCTAGCCCCAAAGTAAGTATTTTTTAAACTCATGTTTTTTTTGTTTTTACGCCATAACTTCGAAATACCTAATTAGATTTGTATCAATAGAACCATTACATCATCCCGAGTGACAAACAAAAGCTATATTTTTATTCAAGTTCAAAGTCGTGACTTGATTTTTTTTAATTTATTGTTTTTAAGGCATACACAAGTAACAATCATTTCCAGCATGATTAAATATATAAAGTTATTTAATTATATTTAATTTAATTATGTAATTATTTACTTGTTGGTTAGTCGCTTTTTAATCGGCAATGGTAACAGATTTGACTTTAAGTTATATAGTTTTTCTGTGGGTTAGTGTTGGTCACGAGGCAATGCATAAAAAATATTTTAATTAGATTATATACTACATTATTTTTTTTTCAAATCAAGAACATTCCGTTCAAGTCACCATTCAAATCAGACAATCGAAATTTGTTATACATTCGCGTGCAACGATCCCACAGAAACACGTCGACGATGGCTTATGTGTGAGTCAAATTACAATGCATTGTGCGTTTCAAATTCAATTGGCTTGCAGGAGCGGCCCGTGTCGGCAGTTTCTAAGTAACGCAATAGATAGACAGATAATGGGTAAATAGGTACTAACCCATCCCTTTTCATGAGTGATTTAATTAGTTACCATGCAACCGTACAAGGTTTAACAAAATATACTGAAACTATTTTAAGAGTCAATTCAGTCCAGTATATTTAGAACTTTCTCCAACAAACTTTCGAAAAAAATGTTGGCCTGGTAATTTGTCGTATATCGCGTAATTTACCTTACTAAACAGATAAAAATTAGCGAACAAATTACTTTCATTCATAAAACATATTTTATCTCAGGCCTAATGGTCTCAGGCAAACATGAGTTTGACAGGTCAAAGAAGACATTTCGACGGTTGGCAACGTGAAATCGTGAAAATTTGCCGGCGATTTTCTAGACCCATATAAGACGTATCGTATCGTAAGTATTTTAAACAATTGAGACATACATCTTTACGAGTAAGAAATTTACAACACAAATACAAAATAAAACCCAAAAAAAGTATTTCATTAATAACTTATGAATGAAGGGCCTGTGGCGATGAGTATTGCGTAGAGAGACTAAAGAGGAGTAGAGTTAGATCTTTAAGGAATGTATTATTGAAGTTTAAAATACAAAAAAAATACCTACTAATCATTTAATTACGAAACTATAGTGCCATCTTTTGATGAATCCAACACATATTCTGGTGAAGGGCCGGCGGCGATGAGTGCGTACACAGAGACAATTTTTAGGGCTCCGTACCGGAACCCTTATATAGGATCACTCACTTGTCTGTCTGTCTGTCTGTCAATTGGTCACAGCCAATTGGCTACGAAACTACTGGATCGATTGAGTTGAAATATGGTACAAATACGTAACTTAGTGACCCAAAGACAAAGTAAAACGTAAATGAATAAATTGCAAAAAAGGGGCCATATATGGAGAGCTAAATTAGACATTAAAAACAAGTTCTGTGAACTATATCGTTTGATATATCAAATGAAAAAGCGTTTTATTGCTACTTAAAATATATTTTTAGCCCCCCCAACGAATAGTGAATTTAAAAAATTAAGGTGAAGATATAGGCAAATGGCCTTGAAGTGTGAAATAAATTGTTAATTCGTAAATATGGTGATAATTTCCATATTGCTCTTCGTCATGCACTAGATAGACCTTTAAATTATTTTATGAACTGCCGTTGAAACTATTATCGGTGATCCATCTAGCTTTAAAACTTGCCGTGGCCACTTTTGGCGGAGGCAAGTTTTAAAGCTAGACAGACTAATGTAAATACTTTTAACGGTGGTTCATAAAATAATTTAAAGGCCTATCTAGTGCATGACGAAGAGCAATATGGAAATTATCTCCATATTTACGAGTTAACAATTTATTTCAAATGAGGGCGCCACTTCAAGGCCATTTGCCTATATCTTGACCTTAAATTGGACTAACCCCAACGTGTGGGGTATCGTTGAAAAGGTCTTCTAAAATGCAACAAAAACTGCTTTGAAACTATGTAGATCAAACCCCCCAGTCTTGAGATAATCTAATACAAAGTTAAAATTTGAGGTGTCCCCCCACCGTATCTTTTGAAATATTACTAAAATAATTTTGAAAAAATTGTGGTATATACCTCAAAGTATGTACTTTCAATTAAAACTATAGCGGTCTCGGTATCTAAGTTATTTTTAATACGTCATAAATCGTAAACCGAAATTTACCTTTAGAACTTTTATATTATGTTACTTGCTGCTACGGAAACCTTCATGGGCGAGTCCGACTCGCACTTGGCCGCTTTTTTTTATTTTACATCGATATTTTTAAAGTTATTTAAGAAAATTCACGAAACCCAAAAAAAAATCGGATTTTCATACAAATTGACTCAATCAGCTGATCAGTTTGAATGTTTTTTTTTTTTTATTGTGTTTCGTCAAAGTTGTAGAACACAAGTTGTTCAGTTTCATGGACTGAGGTACCTTCTGAGAGGTTTTGCGTTAGTTCATTAGCACGTTGTATAAGGCCGCTGAACAAAGTTTCTACGGAATTGCATATTTCCTTGAGGAAAGTTGTTCAGAATCATGACTGCCCTTAAAAATATTTAGCTTCACTATATTTTGTTAAACGTTATACATACATTATTTTTATTAATCATGCCTATGTAATATTATGCATGAAAACTGTAATGCAGAGCTAATTGCACTCACACTTGCAAGTGACTCCGACAACGCCATCATGTCACGCTTATTTCTAACATTATTCACTCTAAAAAATAACAATAGGCATAATGACAGAATTTTTTTTTGTCGTATTATTAAAAAAAATTGTACATATATATTTTTTTCTCTAAGAAACAATAAATGACGAAGATACAGCGCATTTAAAATTTTAAATTTCTCATGACGTCAGGCTTTCGTACGATTTTTACACATCGGTGACGTCACAAGCCCCCACTCTGGAACTTAGAAACACTCTAGAACTACTAGAAGATACAGAGTACTGTATCTTTGTGAATTTTTACTTTTTTGATGAACTAAAAAATATACCTAGGTATATTATTTTTGGATAATCTAACTAATGGACTAATTATAATTATACTATTTTGACCCATTTATCATCCCTATTGATTTATGTTTACAGCTGTAACGTACAGAAGAGTAGGTAGATAATAAAATTATACGAATCAGATTCTGTAAAGATTTGCAAGTAGGTAATCATCTAGTTTAAAAAAAAACTAGAAACGTAAAGTAGAAAAAATATACTTATTCAGATATGTACTTAGTATGATTCAATGGATGTAACATATTGTTGCAGAGCCTATAGCTTGTCCGTGTGGCTACCCATAGCTGCATAGCCGATATCTCGCGCCACATATGAGTCAGCTTCCTGGGAATACGCTGAGAACATTCTAGCTCTTATCAGATGAACGGAGCTCTGTTCGACGCGATGTGTTACAACTATTTTCTTAGGCTAAGATATCAGCTACACTTTGCGTTTTTAAACTCTTTACTATCACTATTTTGGTATTAAAGAATGTCCCCCTTGAGATTACACCATCACATGAGGGAGTTTATTGATTACCTTATAAAACTATTTCAGTTTACATGCCATTCTTATAATTAAACTAGCTTTTGCCCGTGGCTTCGCGCGCGTTTGAAGTATAGTTTATGCGGCTTTACTTTTGTTTGGCGTGTGTAAAAAATTAGGGCCATTTATCAAATTCCTATTTAAGCGAACGTCTTCATCATAATAGCTCCAATCTTTAATTTCAGTTCAATCAGTCGAAAATCTAAGAAGATTTATACAAACTTTCGTCACCTATTTTATCCCCTTAGGGGTGGAATTTATCAAAATCCTTTCTTAGGGGATGCCTTCATCATAGTAACTTTATGCATGCAAAGTCTCAGCCCGATCGGTTTAAAATTGACAAAGTTTCATACACACTTTCATCCCCTATTTTATCCCCTTGAGGGTAGAATTGATCAAAATACTTTCTTAGCGGATGCCTACGTCATAACATCTACCTGCATGCCAAATTTCAGCCCGATCCGTCAAGTAGTTTGGGCTGTGCGTTGATAGATCACTATGTCAGTCAGTCAGTCACCTATGAGGTATATTTAGATTTGCTGTCCTTTAAGTTTTTTAAATTTATAGTATTTTTTCTCCTGCTATTGGGAGATAAATACTCTTTAATTTAAATTTAGAATATTTGCATTTAATTTGTGTTGCATATGATAAATCTAATTAGCAAATTATGTATAACATAATGAATTTATAAAATATTGAATATAATTAATACGAATATTTGTTTTACAATTAATTAAAATATTTATGCAAGTAAGAAGTTATAAAAAAAATTGTTAGTTTTAATGGTTAAGTCGCTCGACTCAAGGACTAAGATGCGAAACTAATCCTCTGGCTAGGATGAGGATGTTTTATTACAACTTTTAAGCGTAGGTGTAACTTTTTTTACGTCTAAGAATTGTTATTATCCCGCATTTGCAGATTTTATCATGTGGTCAGAACTGTATTTGAAATGTGTAAATATGCATTCCTCTGGATTTTATTACGTAATTTCGTATATAGATAGTAATAACTAGAATCTATTAGGAGTTTGTATGAATAGTGGTCTTAGAACAAAACATATGGGCAGAATGCCTGCCGGCAGGCGATAGAAATATTCTGACGGAAAATATCTAATTTGCGGTACTTTATAATAGTTTTTTTTTGTGTGTTCCCTGATTATTGACCGCAATTTTTTTTTATTAAAATCGTATATTTTCCTTAGAAATTTAATTAAAATCGGTTTTGTGTGCTTTCTTAAAACGAAAATAACTAGAAAATATGTGTCGTCTAATTATAAATTTGTTTTAATATTTTGCTTTTATGGTATTGAAGGCGGTTTTTTGAAAAAATAACAATAATTATATATTAATATGCAATACTTAAAAGACCAATGAGTACAGTGAAATACATTTATTTCAATAAACACTTGCGACGAAGTAAATCGTAATACGTTAAAACTAGTCTAGTCAAAATAGGCCCATTAGATAAAGTTGAAATCATTATAAAATTTCACAATAATAACGGATAGTAAGTAACACCTGCAAAGTTATTAACTAGCGTGTTTCCGCAGGAGTTGCTAACAAGCTGTACGCCTGGAAACTAGTTACTACTTAGTTATTCAATGCTAGACTTTCAACTTGCGAACATTCAGAAACTGCATTTTATGTTTCTTGTTCTAAAAATCTCATCATATTTCAAAGGATATTCGCGGGCGCTTAAATATATTTTTGTAATTTGACCTTATCTCCGAAACCATTGGATAAACAAATACATAAAATAGTTCTTTACCTATAGATTTGAGGAAAACTTATGAGAAGTACGGGACCCTCTTCACGCGAGATTAACTCGCACTTGACTGTTTATTTTTAAACCTAATTTTCAATGTAAACAAATTTCCCGCCAGAATATTTTTTTAAGTTTCTCACTTTCGATTCCCGATAAGACTCCCGCGGTAATCGGAAATGAGAAAGTAGTACAGAAAACTTATGTGTACATATGCTACGCGGCGAAAATATGTAGTTTCTAGATAGAGTGTTTGTGTCATATTTGTTTGTGCCCCCCGGACACAGGCGTATATCACGAGTATATTTTTTGTGAAATTATTTCGGGCAATAACTGTTCTCCACACTTCATTAAATTAGCCAAATTTGTCTTATCGACTCATGATACTAAAAACTAGAGCCTTAACTTTTTAATTTTTTTTAACATGATCCCGTTTATTAAAAAACAAAGTAAAGTTATGCAAAAAAAAAAAAATTACAATGAAAAATTTCAGCCTCATCACCCTCAACTCCCAATCTCGCACAAATTCCTCGCGAGAATAAATTTTTCAATATGTCTTTGTTAACAATATAGTCGTCCCGTCTCCTGTGCATTCGCATCAATGCATCCCAGCGAAGGAATAGCACGAATATTAACAGTTAACACTACAATGCGCACTATTAAAGCAGTGGGCGCAAAAAATTTCTAACTGGATGCTCCTCGTACGCCAAATCATGCAAATGAACTAAGTGCCTAACTTTCTACGATAATTTACAGATATGAAAAATAATATTATCCAAATTATAATTTGTGGTCGGTAACAATTTTTTTTTTAAATTTGCTTGACACAATTGCGTATTTAGCCAGGCACACGGTAACAACTTACCTGTTAACTTATACCTACAAGTAGTTGCACGATTTATTTTTAAATTTCAACTGAATACTTTAATTGAAACTAATTGTAATAATCCACTTTCACATACAGCTTCCGGGTAATATTTAGTGTCCCATACTCAAAGTAAGTACATCTGTAGTCCAACCGTCCGTACTCCGTACTCCCACTAGTCCCACTGCATTTTTTGCATGGTAATACGGAACCCTTATTTCTGCCGTCATTAGCATAGTTGCAGTAAGTCGGATTTTTGCTAAAACTAATCGTTTTTTGATCCAAAGTTATTAATTTAAATTTTGCAGTAGTAGTAAGTCAAGTATTTTTTTTACATTACAAAGCATGATAACAGTGGATACACTTACGGCAAAAGTTGTTACTCAAAGTCTCACGGCATAAGTACAGTATGACATCTATACCCCTTATATTTTAAGTCATTTGCTATATCAAAATTGGTTATGGACCGAGAAAATAAACACTAAGAAGATATACTGTTTTATTTCTAAGCAGGTTCCCAATATTTGAAAAACTGTATGCCGCGATACTGCATGTATACTTAGTAATGATCCTAGGCGAAGGTTCCAGATTACTTACCACAAAGACAGTGTCGTTGCTATATTACATTTCTGTTAAGTGACATAATCCGATCTGTCTTAAGGTTACATAATATACTGCCAGCATGTACCCATCTTGTGTGCAGTTCTGCCGTAAATAACATAGTTGCATTAAGTATGCTCTGGACGGTTACAAGAAAAACGCGGTTAAAGTTTTGGTGCGAAATTCTTCAATAAATCCTGTATTTGTTATCACATCATGATGGTTGATACCTTAAATGAAAGAGAACCTCATCACCTATCTAATTACTTAGTTGGAAACCAATACTGAGTATTTGTAAGTAAACTAAAGATATTATTATTGTTATTCTAAGTATCTTCTAGAAGCTCTTTGATAGGGAACACTTAGCATAAGCACAGGAAGTGTGTTTTATACTGTATGTATGCGAAGTTTATGATTGTTTAAAGTTTTATTTTATCAATATATCTATTTTACATACACTATCACGTCTTTATCCCTAACGGGGTAGACAGAGCCAAGGGCGGTAAAGCCCAGGCCACTTTTAGCGTAATGGTGGGCATGAAGGTGGAAAAGGGAAATCATAATAGTGATGGGTTGCTAACCGCATCGCCTATTCATATGATTCAGATTCTCGCCCATTCCCTCGATCGGCTTTTACGATCTGCACGGGAAGAGAAGCAGCTGGTACATTCTATGTTTTTTCTTTTCTCCCAGACCAGCAAAGAAGAAATATCTATTTTAAAAATACAATAATCTAAAAATAACAATACAAATTGACGAAGTTTACAGAATGTAGTTTTTTTCAACTTCTTTCTTACTAAGTAGCCCTTTTGATAACATAATAAATAACAAAAACTTAAACCGCGTTTTTCTTGTAACCGTCCAGAGCATACTTACTGCAACTATGCTAATGACGGCAGATTTGTGGTGGCAAAACTTTCAATCTTCATTTTTATCTTCGTACATTTTAAATGAGGTAGGCAACAATACTTTGTTCGTTTTACAATGGTTATCATTATAATCAAAAGAGAATAACAAGCATACTAAGAATAATAGAAAACATTTTATTAGTTAGGGAAATATCAAACCAATATTTCCTCCATGCGTGTTACATATGTTCTTTATTCCTAACGGTCAATAAGTAACAAGCTCTTATTTAAATCTAACTAACGGTTATGTACCTATAAAGTTGTATATTTCCTATCAGATTTAAATTTATTTTTAACTTTTTAGTTCATTATATTAACCAGTAGTAATAAAAGCTTGTCTTTAAAAAAGTTTTTTTTAATTTATTTTTATTTATTTTTATTTTTTAATAGAGATAGATAAGGACAAATCACACCGATTGAACTAGCCCCAAAGTAAGTTTAAACATGTATTAGGTTAAAAGGATAGCTGAGAAGAGGGACCGACAAGAACGTAGATCTTAAATCATTATACTATAGATTACTTCTTAATATCTTCTGTTCAGGCTGTTTGTTTCTTTTACCTCATACAAAACAAAGGTAGATTTTCTACCGTAATAATACGTATGATTCAACTTTCATCATTTTTGCATGTGTTGTAAACATATTAAGGCCCGCCGGTTCACAGCCAAGAAAACTGTGAGTGTTTTTAAAAAATCACTATAATTAAACTACTTAACTACAGTTTATTCGTCAAAATTTTTACTTAAAATTTCAGGGCTTTTTACAGACACCCACAAGAGCCAAAACACGATTGAGCATTTTTGGCTCGATAAAAATAAATCACAAACATACCTCTAAATTTGCCCTTATAATACTTACTTACTATTTTATATATTATAAAAAGTTGATTGTATAAAATAGTAATATGTATAATAAAGGCAAATTTAGGCAAATATAGAGGTATGTTTGTGATTTTTTTCTATCGAGCCAAAAATGTTGTGTATATTTTTTTATTAGAGAGTATGCATGCATTTTTTTTATATTTTTAATCGATAGTCCTCGTCGAGAAATAGCCGCTAAAAATAAAGCAGTGCCGAAAAACATGTATATGGTGTAGAAAATAAATATTAAAAATAGCAAGTAGATTATAACAACTAAAACACGTCATTTTAAAATATGACGTCAAAGTCTGCAATATCCGCTAGAGACAGAAGCTGTCAACGCATGTTTTTCTTTTTTGGGTACTTTCGATATTATCAGCCAGTGATGTTTGTTAAACCTCTATATAAAAGTACATACATTTCGAATGTCATCGATAGTAAAACTACATGGACAGACAGTCCTACCGAACTTGTCACTTCCCTTTTGTGAACTTTGTCATAATTTCCCTTTTGTTTGTCAAAAGTTCCCGCGCAATATTTGCACATTTTCAATTAATTATTTCTAATCCAAATAAGAGTCAATAAGAAAAATAATTAATTAGGCGTGGTAACGTATTAAGGTGAAGATATGGGCAGATGGCCTTGAGGTGGCGCCCTCATTTGAAATAAATTGTTAACGTCAAAATTGGCCACGGCAAGTTTTAAAGCTAGACGGATCACCAATAATAATTTCAACAGCAGTTCATAAAATAATTTAAAGGGCTATCTAGTGCATGACGAAGAGCAATATGGAAATTATCACAATATTAACGAGTTAACAATTTATATCACACAATGCTGCCAGCATATTGGGTACGTTGCCTCGATGTGGCGCGTTGGAACAGATATTTTATTTGTAAAAATGTTTCTGTATAATTTTAATAAAAACAACATTGACGACCTCCGTGACGTAATGGTTAACATGCTAGTCCGACACTCCAGAGGTTCTAGGTTCGATCCCCAGCCAGGGCAAGATGCAAAATGGTCTTTTTCAGGACAGTTTGAAATAGATAAACTCTTTTATATGTATTTTTATAGGGTTTTTTTCTTTTACTTATACGAGTATGTATTTATTATGAAATATTGACGTTGAGTTAGTATCCCATAATACAAATTTAAACTTACTTTGGGGCTTACTTCAATGTGATTTGTCCTAATATATATTTTTTTATAGGCGAAGAGGCACAATTTGCACAAAGCTCAAGAGTTTTGAATCTTTTTATCAATATATTTCTTTGGCAATCACTGTTGTGGCATTTACTTTGAAAAATTGAATTCGGTAACCAAAAAATGTTTGACGCTACTACATACGCCTGAAGAAAAGAAATTGAACATAAAATCATGTGTTACTTTTTTGCTGCGAGCTCATAGACTATAATGCACCTGGATCGATGCGTCGCGACGGCCGCTCGCCCTCCGAAAATTCGGCTATACCTAGGTATATAGACTATACCGCAGCTGTAGGGTTCCGCATACAGACGGCCACTCGCCCCCCGAAAATTTAGCTATACTTAGGTAGGTACATAGACTACATCAAAGAGATAGGGTTCCACATTCAGACGCTTTCAAACACCGCTCGATCCGACTGATACCCGTACAAATGCGCCAGCTTTAGAAAACACCCCACTTTAAAATTGTTCTGAATTGTTGGCTGTTAGAAGATGCTTTTAGCATTAGTCCGCCTATACTGGTATACCTACAAATTGTATTGAAATTTTAATCTATGACGGTGTTTGGAAATGAAATTGAATATTGGTCGCTAACACGAACAAAGAAAGAAAAGCAAATAAATTAGAAATAATCAAATAATTCAGATTTTTTTTTGTGTAAGTTGTTAAAAAACACAACAATTCAGAAACTATACCTTCACAGCAATCGCAGCGCAGCCTCTCTTTAGGCCAGTAAGATTTACCGAATTATGATTTCATATAATCGGATTATTAGATAATGACTGTTGAGCTACTAATAGAATTTCACGACGAGCGGAAAATCCAAGAGATTATTTTTTTATTTATTTATAAATAAAACCAACAGCATAACAACATCTATATTATTTAACAGTAATTTAGAGAATAATAGGTTTTCCTAGCTTTTATGACTACTTATGTAACCAATATCGTAGAAATTAAAACGCAATAACTACCTATTCTATAACAAAAATATCTATAACAAATTATGTATATTGTATTTTATCATAATATACTTAGTGTACTCAAAACACAAAAAAATGTACGTGAAAAAAATTCAAAAGCTTCAGAAAACTCTCCACCTAGTGCCAGCCCTAGCGGACCCTTCCCGCTATACTGCAGCTGTAGTTATCGCTATATAAACAAGCGTTTTAGCGTCGCGCCGCATCGATCGAATGCAGGTCCTGTGATGTTGGGCTGAACATAAAGTACCTACTAAAAAAATATGGACTATGAACTAACCCCTAATTTGCTATGATGGCCTTGTAAAATTACCCATAGACTTGAGAACCCTGTATATACAAAAGAATATGCTACTAATATTAGAAATGTGAAAGTTAAGCTGTTTGTGAGTTTGGATGTTTATTATCTACTCGATCACGCAAACCGACTGAACGAATTCTCAAGTAACCAAAATTCCAGGATAGCCTTACTAATCAATCCATTGAGGCAAACATTTCCATATACGAGTAAATTACCGAACTAAAACTATTTTATGAACTACTGTTTACAGTTTTAAGTGAGAACGTGAAGCTTTTCTTCGCACGTTTGCGAAAGACGGCCACTTTTAGCAAATGTGCGAAGAAAAGCTTCACGTTCTCACTTTAAACTGTAAACAGTAGTTCGTTAAATAGTTTGAAGGGTTATCTAGGGCTTACTGTAGACAAAATTTTAAACGATGTCTCCGTTCCCTTTAAAATATTTTATTTAAAATGGCCAGCACTGGACCCTGGAAAATTTATGTAGCCCTTTAAACTGACTTGTGAGCTCTACTGTTAAACGAACATCTGAATAAAAAGGGAAATATTTGTATTCCGACGCAGCTCATCTCGAACTAATATTGCTTTTTTACTTGCTTTTCTATTGCATTCGACTCTAGCGATGTTATGTAGCGTCGGCGTCAAATGATATGCACTATATCAAAGCGACAGCTCATCGCATTTACGTCTACAAATCAACAAACACTTTGTCACTAATACGCTATTTTGCAACAAGTCAAATCAGATACTTTTTTTAACGTCAAAAACAAATGGGATTTGTATGAAATATCGATTTATGACGTCATAGTTCCTTGGAGTCAAATAGCGCTCTTAATATCTGTTTTTCTGCATTAATAAATATAAAATCACGTTCAAAGTGGATGTGATCAATGACATGTGGCATTATTTTGTGACGTTTTATTCTATTAACAGTACCAAATAATTTATTTTTGACCTACTAAAATACCCAATTGTCACATTGCAAACTAAAGGCCAATGCACAGTGAAAGTTTCTTGCCTGTGGCAAACAATTTAATTAGTAAAAGATACATTTATTTGCCAAACATGTGTTAAAAGCAAGATAATATGGGTGACGGCAGTGTCAGAAAAGTATCATTCTAATTAGTCCGCCTTGTAAATTATCCAAAAATAATGGACTCATATTTTTCAGTTTATCAAAAAAGTAAAAATTCACAAATATACAGAGCGTCTTTGTTCCACAATGAGGTCTTGTGTCGTCACCGCTATGTAAAAATCCTACTTAGCCGTGACGTCATGCGAAATTTAAATGCCCTGTATCTTCGTCAATTTTTGTTTCTCAGAGAAAAGAAAGATTATGTAAAAAATTAATTAATAATCTAACTGATGGCACAGGCCGGACACTCCTAAGGTACGCGCAATATGCGTCACCCAGGCGTCCCCGTTCCCCGTCCCCGCACCTCTCCCCCGTTTTCGCCACGATTTCTCACGTTGGCCGTCAAGAACCGGGGGAGAGGTGCGGGTGCGGGGAACGGGGACGTATATTGCGCGTACCTTAGAAGAGTCCCTTCTGTTTACTCTTATTGTATTCTGTGCTGATGGAACAAAAATATTCGGCGCACGTGACCACTCTCTCTCTGTCACAAACTCTACGTGCGACAGAGACACGGCATTACGCGACAAATTTTGCTATTTCTTTCGCACTTAGTGTTTGTGACAGAGATAGACTGAACTTTAGGCAAATATCCCATTGCCATTGTAGCATGCATAGGAGCCACAAATTCATGTAAATGCAAACGCGCTTCAGTTGGGTCGTTATTGCATTGTCCCCGTTATTGCATCGCTGTGGTTTGAGTTAGTGGACGAAGTCAAAGGGAATGGTTAGCGAGTCATTAGTTTACCGTAAACATAGACTAAAGTTAGCTTTGATTTTGAATACTAGGTATGCACAATTTAATATGAAATTTAATTGAATTCCGAGCATTGTATTGCTATTAAAATTAATATATTGCTTTAACTTCTAAACCCAATTTGAACAAATGGGAACAATCTTAAAATTAACCGAATTATTTAATTTGAACCTCTCCCATATTTGTCGGTTTAAAAAGTGGTGACATTTTTACCATTATTTCTTTCACTTGCAATGTTTGTATGAAGAAAATTTGCAAGATTTGACTCGGACAGAGATACAAACTCTGTCCGAGTCAAATCTTCCAAATTTTAAAGCAGTTTCCCTCAACCAATTGAAGTTCTGCTTAAAATTATAAATAGGATGACAATGCAATATTATGATTTCATAGGGTTAATTAATCTAACGATGGAGCCAGGAGTTAGGCGTAGGAACTCTACTGGGTATGTATCTGGTCTCATTTCACAAGTACTTTGGCCTTACATTAAAAGATAGAACAGATGTTTTTTAAAAATCATCTTTTTCAAACAAACGTCTTCAGACGACCAGACTGAACGTACAGGAAAGTCATATCTTAGAGTTCCGAAGCCCCCAGGCGGAACGAACGAACTTTATAACGTGATCTTGCTAAATATGTATTAAGGAAGGGCTCCACAAAGCAAAATAAAAATAATGCTACTTATTTGAAAAATTTTTCTACTTTACAATGAGTTCGAGAAAAATTGTGAAAAATTAAGAATTATTTCAAACCTAAATAAATTCTTTAGTGTTCGTTCATAATACGTCAATATTTAAAAAAAAAATGAATCTAGTCACTTTTGACGCCGCGCGCGTATCCCAAACTGACGAATTATAAATAATGAAGATAGATTTCAAGGAGATAGGACGATTTGATTGGAAATTTCGTCTTCTTTAATTAAGAATATTGTTTTTGAATTTCAAGCTCAAACTAACTCGAGTTTGAGCTGGTAAGTGGTCTGTCACAGGGCTCTATCTCTTGAACCGTAATTTTAATTGAATTTTTCACCAAATATGTATTACTGTGGCCACTATAACAACAAATACTAAAAATAAGACAGTTAAAAATTAAGGGAAGTCGTCATACAAGAAACGTGTTTTTCCAACGTTTAAAACATTGTACGGAGGTACTGAACCCTTCATGTTTGAGTCCGTCACGCACTTGGCCGGTTTATTTTTGGATTCGAGGGTTGTTCCAGAATCAGGTTTAGGCATTAAGCTCTTAAACCAACGCAAAGGTTCGACTATTACGTATAGAAAGCAATGTGCTTTAAGGCGAGATGGGTTCACAATTTGCAAAACTGTTATTAAACTACAACAGTTTATTCCTCAAAAGATTTACATAAGAATCTTAAGGTTTTTTACAGACACAATAGCCAAAACACGATTGAGCATTTTTGGCTTGATAGAAAAAAATCACAAACATACCTCTAAATTTGCCTAAATTTACCATTATAAGACATATTTCTATTTTATACAATCACCTTTTTTTATGAAAATTATACCAAAAAATGTATTATCTAAATAAGTAGGCGTTTTGGCTACAAAAAAATTATAAATATAATATCAAAAAAATAAAACACAGTGAAATAATCGTCGAGAGCGAAGAAAGGCCCGGAGCCGTGCTCGACGATATTTCGCAGTTTATAATACCCGACGAAAAAGACGGGCGTTATAAATTTAACGTGTCTGTCTGTGGCATTGTAGCTCCTCAACGAATAGATCGATTCTTTTATTTGGAAGCTCTGGCTGTTGAAATGGTTCTTAGCTATGTTTGATGAAAATCGGTTGAACCTATTCAAAAGTTATTGTATTGTAAGGCTACTCCCTCAATATAATTTATTCAGAAACGGGAAAATTCACCCAACGGCATTACGACAATGATAATAATTAATTATCATCATTTTAGAGGGCTTTTGATGTAGCCTTTTTATGTAGGAATGAGAATGTCTTATATATCTAATCTTCTTCAACTTGCGTCGATTTTTTAACTCCAAAAAAGATGCATGTCAATGGTCACCCAAGAATGACAAAGATCATGCAAAATGGAGATGAAGAAAAAACTGGAACCGATCGAATAATTTAACTGAGGTTTTACAAACGGCCTTCCTGCCATAAACCTTCCTTTGGAAGGAACAGGACGAGACTAGGTATAATGAAATGTAACCAGGGCGTTTCAAAGGTTTGTTGGTTGGTAGAGCACGACCGCAAATCTATTTATGAATTTTAGTTTTATTTGATGTAATTTTAGATTATTGTGTTGCCAAATATTTTAATTGAACTAATTTTAGGGTTCCGCACCTCGAAAGGAAAAAACGGAACCCTTATAGGATCACTTTGCCTTTAACAAGTTCAGTCCATGATACTGAACTATTTTCTATAAAAACAATTAACGACAACCGAAAAAAATCGCCTTCTCATACAAATGATTTTGTAAGGGGGACGATTTTTTTTATCGATTCCTATTCAATATTTTTTTATGGAAAGTAGTTTATTATCATGGACAGAACTTGCTTTGCAAATACTTGGCTGGACATGAATATACATTAAAAAAAAACATGATTGTAGTAGTATATTGACTCAAAAGAAAATTATTACAGCTAAAAACAGACTTCTTAAGGCAAATAGCCTTGAAGTGTGAAATTAATTGTTAACTCGTAAATATGATGATAATTTCCATATTGCTCTTCGTCATGCACTAGATAGCCCTTTAAATTATTTTATGAACTGCCGTTGAAACTATTATTGGTGATCCGTCTAGCTTTAAAACTTGCCGTGGCCACTTTTGGCGGAGGCAAGTTTTAAAGCTAGACGCTTCACTAAAATAGTTTCAACGGCAGTTCATAAAATAATTTAAAGGGCTATCTAGTGCATGACGAAGAGCAATATGGAAATTATCTCCATATTTACGAGTTAACAATTTATTTCAAATGAGGGTGCCACTTCAAGATCATTTGCCTATATCTTCACCTTAAAGACTGCGTTCGTAAACGAATTGATATTCTTAGAAATAAACATAAGCTCTCCTTGAAGTTTCCATGCTGTAATGGGCATGGGACATGACCCTATTATGCGCGTGACCCAACACGCACTTGGCCGGTTTTAGTATATTCTACAGAACTTTAAAGTGTATAGTTTACTTTACTTTAAAGTTATATTTAGCCAAATCGAAGCGTGGGATAAAAAAGTAAGAACATTTGAAAACGGATGTTCTGATAAATGTGTTCCGTTTTTTTCTGATAAGAATACATTACTAGCCCAGAGTAAACGAACTCATTGACTTACACAACTCTTCGATAACCCTTGCTCTGCCAAATAGTAACCAACCGTCTTAAAATAGGTATGTACACACTAACTGACTAATTAGGTCATTGAGCTAAAAAACGCTTTTAGAATTGTACACACACATAACTGAGCGCGTCATACAAACTTTACAAACTTTTATTACCACTCAAACAAAGTGCTACTCTTTGTACTTAGTCTATGACAAAGCTATCGAAACAAACAAGCCGACGAAAGTCTCAAAACTTTTTGTTCACTTACTTGGGGTCTGCCGTCGTGTGAGTAACATGAAGCTAGTTTCTGGGAGCCTATTCTGGGTGTATGGTAGTAGTCTTGCGAGTTTGCGATTTGTATTAATGAGATAAATGATATTAATATAAGTATCGCGGCCATTTTGGCCGAATGCACGGCGCACGTCATCGCGCCTGCACGGCCGGCAGGCACTGACGCTGAACCCGTTTCACAATGCGCAGCCAAAGAGTAGATGCACAGATTGGCCATGCAGGGCGCATGCCTCTGTGAAGATCTGTTTAAATACTAGTAATAATAGGCGTGGCCAAGGGGGGGCAGAAGGGGCAGGTGTCCCAGGTAGGACTAGGAAGCCAACATTTTCGTATATCACTAGTTCCTTGGGGAAAGCTGTTCAATATCAAGGACTGAATTTGCCCTTAAAATAGTTTCAGTAAGTATAATTTGTTAGATGTTAAAAATTAAATAAAGAGATAAAAAGGTGATAGTTGTTAACGAAAAATGAGTTTTAAAAACCTAGTTTTTAGATGATGTATCGTATCTTTACACTTAGTAGCTGTTAAACTACTAATTCGCAAAACATGATAATCACGCTAGCTTGTTGCACAGAAAATTAATTTTAAAAACGAAAAACGTTGTTCGATTAACTGTTTAAGAGGCTTACAAGACCTAGAAATGCTCGCACACATTTATACACATATTTTTTCATTACAGCAAGGGAGAGCGAGACGTCCGTATAGTAATAGCATCATATTTCGTGAACACTACTTCGGTAAAATATATCCTGAAGAATATTACATAATATACATATACTATATACTACATAATATTACATATCTTAATTTTTTTAAAAATAAGTTCCATCCACTATATTTTTTTTTTTAAATTAAGATATTATGTAATATTCTTCACTACATTGATTTTTTATCGCAAAATACAACTCTCGTTTTGGTCATGTTATCAGTACCTACCCTTAACACAAAAACGTTTTTAATTGGTCGGTTCAAAAAAAAAACATAGTAATAAGTGTTACAAAAGAGACATCTGTTACAAGGGAAAGAAAATAAGAAAATGCATTGTACTTATTATAACAATAAATTATATATAGTTATTGATTCATTTGTATTACATAAATAGAGAGCGCCGCCGTGTGGATTTGGGCCTAGAATAGGACCACTCCATATCTTCCTGTGGATGTCGTCAGTAGCGACTAAGTAACTAAACACAAAAATGTCGTGCTACAACGGCATTCCCAAGGACTCGTTAACGTCGGGCGGTAACCGGTCGTAAAACTATAGCCAAATAATTTTAACTCTTTCGGCTGTAATTTCTCCATTTCGCAAGGTCTTTGTATTCTTAGGTGACCATTGACATGCATACTATATTTGAAGAAGAAAAAGCGGGAATGCGCATCCCGGGCTCCGAAGCAGCACAGCTGAGAATGCAACCGGACACGCGTTAAGATGAAGACATGCATATTAGACATTTGTAACAAAACAGTAAGCCTATAGAATCGACCTGCCAAAACACGACCGGGCTACTCGTAATCGTCATACTTTTTGCCATTAACACAACATTTTTATTTCAATTCGCTGATACTTGGTTGACTGGAAGAGATCCCTTTATGGGATAAGTCCGCCATTGTACAATTATTTGGTCTTTTATGGTTTGTAACTATGTTTGTAAAATATTTTTTTTGTACAATAAAGATATCTACAACAACAACAACAACACACACATCGTCACACCTTTGAACGATAATGATTCAGTCGCAAATCGTGATCGGGCAGATCTCGATAGGTTTAGTTTACTGATCGGACCGCGATATATAGTACACCACACAACAAAATAATAGTATTTTATGCAAAAGTTGTATAAGAGTGTTCAAAAAAGATGAGTGGCGCGGGTTAAAAGGGCGCCACGAGTATTTTTTGACGTAGTTATACAACGTTGCATACAATTCTTTTTCTACGACCATATTAAGACGGTAGGTATTACATATAACTAGTATTTTTCTTTTCGACTTATTATAAATCACAAAACATCGTTCCGCTGCTACCATTCTAGAATGCCCAATCAATGAATCACTCAATGTTCTTTTTTCCCGCTACTGGCACGCGATGGTTGACAGTACTTAAACAAGGAGTATTTTCTTTTAATTATTTACTGCCTACATAAGAAAAACTGCTTTTGCCATAACTAGTTTTTATTTATGTTGTAAGCGCTGCATGTGAAGCCTCAGTTCTAATGCTCAATTTAGTACTTGTTTTTTTTTTTTTTTTTCATATCAACAAGATTTACGTTTAAAAAACTAACACCCGACTACGGGAACTATTTGGTAATGTCATGTAGTAAATGTAGTATGCAATTTTTTTTTAATTGTATTGTATCTAATTCAGCAGCCATTTATGGCTTACAATGTATATATTTTTGAAATGTGCTGATTAAGACCTTTCATTTGATGGGGACTCGAAATCAAAACAAAAAAAAAAATTTTTTGACTCGCACTTTTTTGTATGTAACTTTCGTTATATAATATTTTTTCTTCTTACATATAACTTCGCACCTCACCTGTTTTTGTTA
This sequence comes from Acrobasis repandana, assembly GCA_963576875.1. Taxonomy (NCBI): domain Eukaryota; kingdom Metazoa; phylum Arthropoda; class Insecta; order Lepidoptera; family Pyralidae; genus Acrobasis; species Acrobasis repandana. Next base: position 6,799,641 of record OY756214.1, read on the forward strand.
AACATCTCCAAGTACCTCGGTTGCCTGGAAGAGATTGCAGCTGCGATAAGGCCGCCTTTTGACATCTGTTTTCTTTAATCTATTATTCTGTATCATTGTTTTGGTGCAATAAAGATCTTAACTAACTAACTAACTAAATTTTTGTATACAAAATATAGCCTATGTCACCCAGACGATAATGATGAATCGATTGACATATCTTTTGTGACAATTGGATAAGTGGTTTGGATGCTACGGTGGAACACACATAGATACATACATTCATAGACTGCTAAAATCATTACCCTTCCTCCTGCCGTAGTCGGGTAAAAAGTAACATAATTTGAAACCGAAAACAAAATGATTTTTTTTATCAGCTCAAAAATAAGTAAGTTATAAGCCTTTGAAATCTGGTGCAAATGGAAACTGTCAAATAACAGAAAAAGAATGCACATATATAAATACTAGCTTTTTCCCGCGGCTTCGCTCGCGTATCCCACGGGAACATTACTTTTTTCCGGGATGAAAGGTACCCTATGTTACTTCTAGTACCTCCCAGGATATGTGTACAAAGTTTCATGATGATTCGTCAAGTAGTTTTTGCGTGAAAAGGTAACAAACATCCACGCTTTCACATTTATAATATTATTAGTAATTAGTAATTAGTAATTAGTAATTAGTAATTAGTAATTAGTAATTAGTAATATTAGTAATTAGTATATTAGTTATTAGTATTAGTATTAGTATTAGTATTAGTATTAGTATTAGTATTAGTATTAGTATTAGTATATTAGTATTAGTATATTAGTATTAGTAAGGATGACGTCAATGCCATAAGGCTTCGCGCGTACGAAAGAGATTGCTAGATGTCCCCACCACGCTCCCACTTTTCTTCATACCTACTAATATTTGAAATGCTAATTAATTACTGCTTCATTTAGTAACCAATTATTTTGCTGTTTTTAGAAAACGATTTATTTTTTGTGTTGTTTGTTGTTTCGTAAAAATATGGTACAAAATCAAACACAGTCAAGTACCCAATTCTTAGTTAAAAGAAGCAATTTTTTTTCAAAAAAATGCCACTAATATCAGTTCTTTAAGGAAAAAGTAATTTAGTCGAATGAACGACTGGAATATGAATGATAAATACGTGTTCTGTCTGAAGCTCGTTGCATAAAGTGTAAAACTTTAAACAGTAGTTTCAGTCTTTCCAAGAGCGGTAAGCGGCTCCGTTCAAAAGCGCAGCAGCTTTAAACTTCACATTCATGCACGCACATAAAAGGAAACCTTATAGTTACTAACTCGGTCTCAGAACTTAACATTTAGAATCGCTAAATATGTAGACCATTCGTCCCGTTTATTTTCTTTAAGAATTGAAGATCAAACGAACTTACTAAGTTACTTAAGAAGTTCGATCGAAATTATGTTATGTGTTAAAGAATAGGCGGAAAGAGAAGCCTATTCAAATACGTAATATAAAAGAAAAATATTCAACACGTATCAAGGACACCAAACGAGACAGATTAATTTGAAAATATTGGCGATATAATTAGAGAGAGCATTCAATTGAAAATATTGGCGATATAATTAGATTATAATTTAAATGTTATCTTCGTTTTCGTTGTATTTTTATTTCTTTATTCTTAAATTAACAAGAAAACAAGAGAGCAAGTAAATTAAAAGTATGCAAAATTATTGGGATATATGGTGATGGCAGAGGAGAATATGATTTGGCATTTCTTCCATTCCCACGGGTGTCGTAAGAAACAACTGAGAGAGAACTTTATACCGCTTGCTCAACGTGGTGATTTTATGCAAGTCCTCCCTTTGCTGGGAGAGGCCTTAAGCCCAACAGTGGACTGATATTAGCTGTTAAAGAAACAATATTTGCTTGAGTGAATAATATTAAATTCAAATTTAAAACTTAGAATTATTTATAATTTGCTTTGTTTTACTATGCTCAGTCTTCGACATTGGTCAGTTTATGATGACACGACGACGGCACGTGGCGCGTTGCATCTTCCGCGTTTCATTCCACTATCCCATAACCATGTTTTACTGTTACTTTGGTGCAAAAAATTTGACAACCATAATTTTAATTTTGGAATATCTCGAAAACTGTTTCCGACACTCCCTCTCTTAGGAGGGGAACCTTATGTCTACGCTGTGCATTGAACTGACCATGACTAACCACAAGTTCAGGAGAAGAGGTGATTTACAAGTCCAGAAAGGAAGAAGGGATATTATGAGGAAATGCGTAGCACTGAGGAAGAGAGTGTAAATCAAAGGAATGAAGAAGAAAGAAGAGAATCAGAACGCGAGTCATTTTTAATAAGGCAAGTGTTAAAATATCTTCCATCATGATGAGATACTCATACTGCGAACGGTAATCAGATAGTAACACAGAAAGAGGAACTGTAGTACAAACCTAGGATGATTTTAGTTACGTGGAGAGATACTTTAAGGAAAAGGCGCTCAGGGCCTTAGAAGTCAAGAGAGGATTGTGACAGGATCATCCTGGCAGTTCATCATCACGGTAGATTTCACAGGTTTTGTCATTTCTGACAGGATATAAAGTTGAAGGTAACGAGGGCTTCATAAAACTCTCAAAAATTGTATTAAGTAGAAAAAGTAGTTTTTATTATTGTATTAAGTAGAAAAGGTATTTTTATTAATCATTATTGTATAGAGTGGGTGCCCAATCCCTTAAGTTTAAATTAAGTACGTGACTTTTTCTTTATGAAAGTTAAGGTTGAGCTTGTCTCCCTTACAAGTATTTACTTTTATATATTACGCTGTACTTTCTTATTTGTATGATGACTTTTAAAATGTAACAAGTCAACATAATACAGAAATTATTCCGCATATAACGCGTACCTACCTAATTCTCGTTTTTGAACGTTACTTTGCGGATATATAAATACTTATAGTATAACTATAACGCACATGTGTTCGTACACGTCCAGTCGTTCATTGAACAAATGGACGTACAAGTTTGTGCATCAGACAACGGATGTCCTGATAAGTGCGTCCCGTTTGTTTGCGATAACAATACCTAGTTAATATTACTAGCCGAGAGTAAATGAACTCATTGTAACTTATTCAAGACGTCGATAATCTCTGATATCCAAATAACTAGACATCAACGACTTCAATATACACACTGACTGATAAAATAGGTCATTGCACTACACACAGTTTCTTAAAAGTAAATATTGGAATAATAGCATTCGACCTTAACACGTAGGTAATAAATACTGAAGTATCATTCTCACAGCCTGTTATTCTTCCAACTTAGTCTATGATAAACCCATAGTACACACAAGTAGTTTGACGAAACTCTTAAAACTTTTGGTAGACTTACCTGGGGTCTGCCGTCGCTTGCATAACACGACGCTAGTTTTTGGGAGCCTATTCTAGGAGTGTGGTAGTAGTCCTGTGAGTGCGCGCATTGTAATAACATTAGTAATATTAGTAAGGGGGCCATAATGGCCGAGCACGCAGCACACCACATCACGCCCGCTTGCCGGCAAGCGCTGCACTGATGTGGAACCCGTTTTACGATACTTCGCCAAAGAATAGGCGGACAGAGTAGTCACTCCTAACGTCTTGTCTCTGTGAAGGCAAATTGTGCCTTTTCAATAAGTCTACCACATTTTCTAACGTTGATAGACATACTCGTATTATGTCTAATTATATGAAGGTAACTAGAACATCTACTTAACATCAATATAAGTAATGTTCATAACATACATTTAAAATTAAATTTTATTAGTAAAAAATTCGGAGAAAATAATTTTAAGTGTGCCGTTGAAATAATAACAAAAAAAATCTGAACATCATGTAAAATAACTACTTTAAAACTATCGCGTTGCATCATTACTAAATTCAGGAAGCGCCAAATAAGTTAGTTCGCGTTTATTCCTGTATGCATTAATTTTGTCATATGAAATATATTGTATATCTTTATTTTTTAAAAGATAGTAAAAACATAAATAAGTATATTGATAATACTCCAGGATGTATCATCAAACGGAAATTGATTGGCTTCTTCTTCTTCTTATCGATTGATCGGCAAGAAATATTGACAATGAGTATTTATAGAGTCTGCCCAGTGAGTCTGTGCGCAAGCATTTTTTCAGAATTCTATATATGGCAACAATTTTATCTGTTAAACTACTTGTCAACCTCAGTTTGTACATAACCACAGAAGACAGTAAGAATATTACATACATAACGGAATCTTCTAAGGTCCGAGCAATATGCGTCCCCGTTCCCCATCCCTACAAGTCTCCCCCGTTCTTGTGCCGCCGTGTGCCACCACACGTCAGTGGGTGTGTGTTCGCCCGCTCTCGCCCTTCGGCAGACGAGAACGAGGTAGAGGTGCGGGGATGGGGAACGGGGACGCATATTACGCGAGACCTTAGGAGATTCCTTTCTGTATGTAATACTCTTACTGACTTCTGTGACATAACCTAAAATATCTTGACACTTGAAAATATACCTATTTAATTTTTTTAGAATTCAAAATAAAACGCAAATCTATAACCTCTATCCTGTTAGGGTTAAAACAAAATATATACAATAAGAAGGTAGTATGAGCCTATTAATAAAGTAAATGTTTTTATATTGATTAAAAGTGACATATTTCGTTTATGTAGTACTCGTACACTGTAAATTTAATAACATCACAGACCGACGATTGTTCTAATAATCCCTTATTTAGTCTACGAAATATTAAAAAATATGATTGAAATAAATATGCAAAAAAAGTAGTTTGATACTCAATGTTACAAGTATCAAACTACTTTTTTCGCACTATGCTTTGTGTTTCCAGTTTCATATTTTTAAATTTGCCGCTCTTTTTCTGTGCTGAGACTCGCTGGTTAGACTCTAACGATGTTTTATATAAGTTTTTTAAGGTAGAGCGTAGGCAGCGTTCTATTATGCGGAGTAATTTAATCTTTGGCCATCTCGGCAAAACCTGAGAGCGTGTCTCATCTTGGGACGTTTTTTGTGGACGAAGCTGAAAAGGCCAGCTTTTGTTTTCGGCAGGATGCCACCAAGAGTGGCCTTTCGTGGAAAAAGTCGCCCAGCTATGCGAAAGTCAGGTAGTCGAGATCGAATGAGAAACTTTAGCAAATGAGTACAACCACTCTTGTACAACGTATAGGTAGTTACTTAAGTGGTATGGGTAAGGGACTGGTTTTAAAATCTGATGGTGTCCATTTCCATTCCGATGTATAATTTTAAGAACAATTTTTTGATACCTACTTACGCCCCATTTAGGCGATACCGTTTTCATGCACATTCAAGTTAAAAAGAAGGCACGTAAACCTATCCTAGGGTTGGTTCTGGTCTACCGCAACCCAACCATTCCGACCGCCGTCTGACCGCCGTCTGACTTTGACGTCTGACAACCTTTGGGTTGTGGAGGTCAGACGGCAGTCGCTCTGTCTAAAAACCAGTAACCTCGTCAAATCTAGGTTAGATAGCGGACCCCGAGCTCTGAAGCGTTACCACTGAAGATGCAAGTGGGAATACGCTCGGATGATGATGATATATATATATATATATATATCATCATCATCATCAAATATGAAAGTAGCTTATCAATACGAAAGTCAGAAACAATAATAACCAAACGTTCGTGAATTAACCTGCCTGTATATTCTGAATCCCAATTCAATTAGCGCTGTCTTCATCGCACATATTCAGCCGTATGCTTTGTCCCTCCCCCACTCGTACAAAGGACCTAGGGCTCCTGTGCCGGCCCGGACGGCCTAGTGCGCTTGCCCGTGTCCAGGAGGGTCGGTTGACAAGCTAATATGCACCTATGTACAAGTACATCTGCCAACTTATTGATTTGTCAAATAAGCCCTGACCAGGGATTATCCGGAATTAAACTTATTTATGCAATTATTTCCCGTTTCCAGTTGTAACAAGTTTAAGTTTTTTTTTACTTTTTTCATAATAAGAGTGTAGAACCCAAACTAAGTATTTAGCGCACGTTGCTTTTGGTACGTTTTTCTTGATAATTACGTGCATACACAAAAACATCATTTAAGTAGTAACATAAGGTAAACTTTGTCCTTTTCTGTATGATAATGGGTTTGCGACTCAGAGCCCAGGGCCGCTAGACCCAAATGCCACTTTTAGTTTGATCGTAGGCGAGAAGGTGGAAAAAGAATCAAAATAGTGATGGGTTGCTAGCCGCATTACCTATTAACATGCTTTGTATTTTCATCCATTCCCTCGGTCGGCTTTTACGATCTGCGCGGGAAGAGAAGCAGCTGCTAAATTCTTAGTTTTTTCTTATCTCCCAGACCAGCAGAGAAGATATAGGACCCTATGGCATACTTATTCGTTATTTTATATATAATTTTAATCACAAAAGTGCACGAGACTAATACGGCGCTACAATTACGATTACTGAAGTAATATGTCCAAAATATTTATGAACATACAAAATAGAGTTACTTGGAATCCCCCGTTTTGTTTAACTCCTAAAGAATGTAAGCACTGTGCCTTGTGGTTGCCAATAGGGTTTTCTAGGTCAAAACTAAATCATTTTGTACTAATAAGAGAATAAAACTTTACAATTTTTTTTATGCATAAAAACTGATTTTAAGAGCGCTATTTGACGTCAAGAAACAAGAAATATTTCATACAAATCTCATAGAAAATATTTGTTTTGACGTTTAAAAAAAGTATCGGATTGTACTTGTTGAAAACTAGCGGATTATTACTACCTATACATAGATACTTTAAAAAAACCGTCGTAATACAGGGCATTCAGGTTTTTCTCAGAACAAATATATAAAAGCGTAACGAGAATCAATTCTATGAACTTTTCCTGCAAATACTTAAGTGCATTAAAAGCAGAGTTTAAAACCTAGGTTCTTAGTAAGTTCATAAAATAAATAGTGCACATTGTGAATGCACAATGTCCCAACACAGACTTAGCCGGTTATTTGTTTATATAATGATAGGGTTCCGAAGTCGCCTGTTACGTCATTAGAATTTTATTTGCCATACCATTTATTTAATACATTTAGTACCCATTATAAATGAGTAACAATTTCATTTATGTACTTTTTTCTAAAGATTTTTGTACAAGTACCTAAGTTCCTAGTTTAGAACTTAGGCTACTGTTACTCGTAAACTAACGAAGATAATTTTACTGTAATAGTTTTCCTTTTACGAGTATATTCATTACAGTTAAAAGTCACAACCGGTCAATGTGACTTTTGACTGCAAATACACTTGTTTACAGAATTTTACATTTATTGATAACTATGAAACTACTTGTTTCTGTTAGAGTTTTTTATACTTTTTTCTAGGAGGTCAGAATTGGAAGGATTGTTATAACAAATTGGGCAATATAAAGCCTAACCAGTGGGCAAAACATATTTTAGTTAAATTTAGTATTTACTCGTTCTTTGTATTTCAAATATTTCTAATTCTTTTACTGTTGGATATGAGCCGGATAAGTGGGAAAATATAACCATGGAAAATCCCTGTATGCTGTCGACGAAAAAGAGGCTGCTCCTGGTCTATGGGCAGACGATCTGGCGTATGAGAAAGACTGGCGACCTATTGGTACCAAAAGAGACGTGTGAAAGACTGATGGGGATCCTTGACTAACAATAGGCTACATTGGCTACAAAAAAAAATTAAGGTAATAAAAAAATTATCTAATTTATTTATTTTTCAAAAACGGGCTTCTAGTATTGTAAGGCCTCGACTTGTCCCGGCGCAGTCAGGGGAGTTCCCATATAGAAGATAGAGAGGGAAGTGGAGAACAGAGAGACTCAACAACACAGATATTATCAACTTTATTGTACTGATACACTTTATATATGATAATGTTATAATTTGGCTATAAGTAATAAGCAGATATTTATTGAAATTGAAGCTACAGTGAAACCATTTCAACTCGACAAGAAGGAGATTATAAAAAGTACTTATCTAGGTAATCCTGAATGTGTTCAGGATAAGAGCTGGAAGTGGAAGAGTCAAAATTTGATAATTCTTTTTTAATTTGAAAGCCTTTACTACCAAGTTTGTCCCATTTTAATTTGGTGAAGATATAATGAAGAACTTTGGAGACATGGAAGAAACTCCTAAAAAATTGAAGTCCGTTGTGTTTTTTGTTAAAAATTTAATTATTTTGATTCTATTTTTATGATGAAGTGCTAATAAGTGCCTGCGGATTATCGCAAACTTGCAACAAGGCGCGCGTATAGCAGAACAATCGCTTCTAAATAATTGATTTACTCGTAGAGGGAGGCACTGTTTAGATCTTCGAACTAACTAAATTACACGAACAACGAAATAGGTATACTAAATTACGTGAACAAAGCCGCAGGCGCTGACACGGATATGTGCAAAGATAGCACTATTAGAAATCGAATGCCGATTGCTCGAATAACACATACGCAACACCCATGCTTTATAGAGAATGAAGAGAAATAGTTTAATAAATACTCGTAATTACATGCTGTGGACATTTCGATTATTTTGGTCAATACCCAATCATCCCGTTTACGTCACAAGACAGATTTGGATTTACCTTTTTAAAATTCTATCCTTGTTACATTTAGAGTGATCGCGTTTAGAAACATTGTCTATAGCTTCAAAATCTTGAATGCAAATTTCGAGATTCTGAAGCTGCGGCAATAAAAACTGTTGAGCTCATAGTTATCGAGCATTGAATGGATGTTCCGCGTAACTCTTATTCGAGCAATCGGCTTTCGATATTGAATCGGTTTCCATTAGCAAAGCCAAATCTGATTTGATTTAATGCACTCTCATGTAAAATTAATTTTGTTTTTGTAATTTTATTTTGTCTTTTAGGTGATATTCGAATGCAATGTATTATTGTTTAATGAATAAATTGAATTGAATTGAATTTAACTACCACACATATTTATCACAATACATACTAACCAATCGAACAATACATCAATAAATTCTCTAATTAATATACTATTGTCAGCAGGTGCTAGCTTTGATTAGAAACTCAAAGGATATACATACATAATAGATATAGTAAAGGCTGTACAGTGTACACGTTGGTATTATCCTTTAGCCTACTATAAGTGTCATACCTATAACGATATGGCTTCCTTTGCGCTCGTATTCTTCGTATAAGATGAGGATAAACAAATAAAATGAAAGCAGTGTGTGCTATCTAATGGTACTTGTACGATGGTTGTAAGTACATACTTATTTTACCTTTATTTTTAAAATTTTCTTTTATAATTTTACAATATAATATTCTGAAAAAGTTCTAGCTAATATTTGACTTAGTTAGATGCTTACCTTGTTATAAGCGTGTCTTTACATAGCTATATACATACATACTATCACATGTTTATCCCTAATGGAGCAGGCAGAGCCCAAGTCCACTTTTAGCGTGATGGTGGCGAGAAGGTGGGAAAAGGAATCAAAATAGTGATCAGTTGCTTTATCTTTTATTATACAACGTTGAAAGGACATACCCGTAATAAATCGAACCACGATCTTTAACTAGATCATTATGACGACCTCCGTGGCGTACCTAATGGTTAACACGCTAGACCGCTAATCCGGAATTTCTGGGTTCGATCCCCAGGCAGGGCAAGTTGGAAAATGGCCTTTTTCAAATGGTCCTGGATCTTGGGTGTTATCTATATATGTATTTATCATAAAATATAGTATCGTTGAGTTAGTATCCCATAACACATGTTTAAAAAAACTTACTTTGGGGCTAGCTTAATCAGTGTGATTTGTCCTTATATATTTATTTATTATACCTATAGTGTAATGAAATTAGAATAATAGCCTGAAAACAAAAAAATCGGCATTTATATACAAAAGTGTGCGCCGCACGGGCGAGTTGTGTAAGAATGTCTAATTTTTTCTTGATTTTTTTACTGTTATATTAATTTATACTATAGCCCGTGGTTCGATTTATTACAAATACGTCCTTTTCACGTTGTATAACAAATAAACTTTGAATAATATCATAATCATCATGTTTTTTTAGTCTCCACTGCAGGAGCACGACCCTCTCTGTACATAGATAGATAGATAATTACTTATTTGTGTACTACCGAGTTATATATTAGCCAGAGCAGTCAGAGGATTTGGCCTGGACTCTCCATGCTGGCCAGACGGATTAGAGAGGTCTCATTGATATTTACAAGGTTTGTTTTAAAATAAAATAATAGCTTGTGTATCCTAAGTCGCCTTCTACGACATCCACGGGAAGACTTGGAGTGGTCCTATTCGACGCTGCGGGGAACCAAACGGCTAATTAATAAAAATGGTTAGTAAATATCAGTATCTATTTCTATCACAGTACGTACGTACGTAAAATATGTAAGTACATACTAATAAAACTAATTTTAGTTAACTAGTTATGCATAGGACATTGAGAAAAAAATTAGATTTTTTAAAGGTAGACTCGACTATAAATCTACTATTAGAAAGAGTAGGAGAGAGAAGAAATAAACCTAGTACATAACAAATATTTAAACTTTGATAATAAGTCACTATGATTTGAGCCAGTACTATTTTACCACTTTAGTGAAATAAAATGAAAAACATAAATTTCAGCAACAAGAGATACGGAGAGTATGTCCCAATAAATATCTACGAGTGTTTATGGTAACAATATCATGGCCATGGTGAATTCTCAGTGCGGCAAATCTTGTAACCTCAAGATATGGCACGTTTTCTTTCCCCCAGTCGAAAATCCTGGATAATTCACATTAAGTGAAACATTGTTGTTTTGCTCCTTATTACCACAGAGTAATAATATACTTATTACTTATGTCAATATCAAACAAAATAAGAAAATAAGTAAGGTAGGAAATGGTAAACCACTTCATTATCTGCCAAAGGATCATTCTCACTAGTTCCATCGTCAAATAGTTCCATGGAATTAGTACGTTTGTTTTTTTCTTAGTTGTTCCATTGACTTTATATAGTCATTGTGTTTTTTTTATGTTATAGCTTCAGTGGTTATAGGACGGCAAACAAACCAGCAGGTCAACTGATGTCACAGAATAACTAATACTAACGTACAGAAGTCTCACTCAGCAAAGAAATTCAAAGAAATGTCTACTCAATGTGGCTAGCGATATGGTTTAATTTAGCTCACGTCAGGACTCAGCACCTTTTCGTATAGATACCTAGACATCCATTGCAAGCCAATCTCATTCTTATTACTCTGGACAAACGATTCGTATAACTGAATTTACCACCCGGAGGGGCCGCCTGCGCGCATAGTAATAATGTAGGTACATTTTCGATACCTAAACGGGGAGTGACACAGGCCTGCTGATGTGTGCATCACTTTCCATACATTGACGTTGACAAGAGCTCTTAAATGTATTACATATAATAGTAGGTACATATGAAACGAATGTCTGGCCACGCCGCGTCTCCCGATCGCCGGCAAAAGAGGTAGACCTTGAAAAGCTGGTTGGACATTAATTTCTAAATAATAAAAGTTACAATTACAAGAAAAACATTTAATTGAAGGTTAGCACAAAATGTGTAATTAGCTTTATCTTTTTTTTTAATAATTGGGTTTACTTAGGTACCCATATCCAATATCTACGTTACCAATTTCGAAATATGTTCTGTGCAAGCAGTCATGAACTGCTGTGTCCATATACTTACAGGATCTAACAAAATATACTGGAACTATTTTAAAGCTAAATTCAGTCCATGATACTGATTTTCCCTAAAGAATATATCGAAATATGGAATAAATATTTTATTACTATAGGTGACCCGAGTTTGTAACAGAAAACAGAAAAATATTTTTCATATTTCGAAATATGTCCCTTGGGAAAAGTGGTTTAGTATCATCGACTGAACTCACCCTTAAAATATTTTCAGTATATTTTGTTACACGTTATACCTATATGTCTATATTTACTATTCAAGGATTTTATTGCGTCATTGTGAAACACCCTGTAAAAACCCTGGGAGATACCTAAGTGTGTGTCACCATTTTACCGTGTAAATCTAATAAGGAACCCCGAGTAAGAAACTCGTCGCTCAATATTAAGCTTAGGGAATTTTCCGTATAAGGTTTAACTCGACTGTAAAAGATTATTTCTAATAGAAAATTCATCATTTTTACAGGACTGACGGGACCGTTACTGAGACTCCGCGGTCTGTCCGTTAGTTTGTCACAGGGCTCTCTTTAAATCTCTTGAACCGTAATAGCTAGACAATTGTAATTTTCATCGTTTATTTAAATATTACTATGGCCGCTATAACAAAAAATACTAAAAATAAGATAAAGTTAAAATACAAGGGGTCGTCATACAAAAAACTTGTTTTTTAGAGTTTCATAACATATAAAACTAACCTAGATATAAATACTTAAATAAAATTAAGTAATATAAAAAATGGACCCCAAATCTCTGCGTTAATTTTTATATAAATTTAATTATATTCATTGGTATGTACAAATCCCAAAGACCGGTACTATAAATAAATAAATATATAGGGACAAATACCCAAAGTAAGTTTTAAACTTGTGTTATGCGATACTAACTTAACGATACTATATTTTATGATAAATAGATATATAGATAAACACCCAAGACCCAGGACAATTTGAAAAAGGCCATTTTCCAACTTGCCCAGGCTGGGGATTGAACCCAGAAACTCCGGATTAGCGGTCTAGCGTGTTAACCATTAGGCCATAGAGGTCGTCGAATCCTGTAACATCGAAACTAGATAAATATACTCGCAGATAAACTGGCAGATGTCAAAACTGATGTCAGTTCCAGGTGATCTAGCCCCGTATTTACGTGAGGTACTAACCCCAGACTCGATTGAAATATTTTACACAAAAAAAATTGAATTTTTTTTCAAACATCCAACTTTTCAGCAAATATACAAATTGTTTGAATGCACTCAAAGAACGTTACCCGCAGGTTCAATCTAACCGAATGATTCGTATGCGCATATCCTTTGCTGCGGAGAAAAACAATACTCCATCCAATTATTGCATCAAAGGCTTGCAGGCCTTTCAGTATGCTCTGATATGCAAAATCCATTTCAACATATATAGCAAAGTCGAACAGTAGCTTAACTCTATTATTTACTGAATGATGAAAGGAAAAAACACATGTATTGATCTTGCAACGAGAAAATAATTCCGTTTCAGGTCCGATTAAATTATAATTTGTCATACTTAGTGAAAATGCAATATAAGATACCAGCAAGCTAAGATTAGCTCGGCTCTTACATCCAGGATCTATGATCATCTGATGATGGAGCCAGAATGTGAGAACAAGAACTGAACTGATTGAACTATGAATTTCTGACCACGTCCGCTGTAAATCAAGTGGATCCTTATCATACAAGATTATCTTGACATTGTACATTGTTGTATAATGGTGGTGTCCCATCTTGCTTAAACTATCGTCAAAATGTGAACAGCCACATACTCGTAACTCAACACAGGACGGCAGCGTAAGCAGAATCCATTGTCATTTCATAAGGTATTTTTACAACGATGCGTTTCTAGGCATGCGTGAAGGACATAGCGTCTTCAACATTTCCGTCTCTAAATCGACATTTGCTCTACGGTTATAGGGTATAAGATTGTGTTTGTTTTTAGGCAATGTTACTTTTTGATGTGAATAATAACATATAATTGAGTCAAATAACGTATATAAATATCAAATACTGTATATATGCAGAGATCAATGAAGCTACGAGTACAAGGGAAAAAAGCTCGTACTTCAATGATGGCCTTCTGTGTTTTGTCTACTATGACCGCCATATTTACCGGACGGTACGTTATATCCGGGGATTGACAACGTCCATTGCACCATTTGCACGTATAATTTGACGCGACGTGCAACTGATGGTTTGATAGAAGCCGATTATTTAATTAAAGTGGACTTCAAAGCCTCGCTCAAATGGTTAAGCGACGACGGTTTTTTATTGCGAATTTGCTGGAGAACTTTATAATTCGAGTAGCTTGACCCAGGTAAAAAATGAAAACGTATTTACTATTCATGCCTTTAATATTTATCAAAGATAAGATACACTTTAGATACACTTTGATGTCTCTTCTACGTAGTAGAGGCTCTAAAGGCACAAAGACCAAGATGATTGATGATAGTGATAGGATGCTAGACCATCGCCTAATTAAACACATCCCAAGGTTTAGGCACATTTTCTTAGTCGACTTCTACGACTAAATTTATATTAAAAACAAAACTATATCTTAAATAATCAAGGAAATACAGAGTCTATCATAATAAGCCTTTAATAGCCTTAAATTAATTTGGTGATATTGATGATAGTGATGAATTTTTCCCAAGGAACATATACACCCTTATTGTTAAATTAGTACACAAACTTTAAGGGGCGATTCAGTCAATCATTATGAACAACTTTTTCCAATAAATGTATATAGAAATACGAAAATAAAATTTCATTTTCCATACAAATCGAAGTAGTCACGAGATCTAGTTACTATGGAAAGTTTTTTTTTATTTTTTATTTCGATATATATTTATTGGGGAAAGTTGTTCATAATGATGGACTGAATCACCCCTTAAAGTTTGTGTATTAATTTAAAAGGGTGTAATATAAAATAAGGGTGTATAGAAATTTAAAAAATAACTTTTGACCTCCCATGCAACTTGACCTATTAGCTGATCCGAGTTTGTATGGAAAGTCAAAAACTATTTTTCATATTTCAATATATGTTCCTTAGGGAAAGTTGTTCAGTATCATGGACTGAATTCACCCTTATAGTAGTTTCACTATATTTAGTTAGACCCTGTATAAACGTGTGGCAACCAAAAATAGTTCTCTGAAGAAACACCCCATAACATAATACCTCTAATCACGTCGTTATCCCTAATGGGGTAGATAGAATGGTCATATGATCCAAATTCCACATTACGAAAGCGGCAAGATTATTTGAGCTCTAGCAAATGTGAAACTGAAGACTACTTTGATTTACGTCAGAACTCAGAAACAAATATGCTAGTTTATGCATATACGAGAATCTGACAGTGGACTGACGCCGACACTGCGTTGGTGTATTTCAGGAACTTTCATATGTAGTTTGTAACTTAATTAGGTACTTATTATACTATGAGTATTGAATATGTTGTGACATTCTATTTAGGTAGTAACGAACCACTAGGCACATACTATACCTTCGTATAACATAAATCATAGAAGGTAATTTGTTCAAATTATATAAATGTCTCCTTTTTAGGGTTCCGTACAAAAAATGAAAAAACGGAACCCTTATAGGATCACTCGTGCGTCTTCGTCTGTCCGTCTGTCTGTCACAGCCAATTTTCTCCGAATCTACTGGACCGAATCAGGTGAAATTTGGTAGGATGGTGTAATCCCAAACACATATATGCAAAGTAAATAAATATTATTTTAAAATAAGGGTCATTTTCGGGAAAAAACATGGAAATTAAAAAAAAAGTTCAAAACTTACTATGTTATATATCAAATGAAAGGGCTTGTTATAAGGATCTCAAATATATATTTTTTTATATTTGTAAAATAAAAAGTTTTGATTTTATTCAAGAAAGAAGACGAAAATTGACCATTCCCCCCAACCCCTGATCTCCAAAAGTACTTAACCTAAAATTTTGAAAAAAATACAAAATATAGTTCATTGCTTGTAGATTACAGGAAAACCTATAAGAATTCAATCAATTGTATGAAACCCTCTCCACGCGAGTTTAACTCGCACTTGGCCGATTTATTTATACCTAATGTTACATTTCTAGACGTTACAATTATTAAAATTAATTTATTAATCTTTTCTTTCCTCTGCTCACAGCGTCTCGGCCTTGTGTAAAAAAATACTTAAAGATGACGCTTTGGCCATTGACCTGTTAGCGGAGGCAAGAGATGCCTGGACAGCTCTCTGCCCCGAAAATGATATCCCAGTGGAATCAAACCTTCAAAAACTCTGGGATACTCCCTTGGTGCAGAGAACTGTTAAAAATTTGGCTCAACATCTTATCAGTGATATTGACCGCGCTCGACTCCTCGCAGTCTCTTCCAAGGAGTCCAGCCACTGGCTCCATGCTATTCCATCTTACAACATTGGTACATTGCTGGATAACAATAGTTTCCGTACCGCTATCGGACTTCGGCTGGGAGCATCCGTGTGCTCTCCACACCATTGCCCGTGCGGCAGCGATGTTGATCAGTTCGGGCGCCATGGCCTATTCTGTCAACTCAGCGCTGGTACGATTTCGTGACACGGCTCTCTGAATGACATCATCAGAAGGGCTCTTGCCACTACTCCCTAACATCCTCGAACCTCGAGGTGTTGCGCGTGATGATGGCAAGAGGCCTGATGGTATGTCTTTGATCCCCTGGGAACGTGGGAGAGCGCTAGTATGGGACGCTACATGCGTTGACACACTAGCGCCTTCCCACCTCAGGGGATCACTTTCGAGAGCCGGATCGGCTGCCGAAGATGCTGAGCTTGCCAAGCGACGTAAATATGTGTCCCTCAGTAAGGATTACATATTTGTGCCGTTTGGTGTGGAAACGTTTGGACCATGGGGCCCCAGCGCAAGGGGTTTCCTAAAACAGATAACTCCGCGCCTGATCACCGCCGCTGGTGACAAGAGAGCTGGCTGCTTCTTTTCTCAGCGATTTAGCATAGCTATCTAGAGAGGAAACGCAGCCAGCGTTCTTGGCACCATGCCGCACGGTATGACCGTGATCTTTCAGATTTTTAAATCAATAATTTAGATTAGGTTTTATTTTTAGGTTTAGTTTGTAGTTTAATCTCAATTGTATTTTTTTTTCTTAATAAAGTATTTAATTATTTATTAAAAAAATACCTGCTTTTTAATACATTTTGAACAGAGGTACACATTGATTTAAGGAAAAGAAATAAGGTTGCAGTAGACATAAGTGTTATAAGTAAAAGAAGAGGTTAGGTTTCTATGTTTTTCATGTGGGTAAGTGGCGAACACTGGTGTCAGCCTTTTTCAAGCTGCCAAAATCTGACAAAGCTTGAAAACTGCTATACAATGGAAACAGAAGGGACCATCGGCTTGTGCCTTCTTCCGAAGCACGGAGAAGCTCGAGATAATTTTCGTGCCAGTAATGGTCACTCATCCAACTGGTGACCACACCAAGGCTACTTGACTTTCGAAAGCGCCAGTAATACATACTCCCACAGAGCCACCGAGCTCTTCTATAGTGAAATAAAATATTTAAAAAAAATGTCTCTGCCTTGCCTTGCCTTGCCTTCTTATCATTTATTTAGTTCATACATGGTACATATATGTTTATACGGACCTTACTTTTGTCATTATTATCATCAGGTCTTTTTTTAGTCTCTACTGCAGGAGCACGACTCTCTCTGTACTCGTACTATTAGATCTAGATATTAGCCAGAGCGGTTAGAGTCAGAGGTCACTCTCCACGCTGGCCAGACGGGTTGGAGAGGTCTCATTGATGTTTAATAGCTTTGTTTAGCTTGTGTTTTCTAAGTCGCTTTCTACAACATCCACGGGAAGAATTGGAGTGGTCCTACGAATTCTACCTAACCTTACCTTCAGATTAGGGCTTTTTGTTGCCCAAAATATCTGGCCTAACCTGAGCCAAACTCAGAATAATTAAGTAGTTATAGCGTCAAAACAGGGCATTTAATTTTGGAACATTAGCTGACAATTAACACAAACGGAAGCTGGTTTTGAAAGCTGATAACAGGGGTCGTCGGCCCGTGCCGTGACGATAACGTGACTTTAATCTGTGCTTAATGGGACAATGTACTTACTTCCAGGCTTAACGTTCATATGTCCACATACGTTAGTTATTAAATATTAACTTTCATTCGCGCGTGTAGTCCTAGTAAGTGGCCAAGTAAAGTTTGTGGTCAGATTTTTCAAGCTATCTAAAAGCTTCTGACAAATCTTAATAAGTGCCATATGTTTCAGTCAACGACCTAACGTCCCTTTCAAAGTAAGCAGGACCGTATCTAGACTTTCGTGGAAGCGGGGCAAATTCGACTATGCCACCCTCTTATATGCTTCTGTGGCGAGGGATGGGGGTGCCAATAGAATATTTCTTTTGTACAGTACGAGTAAAGGGGGGAGGGGGGTTGCAGATAGCAAGGCTTGATTTGCCGTCACCAGCCACCGCCACCACCCCCAATCTGTTCTGGTAGCAGAGAAAAAAAGAGGATGGAAATATTCGATTTTGTCACCCCTCTGCCCTAATACGGGAAATAATGAATGACAATACAAAATTAATTTCAATACTCAATACTTTATTGCTTTATAAATTAATGCCATATAGGTAGGAATAAAATATTTGCAACGATGCCTCATGTTGCAACAGGCGATAGATACGTAATTGAGTAGATTGTAATCAAATATTAGCCGTGTGGTTCCCGGCATAGTAGAATAGGACTACTCCAAGTCTTCCCGTGGATGTCGCAGAAGGCGACTTAGCTAAACAAAGCTTATAAACATCAATGAGACCTCTCCAACCCGCCTGGTCAGCGTAGAGAGTGTAGGCCGAATCCTATGGCTGCTGTGGCATATATGTACATTGTACATATACGTCTCTAGTAGTACAGAGAGGGTCATGCTCCTGCAGTGGAGAAAATACCTGAATATGATGATGATAATCATATAAAGTATGCGGCGTTCCTGTAAAAGTTCCTGGAAAGTCCATAATATGGACTTTCCAGAAACTCTAGATGTCAAAGAAATCTTCGTCTTGGTCTTGTAATGAAGAGCCCGTTCTATTTAATATTGTTGAAATTTTATGACGACCTTTACAATTTATTAGTTTTCTGCGTAAAATAATATTATATTTCTTAGTCTGTAAAAAAGTTTTAAAATAATAATACTCTTTTACGTCAAAACATTTCAACAAAAATAAAAAGAACGGGCTCTTAATGACAACCAAGACGAAGATTTCTTTGACATTTGCAGCGTAAACGAGTGGTCTAGACCACTCGTTGCAAATATTTACTTCGCGTACGAGCGATTCAAAATTCTTCGCCGGAACTTTGCAAACAACACTCGTGCAAATTATTTGTTGTATGACTCCCAAGTTCAAACATAGCTCCCTTGTACATATATTCGCAAGATGGGTGATGATGGTGGGTGCAAAGGATTCGATTTTCTATTTCTGTTTCAAAGGTCAAGTTCTTATACATATATCACACAAACATCATTATAAAATCTCAACATTTGAATTGGCTATTATAGTTTTCGCAAACTCTTTCTTTTTTGCTAGTACTCGTATGTCCGTCTGTTCGCCCGCTCAGAGTCTGTTACTACTAGAAAGCTGTAATTTTGCATGGGTATATAATACGTATGCAGACGTGGTATAATAAAATATTGTTAAAAAAAATAAGCAGCTTCCTTATCCTACGTAAAGTGGGGATGATATTTTTTTCGCGTGGACCCATCGTTAGATACTTAGGTGTTTTAAAATCATCAAAAGTTTCAAAGACAAATTTTCGATTTAGTGACCCGTTTTCGAAATATTAAACTACTTCTTCGAGCATAGCGTGCCCCCCTAAAAGCTAAACTGAAAGCTTAAAAAATCTAAAAAATCGTGATCGTAGTATGTGTACTGAACTTTAAAGGAAATCTTGTCCAGCCAAGTAAGTAGCTTTGTTTAATTAATAATGAGATAATACGGACGAGGAATAAAAAAAAATGGTTCATCAGGTACCTACTTAAATTATTTTTTCCAAATGTGTATGTATTTTACACATACGAGTATAACGAACAGGCATTGACTGGTCAAGTCAAGCTGGGACCACGTTCGGTGAAACCCGAACGAAACGTCAGCAAAATAAAATAAAAAAGGTACGTTTCGCGTTAATTCCCGTATGCATTAATTTAATAATCATGTAACGCGATAGTTTAAAAGTATTTAAATGATTTTTAATCGAAAGGATAGATCAAAAATAAACATATTTGTAATAAATAAGATAGAAACCTTTCTTGTTTTCACGGAAAATCAGGAAAATTTTGATTTAACATCATGAATTTTGAGTACCCTGGCGCAATTACTAAGGGAATCAACGCCAATGGAATCAAAAAGTAGAATGTTTTTATCGATTGTGATAAAAACGATATTTTTTGATTAATAACAATAAAATAAATACATCATGATTATTTCCGCTGTTCCATTAACATCGGAAAACAATTCCTAAAAAATCTAATGATATTTATAAACGTGGTCAGGGTAATCAACAACCTAGTGAAAACCCAGGGGAATCAAATATTTAACTTCGTAATTTCGTCCTGGAGCAACGAACGGCGCAACCTTCATCAACGATGTTCGAAGCGCTACTAGTAGCGCCCATGCGACGACGCGGACGCGCTCCTCTAGAACATTCCATTAGGGATGTACGTGTTTTAGTGACGCGCCACGGGAATCACTGTTTAGTCTCGGACAAACTTTATGTTATATTTCTAAATAAATCTGTCGTAAATACACATACTGTATATTTTTTATATATCAAAAACAACCCTGCTAGCGACTAAACCTCACTGTTTATTTTATTTCCACTCATAGTTCAGTGTTTTGGAGGTAAGTGGTTCTCGAAGTGTGAAACGGACGCGCCAGGGTTATCAGTATTTAGACCTTTCAGATTTTTTTTTCGACCATTTACATTAAAATAGACACAATAACTATCGTGCCTCAGTTAGATCATACATTATAGTAGCAAAGAATATTTTGTTTTAAAATTTAAATACTGCGGGTACTTTATTTTTCCAGACAGCGAAATTGAGCCTCTCAAGATTCACCCGGAATGGGTCCGAAAAATATTGTTTTATTTAGTTCGTCAGTTAGATTATCAGTTAGTTAGATTATTGACTACCTTCGTGGTGTAATGTTCAAGACGCTAGTCCGTCAATCCGGAGGTTCTGGGTTTGATCCCCAGCCAGGGCAAGTTGGAAAATGGCCTTTTTCAAACTGTCCTGGGTCTTGGGTGTTTATCTATATATACGAGTATATGTATTTATTTTAAATTATTATCGTTGAGTTAGTATCCCATAATACAAGTTTAAACTTACTCTGGGGCTAGCTCAATTCGTGTGATTTGTCTTTATTTATTTATAAAAAAATAATGGACCCAGTTTATCATACAGTATAAATTTACTTACAGCCCATTGAAGTTTCGGAGTGCGGGCGATTAAGGCGAGATGGGTTCACAGCCCGCAATCCAGTGCGTGTTTTTGAAAAATTACTGTAATTAAAATACTTGCTACTACTTTGGTAAGCATACATTTGTAATAAAGTTAAATAAATAAAAATAGTAAATGTAAAAGTATAAAGTTTCCATGATGTAACGTGTAAATTCCGAATTATACTCTAAATGTGGCCCGACATGCACTTGGCCGATTTATTTTCCTTTTAGATTGGAATTAAACACTGCAAAATAGCTAAATGGAATATTTCAAGAATTCGAGTGTTCGTGATAAACACTAAGTACATTTATGAGTAAATTTCGCTTCGATGCGAAAACCCAACGAGAAAGTTAAAATTAAAAAAAACAAAATGTTTTGGTACAGAACATTCAGCAAATATTCTAAAAGCACGGATCGCTGTCTGTATAGTTCGTGCATAGTCACTAAATACGAGTAACTCGGCGAGTGCGAGACACTCGGAAGGATTCCGTACATAAACAGATTCGGAGCCACGTGACTTTCAGAGAATCTCGATCGATCTCTTGAAGCATTTCCGAAAGAACTTTACCTACTTAAAATGCAGTTGCATTAATATTTTCTTTTAGTAACCGACTGCGGCAGATTATTATGATCAAATTGAACAGACAAAAAGACTTGCCGCCATATTCATAAAAAATCTGCCCGTCTAAATCGGTCAGATAGTAAGAATGCTACCAATTTGAGGAATGCAGACTTTTTTGATGCTCATACACTATCACGTCTTTTTTTCTAACGGGGAAGACAGAGCTTGGGTGGTTAGACCCAGGCAACTTAGCAAATTAGCATGATAGTGGGCTGGGCACAAAGGTGGAAAAGGGAAATAATAATAGTGTTGGGTTGCTAACCTCATCGCCTATTGACACAATAAATTCAGATTCTCGCCCATTCACTCGATCGGTTTTTACGATCTGCTCGGGAAGAGAATCATTCTATGTTTTCTCTTTTCTTCCAGACAAGCATGGAAGTAATGTTTTTAATGCAATTAAATAAATACATATATAAGGACAAATCACACTGATTGAGCTAGCCCCAAAGTAAGTTTTAAACTTGTGTTATGGGATACTAACTCAACGACACTATATTTTTATGATAAATACATATATAGATAAACACCCAAGACCCAGGAAAATTTGAAAAAGGCCACTTTCCAACTTGCCCTGGCTGGGAATCGAACCCAGAACCTCCGGATTAGCGGTCTAGCGTGTTAACCATTACGCCATGGAGGTCGTCAAAATCGTCAATTGAGAGAAAAAACAAGTACCGTTATACTAAGCATACCTATAACATTTTTTTTATACAAGGTTGATCTTGCAAGCTTAAAATTTACCTTTTATAGTTCGATACCCTAAAAAGTTACAGAAATACCGGTTCTGAAATACAAGTAAATATTCGACATTTTCGTCGGGAGAGTGTTCGAACAAAGAGAATGCAGTCGCAAAAGGGTGGGTATAGGGGTCCAGCCGGCTAGGGGTTTGCAGGGGTCCGTGCCGAACTTGGATATTGCTACTGGATATGGCTATATTAATGACAAATTATATGCAATATTGTTTTGTATAATCTGCAACATGCATATCTATCACAGTATTTAAACTGAAGATTATTAAAACGTACTTTGTGATTACATTCCATGCTGGTCTGGGAGAAAAGAAAAATTTTAGAATGTACCAGCTGCTTTTCTTCCCGCGCACATCGTAGAATCCGATCAAGGCCATGAGCGAAAATGCAAATCATGCTAATAGGCGATGCAGCTAGCAATCCAATACTACATATTTTGATTTCTTTTTACAACTTTCCGCCTATCACGCTTAAATTTGTCTTTGAGTCTTGCGGCCCTGGGACCCGCAATACCCAAAATGCTCTGTGTGCCCCATTAGGGATTAAGACGTAAACTGATGTATGTATTGTGATTTTCGAACAAAATTTTACTAAAACGATCTTTATGTGATGTGTCCTGGTTTTGTGATTCGACTTAATTGAACCCTTTTTAGCTTAGCTTTAGCTGTGTGGTTTCCGGCAGAGTAGAATAGGACCACTCCAAGTCATCCCGTGGATGTCGTAGAAGGCGACTTAGGATACACAAATTAAACAAAGCAACATTAATAAGACATCTCCAACTCGTCTGCTGCTCTGGCTAATATATGGCTCTGGTAGTACAGAGAGGGTCGTGCTCCTGCAGTGGAGACTAAAAAAGACCTGATGATGATGAACACTTTATGAGTAGGAACTTACAACGGCCACAATCAGAAGGCAATTAAGGACTCTAATGAACACTGTGAGTGTAGTGTGTGACGGTAGTTGGAGAAAAAATAACTCGACTGTGGACGAAGATCACACCGGGCAAGAAAAGGGCTAACATCGCAAAAATCACAAGTTTATATACGGCAAGTTAAATACAAACTTGTAAAAAGATCTAGCACCGTAAGTCCTAGGGTCTGACGCATGTGCAATAGAGAATTGGTTATCGCGGCCCTGGATATCCGGCGCTGTCTGGGCGGATAAATCAATTGCGCTGGACGGTACAGTCGCCGTCATGTTACAACGCTTTACTATGTCTATTTAACTCGCAGGTTACTGTACCTACTTCAATATTGGTTTGGAAGTGTTTTTTATAAAGAGATTTTAGCCCCCAGGTCCTAAGACCCCATAATGGGAATGAGCCAGAATGGAAATCAAGTCATGCGATGCAGCTAGCAACTTATTTCTAGAATCACGCCCACTATCGGGTTAAACGTGGTCTTTAGGTCTTACTGCCCCAGGCCCAGGCTCTGTCTACCACTTTGAGGACAAAAACGTGATAGTGCCTTCAGAAGCACGAAGGAGCTCGAGAGTGTTAATCGTGAATGAACTCAAAATACTTTATTCCACTTATAGTCAATCCAATAAGCGACCATGCATGGGCATTTACATGTGAAAGCGTGGCTTTGCTCAGGGTTGCGTCTTTCTGTGTCATCTTTTCTCCGTATTAAAAAAAAGTGTTTTGGTAAGTATACAACGTGGTTCGATTACGGGTATGTCCCTTCCACGTTGTATACTCGTATATAAATAATAGGTACATATCACACTGATTAAGCTAGCCCCAAAGTAAGTAAAACTTGTGTTATTGGACAATAACTTAACAACACAATATTTTATAATATATACATATAACAATAAACACCCAAGACCAAGGAAAATTTCAACCTCCCATGGTGTGATAGTCAACACGCTAGTCCGCCAATCCGGAGGTTCTGGGTTCGATCCCCAGCCAGGGCAAGTTGGAAAATGGCCTTTTTAAAACTGTCCTGGGTCTTGGATGTTTATCTTTATATGTTATTATAAAATATAGTATCGTTGAGTTAGTATCCCATAACACAAGTTTCAACTTACTTTGGGGCTAGCTCAATCAGTATGATTTGTCTGTATTTATTTAATCTGAAAAAGGTATTTTTCCAACTTGCCCTGGCAGGGGATCGAACCCAGAACCTAATAGGTATGTTTATAGATCTAGGAGACACTAAGACGAATGCACCTTACTCCGAAATAAGCACTAAAATATACAAAAGCTTGTAGCAAATAGATTGATGCTCCGCAGTGGGCAGCACTTGGACAGAAGTCTAAAGGAGAAGAAGACAATAAAAGAAGCTTTTTCATCTACGAGTAAAATTAATGTTCTTTTTTATTTCCTTAGCTGAATTTATATAATTTTCTTTGATATTATATTAAACCTATTTTCTTAACTCGTAACGCTCACTGACCTTTACGCAAACCTTTCACTTTGTAAAGCCGTTCTATTAAGGTAACCTGGCGCTAATTGCGTCTACGAGTATCTTAAGCTTAACAGATGATAAAGTTCTAGGAAACGCGCTTTGATGTGCCAAGTTAACTATAGGTACATACCTCCTAAGATGTAAGAAAGGGCGGTGTGGTCATCCATCCTACCATGAATATACAGACACTCTATAAGGCCCAGACCACTTTTAGCGTGATGGGGGAAGAAAATCATGATAGTGGTGATGGGTTGCTAACCACATCGCCTATTGCTATGATTCAGATTCTCGCCCATTCACTCGAATGGCTTTAACGATGTGCGCGGGAAGAGAAGCAGCTGGTACATTCTATGTTTCTTTTTCTTCGAGACCAGCAAGGAAGTGTACCTATGTAATTTATGCATTTTTTTTTCATTCATCATTCAATTTTAAATAGTACCTTAGGCCACGTTTAAATGTTCGTGAGTATAATCTCACGATCGAAGAGGAATCTGGGGAAATAAGTCAATTCCATAATCAGAGGTTAGTAGCCAATCCTATCAATAAATCAAATACAAAATAGACTATAAATTTATTTTGTATGCATAACTACCTTCATCGTGCTAAAAGTGGCCTTTGGTTCTTGCGACCCTGGGCTCTGTCTGCTTGGAACCGCAAGACTCAACATGCTCTGTTTGCCCCATAAGGGATGAAGACGTGAGAGTGTATCTGTATCTACCCCCCGTGTGGTGCCGGGTCAGAATAGGACCACTTCATCTCTTGGACTAAAGGATTTAAGTACAAAAATCTCCAAGGAGGGTCAATCATGTTAATAGGCAAATGCTGGTCAGGGAGAAAAGAAAAAACGTAGAATGTACCAGCTGCTTCTATTCCCGTGCAGATCATAAAAGCCGATCTAGGGACTGGGCGAAAATACGAAGCGGTTAGCACCATCACAATTTTAATTTCTTTTTCCAACTTCTCGCCCACAATCACGCTAAAAGTGGTCGTTGAGTCTTGCGGCCCTGGAGTGCTATTTTTCATTTAGGGACTCGGAGAAACACTAAACGTGTAGTTTTCCAACTCACCACTCGCGTTCCGACGCGTTGCATCGTATTTTTGAAACCGGCGTGTCAGCGATAATTTATATTGTGTTACGCAGAAAATATCATAAATTTGTCAATGGTTTTCTAAACATTTCAACAAAAATAAAAAAAGCAGCGTGAATCGGAACTGATTCTCCATGGAACGTTGCTTTGACATTTATTCGCTACAAATGTCAAAATTACGAGTGGTCCAGACCACTCGTTGCAAATCCTTCGCATATGATCAATTCAAAAATGCACCCGTTTAGAAACACTCGCGCAAACCATTCGTAATGTGAGTCCCTAAATGAAAAATAGCACTCCAGGGCTCTGTCTGCTTATTCCCTGTGATATGTGTTTTATTAGTTTAGTTGTGTGCATAAAGAGTAAGATAAATAAATAGGAATCTATTTTTTAAAGGCGATGGGTCTCTGACCTGCAAGAGAGGAAAAACAGCTGGATTCACTTTGTTTTTTTTTTGCTCTTAGACCAGCATGTAGAGCAGATGAGTGATTTAATTTAAACCAAATCTTCAATTTAGTACCCAGTTCTATAGATAACAATAAGGGTCACTCCGTTATCATTTTCATCGGAAGCATTAATTTCATGTAGTTACCCATCCATTATGATGAGATAGTAAAGTTACATTGAACATTTGGATATGGAACACACTCAAACAAAAGTAATACAGTACCTATTTTAGAATTGGATTCTGTAGATATGAAAATCAGTAAATATGGGAATCCGTAGAAATGAAAATCTGAAGAAATGGGATTCAATCAATATCGATGCGATGTACCTAATACCTACTCGTATGTTTAATTTACTGAATAAACCTACAAAGTACAAATGTCTCACTTATAAAAAACGGACCCCAAAATCTAAGAAATCACAACTGTCGTAGATCATATGCCTACGAGTACTTTTTGAGCACTCTACTGAAGACTTTTAAGATCATATCTTTACACTTAGCCAGGAAGTCAGTATGCGTACATATATTTTCTTAGTTTTCTGAAAACGATTACAAAGAACTAGTGATTTCAGAAAACCAGCAACTATTTCGTTTTAGAGGATGGGTTGTAAGCCGACCTGCGCTGTCTCACCCCTTTTAACAACCCACCTTTGCTTTCCACTCACTAATTACTGAGTTCTCGAAGCTAAAACTTCATATCTACTAAAATCTAAAAAAGAAATAAGTAAAGAAAAATACCATTCAAATTTTGAAAGTATATAGTTAATTTTTTATCATGGATGTACGTCTATCCATTAGATTAATAGATAAATGTTGTTTTTTTTTATATATTACACCAAACATTCATGTAGGGTTTTTAGGGGATAAGATAGGGGATGTCGTTTCCTATGTGATAATGATTTTTATAAACAATGCAAAGTAATCATATATGTTCACAAGTTTAAGTATTTGCTTCCTTTTTTTGTCATAGCTAGGTCAAGTCACTTGTCAAATTAATACAACACACACATGTAAGCAGTAATGGTTATTAAAGTAAAGTAACGAACAAAGCAAATTAATCACCATAATAGCACAACCGTGAAGGTAAAAAATTTGAATAATCTGAAAAAGTGTGTAATTTGAGTTGTGTTATTTCCCTCGGCGGCCGTGTCATCAACCACGCAAGCCTTGTTGGAGTTGCCTGCTGGAAGCCAGACCAACACCACCACACCATGGATAAGGTAAGTTCTTTGTTTAGGAATTAAAACCCTTTACTGTGTCAACTTATTTGTGGTAATTGAAATAATGCCGCTATTATTTATTTTTTTACTTCGGTCACTTTACTCCTGGTAATTGAAAAAGAAATTCATAATAACTTTCCGCGCATCTTCCTTCGCATCTTTGGAATCTTGTAAAAATGCAGTATTTCATGCATTTCCGTTCAGCGAGCTTTGCCCGATTGATTTACCAATATCTTACTTTTTAGTTATTTTCTTTTACTGCTGTTATAATATACTCGTAGTGAATAACCCCTGAAGACCATTAATGAAAAAGAATTCATAAAGTAGGCCCTTATGTACTTTAAGCAGTTAAGTTCATAAAGTTTTGCCTAAGACACAATTACTAATAAATAGTATTATAACATGTAAATTGAAATATGTGATAAAATATTTTCCGTCAACTCAACTTCAAGTCTGTACTTTGAGTACACTACCAACTATGATGTCCTGCCATCGAATCACCCTGATGAAATATGAATATACTCGTAGATATTGTCCCAAACATTGTAATGGTATAAAATCAATAAATAACATTAATTGGTGGCATTTGGCCGTCATTTATGTAATATATGATTAGGCCCCTAATTAGGAATAGTGCATAATGGCATGACCAACCGAACGTGGCACTATTGCCGTGCTATTGCGGTTACTATATATACTATATAGCTGTTGTGTATACTGAGCTTCACTGACGTAATGGAGTCCCATTGAAAGGTTGTGGTCATATATTAATTACTGGTTATTTTATTATTTACTTATTTGTTAGATTTTATATGTGACCTGAATGAAACTGATCTGTCACTATCACCGAGGCTTTCCACGCCGGCCTTTGTGGGTGGATTTTGATGCGGTTTTTTTTAATAGATAGAGTGATTCATGAGGAAGGTTTGTACGTGGGGCGCACTATAAGTTTCCGGAATGAATATGAAAAAATACTATTAAAGGTACAAAATTAATTTATTGTTTTTCAAAATAATCTCCCTTGGCGTCTATGCACTTTTTCATTCGATGAAACCAGTTTTGAAAACTTTTGTGCCATTCCTCTGTGGTGACCTCTGAAACGTGTTTTTCATACTCCTCGACAGCCTCTTCTGGTGATGAAAATCGTTGACCGCGTAATTGGTTCTTAATTTTTGGGAACAGAAAAAAGTCACAAGGTGCCAGGTCGGGACTGTATGCAGGATGACTCATGAGTTCTACATTTTTCGCCTTCAAAAAGTCGTTTGTCTGTCTGGCCGTGTGAGAACTAGCATTGTCGTGGTGCAGGATGATACGGCGTTTACGGTTATTTTTACGGAGTTCGTCAATAACTTCCGGCAAACAAATGGTCGTGTACCAGTCACTATTCACTGTACGACGATTCTCTAAAGCAACAGTAGCCACGTGTCCAGTTTTATTAAAAAAAGAAGCAATCATCCGCTTAGATGCACTTTTCACGCGCGCCACTTTGGTTGGTTTCGGCTCATCTTGAAAGACCCATACGCTCGATTGCTGCTTTGTTTTGGGATCGTAGCAATAAATCCATGTTTCGTCACCTGTTACTATGTCCCACACCAAATTTGACGCACCTTCGTTGAATCTGGTAAGCATGGCACTGCACCAAGTGACGCGGTCCGTTTTTTGAGCCTCGGTCAAGTTGTGTGGGATCCACCGCGAGCACAGCTTTCTCACACCCAAATGTTTGTGTAGGATTAATTGTTTTTGACTCATGCCTATTTCTAAGGATGCGCGAATTTCATGGTAGGTCACATGCCTGTCTGTTTCAATCATACGGCGCACAGCATTGATGTTTTTGTTGGTCACAGCGGTGGACGGCCGACCATCGCGAGATTCGTCACTGAGATTGATACGACCACGCTTGAATTCTGCAAACCAGCTATAAACAGTTGTCTTGCATGGTGCTTCATTGCCAAAAGCTGTTTGAAGCCGAGCGATGCTCTGTTGAGCTGTCAAATTACACTTAAAATCGTAGAAAATCATACTACGAAAATTTTCCCGAGTTAAATCCATGTTGATGCAGACACACATGACACACATGTCGCCATAGTCAGTACGTATAAGAATTTAATAAAAAATTATGGAGGTGAAATACCTACTTACTATGTGTTTCTTAATACATATTTGAATAAATGAGTACCTATTTGAGTATAAGTCTGCGTTTTGTGATAAAACTGTGCCAGTTTTAGTAAAATGAAGTCTTTGTCGGTCATAGGTAGTCGGTTTACCAGTAGGCGTATACCTAATACCTTCCTACAGTTTTACTAACAATAGAGCTTGTATTCGAGAGAATGCCCTAGATTTCGATGCTTTGTGTAAAATTCAGCTGTGCAAATTCCGATACAGCCACCCACACCCACATTTATATAATAAGACATACATAAATAATTTATAACATTTTATAAATAATACATCACGTCTTTGTCCCTATTGGGGTAGACAGAGCATTTAAGTCTTGTGACTCTATGCAGACAGAGCCCAGGGCTGCAGGACCCAAAGGCCACTTTTAGCGTGATGGTGGGCGAGAAGGTGGAAAAAGGAATTAAAATTGTGACGGTGCTAACCGCTTCGTATTTTCGCCCAGTCCCGGCTTTTACGATCTGCACGGGAATAGAAGCAGTTCGTTTCACATTCTACGTTTTTGCTTTTCTCCCATACCAGCATGAAAGAATTATAATTTATATAATACTTACCTACTTAAATCATTCCTACATAAAATTTTTTTTGTAAATTAGCCATGCATGAACTTTTATTTGTTTCTAGAGGTACGAGTATAATCATTCAACTACATGGAAATTCAACCGAATGTGTAATGTTATCTTGGTTCCCAAGATACAGGGTCTTCCCAGTTTGGGAAATTTTGGTAATAAATGCATTTTATTACCTATTTATTTATTTAAAAAATACACCAATATCATATCCACACACTATCGCAATTGTACCCCTAATGGGACAGACGGAGTAGAGATATTTTGGGTTCTGCTGCTCTAAGCAGACAGAGCCCCAGGGCCGCAAGCCGGAAGACCCAAAGGCCACTTTTGGCGTGATGGTTGGCGAGAAGGTGGAATTAGGAATCAAAATTTAGTGCTGGGTTGCTAGCAGCATCGCCTATTAACATGATTCGCATTTTCGCCCATTCCCTCGATCGGTTTTACGATCTGCGAGGGAAGAATCAGCTACATTCATGTATATTGTAAGTTTTTTCTTTACTCCCAAACCAGCATGGAAAAATCATACCATAACTAGTGATGTGCCGTTCCCGGGAACGTTCCCGAATTCCCCGGGAACGTTCCCTTATTTCTAGGGAATGTTACGGAATATTGGATGTATGTATTTGTATTATAACCATATCAAGTGATGCATTTACGATAGTAAAATATATTTTCAGTGATAAAAAATACTCGTATTTCCGATAATTAAAATTACAACTTTCCCTGACATTTCCATTTTTTGGGAACATTCCGGGGAACGTTCCCGGAAATCTGGGGAACGGGAACGGCACATCACTAACCTTAACCAATATCATACTTAAATGTAAATAAAACGTAACACGTGTCTGTATTTACAGCAGTATTAGTATCTTCACTGTATTGGCTATGATAAAATCAATACATATGCTTCCTTTGGGAATTCAACCCTGGCCATTGTACACGCAGATCGTCCAATACACTATCATACTCGTATAAAGAACCTGTCACTCATAGCTCGCTTTAGGAAAAATAAATATAAAACATACAAATATTTTTTATTTGTAGTGAAACATATATTATCTATACTAATATTATAAAGCGAAAGAGTTTGTTTGTTTGTTTGTTTGTTTGTTTGTTTGTTTGTTTGTTTAAACGCGCTAATCTCAGGAACTAATGGTCCGATTTAAAAATTCTTTTTTTGTTGGGTAGTCCATTTATAGAGGAAGGCTTTAGGCTATATAACATTCCGACAACCACGCGAACGAAGTCGCGTGCACAGCTAGTATTAGATAATATTTAAGGTGTAATGATTTTGATACAAACTGGGATGAGTACGGGAAATCCGGATGAAAAAAAAATTGTAGCGCAGGAAAATTACACTTAAATAAGACTTGATTTATATTTTTACAGAAGTGGCTCAACAAAAACCAGTCAGTAGTTGTACTTAGTTAATGATTGTTCAGTTCTGGTTCAATACAATATAACCATTGACACGATAAGAAGAAGAATAATTGTTTATATTTTAGATTTTTAAAATCAAATTTAATGCTGGCGATTCAATAGATTCTTGAAAAACATATGAATGTCCCTACAACAATGAAATATCTTATTATTAAATGTTAGACTTTTGTTGCAATTTAAGGTGTTTAACTGTTTACGCTACCTATCTAGGTAGGTAGAAAGCATCTGCTTTCTCTCTGTTTTTCAGACACTTGGTTGACTGGAAGAAACCGCTTACTGGGATAAGCCGCCATTGTACATTTTATTTTGTAGTGCATATTATTTGAAAAATGAATGTAGAAATAATAGAGACAAAAACAAAGTTAATTCCGAGAAGATAAGTTATTGAAAATATGAAGAAATAGTTTATAAATAGGAACACTGCCTATTTTAATAGAATTAGGCAAACTGTCTACACTACCTTTTCTTTACCAGCCTATTCTACTTCTGTACTACTAACAGGCCTTTCCCAATAAAGGGAGCATTTACCCACTACCAGTTTCTTATTATACTATAAATATATAGCATAGGTATCTTCTGTTTCAGGCTAAGGAAAGGGGCATCCTGAAGCTGGAGCCTCGGACCAGGGTGTCGATAGACACTAGGTCCGAGCTGACACCACAGGTAAAAAAAATAAAATCTAATAACTATTGTATTCATTCGTTAAGTTGAATTCTTCATATTCGTAATTTTTATTTTGGATGACCAATGAGGTTTAATTATTAGTTTCTATAATCCTGAATTATAACAAATTAATTAATATTTATTTATCTGTTTTTAAACTTGTTCAAATAGATTTACCTATTAGCGAAAGGCTGGTATAGCGCATTAAATAAAGGAGTGTGGCGATACAATAAAATAGAAAAACATGAGCAAGATTTATTGTTTAAGACGCCAAATAAAAATAAAAATAAAACTAAAATAAAATAGTTAAAATACCCTGACTTAGTAAATTTCTAGATAGGTACTTAGTTCAAAGAAGTTTACGTAAAGTACGAGTTACTAACGTCACAAAGTAATTGTATTTTTAACCTTAATTATACTTATCTAATTTTATTTAGTGAAATACCTCTATAAGAAAGTAAAATATTTGTTAGACAGGAAGGTCTGTCTGTAAACTGATTGTTATAAAAGCGTCTTGCATATATCACTTCTTTTATTGCATCGTGGGTAAAAATATAATAGGATGAGGGAATTGTCCTAAATTTTGTATAAATGAGTATCGATTGAGTGACCTTTGTTCATGAAATCACTTCTTAATTATTATGCGGAGTGATTCAAGCGGGGGGGGGGGGGGGGGGAGTGTTAATGGAATGAGCGCGCAGGGCTGTCTCGGGTTACTGTTTGCTTCGCTCTAATTTGGCAGCTCTAGTTAGTGGAACTTACCTACATAAAAGTCCAGTCGCCAACGGGTTGTTTTTAAATTTTTGCCGTAGAGGTATTTTGTGTATTTTTATTTTCATGCTGGTCTGAAAAAAAACCCTAATGCCAATTCATGTATCATATTCATGACACCTTATAGTTACTACTCTTTAGATAGATGGACAAGGAAATGAGAAATCAGTTTTTATTACCTTTTAATATTCAAAATAAATTTGGAAAATGCGCGTAAAGCTGCAGACATGACAGTAGAGGCTCACAGGTTTAGCTCTTTTAAACATCCACCCTCAAATAATCCCAAATATTTTTAATGTTGCCAATACAAATCGAGGACTGTTATTTGTTTTTTTTTTGTAGTGAAAACTTCTTTAGGCGCGTTACTTGTGCATTATTTGAGATGGAAAAAAACCATTTAACTCGCGTCACTGTTACCTTGTAACCGGCACCTCTGTTTTCACTTCTTTTGGCACTCCCGGAGTGCCACTGTTTTTTTTTTATTCGAGGTAGGCACTCACAAGACCACCAATCTGTTTAGTTTCATAATTTATGAATTAGTTTAATTTTCAAAACACTATTACGTTAATAAAAATTACCTATAATATTTATTTCATCCCTTTAATGTATCGTATACAAACAAGGTAGGTTTCTGTCGTTTTTTCGCACTTTTCGTTATTGTTAACAGTGGCAACTTTAGTCTACATGTGCCAATGTAAGAAATTTAATGAATTCTAGATGCTTGTGTAGGTAATTGCTCATAGCTGTAAGACTGTTACGCCCTATCCCAAATCTAAGCTGTAACTGTGTTTTCACATCATTTTAAAAACATATCCACTATTTTCTACATCATTGGGTGCATTCACAAATAATCAATGGATGTTAAACATTCCAACTTCGCATGTTTCATAGCAATCAAAGTTACGGCCTATTTAGATATTCAGTAGGTATTCAGCGCTTTAAGTAGCGGAAATTAGCGTAAAATTCAGATTCAATTTTCCGCTTTTCATCACACTACCACACGCACTAGATCCACACTGCATTGCTGTTGCATTAAATATGAGCCGATGAATTTTGATTAGTTTCCATTAGCATTTGGTTGATTGCTTTGGCTACAGAAAATTAAATCCTTGTTTTGGCTCGGTTGTTGGCTAGTTATTAAAACTCTAATTTCAAAACAGAAATCATATGTATACGTAGATACTATCTCCCACAAATACCTATAAACCTACAATAAAATATTAAAAGACAAAGGAGGTTCTCCATTCTGTTGTGTCATTTAAAAACCGTGTCTTTTTAATTGTAAGATACTCTCAGATAGGTCACATTCATTAACAATTTTTTTGTTAATATAACTGAAAAAAAAACAGTAGCACGCCGGGAGTGCCGGCAAAAGTGAAAACTTGAACAAGGTGGTGTGGGTCATCCAAGTAAAGCAATTTGCTTGTGAAGTCGAGTTTTGTAAACGATTTTTTTGAGTTTTAAAATCGAAATCATGCTTTACATCGTCGACACCCCTATCCGGAATAACTAATCAGCTCGCGATTGGCGCTCATTGCCGCTGAAGATGGACTGCCCGAAGTCACGGGACAGGGCGCGGTAGATCACTAATTTATACAGAACACCTTCCTTAATCACAGACACCGAAACTAAAGTTGTAATGCTGAAAGAGAACCTATGTCTAAGAAGTAGCTACCGCCGTATCAAAGATACGGGGCGCCCGGGCTACAGGGGCCCCAAACGTGTAAGAAAAAATCGTAAAATTTTATCCACAATATAAATCAAAATTAGCATATACGTAAATGAACAATCATATTAATATAAGAACGATATGATCTTAGTTTTTTTTAAAGATATTCTAACATATTTATTTAATAAAATGTGTGCATTTCTATATTTATTTATGTACTAAAAACCCTTAAGGGTTAAAGGGTAATTTTGATATAATTTATTTGCTTGATTGGTGTGGATGTCGTCGGCGCGAAACAAAGGCCGCGTCTTTGTAAAAGTCTATGCAAAAGCGCGCCGAAACGCTTTCGCGCGCCAATCAATTTAAGGAATACTTTACAGGACCCGTTTAGTTCAAGCTACTACCACTGAATCCTCTGTTTATGGTGAAAAAAATTTTCTAGTTTTTTTTTTTTAATTATTAGAAGAGATTTGATTAGCTCAAGGGAGTCTGTGAAGAAACCGAAAATATAGGACCGGAAAAAAATCTATCTGTATAAGGACCGCCCGTAACAAGTTTCTACGATCAAGAATTAGCTTAGTTTACTAATTATTTTAAATTTTTCTGTATACCTATTTAATAGCTAATTTGAAAGGAAATGCTATCACAGTCGCAAACAAAAGCAGGGTAGGTAAAATTTTTTTTGCAATAAAATAAAATACGAGTGTGTTTTATTTGATGACTTAGCGAGCTGACTGTACCAAATTCAAGTTTTGGTATTCGTTCGGACATCAAATTAAATAATTTAAAGAGTGGTATTTGTTCGGAATAGAAAATAATTAAAATTCAAAGTAATACCAGTAGTATTCGTTCGTGGTATTGGATCGGAATAAATCATCAGATTTATATACTACGAATTTAAATGTTCATCTGTTCGGATTATTTATCTACTAATCCGAACAGATGAACATTTTTGAATGAGGAAGATATGTAATCAACGTGTCCCTTGCGGGACAGGTGAGTTTGATAACCAAACCTAAACAGTACTCTCAAAGCCCAAGTCCGAGTTCTAGTTTGTACATCATGGCATAATAAATTATGAAGCTCATTCAAGACAATATCACCTTGCCTAGGGCATAGCAGCGGGGCAGCGAAGTAATTTGCTTTTATAGCGTACAGTCTGCTACAAAATGATCAGTACTTACCAAAGAGCTAATATGTAAAACTAGAGGAGACACCACCATTTCACGGTTTTGTCCCTTTCAATTGTAGCTATCACCATTACCTTCACTTAGTCGCTTGCTAGCTTTTATACGCCTAGTACTTTCGACAGTTTATAAGTGAAAACCATAGAAAAAAAAATTGTAAACATAATTAAAAATGCCTTGGTGTGTATTACAATATGGTAAGAATAATTCAGTGAAAAAGGCAGTGTTAAGAAATAACTTTATTTCAGTAAGTAACCAGATATCATTGTTTGAAAATTAAATGCGTATATTTACGCCGCTATATATATCTAAATATATATAACTCAAAGGTGACTGACTGACTGACTGACATAGTGATCTATCAACGCACAGCCCAAACCACTGGACGGATCGGGCTGAAATTTGGCATGCAGGTAGATGTTATAACGTAGGCATCCGCTAAGAAAGGACGCGAGCGAAGCCGCGGGCAAAAGCTAGTTCATAAAATAAAACAGGTGCCAAGTTTGAGATATTTGGTCTATATAGGTATTCTTTTTCGTGCCACATACACAAACTGCGTACGCTGGTATTATATTTTGAAAATCTCTTACGTTTTACACAACTTTACTAACTTAGTTTGCCTTCTAAAACACGGAGAAACTTGAGTCTAGAATGAAGTCTAGAAGTTCAAAGCTAAAGTCAGAAACTATCGAGCTGGCTTCGATGCAATTTTCACCGACGTCACGTGTAGGTAAAGTTTTGTTCAAGAATGTTTAGGAACATGAACAATGAACAAACTCGTGCCTAAAGGGGCAGGTTGCTAATTTAAAAAATAAAAATATTTATTTAAGAGTTCCCTTACTCTAGACAGAATTAGAGTTTCCCATACAAACGTACTTAGTCTACGTTTTATTTTGAAACGACATGTCAGATCTCGGTAAAAATTTGTAACTTTAAAGAAATTGCATATATCGAGGGTTATAATTGGTTTTCACAGTCAAAATATGAACTTGAAAGAGAATATAGTGTATTATATCATTTTTGACCATCAGTATGGAAAATGTCTACACCCTTATATTTTCTTTCAAGTTCATATTTTGACTGTGAAAACCAATTATAACCCTCGATATACGTAATTTCTTTAAAGTTACAAATTTTGACCGAGATCTGACATGTCGTTTCAAAATAAAACGTAGACTACGTTTGTATGGGAAAGTCTAGGGTAAGGCGATTCTTAATATATTACTTTTTGGCAGAAAAAAAACGAAAGATTTGTTTGTGATTGACTGTACTGAGGTCGAAGATATATTTCTCACCACGCCTCACAATAATAGCATCTTTATTAATTTACTATTATTGAATAAGGCCCAACTCGCACTGAAACACTACCAATATATAAATTAAAAAAAATTGTTATAAAAATAAATTATTTTACGTACAGTAGTAGTTTATCATATTTCTTTTTCTATATATTAACAATTTCTTTTTACATAGTTATGTTACACAGGTCAGGGTCACACACGTAAAAAATCAGTTAGGCACAATACCTATAAAAAAATACATAAATGTTAGTGTGTAAAGCTAAAACTGATGTGAGATTTTCAACTTGCCTTATAATATCTAACGTCACTGCAGTACCCACGATGCGAACAGGTAGCTACATTTCAACACATTAGGTATTTTCGCGCTGCACTGCATTTGCCTCGCACGAGTCGCGTTGCCATTTTCTAAGCGACTTCAAGAAAGAGAAGGAAACCTTTATAATTTCATCCCCGCGGTTCGTCAGCATTTCCTGAAGTTGATAACAGAAACGAAAGTAGAAATGTTAAGATCTGGTTTACATCATTTATGCTATTAATCTAAAAGGTACTAAAAGGTAGCATGGCAGTTAGAGAAAAAAGCCACAGACGAAAAACAGCTGCATTACAGGTACAGCAGTTTATTGATTAATTTTATATTTAAATAACATATTTAAATCTTTTATAAACGCCCTTAGGACGACCTCTCCAAAATCATTCAAATCAAACTCCTGAAGCGTCTATAAACGCTGAGTGGTCACGTGAGACGTGCCGCGGGACGGCCTCTTAATGGCCACTCCACTACGCAAATCACCTGTATACACAATAAATCGCTGAATTTATTGCCACATGCGCGGCGGTCCTTTTTCGCTCGCCTCTTCGCCACAGTCCAATCATTGTCCCAGTAGCCACAACACCCTCTACAAGGAGAAAATAAAAAAAAAGTGCATCGGTAAAATTATCTTACTGTCTGGTGCGTTCAGTTAAAATTCAAAAAGAAAACTCATCATGAGAATTGTTTTCGCAAATTTGAAAATTATGTTGGTGATTTAATTCTGCAAAAAGCCACATCTCTAATTAAAATCTGACATGAAAGTTATTGCTAATTGAAAATAATTACAGTGGGTGAATGTTTTTAGTAATGAAATTGGTATTAAAGTTCGTTTGATTAAAAAGCTCTAGTTCGCTTGCAATCTCTAAATTAACTGAATTGCTTTGCAAAATTAATTGAAGGAATTAAAAAATGATTACTTACTCGAGTTATTAAATTCATACTTTAGCAAAGTTTGTAGTTTTTTCTTTTAAATAACAGCACGTTTATAATCATAACATAATACCTACATAATGTAAAGTAACAAGAAAAAGGGCCTGCTAAAGCCAAGTTTCTGTATTAATTTATTTTGATTCTGATATAAGTGATACAATTTGTTATTAAGATTTTCTTGAATACTGCGTGTACTTTGAAGCACTTTTTAGACCCATAAAAATCATTTGAAAACTAAATGTTAATTTGAGTCAAGTTTTAATATTGCGGGAAAGCGACATAGTTAATTAAAAGAAAAAAAAACTTTTTCAAATCTTGAACTGCGTAATAAAATCATTCAAACTAACATAAAACGAAATCACATCCGACCGTCTTAAAACTATTTTCTGTAGCGAATCACAGAAAAACGTCTTGAAATCGGTATATGGGTGTAACTGTACTTTGCGCTACCTGAAAGTCCTGAAACATAATCTTGCTTCGTTATTTATATTAACAAGAGCTTTCAAGAAGTCTTGTTTTGTATTTATTATTTGAGGATTTTTATGTAACTAGCTGTGCCCGCGACTTCAACCGTCTTTTTTACGTAGCCTAAGTTACACCTTATAACACTAGCTATCTGCCTGAAATTAAAAAAACGTCGTGCAGATCATTGCCCAGCTGTAGTGCCCAAAAGGCTAGCAGCATAGCCACGTTGGATGGCAATTCTTATTCGTTGAGCGAAGTAATTGCCAGCCCTTTGATTACCCGACATCTCGATCAAATAAATAAGGCCGTGTACGAGTAGCTCTTTATCCTACGGCAACGTGGCCAGAAGGCTTTGATGGCTTGTATGACAATGCTTGTTTTCTGAAATAGACATATGTGGTGAATTGTTGCTAAAATATGCATTGATTTACTTGACTAGGTCCTAAGGCCCCCAAGTAGGGCAGAGAGCTTCAACAGTCTTTCGCTAGCAATCGGTCGTTGGCTACGCGCTCACTTCGAGCCTGGTTATCCCGATTGTCTTCATCTCCGCTGCCACAGTGCAACGCCAGGTCTGCTTGGGATGGCCGCTTGTCCTGACGAGTCCTGGGGTTGCCAAAATATACTAAAACTATTTTAAGTATAGATTCAGTCACACTCCCGAACCTAGGTATACTCGTAGGTATATATTAAAGTTAATTTTGTAGCCCTTAGTTACATATATTGAAATCTTGTACTCAGAACCACGAAAAGAATAGGTACAAATCCGTATTGAAATAAAGACTTATTTTTGTAAATTTTCTTCTTCCGTATTTCTAATAAATGGCTTACTGACTACTATGCGCGCCCGTTGCTCTTGCCGTTCGCCGGCCGCCGCACGTCTGTCGCCCGGTCGCATACGCATTTGTTATATGCTGATATCTTTGGTTATTATTATGAAACAGGGTAGATATGACGGAATATGTATTTTAATTTTGCTTAAAGAGAACCTTCTTTGAATATTGCTAGTAAATTCAAAATAGGTACGGGGTAGACAGAGCCCAGGACTGTACGACCCAAAGACCACTTTTAGCGTGTAACGGAATCAAATACTTAATGATAGGTTGCTAGCCGCATCGCCTATTAACATGATTCAGATTTACGCCCATTCCCTCGATCGGCTTTTACGATCCGCGCAGGAGGAGAAGCAGCTGGTACATTCTAAGTTTTTTCTTTTCTCCCAGACCAGCATGGAAGCGAATAGAAATATATATGTGATCTAACCAAAGTATGTGTTAAATTAAACGTCTTCCCCTGCCCAGTAAGTTTGAGCCATGTGATTTTTTTTCTTTTGTAGCCCTATTTTTTTTTATATTTTACTGTTACTTGGGGTAAGCAAACAGTATCATGGACAGAATGTACCCTTAAAGTCAGTATACAATGTCAGTACGAGTATACCTTATAATATTATTTTTATCGTACAGGGCTCATACGACCACGGACCGGCATCCCCGCAGCCGTCCGTGGACCGACTATCAGTGACCTGGGCGGACCCTGGGAGCATGGCCTCATCGGGGGTCACTGAGGTCAAGTTCTCACCTTCAGCTGGTGGTGAGTGGACTTACTTCTTTATCTTTTTAACTTCGTCTCATCTAAGCGCGTTCCAGTTACATGCTTAGCTGTGCTGCTTCGGTGCACATTCCTTCTTTTTCTTCACCAAAGAGGAAATGCATGTCAATGGTCACTAAGGATAAAAAAGAAAATGCACAAATCATAACAAAATTTTCTCATAAAATGTTATACAAAGTGGAAGGGACATACCCGTAATACCTAAATCGAACCACGGGCTATACTAAAACACTAAATAAAGTATATAATTAATTTTTTAAGACAAAAAACCAAAAAATAAATCGATTTGGCACTTTTGTTTTATGGAAATGCCGAAATTTATTTTTGTTATTTGGTGTTATTTTAATTGCACTATACTATAATGATCTAGTATAGTCCGTGGTTTGATTTATTACGGGTATGTCCCTTCCACGTTGTATAACTTGTATAACAAAATATACTGTTCATATTTCGATATACTTATGTGCCTTGGGGAAGGTTGTTTAGTCACATTGACTGAAGTCTCTTATAATAGATTCAGTATATTTTATTAGACTCTGTATATAGAAAATCCTTACATATTTTCGACAAGAATACCTTCTTGATCGCATAAATAATATGGAGTTTTGTATAACATTTTCCGTACTCTACTACTACATAACTCTATATAAAAGCAACAACTAAGCTCAGCGAAGTTTTATTCTGCAACGCAAATTTCTATTGCGAATGTATATATAAGTAGTGCGTATAAATATATGCTTACTTCTGTTTTGATTTTTCTATGAGAAAAAGTGGTTTATTCCATGTAGTTCAATTGTTCAGTTCAGTTTACTTAGTTTGGATGATTTTCGGGATTCACACCTCAAATGAAAATTCGAAACCGTTATAGGATTACCTACTCGCGTGTCTGCACAGCGTGTCTGTCTATGTCTGTCTCCGTCTGTCATAGTCTATGACAGACGGAGACAGACAGACACGCTGTGTAGACCAAAGATATAGGAGGTAATAGGTACATTTACGAGCCACAATTTGCAACTCGTACGGTTAAGTTAAGTTACTGGAAGTTACTGTTAAGTTAGTTATAGTTTTTGGGTGCACTTTTAGATAGCTATAAATGATACAAAGAGGCGTGTTGACGGCTATGCGTTTATTTTAGCACACTTTAGTTAGAAGTACAGAATGCGGCAGCGGCCGAAAATAAGTTGCTTACATTGCACTTTTGATGTACGGTCTAGACTCGTACATCCTTTCTTGCTCTTTGGTGCAGACACTGTGTGTGGTCTATGACTCATAGACCACAGCCAATTTGCTCCGAAACTACCGGGCCGATTGAGTTATTTATTGGTACACATATGTGTTGGTCGGTGGTTCAAAGACGGACAAACGAATTTTAAACATGGCGGCAACTTTTTGTGGATAAATTAGAAAACTAAAAAAATTATTACAAACTATGCATATTGTAACATATATATCAATATCTCCAAAATTACACGGCCTAAAATTTTTAAAATAATACTGAAAATTGTTACTTACATATAGATTACACGAAATGTCAATCAATGTAACTACGGAACCCTCATCCCATTATTTTATTCTAATATGCAATGGTAACATTTAGCGATATAGCTCGTAAAATGATTACATCAGCACCCTATTTTATCCTTTTATTTGTGAGACCAACCGCAGTCCATCCACTTTAAAACTTTTATTACCTGCAGAATGGCTGGCTATAATTTAGAGATGAGGGCTGGCCTGCTGCCCATCAAGTTTTTGCAACCTCGAAACAGCGGTCATCTCAGAGCGAAATTTATTAAGGGGAATTTTAGATAATACAATTTGTATTTTCATTATTTTTGGTTGTTATCGGACAGTCCTTAAGGGTCCCTTACCCTAGACTTTTCTATACAAACGTAGTCTAGCTTTTATTTTGAATTGACACGTCAAATTTCAAGAGTATTTTGTGATTTCAAAGAAATTGCATACGTATATGCTACTATATAATTTGTTTCGACAGTCAAAATATGAAGAAAGAAAAAAAAAAAGTGTAAAAGTTTTCCATACTGTTGGTCAAATGTGATATGGTTCACTATATTCTCACTGAAAACTAGTCATATGCCTAGATATACCTATGCAATTTATTTGAAATAAAAACAATTGCTGAAATCTGACATGTAGTTTCAAAATAAAAGCTAGACTACGTTTGTATGGAAATGTCTGATTCTGTGTAGGGTAAGAAAATCACACGTAAATGCTACGGTTTCAAGTGCTACACACTTTGCTATGTACGTGTTTGTGTGCGTATATGTGTGTTTTTTCTGATAGAATGTGTGTGTTTTTCTAGATCAAATAAATCTATATCTATGTCTAATAAGTAGGTATAGGTATGAAAAATGTATTGAATGTAAAGAAAAGTTAAGAATACGACCTGGGTCGTAACCTACGAATATATTCGTAGGTTACGACCCAGTCTGTTAAGGAATTTATTAGACACATTTAAGTTCTTCGATCGTCTACTAAACTTATTTATGTTTTTTTTATTTAAATTAAAAAAAACTTAGGAACTATTTTCATGTCGTTGGAGTAATTTCCATATCTCCCGATTCTCAGTGTACTTGAACAATCCGTCGTTTGTATGAATGTTTGTGGACGTTGGACGGTAAATATTATCTTTGTTAATAAAATTTTTAAGTTCGAACAAGAGCCAGTACAGTCAAGGGGTTTTATATAAGATAAAATAGTCAGTAATCATGATTATGGCAGGTGTCATAAGTTCTATTGCAATAGCCCAGCATCAGTCCATCCCAACTTCATTCCATAACCTATAAACCTTTCCCTTTTCTTGCAATAGATCCTTCTCCTGCCTAAACCTATTCAAGAGTATACCTTACATTGGTATATCCAAGAATGGGTTTTGGCAGGAGCGTCACATTACAACAACTTATCCAAAGGGCCTCTACGTGTTGGATCTGTATCCCCACGCAAGCCTCTCAAAGGACCGGGGTGAAAAGACTCGTGAATCCAAAGGAGATACATATAAATACAGTGTAAACCCTATGTAACGTCACTCGATTTAACGTCCAATTACTT
This sequence comes from Acrobasis repandana, assembly GCA_963576875.1. NCBI lineage: Eukaryota > Metazoa > Arthropoda > Insecta > Lepidoptera > Pyralidae > Acrobasis > Acrobasis repandana. Next base: position 6,843,512 of record OY756214.1, read on the forward strand.
ATAACGTCGAAATTTCTTGGCTCTGGTTGGTTTGCATTGTTTTGTATGACTTATATCTCTATGAAGCGTTGCACCCACTCCAAATAACGTCAAAAATACGTCATCATTAAGCAATAAAGAGTACTTTCATTGCAGATGCGGACCGTTTTTTTTTAATTTTTTGTTTGTTGCTTTATTGTCTAGCATGGATTTAGCAAGACTGACCCCATCATACGTACCAGAGATTCTAAGAAATTCATTCTTTTGTTGGTTGTAATTACTTGCCCGTGTTTACGTCGGCCGCTAGAATGTCGTTAGGTTGTTTTGGCAGGCAAAAAAAAATATCACGAAGATAACAGACTTTTTCATGCGTCGACGGACTACAGCAATATGGGTTGTTAAAAATAGTAATATTAATGTTTGTATATTCACAACTTTATACTTTGTTAGTAAAAACATATTTTAATAGTAATAATACGACAACTCTCTATAACGTCGTAAATGAGCAGTCCCTTGAGTGACGCTACATAGAGTTTACACTGTAATATAATAATAATGCATATTATTATTATTAACCCCATTCCTGTTGACCGATATAGGCAGGTACTGTTGATTCATTTACTGGTGGATGAAATAGGTAGGCTTACACAACAAGTTGTCTGAGGGTTGCTACACCCTTATTCGGCCCGGCATTGCCGGTTTTGCAGTATTTAACGAACTACAAAGCCGACCCACAGCAATTATATCGGCTTTTTCCCTGAATATTTATCTACATATATTTGATTTTACCGCCCGGCTGTGCCGATTAAAATGCCAGCCCGAATAAGTGTAATGCAAAGCAACTCTAAGATTGCAATAGTGCACGCAACTGCTTGCGTCTCAATAGAAATGTATATTTTTGAAGACTTCTTCTTCTTATATTTAAGAGCTGGGTTCTTGTCGGTGGAGTGCCTTTCATGTCTCTCTTTCTTCCGCCAAGTTTTTCAAGTTAATTTTTGCAAGGTCTGTCTACATGAAGATCCTATTATTTTCAAAAATATAGAGGTAAAGAAATATAAATATATTATGGGTAATTGAAAACTGATGGTAATGGCTTCCATCACAAACAAAAGAAATACTTTCCATGATTATTTTCTTTTGGAATATATAAGTAGGCTAGTGAACATGGTAACAAGTGTATATTTCTGTATCGCTATACAGAGTGTTCCGACGACGAAGACTACTCGGCTAGTTTAAGCGCCGTGCTGCGGCAGCGCCGTGCGAGCGTTCGAAGGTCGCGGAAAGGCCGCTCCAGAAGACCCTCGTCGCCATTCCTCGTCGAAGAAGTTCGTAGGAGGTCTTCAGTTTTCACTACAAGTTCTGGAGAGTGAGTGTTATGCCTTCTTCGATGCTTTGACGCAATTGAAAACTAACGGTCATATTACATTGTAAAGTAAGTAAATTAAAGACTTGGCGATCCTAATTAAAAATAAAGGTCCGCGTCAGATCTGAAGCTCTGCGTCAATTTGGTAAGTATTTGAATTCGCTCTCAAAATACTTTTGGCGAAAAACCGGAAGACACAAAACTTCAAACTGGTAAGAAAATTAACAGAAGAATTGCACAGTTCATGGTCAGTCATGAAACTAACGAAACACCAGTCAGTGAAAGGACCGAGAACATTTCATGACCAATTTATGGACTGTTTGGCAGGTTGTCAGTTATTGCATTTGGAGTTTGTGTGTGAGTGTTTGGCATCTCTCTCTTTTTGATCATACGTAAGTCTCGTAGTGTAGTTCTCACTTTTGCCCGTGACGTCAACAGGCTGGCCAGCATGCGGAAGGGCCGCGAGGCCAGGAGGTCCTCGTCACCGTTACCTGAACAACTGCGGAGGGAATCTTCAGTTTTCACATATTCTGGAGAGTAAGCATCATCTTTTTACTATATCGAAAAAAATCTTCTAGAACCCTAAAAAATGACTTCGACTTCAGAGGAGCAAAAAAACACCTTGATTGTAGAACCAGCTTCTCCCACCCCGCATTGAAGAAGTCAACCCCTTTGGTCATATATTTGTTTATATAATATATATAGTACTTAAATGGACAAGCCATCTGTTACTACTACTGATTCCCGTCAGTCTGTAATGCCATCAACGTACTAAACCTTTGGATCCCATCCGTCCCATCCCAAGGCTCTGTCTACCCCAGTATGCATATGGCTTAGTAGTATAACTCTGGTCGTTTCCAATGCATAATTTTCCACAGCAAGGTATTTTCTATAATTATGATCGTGAATTTTCTTCTATTTAATTAATTGAGTCCTTATATACTTATATCTATTTAAGCCAGTTTTACATGTTGATATTTAAAACTAAAGCTACCTACCATGAAATGAATTTGTAACAAGAAAAAAAGACCCCTGTGTATTGTCCAACAGCACCGCTATATCAATGGAGGAGGTGCAATCTGCCGTGGTGACACAGGAGCAGATCTTCGAGAACATCCACGTGCACAAGGAGGTGCTGAGCTCCGTCAAGCAGGAGCCCATCGAGATGAGGAGGAAACTCAAGATTGTAAACCAGGTACAAACGGTTAATCAGATACCTGTGCCACCGTGCACGTCACGCACTAAGTAAGGTGGCACAGGTATCTGATTAACCATCTGTACTTCAATGGAATCGATTAACATCACCAAGAATCAAAGAATCATTAGTAGACTCTCTCGTGTTTTACCTGAACTAGCCAAACTTTATTCAAATCTATACGGATAAACATATTTATTTCCAACCACCTTACTTCCCATGAACTTTTACTTACATTATGCCTGCTACATATATCTACTTAGTTAATGACTTCACATCAAAAGTATTTAATTATTCTATTTTAGTAGTTAAGATAAAACTTCCTCATTACACCAACCATAAGAAGAACAGCTTAAAAATAAACTTAAAATATAAGTAGGTACAAAGGCGGGCCTATCACTAAAGCGATTTCTACCAGCCGATCTTCTTCTTTTTCTCTTCGTCTTAGCGCGTTCCCGGTTGCATCCTCAGCTGTGTTGCTTTGCTGGGCTCCGGCCCAGGGTGCGCTTTACCGCTTTTTCTTCTCCAAATATAACATGCATGTCAATGGTCACCCAAGGATACCAAAGACCTTGCAAAATGGAGAAGAAATAGCCGGAACAGTTATGATTTGGCTATAGTTTTACGACCTGCCGCCTGCCTGACGTCAACCCTCTTTGGGAATGTATTTGTAAGTTTTACAACCGGCCGCCGCCCGACGTTAACCCACCTTGGGCATGCAATTGTAGCACGAGATGTTTGTGCTTAGTCCTTTAGTCGCCTCTTACGACATCCACATGAAGAGATGGAGTGGTCCTATTCTAACCCGGAACCACACGATTTCTACCAGCCGATATGAGTAAATTTTGGGGGTTGGCGCAGTATAAATAGAAACAATCATACACACAACTAAATAAACCAGTGACAATATATATAAAATAAATAAAAGTACATTTGAAATACATACCTAAACGAATACTAAATTTAACATATAAGAGATAATAACGAAACAATTACAGTATGAAAGAAGTTAGTAAAGTTACCTAGCTATTCTGTAAATAAGAGCATATGTTGCAGGCTAAAGCGTACATCAAGCGGCACGAAGGCCAACTTCAGCAAAGGCTAGCGCAATCCAAGAGCACCAAAGATATCTACGCGCGTTTCAGCATATTATTGACGACGGTAAGCAAACAACGAACTATTATATTTAATGCTTTACATAATAGAACACATGTGTAGTCATGAATATGAAAGTACGTGCAATAGCTAAATTGAAAATATGTGATAAAACATGTTCGCTACGACATTAAATTCAATAGTATCGCAAACAACTTTTCCCATAGAAATATGAAAATAGATACGAGTAGGTATTCAACTTGAGCAACCGACTGATTAAGTTTCCGTGTGAAGTATTTTTATTTTTCAGGGAAGTTTTATATCAATCGTACGCAATATATGTATTACTCTGTATTATAAGTTATTACTCATATAAAATACAAATTAGCTTTAATCATATTCATATTTCAAGCTGTAAACTGATACGCAACAGTTTATCATAGGCTGCAGATCATGCAAAGAGCTATGTTAGGTGTGGGTAGATCATCATCATCATTGTCACCATCATCGTCATCATCATCCGAGCGTCGACCCCGAGGTACCCTACCTAACCGAGGTTGCTGGTTTTTACAGAGTGACTGCCGTTTGACCTCCGCCACCTAAAGGGTAGACCAGAACCAATCCCAGGATAAGTTTAAACAAACGCTAGATGGCGTTAGGGACCCACGCTTAAGTGCCTTCCGAAGCACAGAATCATCTTTCTTCGGATAATCAGGTGATTCAAGCCTTTTTTTGTTACGCGGAGAAAATCGGTTACGGGAGACCGGTAAAATTATATGATGCTACCACTAAAAACACCCCTCAGCCGCTATGGGCCGAGCCCGTGTGCTTATTCACTCTCCACAGCCTCGATGCGGCCAGCAGCTACCTCAGCGGCCTCGGCTCGCTCACAGCACCTTCTGCTCGATCAGAGGGCCGGACGTCCAACAAGGACAGGCGCGCTGACACGACACGCGCCTGCCTTCTGCTCCGGAGGGCTGTCCGTTGGACGATGGAATCCCGTTTCCACCGTCCAGTCAGTCCTTATAATTTGCGAAAGCAGACCCTAACGCAGGCCGCCTGACCGTGACCGAAGCCTACCCAGGCTGGCCGCAGGGTATAGAGAGAGACTGACACTCCTCTTCCCCTGCGGCCCCACCGACGCCGTGTCAAGCGCCACGGCTGCGCTTGGTCGCAAAATCGTAACAGTGTATTCTGTTTTAGAAATGGCAGCAAATGAAACGTGAAGCAGCGAACACGTCCAACCTACTCATCCCGTGGGAGCTGAGGATCAAGGAGATCGAGTCTCACTTCGGCTCGGTCGTTGCCTCCTACTTCACCTTCCTAAGGTGGCTGTTCTGGGTCAACCTGGTTATTGGATTCATTCTACTGGTCTTCGTTATTATTCCAGAGGTAAATATTACGTGATTACGTTGCTCTGTGTTTCCCGATAGAGTAGAATAGGGCCACTCCAAGTCTTCCCGTAGATATCGTCGAAGGACTTAGGAATCACAAGCTAGACAAAGCTTTAACACGTCTGGCCAGCGTGGGGAGTTTAGGCTATATCCTCTGGCTGGTCTGGCCTAGTATGGATCTGGGTGAGTCAGAGACGGTCGTGCTCCTGCAGTGGAGACTAAAAAAGACCTGATGATGATGAAATTATCTTGTTTTCTTCAGGTAGGGATATAAAGGGTTTTAGAGAAATATATTATACTAACATTCCATAGGCTATATCCCTATAATACCTAGCGGGATCGAAGTACCGACCTATTTTGGGATAAGTTTTCGTACGTTAGCTATTTTTTGAATGAGCTAGCGAAACGAGCGGAGTATACATATGTATTGTTAAACTTCACTCATTACTAAAATTTTATTTTCTTTTTCGCAGTATTTAACAGCTGACCCCCAGCAAGACGGACAGCGGAAGATCATCGAGGACCAAGAGAACGCTACCAACCTGCTGACGCTGTGGGAGTTCGAGGGCATCCTCAAGTATTCGCCTATATTCTACGGCTACTACAGTAACATAGAGCGGCCGCAGTACGCGATGCCACTGGCTTATTTCCTCACAGGGCTGGCAGTGTACATTTACAGCTTCGTCGCTATATTGAGGAAGTAAGTATAAAAAATAAAGACAAATAAATATATACGGACAAATCACACAGGTGAGCCAGCTTCAAAATAAGGGATACTAACTAACTCAACGATACTATAGGTATATTTTATAACAAATATAGATAAACATCCAAGACCCAGGTCGATCTGAAAAAGATCATATCCATGTTAAGCTGACCGGGAATCAAACCCGGGACCTCCGGTATGACAGCCTGGTATGATAACCACTAGGCCACAGAGGTCGTCAAGATATACCTAGAGAACGCCACCAACGTGCCGATGCTGTGGAAATTCGACGGCTTCCTTAAGTAGTCACTCACGCCAGATATATATAATATGGTGACATGGTAAAATAGAAATTAAAATGAAAAAATTACATCGAATACAAAAATCTAATATAATCATTTTTAAAGGAGAAACTTCCTTTTAGGACATTTTTGCTTACTTGTATGTGTTTGTCATAATCTGATACTATAAAGGTGTTTATTGTCTTGTACGTCCGGCTTTTTGTAAAATACGTGGACAAAACCAGGTCGTCTTAAACATACATTAATTAAGTATTAAAACATATTCATAGCTAGGCGTAGGCGACGTGGGCGCCCGCCTGCGGCCTCGTGGTCTATAGGGATTAGGGCCTCGCGCGTAAATCAAATGAGCTTTTTTTTAGTAGATCTCGTGGCTAAATGCATTACAATAATATTCAGAAAGGCCTCGCAAAACAAGCCCCCATGAGTTTTTTAGGATATCTCGCGTCCGAATGCGATTTTTCCAATAAGCCAAAGGGCCTCGCCAGATCTATCTCGCCCACATAAAACTATTATCTTACTACGCCTCTTAACGTACATACCTAAATGTATGTAAGTAAGACGTGGTAATACTAGATTTGGTGAAAATATGTCCACCATGGGCACCCAAAAATTCCAGCATCGATTTCATCTCCCCGAAATTTTGCTCCTATATCATAAAACTTTGAATAGGGTTAGGTGGACAACCACATCATCAATGTGGTTTTACATATTAAAATGGTTTACATATTAAATATTAAAACGTATTTTATTACTCTGTGATTGAAACAAAATGCAAAGATAAACTTACAAGAATTCTATGTTGAGAAATCTCGAAGGTACTTAATAAGAGATGCTTCAGTTTTGTAGACTTAGCAGAGAGCGTCGTCATCCGACTCTCCCGTATTTCGGCTATGTTTGGGCATGAATGCAAGATGCTGCACTTTGATCTCGACACGTATCGTTTAAATTTAGGACACGTTCAGTTCAGCGTTCCGGCCTTTATTACGGTGTTGGTGAATGCCGCCCCAAGCTACGCTATTATAGTCCTTCTTATAAATAGGCAATATCTAGTCGACGACAGAAGGTAAAAATAAGGCCGCCACGGTCTTAAGAACGATATTCACATGTCCATGTTGTCAGATCTAGCTCTGGTTCATATTTTTTTTTTCCGTTGCACACATTATGAATGAATGAGAATGCCATATGGCATTAGGTCCGCCACTTGTACTTTTATTTTATTGTGCAATAAAGATTAAATAAATAAATAAATTAATTTAATTAATATGCAAAAGTTTATGTACAATGCCTTTCTGGTTGTTTTTTACTGTATAAGAAGAATAGAAAATTAAGACGAATGTGTATTAACGAACTTTACTACAACAAATTGAAAGATTGGACCCAACCCTCAATCGAGAAAAAAATCACTTTGTCGAGGTAGATATTGAATATCGTATCCAAAGATTTTTATTTCGGCAATGGTCCCAAACTAAGAACTTTGGACACTTTATAAATATGTATCGAAGAAAAACAGTTGAAAATGCCTTTTCTTCTCAGATCTCTTCTAAATAGGCGATTTATTAGATAATATTTCGCTCCGCCGTTGCCGGTCCCAAGAACTCCGCCGTTGCCGGTCCCAAGCCCGGATGAGAAAGGAGGAGGGTTGGCTGGAAGTGACCTACCCAGTCGTAAAATGTTTATGCCGAATATCGGGCGGCAACAACCCGATCCAAGTGGCTACCGCAAGCCATAAGGGACTAAATACCCTTAGAAAGCGTGGACTCGCCAACTCGCAATAGCCAGCGCGGCGTTTTAAGGCCAATTACCTCCTAATGGAAAATTCAAAAAAACCCAGGCCCCCAGTCCCCGGCAGCCCCGTTATTCCTGGCTCCGGTAGCGGTCATGGTAACGGCGGGGCAGGGGGTGCGAAGAGTCTCCGGCAGAGATCCGGCTACCACTCCCGTCAACGACTGGCCCTGGTAACACACAACGTACGCACTCTGAGGACAGACGAGAAACTAGCTGAGGTGGAAGAGGAAATGAGTAGGTTACGGTGGGACATAGTGGGGTTGTCTGAAGTCCGTAGAGAGGGTGAGGGCACGACAACCCTTGAATCTGGTAACCTACTCTATCACCGAGAAGGAGACAAAAAGAAGTCCCAGCATGGTGTCGGGTTTCTCGTCCACAGGTCCCTCATAAACAACGTAATAACCATCGAGAGTGTTTCTAGCAGGGTAATATACCTGATACTCAGAGTATCGAAAAGATACTCGCTGAAGGTCATCCAGGTATATATGCCAACTGAGGATCACTCCGATGAAGAGGTGGATGAGGTGTATGAGGACATTAGTAGGGCCATACATTCTTCTGAAACCTATTTTACGGTTGTTATGGGGGACTTCAACGCAAAACTGGGCAAGCGAGGCGATGGAGAGTTTAGGCTGGGAAACTTCGGATACGGAGTACGAAATGACAGGGGACGTAGGCTGGCTGATTTTCTGGAGAAAGAGGGACTCTTTGCGATGAACTCTTTCTTCCAAAAGCCACCGCAAAGAAAATGGACCTGGATGGGTCCAGGAAAGAAGAATCAGCCCCCTGTTAAAAACGAAATCGACTTCATCCTAACGACGAAGAGACGAATATTCAACGATGTTTCAGTGATCAATCGGATTAAAACCGGGAGCGATCACCGAATATTAAGAGGCATCGTGAATATTTGTCTCAAAGTCGAAAGATCGCGACTGATGAAGTCGACGCTCCGACCGTCACAGGTCCAAATTGAAAACTCCGAAAGCTTCCGGCTTGAACTGTCCAATCGCTTTGAAGGCCTACAGGATTGCGTTACAGTGGACGAGATAAACCAAGGGTTTGTAGAAGCTGTCCAAGCGGTGGGATCGAAGGTTTTTAAGTCCCACCCCAAACGCAAACCTCAAAAAATTTCTACACAGACCCTAGACTTGATGGCAGAACGACGATCCAGGCCGCTGCACACCTCTGAAGACGCTAAATCATATCGGCAGCTCAACAGACGTATACAAAAGTCCTTGCGACACGACATCCGCTCCTTTAATACCAAATGTATTAAGGAGACGATAGAGCAAAACAAAGGCTCCAAAGTGTTCGCAAGAGCTACGTCGGTTGGGCAAAGCCGATTGATGAAGCTGAAGACAGAGGCCGGTGGCGTGGTGTCGACAAAGGAAGGAGTTTTGGCAGAGATCGAGAGGTTTTATGGACAGTTATACACCTCAGTTGCAAAACCCAGCGGACAATTGGCTAAAGACCCAAGAGCCAAGCTGACCCGACACTATACTGAAGATATCCCGGACATCAGCCTGTACGAGATTAGGATGGCCCTCAAACAGTTAAAAAACAACAAGGCGCCGGGCGAGGATGGAATCACAGCAGAGCTTCTGAAAGCGGGCGGAACGCCGGTACTGAAAGTCCTTCAGAGGCTCTTTAATTCCGTTCTGCTCGAGGGCGTAACGCCAGAAGCGTGGCACAGGGGCGTGGTGGTCCTGTTCTTCAAAAAGGGAGATAACGCTCTATTGAAGAACTATAGGCCTATCACGCTTCTGAGTCATATATATAAGTTGTTTTCGAGGGTCATCACGAATCGTCTCGCAAACAGGTTTGATACCTTCCAGCCTCCCGAACAAGCCGGTTTCCGTAAAGGCTTTAGTACCATAGACCACATCCACACGCTGCGGCAGGTTATAGAGAAGACGAGGGAGTATAACCGGCCGTTATGCTTGGGGTTTGTGGACTATGAAAAAGCCTTCGATTCGATCGAAATATGGGCCGTGCTTCAGTCTCTCCAGCGATGCCGTATTGACTATCGGTATATCGAAGTGTTGAAGTGTTTGTACAGTAACGCCACTATGTCAGTCCGAGTACAGGAGCAGTGCACGAGGGCTATCCCACTGCAAAGGGGTGTGAGACAGGGAGACGTTATATCTCCGAAACTGTTCACCGCTGCAATGGAAGATGCCTTCAAGCTTCTGGAATGGGAAGGACTTGGCATCAACATCAATGGCGAGTATATCACTCACCTTCGATTTGCCGACGATATCGTTGTCATTGCAGAATCCATGGAAGACTTAAGCACCATGCTCGGAGACCTTAATCGAGTTTCCCAACAGGTGGGCCTCAAAATGAACATGGACAAAACGAAAGTAATGTTGAATGTCCATGTCGCGCCCCTACCTGTTTGTGTTGGGAGCTCCACCCTCGAAGTTGTAGACCAATATATCTACCTGGGTCAATTGATCCAGGCAGGAAGTTCCAGCTTCGAGGAAGAGGTCTTTCGACGAATCCGACTCGGTTGGGCAGCGTTCGGGAAGCTACGCAGCGTCTTCTCGTCCAAAATACCTCAGTGCCTCAAGACTAAAGTGTATAATCAATGTGTGTTACCAGTGATGACTTACGGCTCTGAAACGTGGTCCCTTACTATGGGTCTCATAAGAAGGTTCAAGGTCGCTCAACGCGCTATGGAGAGGGCTATGCTCGGTGTTTCTCTACGTGATCGAATCAGAAATGAGGAAATTCGTAGGAGAACAAAAGCCACTGATATAGCCCAACGGATTAGCTCGTTGAAGTGGCAGTGGGCGGGACACATAGCGCGACGAACCGATGGCCGATGGGGCAGAAAGGTTCTCGAATGGCGACCACGTACTGGCAAGCGAAGCGTTGGACACCCACCCACAAGGTGGTCAGACGATCTGACTAAGGTCGCTGGAAAGCGCTGGACGCAGGCCGCTCTAGATCGGTCATTTTGGAAATCCTTGGGAGAGGCCTATGTCCAGCAGTGGACCTTATGCGGCTGAAATGATGATTAGATAATATTTATTATTTTATTTATCGATCAAAATGCTTACTAAGCGTGGCCTTTTACGGTCTAGGGATTTTTGACTTGACCTAACCAGTTATCAAAAGACCAGACAATGTAGACAAAACCAAATGTCGAGATATTATGTTATACTCGTATCTCTCTTAATTTAATTTACACGAACAAAATCTAAAAGCGCTTGGACATAACACCTCCCTGCTGTTTCCAGGATGGCTGAAAACTCCCGGATGTCAAAGTTATCGGAAAAGGAAGACGAATGCATATTCTCGTGGAAACTGTTCACAGGCTGGGACTTCATGATCGGAAATGCCGAGACAGCGCATAACAGAATTGCGTCTGTCATTTTGGGGTTCAAAGAGGCTTTGCTGGAAGAAGCCGAGAAAAAGAAGAACTTGAGGAAGTAAGTCTACAACAACTGGTCTCCTTCAACAGCAATAGATTTGTAGCAAATGTTACTGTTGAGTGATATTTTAGTACTAAAACTCTACAGGGACAAAGAAAAATGAGCATAGAGAACAAAGATGACTTCAGCGTCCTAACCTAATTACGAGGTCCAATCACCACGGTAGAACAACAACTTGTTGAAATATAATTGTTTTATGTAGAGGTGTTTTATGTAATAATATCTACGTTTATATTTTTATTAAAATGTTGTGAAAAAATTGCAGCTGGCGCATAATTTCTCTCCGTGGAGTAGTAAACATCTGCGTGGTCATACTCCTTGCCGTTTCTGCATACGCTGTGGTAACAGTGGTGTCCCGCTCAGATGACAACACTAAAGCTCGGAGCTGGTGGCGTGAAAACGAAACAACCATAGTTGTCACGCTGATCTCTATAACTTTCCCCGTCTTGTTTGAGCTGCTTGGCCTTTTAGAACATTATCACCCGAGGAAACAGTTAAGACTGCAACTTGCAAGGTAATTTTGTAACTAACTACTAGAACTGTATTTCGATTAAAACTTAAACGGGATCTGCGGGAACTGTAAAATAATAACATTACGCAAAGAGATCCACGATGATAAATCCTTATCGTTGTATGGATTTCATATTATTTATTTGTGAGGTCGGCGAGAAATCATTTGGTGAGACTGACTCACTGACAGGAATAAAGTAAAGAATGGTGCAAAAAAAGGGAGGTCTATGCCCAATAGTTGGTTGACGTGGGCTGAAAGTACCTAATCATGATTGACGACCTCCGTGGCGTAATGGTTAACACGCTAGACCGCTAATCCGGAGGTTCTGGGTTCGATCCCCAACCAGGGCAAGTTGGAAAATGGCCTTTTTCAAATTGTCCTGGGTCTTGGGTGTTTGTCTATATATGTTTTTATCATAAAATATCATTAAGTTAGTATCCCATAACACAAGTTTAAAACTTACTTTGGGGCTAGCTTAATCAGTGTGATTTATCAGTATATATTTATTTATTTATTTATGATTCATGATGATGATTAAAGACTTTATGGGCAGTTCCTTATTTATTTTATCTACACCCATGCTATAAATCCTCTATTAAAGTTTCAGAAACAGTTAGCTTATTGCCAACATTATAACAACCAGTATCATAGTAGGTAACCATAATATCATCCAAACGCGTGATATAATGTTGGACTAAATTTCATTATGCAACACAAACGCGATCCCTCTATCATTATGAATTTAAAAAAAAGAACCATAAGTGCCATTTTTGAAACGCGGATTCACGTAAACGAATGATTTTTCCTTCCAAAAAAACGTTCGATTAGTGACTCCACGTTTGAAAAATGGCACCATTGTCTTGCACGCGCGTTTCACTACCACAGATTCGAAATATATTTAAATTTGAATTTAACTGATTATTTGAATTTACGTCGTATCCTGCCATTTTTGTTCGTTAATAGTATTTCAAAAAATTATTACTTTGTTGTTTACAAAAATGAGTGATACAAGCTTTGATAATACCTACACCACCAGATATTTTTAATGCAGCAAAGGACATTTCTAACCAATTATTATCAGAAAAGTCGAGAAAACAATATGAAAAGGCGTACCAAGATTTAATTAATTGGAAAATATTAAAGAAGTAGGTAGTACATCATTTTCTGAAGATGTGTTATTAGTATATTTTCCAGAATTATCCGAAAAATTCAAATCTTCATCCCTATGGACCTTCTATTCAATGCTCAAAAGTACGCTGAGTATTAATCACAACGTGGGTATCTCAAAATATTCAAAATAAAATTAATTGCCTTGCTAAAACGTAAAGCTATACCTTTTATAGAGGATTCATATCATGGGTGTAGATAAAGTATTGTATGCAACTGTTCATAATTAGGTATTAAAACACTCATGTGATAAACCCACATTCGTGTTTTAATGCCCTTTATTATACCACAGTTGCATAAATAACTATTAAATACTACTTAGCAGTGTGACGTTATGGTCTATAGTAAGGTAAAAAGCGTGCTTAAGTTGCGCCCCATTATTTTAAATATTAAATGAATAACCGTTATATAACCCAATTTTCTTTTTAACAATTTAGCTTTAAGTCGCATGTCCGGCAAAAGTGGCCACTTTTGTCGGAAACACGTTCTAAAACTAGATGGACTACAAATAATACTTTCATTAAATAATTAAAAGGGATAATGGTAATATAATGCATAATGGTTATAATTTTTAAATATAACTTTATTTATTTTTAATTAAGGCGCCATTTCTGCATACCCTCCTTCCTTTTATAGCGTTATCTTTATATATTTTACTAATAATTGCGAAATTGATTTTTATTTTTATTTCCAGGATAATGTTACTGAATTTGCTCAATTTATATTCTTTAATATTTGCTCTGTTCACTAAGATTGGTGGGATGAGTAACGATTTGAGTGCATTAAAGCCAGTTTTTATTTCAAATGTTTCTATGGGGACAAACATTACCTTCAATATGACCGAAACAATGCCACTACATCTTCCAACATCATGTCATGAGGAAATAATAGCATGTGACATTTGCAATGATATGTTCAGTATAAGCATGACAACAGCATTAATTAAAAATATTCCTGAATCTACTTCTCCAGTTGCAATGCATATGACTCAAAATAAATCCAAAAATAGTTCTCATAAGCTAACTCCACCAAATTATTCTAATACAAAAAATAGTTCCGTTATACGAAATGATATACTTTATCCAAAAGCAGAAAATTTAGTTCGCACAACAGGGAGATCACTTATCCAAGAGGAATTAGAAAAGCTTAGGAGTATTGTTGGCAGAGCTAACGTCGATCAGGAATCCGACGATACAACCTCAGATACATACGACGAAGATTCTACTATTGATAACATAAATGATACATATTCAACAGATGATATAACTGTAAATAGTTTTAGAGAATACGTTTATAATACGACCTTCACAATTATATCTACGAAAGATACTCCTACAGATACTATTCAAGAAAATATTACTGATTTTACGATCAGTACTAATGAATTGTCTACTGAAGAGCAATATTCTACTATGAGTAGCGAAACATCATATGACTGGACAAGTAGTAGTAGTGAAACGACTAGTAATTGGACGTTCAATAATGATACAGATTATGATTGGTTGATTAATAACGAAACGACAACTGAACTACAGAGTTCCGTTTATAATACAGAAATCTTACTTTCAACGTATAAACCTTACACAAATTTGCATGTTGATTTAACCACTTCAAAGGACTATACTAACACAAAAGCAATCGTGAAAGAAACAACAGCAGATGAAGTAATATCTGACCCAACAACAGAAATATATTCAGAAAAGGATACATCTACTGAGATCAGTACAGATATTATATCTTCAACATACACTATAGAGAGAGCATCACTTTGCCCAAATTTTTTGAATTGCTCCCTGAATTGTAATGGTGATAATATAACGCGAGTTTTTGTTATTGATAATTGTAAGATCGTTGCAAAAATGTGTTACAAAACTACTTGCAGCTATGTTGAACCTGCTAATAAAAACAAAACATTAGAAATAAAAGATGTTGTGTATTTTGATAAACAGGATAGAAAAATGTACAACTTGACAGATGTAACTAAGAAAAAGTTGGAAAAATTATGTTGGGAAACACTCTTTGGACAGGAGTTGGTCAAACTCACTATGATGGATTTGGTAAGATTTTTATCGGTAATTTGTTGTGAATTATATAGCCTAACTGATCATAAACATTGTTCATAATATTGGAATTAAAAATTGTTAGCGTGATTCTTTAATATTATATGTTATTGTTTTCAGGTTTTTGTATTGCTGGGTACATTATTTATGGACTTCTTTCGAGCTCTTTTTGTCCGATATATGAACCGATGTTGGTGCTGGGATCTAGAAAAGAAATTTCCTGAATACGGTGATTTTAAAATTGCCGAAAATATTCTACACCTAATCAATAACCAAGGGATGGTTTGGATGGGAATGTTCTTCTCTCCTGGTTTAGTAGTACTCAATGTTGTCAAACTTATGGTTATGATGTACTTAAGGTCATGGGCTGTAATGACTTGTAACGTTCCCCACGAAGTTGTTTTTAGAGTGTCCAAAAGTAACAATTTTTATTTAGCACTTCTACTTACCATGTTATTTTTATGCGTACTACCAGTTGGCTACGCCATTGTGTGGGTAAGGCCATCATGGCACTGTGGCCCGTTCTCAGAGTATGAAAAGATTTATCATATACTCACAAATAATATCTACAAAATTTTACCAAAGACTTTGAATTTTCCTCTAGAATACATTGCCTCGCCAGCTATTGTGATTCCGTTGTTAGTATTATTGATATTAATTATTTATTACTTGATATCGTTAACAAACTCTTTAAGAGAAGCCAATAATGATCTAAAGGTCAGTATTTTCAAAATAAACAGTTTATTATGTATAGGTACATATAATTAATACGCAAAGCCTTACATAATGTCTCGATTTATTCTAGGCACAACTACGTCGCGAAAGAACTGAAGAAAGAAGAAAAATGTTTAAACTAGCTGACACGAGGGGGCGGGACGGATCCGCGGCAGTAGACAATACACCATTTTCTCGGTGGAAAAAAGCCTTACCATCACTGCCTCTCAGGTCTATAGATTCTGATGAAAATAAAACTGTCACCGGTGACGGTACAACTGAGCCTCTGAAAACCACAAAGAAGAAAGGTACCTACCCACCTACTTTTTACACACACATTAATCTCGCATTGATTTAATTTATTAACGTTCATGTTTTATCATTTTTATATTGTTATATTCCATCTACGAGTAGTCACAGTCTTAAATATGTAAGAAGAATAATTATCTACTATTATAAATTAAAGTGCTTGCCCCACTTTTCAGATAGCACTTACAATTTTTTTTCCTCATCAATCAATCAATAGACTGCTATCTGCCATCAATCAAAATTCCGAAACGCTAGATTTGTTGACCAACTAGTGCAAAAGCAAGATGACACACACACACCGTTTCGCATGTGTGTGTGTGTGTCATCAAAAGACAGGAACGCGCGACTGAGAGGGTTCATTTTTAGGCTAGAGAAACACATAGTCTATAAAACATATAATATATGAAATTCCAATTTCCAGGTGGAATATTAGCCAAAATAGTTGCAATGGCAATTGATAAAAAACCTGATGGGGTGACAGTATCTGGAAGTGAAAACAAAAATGGTTCGAATATATCAAAAAATGTTAATGACGATTCTGATACGGATTTCCATGAATCATTACCCAAAGAGGTTCTCACAATCAAAGATATTGTTTTTAAAAGCACACCAATCAAGAAAAAGAGCAGTGTCGAATTTAAAACCGATGACATCGAAAAAGCTAAATTCAAAATAGAAGACAGAGGGCTCAAAGTTAAACTAGAAACTATAGACGATCGGACAGAAAAGAAAGCTATTTTAGAAAAGCAAAAAGAAGATCGTATCAAACTAGAACAACCATCAACACCCAAAATTGACTTATCAGTTTCTAAAGCATCCCCGAATGAAGCAAAGGTTGATAAAAAAATTAGTAGAAAACAAACATCAGAATCGAGTAATCAGTCAAAGCAGTCAGATTCTATCGGATCTATAATACCAGTAATAACTATTAGTACTACTGAAAGTGATGAAGAGTTATTACAGACAAAAAAAGAAAACCCCAAGAAAGATAATAACTCTGAATCTATATCAGAATGTTTAAAAAAGATAAAGAAAAGTAGTTCAGATTTAAAATCTTTGCGCAGACAGAGCAGCGTAGAGAGTATAAACGAGCAAAAGTTTCCGAAAGAGAAAAAACCGGAAGATGGACACAAATACCAATACTCTTTGTAAAACATTTTATTTGAATAGTTATAGATTTAATAAAAGTTTAGTTAATCTTTTATATTCTTATTTGTTGCCTTTTGTACCATTAAACATTGAAGTTGAAAAAAACTAAGCTATCATGTGTTGTAAAAATATAGTCTGTTCTTCTTTAACTTAAGAGCTTGCTCTTGTCGGTGAAGTTAAGTGGAGATGCCTCCATTAAAAATATAGTACAGATCAAAATAATGTAATGTTCAGGTTGCAATATATAACCCAGATTACACATTGGTGAGGAGCATACGCAGGCATTTAATCGCGTAAACATGGATACGTAACGATTAAAAGGAACCAGAGTAGCATGAGAACTGTAAACACACCCGTCTTTGACTTTCTTCAGAGCGTACTCCAATGCTAGATATCTAGATGAAAGTTTACTTTTTCCTCTAGTTGGAGGCCACGTCCTACAACCTCTTTCATTATAAGAATTTCCAATGTCCAGATACCTTTTAAAACATCCATCAATATAATTAGACATTGTACATTTGCTTTTATGTTTAAGTTGATAAGTTTTGTTTACAGAATTAAATCCTTTAAAAATTTCATAACACCTAGTACTTGATAATCCTATTTCGTGTAATCCACATTCATAACATTGAAACCTTTGGCGGTCTTGTGAACTGTGTGAACCATTAAACAGAGAGATGTTATGAGGAATTGACTTAGTAGGAACAATATGTTTTTCCATTCTCATCTTTTTCATTATCTTCTTCTTCCTGTTTAAACTCTTAGCGGCTCTTGTCGGTGGAGTATGCGCCAAACTTTTCATTCTCATCTTATCTCTATTTTTTATTAATTTATCCATTGCAGTCTCTTTACTCACAGAGGGCTTTTTAAGGAAACGTGAAATTACAAATTCGTAAGTGTCGCTAAAAGGTTTCATATCTTTACTTGAAGAATATATTATGTTTTTAGTTGATGTGGACCAAGGAACAAAGAAGGTAGGACTTGGACTGCTAGTCAATAACATACTCATATACCGACGTGGCACAATTTCATAAACAGGACGATTTACAACAAATTCATCCGCACTCGAGGTAGATACAACAGATTCACTTAACTCATTTTTACTTTTAATTATAGGAAAAATAGGCCTATGGAAATCAAACTCGGTAAAAGTTGTTAAAAATTTTAGCATACCTAACTGAATTGTGCTACTCGTTGTCATAACATCGTAGTTTGCATTTGTTGAATCATCTGTTTCAAGTAATTTGGTGCTTTTCGATGATTCTGATTGTATACCGACCACAGGTCGCATGAAATATTTTGGTAGACCCGTCTCGGGTCGATCCATTAAATCCAAATAGTCTCCCGTTCTCATCGGTAAAGTAGAAGTCTCGATCATGTTGCTTGAGGTCATTAAAAAAGTGGGAAGATCGGACTTAAATTGACCCGTACTCTCTAGTAACGGTAATTTATCTTTGTCGCTGTCGTTACTACTCATAGAATAATTTAAAATATAGCTAACATTAACTTGACCTTGCGTCGTTTGTAAATTTGGACTGTTTTCCACAACCAGTATGCTATGCATTGAAGACAACTTGTCAGATTCAACAGGTTGCGCTGATCTCTGGATCATCGTTGATTTATCTTTGTCGATGTCATTACCACTCATAGAATAATTTAAAAAACCAGCATTAAGTTTCATAATTTGTAATGTCGGACGGTTATCCACAATCAGTGTGCCATACACTGTATACGACTTGTCAGATTCAACAAGCATTTGATTACTAGCCATATTAGAACTATTCCCGAACAATTTTTTTCGAGCATATTTAAATGTGTTTTGGAAATCTGGCTTCGTTGGTTTAGTTAAAGGATAAATGACTTGTCTCCAAACCACCCCGTCTGTAATCTGATTTTTCAGAGGTTCGGCATCGTTCGACGTAAAATATAATACATTCTTATCAAGGGCTGAAGTCAAGAGTTTCATCTCATCTCGATATTCTTCTGTCAAATAAACGTAACTGTGAGGGTGACGAGCTCGAGAAATCAGTGGAGGCAAATCGTAGGAAAATACTAGTATTCTTAATAGAAAGTAATAATATGTGTACAAATATAACATAATAAAAATTTAAAAACAAAATAAAAGTATCAAAAATAAACATTTCAAAAATGACATTGACAAACTAGAAGATTTTGAGGTACCCAAATAAATATTCTCTATGACTAATGTTTTTTTTTTGCTCCTTGGACCTGAGCACAGGGATCCGAGTATCTGAATAACATTGATGTCAAGGCGCCTTGGATTAAAATGGTCATATTATCGTGTGATTGAGACAATACGGGTATTTTATATAATTACGATATATTATCCGGATGCTTATATGACTCATCGTCATCAAATAAATATGAACATTATTCTTGGTTGCTATGAACCGATCCACAGTTTGCAAATTTTTCATAGAAACACTTTATCTTGATAACCTCCCGACATTACATACTTAAGATTTGTGCCTCATTGATATTATATTAGACTAACTTATCATTTTTACTCGTACTTACGCATATAAACTGTTTCAAAATGTAATCTGGATGTTTAAATATACAACCCACATATGTATACCCACCTAACGAACATATAAATTCATCATCATCCGAGGTATTCCCGGTTGCATCGTCAGCGGTTACGCTTTAGAGCCCGGGATCCGCCACCTTACAGGTGATTTGAGACGAGGTTACTGGTTTTTACACAGAGCGACTGCCGTCTGACCTCCGCAACCCAATAGTAGACCAGAACCAATCCTAGGATAGGTACAAACGCTAGATGGCGTTCGGGACTAACAGCTTTACGTGCCTTCCAAAGCACGGAATCATCTTTCTTTTTGGATAATCAAGTGATTTAAGCCTGCAATATCCTAAACATATAAATGTATTTAGGTTCCTAAATTAATTTAATGTGTTTGCTGATAATAAGGCGTCTTTCTTTATCTACTCTGTTTCTGGCAGAGTCATATAGCTCAATAAAAAGCAGTTATATATACATAATTATGTATTAATAAAAAAAATATTATTAGATCTCTATTATTAGGTAGGTACAAGTAAAACATTTTTACAAGCCTTGAATATATTACTGGTTTCTAAGTAAGTATCTCAATGTGGGTTGGGCAAAGGATGGAGCTTATACATGGTAGGTATAAGCACTTTATATTTTATTTAGTTAGGTACATTATTGCGTATTTTTTAGGGTTCCGTACCCGAAAGGTGCAAACGGGATCCTATTACTGAGACTCCGCTGTCTGTCCGTCTGTCCATCTGTCCGTCTGTCCGTCTGTCCGTCTGTACGTCTATCCGTCTGTCCGTCTGTCCGTCTGTCCATCTGTCTGTCCGTCTGTCTGTCTGTCCGTCAGTCACAGGGCTCTATCTCTTGAACCGTAATAGCTAGACACTTGAAGTTTTCACCGATTATGTATTACTGTGGCAGATATAACAACAAATACTAAAAATAAAAAATAGTTAAAAATTGAAGCGGGTCATCATACAAGAAACGTGTTTTTTTCAGCGTTTTTAACTTGATCTTCATAATGGCATTAACAAGATACTTGAAATTTTCACCAATTATGTATTACTATGATCACAATAACAACAAATACTAAAAATAAAATAAAGTTAAAAATTAAAGGGGGTCGTCATACAAGAAACGTGTTTCTTCAGCTTTTTAAAACATTGTACGGTGGTACGGAACCCTTCATGTACGAGTCCGACTCGCACTTGCCCGTTTATTTCATACATTAAAAGGACTAGAGCAAGAGTAATGCCAACACTAAGATTTTGAAGTAAAATCTGGTCATATCTGATTATAGGTAACTAATATTTTTGAATGTTTTTTAACTGTGCCTCATCTATGATTTTGCCGTAAATACCTACTTATTTAAAAGAAAATATTGATTATCTTGATTAAATATTTACCTATTTAATTTCACATAAAACACAAATAATACTTTTTGGTAAAGAATACGAGTATGTTCTCTCCCAAGATCAACGACGTAACTCATTCGTAATAGGTACCTATTATTGATATAAGAAAAATATCTTAAAATAAATAAAACAACAATTTACTATCACATCATTCACAAAACGATCGTTGAAAGATGGTTGAAAGCAAGCAAAAAGTGTCCATCGTTATCTCCCGCCTCGAAATTCCTGCCCCAAACCCGGGAAGTAACCCCGCACCCCGGCTCGTATCATTCCGCGGCGGACCGGCGCGTGCGCAACATGGCGCGCCGCGCATTACTCCTTATTCTATACTTTAGTATCGCAAACGCACAGATACTTACTCCACCGTACTTCAATTTAGCGCAAGGGAAGAAAATCACGGCCACAGCGACGTGTGGGGATGAGGGACAGGAGCTGTACTGCAAGCTAGCCGGGGCCAACACCGATGCGGACGAACATGTGATCCAAGGACAGGTGAATTTTGTTTTTTGTTATCTGCGAATTAGCCCTTTTCGGATGAGCCTTTTATTGAGATCCTTGATGTTTTGTTCTCGGAACGGCCATAAAATGCTACTTTATTTTTATGACTGTTCTGTGACTAAATAATAGGCCATTGTGATTTTGTTTTTTTTTTCATATTTTGTGTAGCAGGCGTAGCAGCTTATATCTTTCTTTTATTCATGAATTGCCAGGTTCGAATCCTGGTCCACTAAATAAACGACATACGGAAGTATATGGAAGGTTGCATCTATTTATCAAATAAATACCTAGGTACACACCGAGTAATATGAGTAAAGAAGATTCTTTTGCTATACTTCTTCTCGTTTTTATGACTAGTGTCAGAAGTTTCAAGCAACCCAAATGCGTGTGTTATGGCACAAATCTGTATGAGGATATAGGTTAACCACGGTCACTTAGCAACAGCAATCAAAACAGTTTTATGAGCCTTACAAAGCACAGATTTTGTCATTGTTTTGGTACATACCCGTATCCACTAAGCTTAAGGTGACGTTGGTTCACAAGTTGCAATACTGTGCGTGTTTTTGAAAAATCACTTTTATTAAACTACTTCAATCAGTTTAATCCTCAAAAAATTGACATAAAAATCTTAAGGATTTTCTACAGACACCCACAATAGCCAAAACACGATTAAGCATTTTTGGCTCGATAGAAAAAATCACAAACATACCTCTAAATTTGCCTTTATAATACGTATTACTATTTTAACCAATTACCTTTTTATATAAAAAATGTATTATCTAAATATCTATCCGTTTTGGCTACAAAAAAAAATATAAATGTAATACAAAAAAAAATATAAATAAAACACAGTGAAATATTCGTCGAGAGCGAAGGAAGGGCCTTTTTAAGTAATTTTTTGAGGAATAAACTGTAGTAGTTTAATAACAGTGATTTTTCAAAAACACGCACAGTATTGCAAATTGTGAACCCACATCGCCTTAATTTGAAATCTGTCGCCTTAATTTGAAATCTTGCATTTTCACATTTTTATTTCTCAACATTCAGTCTAGACTCAAACTTTTATAAATAAACGTTCATAACTAGTATAGAGACCCCTACAGCAAAACGGAAAGTTTTCAATTTCATTGAATGCTTC
The DNA here is from genome assembly GCA_963576875.1 of Acrobasis repandana. Taxonomy (NCBI): domain Eukaryota; kingdom Metazoa; phylum Arthropoda; class Insecta; order Lepidoptera; family Pyralidae; genus Acrobasis; species Acrobasis repandana. Next base: position 6,866,268 of record OY756214.1, read on the forward strand.
GCTTGAGCAAACTCCATGAATGAATTTATTATTGAATAGGAAGAGTGAAAGAAATAATAAAAGGCGACCTTTTAAAGGAATCGTCACTTTACAATATAAGGTGGTTGGTGGATATTTAAATGACCACTTATTTATAAGCTTCTATATAATTCTTCTTAATAAAAATGTTTTCTTATTCAACTTTTAGAATTACCATTTATGTGTGAACACTGACCAGTGATGATCCAGCTTCGGACTTACTGTTGTTGCTCAAACTCGGAAGGTCTTTAATCGTCACTACCCAATATTCACCTAGTAATATTTACAAACAAACCCATTCAAGAATGTACTATACAGCATACAAAAACTTGACAATTAGGTAGGAGAGCTTCCTACGCGGATGACTACTTCGATGGATAACATTAAAGCTAGTGCACGTAACTCATCGAATTATTCAGAATTTAAGTACTTTGAACTAGCATATGATTTGAAGATATTTAGATACGAATCATATTATGATTTTTAGTCAAGTAACTTGTAACAGTAGTTAACGTACGTAAACCTAGTTTACAACTGAATACTCAGTTTCAATAGGAACTAAACCAATACTAACTTTTCTGAATATTTCTGGTTCACAATCATAACAATTTTCGGGGATATAAAGTGTCGTATATCTAAGGTTTTACCGAATGCTTCTAGTAAACTTCGAAAAACATTGAAATTTTCGTATCTACAACTTCTAAAAGATCTTGCGTTTCAATCAGAAGATTCAATCCAGCTGGGTTGAAAAACAATCTAATGAAAAGAGTAGGCCAGAATAGGTGCATTCTAAACATACCTACTTCATACTCGAAATTTAGACAATAGATGAGAAAAGATGTTAGGCCATCTGATACGATACGATGATTTCATAAGGACTGGAAAGAGGCCAAAAAGACCGACGCATAGCTACATGAAACAGATAAAGGAGAAGGTGAACGTCGTGTCGTACAGTGAAATAAAACAGTTGGCAGACGATAGATAAAAGTGGAGGAGAATTCATACTCCACCGACAAGAGCATAGCTCTCAGGCATAGCTCTTATAAATATAACGTCTAACAAAATACATATAACTTTTTAAAGGGTGAATTCAGGTAATGATACTGAACAACTTTCCCCAAGGGATGTGAAAAATATTTTTTGGCTTTTCATACAAAGTCGGATCGGTTGATCGGTAAACTTGTATGAAAGGTCAAAAAAAAAAATTCACATTTCGATTTACGTTCCTTGGGGAAAGTTCTTAGTATCATGGACTGAATCCACCCTTAAAATAGTTTCAGTATATTTTGTTAGACCCCGTATAGTTGGATAGATAAATCAGGAGATCAAAAAAAAAGGAACTTGAAGATGCGAAATTATATGGCACTATAGTAATTTTGATCATCATGTACCTTACACTTGACCAAAGTCACTAAAAAACCCTGAATGCAGGCTGCTTTCATGATCACTTTGCAAAGCTTTGATAGAGGTTTTTGTCCAGCAGTGAACGTCCTGCGACTGAAATGATGGTGATGATGAAGTACCTATACCTAATACATACACTAGTGAGTAGGAGAAGCTCGTTGGCCCGGTAGGAGTAGGTACGCATTGTTAGCGCTTTTTGATGTTAAGCAACCCCGGGCGTGGTCCACACTTGGATGGGTGACCAAAACTGGCATAGAATTGTCTTGAGCTCCTCCGTAAAGTCGTTGGTCCCGACTGTCATCACTGTACGGCAGTCTTGAAAAATCTGTCACCAATGTTTTCTACGAGTACATAAGTATATCTCTACATACGAAAAACAAACAAACACGTGAGTAGGAATTGAGAACCAAAGTACGTACGTACACGGTCTAAGACTTAGTTCTGACCTTGCAAAACTCTTGACCAACTCGTGAAGTCAAACTCAAAGTCAAAATGATTTATTGGTATGTCTCAATCAATAGTTAACAGATTGCCAGTTTAATTATTTATTTATACTTTATTTTACACACATATATACATGTTTAAGTACAACAGGCGGACTTAAGGTGAAGAGGTAAGCAAATGGCCTTGAAGTGTGAAATAAATTGTTAACTCGTAAATATGGTGATAATTTCCATAATGCTCTTCATCATGCACTAGATATCTTTTTAAATTATTTTATGAACTGCCGTTGAAACTATTATTGGTGATCCGTCTAGCATTAAAACTTGCCGTGGCCACTTTTGGCGGAGGCAAGTTTTAAAGCTAGACGGACTAATGTAAATACTTTCAACGGTGGTTCATAAAATAATTTAAAGGGCTATCTAGTGCATGACGAAGAGCAATATGGAAATATGTATATATATATCACCATATTTACAAGTTAACAATTTATTTCACACTTCAAGGCCATTTGCTTATCCCTTCACCTTAATTACTGACATACAATCATCATCATCATCTTCCTCACTTATTCCACTTTACGTGGGGTCGGGACAGCATGTGAGTCTTTTTCATTTCCCTCTATATTTTGTCAAGGCACTTGTTACATTCTTTTTATCCATATCGTCCTTAATGCACTTACATACATATACACAACAATAAAAAGTACAAATGCATTTATTCAACTTGCAATGTATGTATGTAACTATGTTTGTTTGGGTGGAATCTTGCAACTCAATTTTGAAGCAAAAGTCTTTAACTGATTGAGCTGAAATTTTGCGCGCATATGTATATCGCGTGACCATGGTCTGTGCGCGTGACAATCCAATATTATGATGACTTAGAGCTTATCTGATGATGGAGCTGGAAGGTGGCCATAGGAACTCTGTAGTGAAACAACGGAACCCCGTTGAGTTTGGGCTTATTTGTTTTATGTTGACAAGACCTTTAGCCTCGCAATAAAAGCTTTTACAAAAAATGATATTTTTTATAAAAACTTATTTCCTTTTGATATGAAGAGCTTAGCTAAGCTTTAGTGGTACCTTACAGTATTCAGGGCCTAACAAAATATAGTAAAACTATTTTATGAATTAATTTAGTACATGATACTGAATATATTTCGATATAATATGTTTATATACCTATATACCTACGGACAATTCACACAGATTGAGCTAGCCCAAAGGAAGTGCAAGACTTGTGCTATGGGATACCAACTCAACGATACTATATTTTGATGAGTGTAGATGAAACGAAAGAGGTTTGTCAGGATCGTAGCAAGTGGAGGGCCATAGTCTCTGCCTACCCCTGTGGGCAACAGGCGTGATAGTAGGTATGATCATATATTTTATAACAAATACATATATATATATATATATAGAGGTAGATAAACATTCAAAACCCAGGTCAATCTGAAAAAGATCATTTTCCATTTTGACCTGACCGGAGATCGAACCCGGGACCTCCGGTGTGACAGCCTGGCATGATGACCAATAGGCCACAGATGTCGTCGTTTCTCCAAGGAACATATATTGAAATATGAGAAATAATTTTAGCTCCCCGTACAAGTTGACCGATCGGCTGATCTGAGTTTGTATGGAAAGCCAAAAATTTTTTTTCATATTTTGATAATATACCTTGGGGATAGTTGTACGGTATCATGGACTGAACCTACCCTTAAAATAGTTTTAGTATATTTTGTTAGATGTTACATAGGTTGACTTGCACCCTCTCGCTGCATTTAAATCTTGGAATCAGAAACACTAATTGAACACAAAATGTAAAAAAAAAAGTTTTTCTTCCAAATTTCTAATAAATGGCTAACCTACTGACTTTATAATATACGCGTGGCCACCGCCCACCAGTTGCCCGGTAGTGAGCGGTGACATTAAAATGGGAGATTTTTGGTATGCCTTTGTCGGCTGATATCTTTGGTTTTTATTATGAAACAAGGATATGACAGAATATATATTTTTATGTGCCTTAATAAGTATAGCTAGATGGTTTATAATCATGTACTCCAAGGACATTTTCCAGGCTAATAAATAAGTAAATAAATAATAAATAAATATATAGGGACAAATCACACTGATTAGTTTTTAAAACTTGTGTTATGGGATACTAACTCAACGATACTATATTTTATGATAAATAAATATATAGATAAACACCCAAGACTCAGGACAATTTGAAAAAGGCCATTTCCCAACTTGCCCTGGCTGGGGATCGAACCCAGAACCTCTGGATTACCGGTCTAGCGTGTTAACCATTGCGCCACGGAGGTCGTCTATATTATATAAGGACAAATCACTCAGGTGTAGCTACTCGTAGCTCCAAAGATTCGTGTGTATAGCCAAAACTGATGTCAGATTTTGTAATTTGCCTGGAGGCGTTTGACATGACTGTCATCTAAAAGAAGAACGGATGAACGCGCCTTCTAAAACACAGAGCTGAAGACATTTTATGCCACTTGTGTAAGCGCGGGGAATGCACACTTCTGCCGCGCCATTGAGCTCCACTCATTGTCAATAAGTAATTACAGTGAAGTTTTCGTAACGGGAGGCATCGCTCGCTTATCGCAGCAGGATGGTGATAGCTTATCACCATTCTTATCAGGGCGGGATGAGTCTCGTACTCATGGACCGGATTCCAGCTATTTTAGTACCAAGGATGAATGCTATAAGCTTATTGTTAAGATGATGGAAATGGAAGACAAATACAAAAACTACTAAGTTTTCGCAAAAATGCAAACTAAAGCTTAACGTTCTCACTTCAAACGGTAGACAGTAGTTCATAAAATTGTTTAAAGGGTTATCTAGATTTCAATAGCTTAAAATTTTTAATGATATCTCCGTTCTCTTACAAATAATTTATTTCAAATGGGGGCAGCACTGGACTACGTGTACTTACTTAATCAATCTTCTTCTTGCTTTCCATATGTCTCTTTCTTTCGCCAATGTTTTCACTTTTAATTGTTCCTTTATTTGACAGAAAAATTTTCTTCTGGGTTTTCCTACTCCTCTTTTTCCTTCTGTTTTTCCTTACATTATTGTTTTAAAAAACGCATCGTGACGCAGTAGATGGCCGAACATTTTCCCTCTTCTTTTTTCTGTAATTTGTAGTATTTGCCTTTTCTCTCCCACATTCTCTAATACCTTTTCGTTTGTGACTTTTTCTGTCCAACTTATTTTTTTCATTCTCCTCCAGCACCACATTTCAAACGCTTCTATAGATTAGAAGCGTCTCTCTCTATCATTTTTAGTCATCGTCCACGTTTCACACCCCTACAAAGCAATACTCCATATAAATCTATACTAATATTATAAAGCGGAAGAGTTTGTTTGTTTGTTTGTTTAAACGCGCTAATCTCAGGAACAAATGGTCCGATTTGAAAAATTCTTTTTTTGTTGGGTAGTCCATTTATAGAGGAAGGCTTTAGGCTATATAACATTACGTTCCGACAACCACGCGAACGAAGTCGCGGGCACAGCTAGTGTTTAGATAAATCTTTTACGTAAACTTTCTTTGATACTTAAGGCGGAATACGAAGAGACTCTGAGGGGATGAGGTGCGGTGCGGGGCGATCCGCAAAGCACCCCGCATGCTCTTACATATTTCGTTTAAGTGTGAAGTGGGAGGCGGGGTATGAACGCGGAATGTAGATTTTATCGGTTTTTAAGAGTTATTTTAATAACTAATTTTTTGTATCGAAAATGAAGAAGGCACCTTCGGAATCACAATACTAATATTTTTGAGTAAAAATATTTTTTTCTCAATTTATATTCTTAGAGTTTTGGAAGAAAAATAATTTTTAAATATCATTTAGAAAGACGGGTCCTTGTGAAATATCCGAAGAAACCTAGAAAAAATGTTTCAACGCTTAGAATCACTTAAGGTCATAGTTCAAGTGAACAGAAATATGTACAATGAAGTTTCGGCAGTTCTCTTCGTATTCTGCCTTGATCAATACTTAGCCATAACTTATATTATCCGTCTTATTATTAAAGACTTTGTTTAGACCATTATACACCCAAATGGAATTGACAGTGATAAAAGAGAAATTGTTTTATTGGGCGAAGTCTTCTAATTTTGGGCGGATAATGATTTAAACTAAGTAGGTACTAAAACTAGTTTTATAATAAGCAGTGACACCTGACAGTAACTATTTCAGAACCAAAAGTTCTATTTACTAACCGTGTTGACTGGAGTTAGGTGGCTATAATTATAGTATATAATGTCTTTATTGAAAAATTACGAGGTATAAAAATGTCGAATAATAACAAAGACTAAAATGATTTTTGACGATGTATTAAAAATGTCGACATATAACAATGACCATCACTGGTGAGTAAGTATCTGTTCGAAAATAATTTTAAACATTTTTGGTTTTAATTACAAAAGGTATGGTATTGTATTGCTTACGCGACTAAAAACCGCATCCGGCAATGACCATGCTTCATATCTGTCAAACAAAAGCAAAGTTTTTTTTTACTTTCGTGGCATATGCTTACATTTCATATATAGAGGCATATAAAGTTACATCTCATTATCAATACCAGTAAATAGGTAATCAACTTGTTTAAATAGGGCGGTCTTTGAGCAAGCCCTTATCAGTGGTAATAGACGTGAACTTAATTATCTGACCCCACTATCAGACGAATGGTCAACTATTTCGGTTAAAACTTTAAACGTACCGAAACTAATTGTGACATGATACTTTTTAATCATGATTACTGATTCGGATATTTAATTTGATTATAACAACATTTAAAAAATACTTAAATGTTGTTATAATCAAATTAAATATCCGAATCTTTACTAGTAGTTCGCCGCGAACTTAGACCTCGCGATTTTTAACAATTTTTTTAATATATCAAAAATCACTGATCCGATTTTGATACCCAAAAAACTAGAAAATTCTATTGATATTTTTTACATGCCTACCAAATTTCATCAAAATCAGACCATTGGTTCGGCAGTTATCGTGGTACAAACATGTGGCATACATACATACAATGTGTTTTCGCACCAACTCGATTTAGAGACCTCGCTAGCTTCGCTCGCTCGGTTAATAAATCGCTGCCTTCGACGGATATTGGGTATCTTGGCCTGAAAAGATTTCTAACGAACGTCTGTGGCAGCTCTGTGGTGAGACACCAATCGATCTCGTTATAGCGCGTCGCAAATGGACAAGAATGGGCACACGCTCAGGGATCCTACTCACATTCCGAGGCAGGCACTAAAATTGAATCTTCAGGAAAAGAGCAAGCGTGGTCGACCAACGCAGACTTGTTGACGGTCAGTAACAGTGGAAATAAAGACAATCGGGTTATCTTAGCCTGAAGTTGAGTGCGTTGCGAAAGAAGAACTGTAGCGGCTCTCTGCCCTACTCATAGGACAATAAGTCATACGAGTAATACAATTTTAACAATTTTTTAAGTTCAATCTAATTTTGCGGTGGTGGCCAAGCGGTTAAGACACTATCTCTTCGCCAGTGAGGCACGAGTTCGATCCTCGCTTAGCGCGACTTGAGTTTTTACTCATGTATGGTCATGTTCAACTATGACCACTTGATTCCGGTGAAGGAAAACAAAGTGAGGAAACCAGCACTCTAGTTTACTAGTGTGTACTAATGATTGTTGTCACTACATGACAGACAGGCTACGTCAGAGAGGCTAATAGGAAGCTTGAAAAATTTGACATCAATATTAGTAATAACACACTTAATAAGAAGGAAGACTTGACCACAAAATTGATAACAGGCTTACAAGAACTGGGCTTTGGCCGACAAAGGCTTTACTTTGTTTGTAGGTATTAACCGCCTGACAGCTAGCGCCGGCTTAGAGCTAAGAGTGCGGGACTCTTTAACAAAATAAAGAATTTCTACTAATACTTACTTGTATTAGCCATTGATAAGTACATTCAGGTATTACTATGCGGAAGTTAAAATCGAATTTCTTTATTAATAAAACTTTAAGGATGAAATAAGTTTCAACTCTTTGATAAAAGTATCTATTAGATACAGGAACTAAGTACAGGAATAACATTGCAGAAGTCAAACTTATGCACGTTTATATTAAATTACTTTACACACTTACTGCCGCATTCATAAAAAATCTTTCCTAAATCTCTTGACATAAATATTAATGCGCCTAAAATCAGTAGTATTGTACCTACTATGAGTGCATATTTTTATTGATATGGGGTGGTGTCACGAAAACTGCAACCGTAAATTACCGTATAACTTTCTGCACTTCCACATGCAATAAGAATTGAATACGACCCATACGAATATAACAAGTTTTCTGAATAGGATACCTAACAAAGATAAAAATATACTTGCCAGCGTAAACACAATCTCTGTCGCAGCGCTTTCAATCCAATCCAATACTGTTTATTTTCACCTCGCTAGGACGTGCAAAGTATTTCCTTGAAGAGAACAAAATAAATGTCAGCCGGGTCTAGGTAATTTCATTTCGTAGGATGATCCCCTCTAGCGTGGCTAGAGATTTTTTCTATAAAGCCTTATAAATTAAATAGCCACGGTCGTTCGATGAGAAAAATCATGTATTCTCTCTTTTTAAATAATTACCATGTGAGACAACAGTTTATTTACTCTCTTTATGGTGAATAATTTGCGTACTTACAGAAATACCATATGTGGACGCCAGTGACGTCACGGACCTGATATACTTTGAGGAAAATTTTTACAAGTGACCATAGCAAAAGTACTGTGTACATGGCTGACTTCGGGTACAATAAGTAACAACATTTAAAAAACATTACTTTAAAATATTAGATCCTCTTTCACCACAATTTTCAGGTAAAACAAAGCATACCTACGCAAGAAGGTTAAATATAAAAATAAAATGGAATCTTTATCTAGTTACCTATAATATATGCAAATAAAGATTAATTGATTGATTGATTGAAGGATTGGTTAGTCTACATAGATGCTGCACTGTGGTGACTAGTTTTCTCACTGCGCTGCTTCATCCACTTCAAAACCGAATTTTATAACAAATAAAAATTTACTAGAACTCCTTTATAAAACGTTCTCGTATGTACTAACTCGTGGAAGAAAGAAGACAGAAGAAAATACAACAATACCTATCTATGTGTTGCAGGTTGTACTGTACGTAGACGGTAACCACTTATGCGGTAGTTGTACCCCCGATTACTCCCAGTAGTCCCCTCTAGCACTGTCCCTTGCCTTGGGGTGACAACTAGGAATTTACATCTCAATTGTCACCCGGGTGACAAATTTTCCCAACTGTTCACAATTCTCACCCGTGAGCGTGACACCGGGGGGGGGGGGGGGGGGGGGGATGTAAATTGGTACGATTACCAACCATCAGGTCCCATATTAATTACCTGAAAGTTTGTTGGCCTATTCACAAAGACGTGTACTAACATTAAAAAAATACAAAATTAGGCTTATAGTTGTGTGCCAAGTTGTGTGCCAAGTTGTGTCGTGTGGAGGCCGCATTAGGCATAATATCTTTGTAAACTGACAAAGCCCTTCCGGCGCGTAGGCGATCAATACTGTGTAAATGAGTTTCTTTCGGCGTTTCTTCTCAGCAGTGGTCGTTGCGAAACGCTAGTATCGGTAGCTTTTACACTAAAAATAATTAATAATAATGACTTTCAATAAGATATATATTTATCCTACATTTTAAAAAAAAATTTGACTTTGACTATATTTTTTTACTATTCTGGGTTCTGAATTATGGATTGGACATTACAATTCTCGCTTCTGCGAGTTTTATAGAAATATTTATCTGAGGACTAGAACTTACTTCTCCGCCATCCGATCTTCCAATCTTCTTATTGCACCTGCCATTTAATTGAGAAATCTAAGATAAAGCTGTTGTGCAATTCCACAATAGAACTTGGAAAGTTTACTGAATGTTGTGGGAAATGGACTGGACTGGACAGGTTGAATTGATATTGATAAGTTGGGCTGTTAAGACTACCATATGGTAAACTAAAATTGAAAATCGTCTACTTCTTTTGCACAACTTTAATATATGAATAAATAAATGTTATCTAAAGAGAGTCTATTTAAGCATGTATGTAATAATTAAGTAATAAGGTATCTACTTATTGTAAATTGACGACCTAAGTATCTACTTATTATAAATTTTAGCTTGTTCATGAAAGCTTTCAGTAACAACTTTAAAGGCCCCTTTACACAGTGCAACTTTCTTGCCGTTGCATACAATTTTATTGAAGCAATAAATGATATGTATGGCTGACGTTCTGTTTAGACCATGCAAGTTTTCAATTGCTTTAATTTAATTGTATGCAACAGGCAAGAAACTTGCACCGTGTAAATGTGCCTTAAGAAATATATTTTATAATAATTCTATGGTTACGTGACCAAATAGTTATTGAACAGACAAAATAACAACACACAAAATAAAGAAAGTACCTAGTCAAAATAAATAAAAGTCTAAATCGTCGGTATTGATGTTATTCGCCAGCGGCCGAGGCGAGTCTGGTAAGAAAAGTCGTCCTTTGATAATGTAATGTCAGTCTGTGGGTCTGTTTTCCTCCTATATGCATAGTCTCTATACATGTGCTCTATATCTAGAGGGAAGAGGCCGTAAATGCCTGTCCGGAAGGAGGCTGAGCGACCCAACAGTCATATTTTTTGCTCGTCTACCCTATAACGTGAGATATGGTTGTATTGACGACCACCGTGGCGTAATGGTTAACACGCTAGACCGCTAATCCGGAGGTTCTGGGTTCGATCCCCAGCCAGGGCAAGTTGGAAAATGGCCTGTTTCAAATCATTGAGTTAGTATCACAAAAACTTACTTTGGGGCTAGCTTAATCAGTGTGATGTGTCCCTATATACTTATTCATTTATTATTATTTATTTATTGGTCTTTCAAAAACATTGCGTGTTGTGAAGTTTTTCGATTCAGTATCCAATAATAATACATTGTAATTACTGGCGGCGCAGAACTTATTTTGTGACTGTCTTTGTTTCAACCTTCTTTAAGTTTCATTTTCAATACTTTTATAACGTGACCGACCACACATGGAAAATATACCAACGGGACTGAAAAGACGATTTCCGCAGAATATGAGACTGATGTGACAAGACCATAAAATGTTTGAGAGATTCGGGAATCAACGGCGGCCTTCGGTCGACTTCGACTAAGTAATTCGCAGACACATGGCTACCAAATGCGAATGATCTTTGTCTTCGTTCCTGTTTTTTTGTCTAAACGTGGTCAAAAAATATGAATGGCTCCGATAGGACGCTTCCTATTGTCACAGCGGGGCATGGCAATTTTATGACCGTTCTTTTATAATACTTGATTGTTTCGTATCCTATTGTTAAATGTTCTCATTTGACAATAGTCATTTGTAATTGTAGCCATTAAATTGACTCTTTTTTGTATTAATTTAAACTTTATTTACCAACAATACTTAAATGATACAAAAGGCGGACTTAATGCTAATAGCATTATTATTGTAAAAGATGTTATAGTAATCACACGTACTATGTATTAGAAAAAGAATTTAAAAAGTACATGTATAGTACCTATACATAAAAGAGGCACTTAATAATACAGACGTTATAGGTATACTTATCTATTTGTAGAGTTGCAAGACTCAAACGACACATAGGTACATAGTTAGTTAATTTTTGAAAATGTCAAGATAAAAACGGGAATAATTCACAAACACAATTTCACAACACAAACATGTGCAAATACCCAGTGGCTAATACAGGATTTTGGTTAGGTAGGGGCTTGAGCATGAGGGTAGATTTTATCAGAATAAAAATAACACTTTAAGGGCCCGTTTATTCACATTCATAGTGTTTAAACAACGTTGACGTTCTGCGGTCGAGTTCCGCCTTCCGACACTCAATTTTTTTTCATGGAGAGAATCAGATGCTTATATCCCCCTTAGTCTCCCCATCCCCGTAAATCTGCAACTGCAAATACTCACCTATATGTAAGTGGCCTTAAGGTCTCATGGCCTCCGGCTCTGCCGTAACGAATGAAGGCGCGATTATTATGAAAGTAGTATATTTGCAAATGATATATGTACTTCCATCACTTACGTAATATTCTTTCTTCTCCAGATTTGTGACATCTGCGATGCGACGAGCGAGACGAAGAAGCATCCTCCTGAGTATGCGGTGGACGGTATGGAGACCTGGTGGCAGAGCCCGCCGCTGTCCCGCGGGATGAAGTACAACGAGATCAACCTTACCATCGACTTGGGACAGGTAAGCTACTTTCCATAGGAAGGCTGCACATGTTTTAATTTTTCTACTTACATATGTACAATTAGGTTTTAACAATGCAACTTCTACGAAAAATTATTCGACGAAACTATAAAGCTTTGGTATGTAAAGTTATTTTTCATAAGGGGAAATAATTATTCATAACTTAAGTAAAAATAAAAGTATTAAGACAGGATATAAATATTTACAATGTATCTAATAAATAATAACTAAACTAAAACTAAGTAACTAATAAAAACTTTATACAACTTAAATGCTAAAAATAAATTATAATTAAAAATAAACTGAAAAGTATTATAGTTATATATTAAGTACTTTAAAAGTATATATTCTCATAAGTATGTGTTGCGAACTCCTTTTTATTATTCTTTTTTTTTTGTATTTTAAATTATTTTTTGACATTCTTTTTTGTTTTAGTTTGTGTCATGGCGGTTTTCAAAAGTAAACTCATATGCGTATTAAAAGGTTTTTTATTATTTTCTCTATCGAACCCAGCGCAATAAAATCTATTGGTAAGTATGTGAACAAGACCTAGAATAAGAAAGGTTACTGGAAATAACGTTGAATCCTCATTTTAATGCACACATAATAAAAGTCTTATGAAGTCTGGGTAGTGCAAGAGCTCGTACTAAGCAATTAGAATGTATTAAATTATTCATTCAGTGATTGAGATACTCGTACGAGTATTAAGTACTTATTAATTAACTTTTTCAAATTGTCCTGGGTCTGGGATGTTTATTTATATATGTATTTATTATAAAATATAGTATCGTTGAGTTAATATCCTATTACACGAGTTTAAATTTACTTTGGGGCTAGCACAATCGGTGTGATTCGTCCCTATCTATCTTATCTAAGTCAATGTTTAGTACAAGCTTTTTTTAGTAAAGCAGGTACCGTAATTGCGGGTTAGTTTAGCCCTGAAGGGGAAGTATGGCCCAAATCAAAAAATTGTTTGTAATTACCGCCACGTCACCGCCGCGCGATAGGCCGCTATAGTTCCGCTAAAAATTGATAGATGGCAGTATTATGTTCGTCGTTTGGCAGTCTTTTATCGACTTTGCGCGCAATGTCAACATGTCAGTGTCACTCGAAGTTTTAAATACGTTACGGCTTGTAAATTACCTTTGCAAACTTTCATCTGTAACTTTGAGAAGTTGATAAGTTTACTATAATATCTATATTTGTTGTTATTATACATGTATTTAGGAGTATGTTGATGTTAAATTCAAATGGTTTTATACATATTTAGTTTATTATGTATTCGGAATGGTTTGTAGGTATACTTTAGCCCATGTTTTCGGGTATATTTAACCCATGGGCCAAAGTAAACCGACAATGTTAAATTAAGTATTAATTAAAGAAATAGAATACCTATGTACCTGTGGTTTTATATTTTAAGGTGGTCTTAAACTAATGAATGGCCATGGTGTATGACGATGCCGATAAATTACCGCAGAAAGCTCGGCAGCCGCCGTTATGTCGATTACTAAGGCTAAATTAGAAGAATGTTTGGCAGCGGTGAGGTCCAAAGTGCTTCCACAACGAGCTGCATCTGAACAATACCAGATACCTTGTATTGTTATAAAAAATAAATAACGTCAAAAACATAACAAATGCACCTTGGCTTTCGAGTCATCGTAAGGAGAAGGAAACGTCACAAAATTATGATGCTGCCATTTTTGAAAAACACCTCTGGTTCGCGAAGTGTTCCTTCAGTTGTTTGTCAGACTAGTTTTGTGACGTGAATGACATTGTTATTAATGATTATGTTCTCGTGACGTGGAATACTTGCAACTACCCAGGTCAGGTTGCTTTTCAATATCTGAAGTAGCAGTTCTAGTATCCAAAAAGGTAAAAAAATATGTTTCTGGCCAGTGATCAAAAATGAACAGCTTTCCAGCTGGGACAAGGTAGTTCGTAAAATTGGAAGCCGTAAGTTAATGAAAAAAGGTTGTTTTTCTATCCCAGAATTGGATGGTTAGACTACCTACCGATATACGACTACCTATTATTAATAATAGAATACCTATTATTAAAAATGTTGATTCTCAAATACGACTTATATAATTATATAAAGTGCCTTTAATTGCCAAATTAGAGATTAATTTTGTTTTGAAAGAAGTTTCGTTATGTTTTTAGTTAGATGTATATTAAGAAATACAGACTACATTATATTTGTTACCATTTTGTTTGACCTTTTATGTTTTAAAGAAACAAAGCGACTTTTTTTTATGTATTTCCATTAAAAATCAATGTTTTTATTGCATAAAATCCTTCCTCTAGATTTAAGCTAGCCTACCATTGCGACAAAATTAGCCAAACAGGGCTTAAAATATGAATTTATCAAGGAATGAATCTGAGAGACTGAGTAACCCTCCTCTAAGGACAACATTGGCCCACGTTTAAAAAAATTAAATTAAATTTTATATACACATTTATTTTCTTTTACACATCATAACTAGTTAAATAAACCCCTTGAGGTTGAATAAAAAATATATTACTCGTAAACCTTAAATGTTAATCACAAAGAAAACCATACTTTGATTAGTAAAAATAATGCATAAATTTGGACAAAGTAATTACGGTACTTAATAAGCTTTTTATAGCCCGACCGAAAATGATAAACCACAACAAGTAAAATGTTAGCTAACAAATTTAATTTTTCATCTTAAAAACAAACAGCTTGAATGGATTAATTTCAACAATTAGTGAATTGATAATTCCCTTTATTTAATCCTCTTAACCTGTCCCATAAACAAAAAGACACTCGTTCGCACAGATCTGACTAATTAGTCGAATTGCCTAACTAAAGTTATACAAGGCAATGTATGGCTATATCCTTATAATAGTACGTGATGTGAACTAGGATGTATTTAATGTGTAAGCAATTTATATTTTGCTAATTTAGCAAATCACGTACTAAATGGACGTGTTGACTGTACTGTACTGTACTGTATATATTTTAATATAAAAACCTGTTATTTTACAAATAAATAATCCCTTATCCCGTCGCCACTCCGGGCCTATAGATGGTGATGGATCAACCAGATCCATTGGGTTTTATTAGCTCACCACGATGTCACCCTAGTGGTCGCTATACAATGCTTTGGAGTGATTTGCTTATCTTGGATCGTTGGTTCATATTATGATGTCATGCATTCCGCTAAAATAATAATTACTGTACCTACGCATTAAATGAATCTGATTTAGCTCTTAAATTGTACATTAATATTTTGCAGGATATACCTACCTAGTACATTGAATTGATTCTTTAAAATATAAGCTAAACTTAGCCCAAAATAATTTTAACCCTAGATAACTAAACATTCGTCTGGCAGACTACGCGACCCCTTGCATAAGTCTAGTTCACAAACTTTCGCGTACCCCCTGCTTGCACGCCTTTGTATACCTTCATAATTAGAGTGAAAAGTGGCACAAATGCGGCGTTTGCGCAAACAATTGTCTTTATTTGTGATTTATAATCACCGCGTCGTCTAGATTACGAAAGTTTA
Organism: Acrobasis repandana; assembly: GCA_963576875.1. Lineage (NCBI taxonomy): Eukaryota > Metazoa > Arthropoda > Insecta > Lepidoptera > Pyralidae > Acrobasis > Acrobasis repandana. The sequence continues at coordinate 6,881,958 of OY756214.1, forward strand.
GTTATAACAGGTGCAGATTTTCAAAGGTATCTAAATTGCATTTTATTTTATATTAGTATTTTAAAATAAATAAAAATAATAAATGTTTGTATTATAATTAGATAATATACATTAGCATACTAGGAAATAATATGAACTTCATGAAAACGGTTATTTTTTAATGACTAGGGTTTAATAGTAAGATGTCATTCATACTACTAATTGTTTTCAACTTTTTCTCATATACCTAATATTATTGATGGATTTATAAATGGAAACATATGTCCTAGGCTGAAAGTACAAATTCACGTTTATTAAGATTGATGACTCTGATAAAAGTAACAAGATAATTTAACTTCTGTGGTGATGACAAATAATTGGAAGGTTGCAAGTCAATACAATATCAGCATTGATACTGATGTCTCGTGCCAATATTTGGGTTCTGAATGAGATTTTTTAGTACCAAGTAAAAGACAACAGAACCCAAATTATTAATTCGGATGATTTGAACATGAAAAGAAACGTACTTCAGGTAGCATCCGACATGTGCTTTAGCAACTCTTTGATTTGTATCCAGTAAAACTCATCATAAATGGTCATCTGCACTAGGATTACTCCTACTTATGTTATGATACGTCGCGAATAACATCAAAAATAATAAAAAAATAGCAACACGGCGAGATTTTGTTTTGAAATTGACGAACCACCTCATGGAGCCTTGGTTGCGGCAACTTGTTCGGACGGTAACTTTGAGACGTGACATCAAGGTCATGATAGGAGATATCCTTGGTGAAATCATATGAAGAATCTGCTCCATTTCCTTAAGTATGAAATATTACAAAAAAATTATACGTTTGCCCGTCGAAATTGCTAAGGAAGACATAAAGTTGATGCCTTAGATATAAAAATGCAATTTGTGGCACCCATAATGTAGATGTGTATAAAAGGTATGTGGCATCATTAGTATAAAATTATTTATACTTGTCTCTATTCACAAGAGCCCTTTATACGAATCATGTAACAATTTCTTCCTCACGTTAAATGATGTTGATAATATAAGATTTTTTAATGCGTAGTCCGCTAGACGAATGTTTAGTTATTGTGTAACTCCCAGGATAGTTTAGTTATCTAGGGTTAAATAAATAATCTAAAAAGATGGATTAATTTTCATCCATATTTTTTTCTCTTCAAAATGAAATACATACTTGCTTTCAGTTTTTAGTTACTCATACCAAAATTGCCAGTAGGCTACACAAGTGTAAGCCTGCTCGCTTGCGTCCACTAAGAAGCGGAGTTCCCTTTCAAGCGGTTTAAAACTTTTCGTAGAAACGACGAGGTATCTTTATAGTCACAGCCCTGGTAAGCTCATGATACCAGTCGTTCCACTTCAAGACTTCTGATGTAGGGAGTTGAGTATCCCAGTCGATGCCGGATCTTCAGGTCTGTTAAAAATATATCCGCTGACCGCTCTATTATAACGATGAGCGCTAACAAGCCTAATGGATCATATACCCGCATTAAAGTAGAGAGAACTTCACGCTTCGTCAAACATTTTGGTAGGTCGTAGCCTGGATCCCTAAAACTGAACTAATCCATTTCAGGGTTTCAAACTAAACATAAAACCTTGACTACCTTAGAAAAATCGGAGGAACTGGCATCAATTGGTAATGAGTATAATTGTTTCATTTTTATTATTAGTATTCCAGTTCAGCAAAGAATAAATGATTTTGCATGTCAGCTTCTATTAATTAGATATAGGTATGTAATTGTAATACCACGATATTACAAATAAACACCAACTGGACAAATTACTTTGGGTCTAATTTTATTTCATTACTTTTACCGACCGTGAGTAGTGAATTATTAATAACAACTGCTCAAAGTGATGAATTTTAATTTTATATTCACATTTACCAAATCACGTGGTAATTCTTAATAATGATGGATAATTTATTAATAATTTGTAATTAATGAAACTTACCTTAACAAATAACATATTTTATCAAAATCAGTCGTAGGAGGCGACGGAAACACAAGCTAAATAAACATTTTAAACATCAATGAAACCTCTACAACCCGTCTGGCCAGCGTAGAGAGTGTAGACCAAATCCTCTGGTTAAATATGGCTCTGTTACTACAGAGCCATATTTAACCAGAGGTAAGGTCTGTACTCAGAGAAGGTCGTGCTCCTGCAGTGAATTCTAAAAAAGACCTGGACGATGACGATAATGATCAAAATCAAGTTTAGTTGTTAAACTAAAATAACAGTAAAATACCTATATCATCCAAGAAAACATAATGTGTTTGATTTCGTTTTGTTTTCTAATTATCGTATTGATGTTTAACGTAACCTTGTAAAGCTCTTTTATTAATTACATCTACAGGTAAACAGATTCCTCGCGTGAGTAATTTGAATCTTAGACTATCCTGAAAGAGAAAATCCCGGGTTACCGTGTACCGGGTGTCCATGTACCACGATACAAATGTCCTAAAATAGCAACATTATGCCACTGGAAGTACGTTGACCCGCGTTACTTCACCAGCGTGAGTTAGGAACATAAAATTAATTATAGACCGGGATTTCACCACTGCGTTTTCAGATTTAGACTTCCTTGCCATATGTATAAAATACAAGGTATCAAATTTCAAAAGCGCATGAATTACAGTTTTATTTGGTCTCGTCAAAATGGTTTCTTCCTACTTTTTGTATAAAGCTATCTTAGTATTTCTTTTTATAAGTAGTAACTATTTTAGTCCCATGCAACAATCAGTCAGTCTTTCTTCTCTCATGAAATTTTCCCTTGTCTAGTCTAGAGTAAACATTTTCTATGATAGTCACTGAAGCAATAGTGGTTTCCATATAAAAAGCCACTATATCGACACAATTTCGCTTTTCAGTATTTTTATTTACTCTAAGTACAAACATATTGAAGTAACTTTTGTGATAAGCCAACCATTTATGAAATAATATTTTTATCAATTTTGCAAAGGCAAACCAAATACATATTATATAGTTATATTGATGTTGTCTTGGCTGCTTTAACGACCTCCGTGGCGTAATGGTTAACACGCTTGACCGCTGATCCGGAGGTTCTGGGTTCGATCCCCAGCCAGGGCAAGTTGGAAAATGGCCTTTTTCAAATTGACCTGGGTCTTGGGTGTTTATCTATATATGTATTTATCTTAAAATATAGTATCGTTAAGTTAGTATCCCATAACACAAGTTTAAAAAAAAAACTTACTTTGGGCTAGCTTAATCAGTGTGATTTGTCCCTATATATTTATTTATTTATTTATTATTTATAACACACCTTGTAACACTATACCTGCAGTTCTGAAAAAGTTTGCTATGCAACGTAACGATCTAATGATATCTGTGCAATGCGAAATATGAAACTTGCTTACAATAGGTACCTAGATTTATTATTGACTTTGGCTTGACTTGACTTATAATACATACTATAACGTGCGAATGTGAAACCTCTTCATATATTTGTCAAATTGCTCTGCGAATAATATATGTACTTTTTTGCACTAGCTTTATAATATTATTAATCACATAATTAGGTACATATTAGCTTTTAAGAACCATAGTTACTGTTACTATTTTTAAGCCAATATAGTAACCAAACAAAGAGTATTCAAAAATTATTTACGCTTGCATGAAATCTCAGTGAAATACCTACAACATATGAAAACATCTTTTTCTATATTTATTCAAAATCTTTATTAGTAAGCACACTCTTTTGAAACTAAGTAGGTACTTTTAAAAATAAATAAATATTTTAAGTAGGTAGATCATGTAAATTGAAATAGAGATTGTGGAGGCCTGCTTTCCGTTAGGTATATATATCGTTTTGATCGATAATCATGAAGTTAATCGAAGTCTGTACATTACACAATCTAGCCAAAAAAGGCTGTGAATCTGAATATATACGAGTAGAACAACCATAAGTACTTTTAACGCTACGTTTGAGTGTTTTCCCAGTGTGCATCGATATTTTACAATTCTGAATCCTGTCTTTGATTTTTTATTATATCTAACTTTAGGTTAATTGAAGAGCTTTTGAGGGTTTAACATAAACTAAACTAAGTTAAAAAACATTACAATAAAATATAAAAATACTACAAACATAAAATAAATCATCCAATATATTCCTACATATATGTTATATACATACATAAAACAATATACCTACAGTCCTACATCTGTCTCATATTTAACTGGAAGTGGAGGTGCCTTAAAACTTTAATTTTCAAGGAGTTACGCCTAGGGTCTCTTCTAATGGAGTCAGGAAGAGTATTCCAAAGTCGTGCAGCAGTCACGGAGAAAATGTTACCGAAAAAATCTGAACGGTGAGAAGGAGTCACAAGAGTAGAGTATTTGAAGAACACAGGAACCTTTTATAAGTAGAACATAAAAGTCTTAATAATAAAAATATATAAATAAATACAAAGTGGATGGGACATACCCGTAATAAATCGAATCACGTTCTATACTAGATCATTATATTATAAAATTAAAAAATGACGGTCAAAATACAAAAACAAAATACTATTTTCGACCCATACAAACCGCCCAGGCAGCTGCACACTTTTGTATGGAAATGCCGAGTTTTTTTTTAGTTTTTTGGCTGATATTTTAATTTCATTATACTTTACTGATGTAGTATAGCGCGTGGTTGGATTTATTACGGGTATGTCCCTTCCACGTTGTATAATAACAACTCTATCGTTACGAAACTCGTATAATTCGAAAACTCTACCAAACTAGCACTAGACGGGCTTCATACGATCTAAAGAAATTGAAATCCCATTAAAATGGAGTGAAAAGCTTTTTCAACGTGTCTCGTAACAGAATTTTAAAGTTACATACGTCGCACTAAAATTACATTTTCTTCTCTACTTTCGAAGCTTAAACTGGCTTATTTTTGAAAAGCTGACAGTTTATACAAGGAATGCATGGAACGCGAAAAATGATTTAATATTTATTAATGCAGAAAAACTGATATATATTAAGAGCGCTATATGACTCGAAAAAATATGACTTCACGGTTGTGTTTTTGTTGTTACGTCACTTGTTAGGAGACAAGACAAAACAGATTTTTTTTTATTAAATAATTTTACGGCTCTGGATACAAGTCCTTTAGAGCCTATCTTTAATTTTGTTCTTTATTCCTAATCCTAACCTAACCTAATCCTAACAAGTTACAATCAAAGGGTGGTGTAGGCCTTTGACTGCTTCAAGGGAGCTTCTGGCGACAAATCTGTACGAGTCCACTGGTTTCATAGACAACTGAGTGGCGGACGACGCCCTAAGACACACCCTAAGACGCCCACACAGTCCGCAAAACAAATATCACTATAGCCGTACTATGTCCACTTTAACTATTTTACACATTGTTCATGAGCATGAGCATTTATAACACCAAACAACACCAATTTGATATTATAAAGTCCACTAAAATCAATTTGCAAAATAATTTAAAGCAAACCCCAACCGAACCCCTTGACTTCCCGCCAAAAACTCCAAGTCAAAACAGACACTTTTTTCTAAACGTCAAAACAAACATTTTCTATGGGATTTGTATGAAAAACACAACCGTGTCGTCATATTTTTTCGAGGCAAATAGCGGTCTTAATATTATTTTTTCTGCATTAATCTATCTAAAATCATGTTGAACATGGATATGATTAATGTCAAGCGACACTATTTTGTGGTGTTTTAATGTCTTGACAGTACTAAATAATTTATTTTTGACCCAGTCATCTACCCAAATCATTTAAGTCTAGAACTAAATACAATCACAGACCAATAAAAAGTCTTTTGGGTCAGACAAAACCATGAAATGCAAAATAAAGAATACCCTTAGCGACATGATGGGTGAAAAGTACTCTGCTAATAATGTTATCACTCAACTACAGCGTGTTAGACACTGTACACACCGGACGCAGTGGGCGGCAGTCGGTATAGATAATAAAAAGTTTATGTGGCAAAAGGGCGAGGTCGCAGTGCGATTAAACGTCTATTCATTGAGAATAGATTTATGTGCAATAAAATGTACGTAATTTTGGGTACTGGTACAAATACGCGATGCACTCATTAGAGATATAAGTTACTTGTTTCGATCATTGTCTATTTCTGTTTCTGTATTCGTTTTTTTCGGGTTCCGTACCCAAAGGGTGCCAACGGGACCATATTACTGAAACTCCGCTCTCTATATGTCTGTCTGCCTGCACAGGGCTCTATTTTTAGAAATTTTCACCGATTATGTATTACCGTGCCGTTATATCAGCAAATGCAAAAAAAAATAAAGTAAAAAATTAAAGGAGACGTCATACAAGAAACTTGTTCTTTTTCAGCGTTTTTAACTCGATCTTTATTTACCTCTATTATGGCATTAACTAGATACTTGAAATTTTCACCGATTATGTTTAACTGTGCCTATATAACAAGAAACAGGTACTAAAAATAAGATACCTAAAGTTAAAAATTAAAGGGGGTCGTCATACAATAAACGTGTTTTTTCAGAGTTTTAAAACATTGTACGGAGGTACGAAACCCTTCATGTATGAGTCTGACTCGCACTTGACCGGTTTTTTTTTTCTAATGCCATGAACCCAGCGAACTATAATAGTATAGAAAAGTAGCTTTAAACATTATCATCACATAAAAATATAGTATCGATAAGTTAGTATCCTATCAGTCATCACACAAGTTTAAACTTACTTTAGGACTAGCTCAATCAGTGTGATTTGTATAAAACAAAAGTAAGCGGTACTTAAAAATTACATCTCGTTTGATGTTGGTCTTGATGTTGTTTGATGGGGTAATGTTTGGTGCTTGACCATGCTTCCATAGTATTTTAGTTCGTTGTATGTATCTAGTAAATAAAAGAAAAGTAAGTATTAAGTATGCTGCGTGCGAAAAATGTGTTTATGTCAAGTTTATGTAGTTGAGCTGAATTTTATGCGCTAACGAAATGTTTTTTCAAACATTGTTTGCTTCTATGTAGACTATATTGTAGATATGTGCCTCCATATCTGTGACGTCTTTTTGCAAATATATTGTATTCATTATTTTACTAATTTATTGATTAATAAACAAATCATGCAAATTATGACAAATATACAAAGTATCTAAATTAGTCTCTTTTTCTTATCTTTCAACAACATCATTCATTGTAGGTGTACCTACATGTATTATGTATGAAGGTATGTCGGAGAAAGAGTACGTCTTCAATATAAGTATAGATGCATGTTGACTGGGAGAGAACGCTTTTAGCGTTAAGTTCGCCAATTGTAAAACAATTTGTGTTGAGGAACAATAAAGTTTGAATAAATAAATAAATTAAATATATGTACTCCTTAAGCTTAGAGCGAAAAGTAGTTTGGAGCTTCCGTGTTCTTCATGAACTATAAACATTTGTTTTTCTATTCAGGAATTCCATGTTGCGTACGTGTTCGTTCGGATGGGCATCTCCCCGCGACCAGGACTCTGGGCACTGGAGAAGTCTACAGACTACGGAAAGACGTTCAAGCCATGGCAGTACTTCTCAGATTCTCAATAGTAAGTATACCTACAACTACCTAATGGTTTTCGAACGTTTGTCATTATCACTCTCACACTCAACCCATCAGGCTCTTGTTATCTATACGAAAATAAGTACCACGCCCAGAAAAAATAAAATAAAAAATAAGGTAAAAATGTTTTTATTTTCTCCAGAAACATATTTTACCTAGTTAGATTAGATGTACCTATGCTATGCACTAAACTATTGTGGACAGTTGCCTGTTTCATAAATAAAATTGAGTACAATATAAGAAAATTAATATATTATACAAACAAAAAATACAACGTAAAATAAACAACTAAATTAAAACTAAAAAAACTAAATACAATATATAGTTTTAAAAACTAGAACCCGCGAAGGAAATATTAATACTGAAAAGTACATTAATCAAGTTAATGCAACCACAGCAGGGAAGAACAAACAGCTAATAATGAATTTATTTTTGAAATGTGCTTTTTAAGCTCTTTCATTTGATTGCCTGTAACCAGTGGTCAGCCAAGATGATACCGTCGATACCTCATTTGTGACTAGGAGTTTTTGGCGGGAAGTCAAGGGGTTCGGTTAGTGTTTTCTTTAAATTATTTGCAAATTGACTTTAGTGGACTTTATAATATGAAATTGGTGTTGTTTGGTGTTATAAATGCTCATGCTCATGAACAATATGTGAAATAGTTAAAGTGGACAGTCATAGTACGGCTGCAGTGATATTTGTTTCGCGGACTGTGTGGGCGTTTTCGGACGTCGTCCGCCACTCAATCGGCCGGCTATGAAAACCAATGGACTCGTATAGATTTGTCGCCAGAAGCTCCCTTGCAGCATTCAAAGGCTTACACCACCCTTTGATTGTCTTGTTAGGTTAGGTTAGGATTAGGAATAAAGAACAAATTAAAGATGGGCTCTAAAGGACTTTTATCCAGAGCCGTAAAATTATTTAATAAAAAATACCTCATTTGTCATGGTATCATAACAAATGAACATATATACATATCGAAACAATACCCTCCTTTTGGCTTCGCCGTAGTCGGGTAAAAAGCTATTGAACGCATTATTTGCTGTTTCGAAGATTCCGGTTCCATCATCACTTCAGCTGATGATACCAAAATAATGCAACGCCATCGGACCATATTATACAATATTTATTTATATGATACCTTTCAGAAAATAAGTAAAAAAAGCGGCCAAGTGCGAGTCGGACTCGCCTATGAAGGGTTCCGTAGCAGCAAGTAACATAATGAAAAAGTTCTTGTAGTTCGTTGTAACTTTGATCGATGTTATAATAATAGTGTACCTATGGTAAATTGCGGTAAATTTATGACGTATATAAAAAAACTACTTACTAGATCTCGTTCAAACCAATTTGCGGTGGAAGTTTGCATGGTAATGTACATCATATATTTTTTTTAGTTTTATCATTCTCTTATTTTAGAAGTTACAGGGGGGACACACATTTTACCACTTTGGAAGTGTCTCTCGCGCAAACTATTCAGTTTAGAAAAAAAATATATTAAAAACCTCAATATCATTTTTGAAGACCTATCCATAGATCCCACACGTATGGGTATGATGAAAAAAAATTCAGTTCTAAGTATGGGGAACCCCCAAAATTTATTGTTTTTTTTTTTCTTTTTTTGTTTGTTTGTTTATAAAGCTTTATTGTACACAAAAAAAAACAGATACAAAAATAGAAAAGTAAACATACAACGGCGGACTTATCCCATATAGGGATCTCTTCCAGTCAACCGACCAGTAACTGAGAGGAATGTTTACTTTATATGTAAGGAAAATGTATGTATGTAAGGAAAAATATTTCCATGTTCAATAAAGTAAGTGATTTTACAGATAGAAATTTACGAAATAAGAATGACTTAGTTAGCCCGTATTACAGGCTGAATACAGTCAGTAAGTCTTTTATGGGGAAGTGTATACTTTTTTATAATAAATTGCCAGAATCGGTCCTTGATATGCCAGACAGAAAATTTAAAGCTTATGTAAAGAAAGTATTTTGTGAGAAGGCTTATTATAGGACCGATGACTATCTTAAAGACAAAAAGGTCTGGCTTGAGCTTGGCGCGGGTCCCTGTTAAAGGTTTATATATTTAGACATGTCATAATTTAGGTACATTGGTACATACTAAATTTACAAATTGACATTATTTTAAATTTCGTAATTCTTTTAATTATGACATAACAAACAATGTAATCTCAGTCCATCCATATAACTAAAACTAAGTACCTAACTAAAAAAAACTTAAATACTAAAAATAAATTACTTATAAGTATAAACTATTATAAATAAAAAATATCCCGCAAATTCTGCCCTTGCGGAAGAGTGCCCAGAAGGCTGGCAGCATTGCCACGTTGGATGGCAATGCTTAATCTTTGTGCTAAAAACTTGCCAGCCCTCTGGTCACCCGATACCTCGACCAACCTTTTACTTATAAAATTAAATAAACTATGTGCAGAGGGCCCCCACGGACCCAACGTTTCAACCCCAAACGGCTCAAAGATGTATGACTAATAGTTTAGACTAAGTTATTAGTTTGTTAGTTGACGTCTTTGGAGAAAACGTGCTGTGCAGTTTGTTGCCGCTTCTTCTGCACTTGCGCCTAGGAAGCGGCGTAAACTTAACTGTAAGTAACGATTTGACGTCAACATTTGTGCAAAACAAAACAAAGTGACTATTATTAAGAGATATTATGAATATCCTATGATAATAAAGATATTTTGAATTTTGAATTTTTATGTGTTTGGGGTAGAAGTGGTTGGTACCAAATCAATCAATTGAAAATCTTAATGCAGTTCACAGAATACATCTACTTACCATGGTTCAACAGTATAGTTATTATAGTTTCGGAAAAAAGTGGCTGTGACATACGGACGGACAGACAGACAGACATGACGAATCCATATAAGGGTTCCGTTTTTTGCCATTTGGCTACAGAACCCTAAAAACGGCTTGCAAATTTTGAAAGGGACAATTTACGTGTAGTTACATCGCATGGTAGCTTTGAGCAAACGTTGCAAGTTAACAAAAGCTTTTAGTAAAAGGTCGACATAAATCAATAACAAAATAAAAAAGCTGGATGCAGGCATCGAGATTCTGTGTACCTACTAAAAATACAGGTCGCTACCAAAGAGCTATTGTGTAAAACTAGAGAAGACACCACATACTACTGTTTTGTCCCTTTCAATTATAGCTATCTCCATAAACTTCACTTAGTCGCTTGCTAGCTTACTCGTATATACGCATAGTAGGTACTTTCGACAGTTTATAAGCGAAAACATGGTAGACATCATTAAAAATGTCTTGATTGTTTGTTACAATACTGTAAGAATAATTCAAGGAACTCGGCAAAGTGTAAAAAAATTACTTTCCATAAGTAAGTAACTAGATTTCATTGTTTGAAAATTAAATACGTACGATAGAATTCACGCCGCCATATATTCCAAAATAGAACAGGGGTCCAATGTTTGAGATAGCTACTACATATTCTATTATACGTTAATGGCCGCTACCTATCGGTCGTTTTGTATGCAGCTCTATGTTTGGCAGGAGTTTTGATGCTGTTGAAGTTTGGAATGAATAACACAAGTATCTCTTATTTTGGTGACGGATACAACCCTTTTTGACTAAAGCAAAATAAAGATTGTGTCGCATGACAGCTAGAAGGAAACCATTTAAAAAATTTCTCTCCAATTGAGTAGTAACAGACTGGAACAAGCTACCAGATAATGTTGTTACTGCACCTTCAGTGAACAGCTTCAAGAATAGACTTACAATCTATTCAATAATATATTCAATAATAAATAATAATAAGGGGTGGTAAGTGTTAAAGGGCATCACGCCGCGAGTAACTTCGGAGAAAGCGCAGCACACCTCTCGACACCCCTGAGTCACCCACACTGGTGTTGCCCCTTTGCTGACAACAATCGTTACCTCGTTTGACGCCCATCTAGTGGGCGGCAAAATAATAAAAATAGTCAGTAATCATGATTATGGCAGGTGCCGTTATTTCTATTGCAATAGACCAGCATCAGTCCATCCCAACTTCATTCCATAACCCATAAACCTTTCCCTTTTCTTGCAATAGATTCTTCTCCTGCCGAAACCTGTTTAAGGGTATATCTTCCATTGGTATATTCAAGAATGGGTTTTGCGTATCCCCACGCAAGCCTCCCAAAGGACCGAGGGGAAAAGACCCGTGAACCCAAAGGAGATACAAATAATAATAATAATAATAATACTTGTATATAATACAAGCAATACTTAATGCTTGCAGAACCGTACGAAAATTCATGCAGGCTGACGAAACTCCCGACCCAGTAGAAAATGTATAAATGCTTTTACAACTGCGACATTTACTTGGCAACAGCTCGTAATTGTCGTGAACATACCCAGCCGTAGCTGAGAACTACAAAAAGTAGACTAAAAATAATAATAATAATAAGGTTTCGTCAAATAAATGCAAAAACAAATAGCTATCAACAAACTACTGTAAAAAAATATATGAATTTAAGAAAATGTTCTAAGCATGATGTGGCCATTCTTTGAAAACATTATTTTATTTTATTAATAAGAAATAACATTAAACATTTCTTTCAGTGACTGTAAACTGTATTTCGGCGAAGAAAGTCTACAGCCTATCACAAGAGACGACTCAGTTATTTGCAGTACAGAATATTCTAGAATCGTGCCCTTGGAAGGTGGAGAGGTAAAACATATTTTCTTTTTATGTAGGAACAGCTATTTTCTTAACAACCTAATTTCAGCCATAAATTGTATGTACCTAATACTTAAATGTTATTCACAAATATAAATAATCCTATTTTGTTACTTAGCCCGCTTAGTCAAGCTTGATAGCCCAGCATAAGCATTAACCTTTGTTAAGCAAACTCAGTTGTGGTTCACACTTGGATTGGTGACCGATTAATCTATTGATCTTGGCTGTCATCATTAGATAGAAGTCTTCAGGTTTTATCAGATTTATGCTCAAAGGTAGCTCGGAAATTCCTATATAAGCCAGCCATATAACACACGAATGAGAACAGAAAGAAGACACAATAAATTAATAGATAAGAAGAAATCACACTAATTGGTTCTCAATTCTTAACTTGTATTAGGGGATACTAACTCAAAAAATTATATTTTATAATAAATACATATATAGATAAACACCCAAAACCCAGGACAATTTGAAAAAGGCCATTTTCAAACTTGCCAGAACAACACAGACAAAAGGGTGTTATAAGTTTGACGTGTCTGGTTATTGTAGAAGCTACATCATAATGTAGTATGTATTTTTGTTTTAAAGGGACAAATGAACTGTGTTCTTCTATATTTGATCAAAATCGATTGAGCCTATAAAGGTATAACTAGTCAAATTCGAAGCTCTTTAATTAAACCACAGAGTAATAATATACTTACTACGTACAAATTTAACTAATTTTTGTTTTGGTTTTTATCCCGACAAGGCAGCTTATTCACATTGGTATTTTTTTATAGATACCGATATCATTACTGAACTCGCGTCCGTCTGCGAACAAGTACTTCAACTCATCAGTATTACAAGAGTGGACTAGGGCGACCAACGTGCGTCTGCGGCTGATGAGGACCAAGAACATGTACGGGCATCTCATGTCAGTCGCGAGGCAAGATCCCACTGTCACACGGCGGGTAAGATAATTTCATGTTTTATTTATTTGCTATTTGTAAGTAATATAGGTACACATTCATCGTCACACACTTACTACACTACAAATTATTATTTTTATTTATGTAGGACCCTAGTTTCTATATTCCGTGGTAGGACCCATAGCCAAGCCTCCCCTTTATGTCTCCAATCACTTCTATCTTCCGCTATTTCCCTCCATTCTTTAGCAAAAGCGGACATCTTGTTTCTGTCTCTCCATCTCGTCGTGGGTTTTCCTCTGGACCGCTTTCCATTTGTATAGGAATGTTGTTGTTGTTGGACCCATTTTTCGAGCATCACGTGGCAAACTTTACATTAAGTGTTCATAAAACTAACTCTTTACAAAATTGGCTATTCAAACATTAGGAATCCGATTTTAAATCTAAATAATATTTATATAACTCAAAGGTGACTGACTGACTGATAGTGATCTATCGACGCACAGCCCAAACCACTGGACGGATCGGGCTGAAATTTGGCATGCAGGTAGATGTTATGACGTAGGCATCCGCTAAGAAAGAACGCGAGCGAAGCCGCGGGCGATAGCTAGTTAATTTATAAAATTGTAAACACTAAACAATACAATTAATTAACAAAAATCTAATTTTTTGGTTTGGTTTGATTTGGTGGGACATCGTGAATTTCATCGTAATGATCGCCGCATGGCTGTTAAAGGGAACTTCAGTTCATGATTTATATGGAACGCACATATTTACTCGTGGTGTCGTCGGGATTAATTGCAAATATTTATTTGCTTAAATGGGTTGGGTAGCGACAGTAAAGACATGTCGAATTATCATCTTCCCAGCCCTTCTTCCGCCCACTGCTGAGCATAGGTGTCTCTTCGTCGACGACGGATCAGCACAGGATCTCGGTCCTATGCTGTTCTCATCCAAATGCGACCCACGACTTTGATCATGTGGTCAACCCATAGCATGGGCGGAATGTCGACTGTAGGAATAATATTTTTTTGCACCCTCCTATTTTACTTATATAGAAGTAGGTACGAGTTTAGCCTTTTTATAATAGGTACTTCTACGTGTCCTCCGACCTTCCTACCAAAGGACGGAAGGTCGGAAGCATTGTTTAAGTAGATTCCCTTATCTACACGAACAGCTTGTCTCCTGGCCTTGTCTCCCAGCTAAAAAAGCGTTTCCGAGTATCGCCGGTTTTATACAAATTTGTATACTTAGTTGCTTACTACTTACTAAGTATACAGAATATTTCTAATACAAATATCGATAATAACAAGCCTTGAACTTGGGAATCTAAAAAAGAAAAATATAGTGGATACTTATTGAAACGCTTTTTCTACCTCTTATTATTTTCTTTTTATAAGCCTATAGTGGTGATATATCCGATGAGTATATGTATCGTAAAAATAAATGTTTCCTTTCTAGTACTTCTACAGTATAAAGGACATCAGTATCGGAGGCCGCTGCATGTGTAACGGCCACGCCGACAACTGTGACCCTGAGAACCCGCCCTCGGAGAGAAACATCCTCGTCTGCCGCTGCCAGCACAACACCTGCGGCCCCCAGTGTGCCAGGTGCTGCCCTGGGTTCGAGCAGAAGAAGTGGAGGATCTCGCAGAACTGGGACAGATTCGAATGTGAACGTGAGTAAAGATATTCTGCAAGAAATAGATGGTCTCATTCAAATACAAAAACTGGGCCGAAAAATATGATTTTATTTAATTCGTCGAAAGAGTGGAGAATCCTGCCACAGGCCTATAAGTGCTTAATAGGATTCTCCGACACTGTATGTAACACAACTTAATACTACAAATAAATATTTTTTTAATTTTTTTTCATTTCATTTTTCAATTCTTCAGTTAGACCTATCCGAAAGTAATAGACCCTTTTTCGGTTATTCAATTTACTGGTAGTAAAAATTCACTAACGTAAAGTTTCGAAGTGGGGGCGAAATTAAATGCGATGTATCTTCGTCATTATTTATTAGGTATACAATATTAGAGGACGCTATTCTCGAACAAGTATTCGTTTATTATTTCGAAAACGGGTCACTAAATCAAAAAGTAGTCTTTGCGAACCCACGATGGTTTTATAATACCTATCTAACGATATCTCTTACTGTGGCACAGAATACAGTATATAATAGTATACTCTTACTGTCCGCTGTGACTGTGAGGTAATTGCGAAAAAAAATATCAATCCCGCTTTACCTTAATTTTTTTTTAAACGTTTAATTTTACCACTTTGTCAGCATACATAAGTATAGATACCCATGCAAAAAACAGCTTTTACTTTCTCAGCTAAGCATCGGACGTACATACCGAAACTATAAGAGTTCCGTCTAGGAACGGAATATAGGAAAACTAATAGAAGTGCCAGCATGAGTTCTATCAAGGCTTTTTTAACTTTTGAAAACTTAAAACAACTAACTCTACAAAGAGTTACTGTCCACAACAAATGGTCAAAGGAAAATATCAGGTTCATTGACGTAGCAAGAAGGTCGCGAACTTTTTGAACTGTGTCAAAAATACTGGCCACTCATAATGTTTAAAGGTAAATTAAAACGAAACAATCGACTACGAATCAAATATTTTTTTTTAGTTAAATACATTTATGATTTGAATTTTAATAAAAAAAATATTTTTTAAATACGACATGACTCCTGCCTAGATACTACAAATATTCTGTATTTCTCACAGCATGCAACTGCTATAACCACACTACGGAGTGCGTGTACGACCCCGAAGTGGACGAGAAACACCTGTCCCTGGACATCCACGGCAAGTACGAGGGCGGCGGCGTCTGCAAGAACTGCCAGCACAACACCGAGGGCATCAACTGTAACAAGTGCCGGTCGACTTTCTACAGGCCGTATGGCAAGAGATGGGGAGAGATCGACGTATGCCAACGTAAGTTTTATTATAATCATACATTTTCACTTATATTTTTATTTATTTAATTTATTGCACACAGATTTTATGTACAATAGGTAAAACCAATAGTGCATTATTTTCTTTTCTAAGACTATAAAACATAGCACTAAATATAAACAAAATATAGTTTATTGCTTGTAGATTACAGAAAACCCAATGAGAAGTACGGAACCCTTTACACGCGAGTTTAACTCACACTTGACCAGTTTATTATGTTCCAAACTCTACAACATTGGTGACATTGAATAGTTAGGAAACGACATTTACTGACGAGATAAAAATCGACAAGACTTGACCAGTTTATTATGTTCCAAACTATATAACATTGGTGACATTGAATTGTTAGGAAACGACATTTACTGACGAGATAAAAATCGACAGGACTTGACTAGTTTATTATGTTCCAAACTCTACAACATTGGTGACATTGAATTGTTAGGAAACGACATTTACTGATGAGATAAAAATCGACAGGACTTGACCATCAAAAGTGAATACAACTCACAAAACTTCACACTAATGGTTTATTTGCATTGGTCGTTCTTGCCTATATTCTAAGTGCGAGAGATTTCTATACCGCATGCCATGCGCATAGGGCCCGAATTCGGATAACCGTTTTCACTAGAACTGTCAGGACTTGACCATCAAAAGTTACGACAACTGATAAAAATTTACACTAATGGATGGCTTATTTTCATTGGTCGTTCTCGCCCATATTCTGAGTGCGGGAGATTTCTATACCGCATGCCATAGGGCCCGCATTCGGATAACCGTTTTCACTAGACAATAGAGTAAAGGCCTATTTACACATGATATGTGCGCGGTACGTCAAAAACAACCAGTACCTAAGAAGTCTATTAGAAAATTCCCGTAGCCCTATATCGATATGGCAGATATCGTAGACATGCAGTGCTAAAGTTTGAAGTAAATTCTACCTAACAGAAATTTCATAAAAAAATGTCTAAGCTAATGAAGTCAATTTTGACTTTAAATAATTTAGAGATTGGTTAAAGGCTGGTAATAAACGTGAGAACATCATTAACGTTCTTACACGAAAACAAAATTTCGTTAGCAAACATTTGTTAGGGTTGCTACATACTTATTCGGGCTGGCATTCATCGACACAGCCAGGCGGTAAAATCGAATGTATGAAGATGAGTTTTCGGGGAAAAAGGCGAAATAATTGATTCGCGTCGGCTTTGTTGTGCGACAAATACTGCTGGCGAATTAGTGTGTAGCAACCCTCATAAGTAGCTTATAAAAAGATAAGATCAATGAGGTGGAACTTATTTTCCCAGCTTGCCAATGTGACTGGCACTATTCAACTGGCAACTGTGCTGAGGAGACCGGAAAATGCGAGTGCCGCAAAGAGTTCCAGCCACCGAACTGCGACTCTTGCGCATACGGCTACTTTGATTACCCGGACTGCAAGCCATGCACCTGCAACCTGAATGGCACTGAGGGAAATAACTGCACGCCTGTCGGTGGCTTGGTAAGATTTATTTCGTTTATCATCAACATCAGGTCTTTTAGTATCCACTGCAGGAGCAGAGCAGTCAGAGGATCTGGCTTACACTCTCCACGCTGGCCGGACGGGTTGGAGAGGTCATGTTTATAAGCTTTGTTTAGCTTGTGTTTCCTAAGTCGCCTTTTAGGACATCCACGGAGTGGTCCTATCTTACTTTGCCGGGAACCACACGCCTAATTTATTTCGTTATCGGTCAGGTAATTAATTAAGGAATAAGTAGGATTCCATTAATGCAGTTACTGCGCTGTCGGCTACCCAAAGTGGATCTTGGCCTCTGAAAGCAGAAGACGCCACTGTTCCCTATTCTGCGCAATCTGCATATCTTCTTAGAGGGCTTTGAACTCTCTTTGATAGTCATTTATGTACTTATTTAATCTCCCGCGATACAATTTACCTTTTCCTCTTTTTCGATTAGAAAAGGAAGTCTTTAAGAAATAGAAATGAAATAATACAACGATAAGAAAAACGATTAGAACAGATGTCATTAGGTACAATTTTTTCGTATTGTATGAATAATTGAATAATTATGTGTTATTTATTAAGTAATTTAAAAAAATATATATTATTTTTGTATAGTGCCCCTGCAAATTCAACTACGCTGGAAACTCTTGTGAAATATGCGCGGATGGCTACTACTCACCAGAGTGTAAAAGTAAGTACCTACTTCTTACCTTCATATTATATGGTTCTTATAAAATTAATTAAATAACCACATCCGTGTAAAGGGTGTAAAGCCGGCTGTTTAGTGACGGCAAAGTAGAATACGATTTTTCACTCTTTTTCTCTGGCACTGGTGTGGTAAGAGACGACAAACGCCTTCTGGTATCATCTTACGTTGACATCTTAATCAGTTGAATTCCCAAAATGTTGATAACCTTGAGGGCGTCCGCTTTGCTAAGTGGGCGCACGACGTGTTCAGTCTATCTCTGTCACAAACTCTACGTGCGACAGAAACACGGCATCACGCGACGGATTCTGCTATCTCCTCGTTAACGTCTATCTTCAAATCTTTCAGTTCCTTAAAATGGAGGTATAGGTAACAGAGAAGCAACTTCTATGCAAAAACTATCTTCTGCGGACACCAACCCGTCGACCCAACGTGGTGGTTAAGGGCAAATCTTCCTTTAATTGGGAGAGGCCTTTAGTCCAGCATTGAACTAATATACCTAGGCTGCAACGAGAAGAAAAGTCTAAAGATAGTTCAATAAAATATTAGTGATAATGACTCTCATGAAATTAGATTAATGATTTCATTAAAGGTACGTGAAGATGAACTTATTGTGTACATATTCGTTGACCACTACTAATCGTAGATGTTTGTTGACAGACTGTGAATGCAACTCCATCGGGGCGGTGTCGCAGGTGTGCGACAAGGAGTCCGGCAACTGCACCTGCAAGAGCAAGTACAGCGGCCGCACGTGCAACCAGTGCGAGGCGGGATACTACAACTACCCTACTTGCAAACGTCAGTATTACTGTTAACGAGGATCTTCTATTTTACAAATGTGCCACGGCGGAGGCCAATCTTTAGCCGATATCAGTCTTAGATCCAGCCCAACTCCTTCACAAAGAACTGCGGGTCGTTTCTAATCTTCACAGGAAAGTTGGAATTAACGGCGTCGAGGTTAACTAATTAAAATGTAGTCACATGACTCCCTGTAATCTATTGCAGCTACAGCTTTTTTTCAGTCGAATACTGTATGCAAAAGTATGAACAAGATATAAATGAAAAAGATAGGAGAAGATGAGCCTGAAAATATAATTAGAAACTGCACGTCACAAACTTCGCTCATATTATCTTTTTATTTTCAGAATGCAACTGCGACATCAGTGGCACTGAGGCTAGTATTTGTGACGATGTCACTGGTACCTGCATCTGTAGAGTTGGTTTCGGAGGTGCTCGTTGTGACCAATGTATTTCTGGGTTCGTAACTTCACGAGATTTTGTTAGAAAGAGATACCATCTAATTCAATATTTTTTTCAATCAGTCCACATTATTAATTTTTTTGGACTCAGCGCTGTCAAAGGTTTACCAGGGCTATTAAGTGATAATTCCCTTTAAGTATATCACATCCCACTGCTGACAAAAGTTCTTTCTCAATCAATGCTATTTATGATGATGATTTCCTTGAATACTTAAATATTTCCTTCACCTACCTTTGATAGATACTTCATGGAGGTCCGAGGGCGCGAGCGGCAGTGTGTGCCTTGCAACTGCTCGCCGACTGGCTCTACTTCCACCAGCTGTTCCGCAGACGGCAAGTGCAACTGCCTGGTCAGCTTCGGAGGCAAACAGTGCGCTCAGTGCTCTCCGGGATACTACAAGTACCCTGAATGTTTACGTAAGAACTCTTAAATGTTTTGACAGCTAAAAGCACATAAACTAAATAACTGTTTCTTGAACTAAAATTATGATTTTTGTAGTAAAACCATATAACACAACACATACGACAAACATCTACAACTACAATTGCACCAATATAAAAACTTGATGTTTCTTTTAAAATCTTAAATGAAATTAATCAAATTTCCTTCCGTCTTAACATTTTCTTCTACTGTTCTAAAGCATGCAACTGCGACGGGTCGGGATCTCTCGGGTCCACCTGTGACGACAACGGCCTGTGCCACTGCAAACCAAACTTTGATGGCACCAAGTGCGACAAATGTAAACCCCAATTCTACAACTACCCTGCTTGTGAAGAATGCAACTGTGATCCTAGGGGTGTTATTTCTCAATTTGCTGGTAAGTATTCTTTACGGATAAATTATATTCATAAAATACTTTGAATAGATAACTTTCGTATTTTTGGTAGACCCAAGATGCGGTATCTTGGATCTACCAAAAATACTTACTTGAGGAACATCTTAATGGGTGCTCTTTGAGTCTAATATTAATTTTATTTTCAGGTTGTGGTTCTGTACCCGAAGGAGAGCTTTGTCTATGTAAGGAATATGTCCAAGGTCGTATTTGTAATGACTGCAAAACTCTATTCTGGAACTTGCAAGAGTACAACCCTGTCGGATGCGAGAGTAAGTTGTTGTTTCTTCCATTATATAATTTAGATTTCATTTAAGCCAGGTTTACAGACAACTTTGCTATCTTTTTTATTTTATTTGCTCTATGGAAATGATAAGCGCCTACAAAAGTTCAGTCATAAAATGTGTTTTTTTTTTTCAGAATGTAGCTGCAATGTATCGGGTACACTGGGTGGATTGGGGGCATGTGATACACGTAGTGGACAATGCGTTTGCAAAATGAACGTCGGCGAACGCCAGTGCGACCAGTGTCAAGATGGCTTCTACCAGCTCGAGTCCAACAACGTATTCGGATGCACTGGTATTCCTTTTTGTTCCTCAACCTTACATGTATTTTATACAAACTTTCAGCGTCTTATAATTCCTAGATTAACTAGTGATGAGCCTTTAAACCGCCTTATATATATATATTTCATTTGATTGTTATATTCATGCATTTAAATTGTTTATTATGTATATATTATAAAAATTATTGATTTACCATAGAATGCGACTGTGACGTTGGAGGTTCTATCGATAACAACTGCGACAAGTTGACTGGCCAGTGTCGCTGTCACTCCAGAGTCGAGGGTCGTCGCTGTGATCGACCAATCAGAGCCCACTACTTCCCCACCCTCCACCAGTTCCAGTACGAAGTGGAAGAAGGTCTGACACAATCCGGACCAGTGAGATACAGGAACAATGAAGCCACGTTCCCTGGGTACTCTTGGAAGGGATACGTCGTTTTCTCTGTGTTACAGGTATATTTTTTAGCTCTACTGGGTAATTTTAGTAGGTTTTAAACTGTAAATCCATAATATTCGTTCTTCTCCCTGTTTAAGAATTTTCGCTTATCTTGATTTTGATATTTATTGCTTAAATCCATATTTTTTTCCACACACTTCTTATTCTTTGGCTTTCCTATTTTATATCTGTCATTTCGTTAAAACTAATAAATTTGAGAATAAATCTGATTTTCAGAATGAAGTAATCAATGTCGTGCACATCCTGTCAAAGTCGTCGTCGCTATACAGGATGGTGATCAAATATGCCAACACCCTGAAGGACCCAGTCGTGGCTTCAGTTATCATCACTCCCGAAAACCCCAGCGATATTCAACAGAAGTGAGTAAATATTTACGGGTAAAAAAAATATCAATATCCGATAACCGGGTAACTGACGTGAAAATTCATCTACTGGCCGACATGTTTCGACCTCATTCGGAGGCCTTCCTCAGGACGAATGGGACTCGCGACCCGTTTACGAAGATGTCCCGAGGCGCAACTGTGAAAAATTATATCGGTAAATGATCATAATTATTACAAGTTAACAATATCATTAAAAAAAAATTATATACACGTTTCAATAAATAATACCGAAGTTATAATGTTTGATTTCTTTAAATAAGCAAAATACTTATTAAATAATGCTTTAATGCTTTTATGTAATTTTTATATGGTACGCAGAAGCTGATTTTTTTCTTTTGCACTCAGATTCAGCGTCCTTCTAAAGCCGACTACAGAACCACAGCTAGTGACGGTAGCAGGAGAAAAAGGCTTAGCACCATCGCCTTTTGTCATGACCCCTGGCAACTGGACGGTCACTATCAAAACAACAAAGGAAGTCATGATTGTGAGTGAATTTTAGTACAAGGTTTTATGGAACTGCTACGGATTTATACATTTTTATTAGTACATCTTATAATAAACTTAGGTATTTTCAGGTTTCCCTCTTTGTCAACCATACCTATAATAGTTTTATACTTATTACAGGTAGGTATATCTACCTATATCGACCTAACACTGACCCTGAAGGAAAAGTTCTTCATAGTCGGTCTAAGTAGGTCATCAGGTCTGAGTCGTCCTTAACTAAGTTTCAACAGCATACCCTGTATTAAGTTTTATTTTGTTCCTACTGTTGTATATTTAAAATACCGCATTTATTGCATCTTAAAAAGCTAGAACCAAGCCGAAAACTTGATAGTTTTGTAGTTTGTAGAGAAAATGAGCAGTAGGTACCATATGATACAGAGAAAAATACCTAAATAGTTTGGAAAATCCAAAAGTGCACGCCTCATAATCTCATTTTTCACAATTAAATTGATTTTGATTGTTTTATTGCTAACTTAAAACGAAGAAAAGTATGTGTCGGCTTTACCTTCCCGCAGAGAAAATTGAAAATTTTCAAAATTCGGGTCGTTATTAGTTTCACCCCGTTTTTGAAAAGTCGAGTTTTCATCAGATCTCGACGTTTAAAGGTCTCAGGAATCTTCCCTGACCACTCACGAGCAAGTGTCATGCACCCTATCCGTATGTGTGTGTGGGTGTGTATGTGACCCGCTTATAACTCTTGAACAACTAAACCGATCGGAACCAAACAAGCTTTCCAAAGAGTTCTATACAACTCAGATTTCCTGTGAATTTAAACCGATTCGGACCGGTAGATACAGATACAGATAAACTATCACGTCTTTATCCCTAACGGGGTAGACAGAGCCAAGGGCGGTAAAGCCCAGGCCACTTTTAGCGTAATGGTGGGCATGAAGGTGGAAAAGAGAAATCATAATAGTGATGGGTTGCTAACCGCATCGCCTATTCATATGATTCAGATTCTCGCCCATTCCCTCGATCGGCTTTTACGATCTGCACGGACCGGTAGATTTTGAGAAATCTCAAAAAAACTAAGCAAAAACAAGAAAAAGACACAAGATTACGTCACGAATGTCAAGAAAAGTGTTACCACTGATTGTTCTTTTCATTCTCAATTAGTTAATGCAAATTAAATAAAATATTAACTAACTTATCGCTTCTTTTACATTTATTCGTTTTTCATATTTAATAAAACAAACAAAATCACATTCTTTATTCAAATTTCTTTTTACTTCTTTTCTTACTTGCCAGTTACACATTCGTACTCATCATACATAGGTATTAACTCTTTCAACAAACCTTACATCCAAAATTATTTTTAATATGTCACCTGTATTTTAATAATAATAATTACGATTAAACTACATTGAATTAGACGGTGATCTTCGAAAGGACTTAGTTTTGGATAATACTGAAGCGTATAAAAAAAATGGACTTGATCAGATAAGTTTTTCGGGAGTTATCGTGACCACGCCAGTTTCCATACATACAGACACATGGACGTCCACAAAATGATTTTATTAAACATTGTTTTTATTTATTTAAAAGGCAAAATGTCTTTTAAAAATGTCATAAGTGTTGAAACTAGTGTTTTTCCTTGACATTTATGTGTAAATATTATTGTACAAGTGCGATAGAAAATAAATAAAGACACATTTAGTTAAAAAAATCACTTGATTTTTGTAAGGCGAGAGTAGAGCACTGCCTCATGCGCTTCGCTTATGAGGCGTGCAATATTATGAATATCTTGAAATAATTCCCATTTATTTTTTAACAGGACTTCTTCGTGCTCGTGCCAGAAACGTACTACGAGGCAACCGTGCTCACGAAGCAGGTGGACAAGCCGTGCCTGGTGAACGACAGCAGTCTGTGTCGCCACTACGTGTACCCCAGCGTGGCTGGCAAGGCGTATGCTGACGTCACCCGCTTGACTTCCAGCGCCTCGGCTTTTATCGATGACGAACGGGTTAGTAAAACCCTTAGAGCGGAAATTGGAACGTTTCATAAACTTTCTGCATTAAGGTCGTAGCTCACTTGCACGAGTGGGGTCGTGTAACTTACACGACCCCACTCGTGCAAGCTCCTGCTCCAACACCGCTCCTAAACATCACCGCCAAAAACGGAAATGACTACTCGTTGTCCAAGCAAATTTATTTATTTAGTAATTAGGCCTTCGCAGGCACTTTTGTACGTCAATAATTTTAGTGTACGTTACTTGTAATGTTTATTTGTAATATTAAATTATTATAATTTTTTAAAAGGCTACCGATACTAGCGTTTTGCAACAACCACTGCTGAGAAGAAACGCCAAAATAAAATCATTTGCACAGTATTGGTCGCCTACGCGCTAGAAGGGCTTTGTCAGTTTACAAGGATATTATGCCTAATACAATGTTATCACAATATAACATGTAAAGCTTGCGAACAAGTGCCAAATCCAATTTACAGAAATAATTAACACTGAGTAGAGTAGTCTTAAGAAAACGGAGCCAAGCTGACTAGTCCCTACTGGTGGCACCCATTCACGAGTTGACGCGTGCATCAGCCATCGCTGAACTCAACGGAATTCTCAACTCGCGGAATCCAGCGACCCGACCCACGACGCCACCACCAGTCTGAACATTTAAGTGAGCGTGGCAGGCTCGGGCTCACATGCCTTACTAAGAGGGAATACTAAGTTCATTTGTCACCCATTGATCGCAGTCCCTACATAATTTACATAAAAATACGATATTTCAATGAATATTATTTTGCTCTGTAAAAGCGGTGTCGTATAAGTCAGCTACGACCTTTAAATTACGTAAATATCACATGATAAAATTATTGATATCATAATTTATTTACTTATTTTTATTTCAGCAACTAAAAGAACTAAACGCGGGACCAAACACAATCCCACTGTTGAACAACGACCAAAACAGCTTAGAGTACTCCATGACAATCGACCCTCCCGGCCGCTACGTCCTCCTAATCGAGTACGTCACACCCGTCGGAGCTGACAACTCGAACACTTCTTACGTGTTCTCTGCCAGGAACACTCTCACAGTCCGGTTCCAATCCGGTTCCGATCCGGATACATACGCCATCGTAAAGCTCAACGAGTGTCAATATTCGTCCCCATGCCGCCAAGTCGTAGTGAACGACCTGACGATGATCCATTTCGTTGATGTTACGCACTCTGAGAACACTGTGCATTTAGATGTAAGTATATATTACAAAAATATTTACATGTACGTAATTTTTAACCCCCGACAAAAAAGAGAGGTGTTAGAAGTTTTAATGGCGGTCTGTCTGTCTGTAGCATCGAAGCGCTCGAAAGGATGGACTGAATTTCGATGCTATTTTGTTCACGTGATAGCAAATTTCCTTGCGGTGATTTTTAGCTATGTTTGATGAAAATCGTTCAAGCCATTTAAAAGTTATTGAGAATAAACGCTTGAAAATCAGCGCTTTATTTAGCAAATGTATAGGTTGGGGTTATTCCGTAGCGCGCATGTAGCACGACTTGATGTCCGTATCAAGTCGTATCAATAGTTCCGGTTCACATCACTAGATGGCTTCTTGACAGTCGGGGTTTTTTTTAATTTGCCTAGCTAATAAACTTGTAATACTTTGTTTGATACTAAAGAAGTCCGTCCACTGTGAACAGGTCCCTATTGTCTTTGGATTCTTGAAGCCAATAAAATAGTTTTGAAACACAATTAAAGGCTATTAAAGGCCGGCATTGCTAAGGTGAATTGTAGTTTACATAAGCTACTTACAACTAGTCACGTGATTGTAATTGTGAGATGGCTTTCAACATTCTAAGGTTTCTTAACGTGAAAGCTGTTTTCGACGGGCTTGAAAGTTGAAGTTGAGTTCAAGTTGAGAGCCTCTTTGTATCAACCAACAGACAAAACGGGTTGGAGACACATATCCATATCACGCCATACAAAGTAGCTGAAAGCGTATTTTCTAATGTATTTTATTTTTCTATCTAATGTCAAAAAGATGCATTTTAACTATGTATCTTCTTCGAAGTCCAGTGGGCTCAGATGGACTTTAAATTTACAAGTTATAAGGATCTTGGACTTTTTTGAAACAATGAACCTTGTTACAGCCGACTGGGCCCATAACACAGAAGACAGGAAGAGTATTACATACAGAACGGAATCTCCTAAGGACCCGCGCAATATGCGTCCCCGTTCCCCGTCCCCGCACCTCTCCCCCTTTCTCGCCTTATCGAGGGGCGAGAGTGGGCGAACTTACACCCATTAACGTGTGCACGGGTTCTGTGCCCATAACCTAAAAAAAATAACACGTTTAAACTTTATACTGGTAATTTAGTCATATTTAATGGATGTTTATTTCTTGAGAGACATCATCGAATTAAAAAATATATTTTTGCGTCAGACCTATCGATATACAAAACCAATTCCTTTAGTAGATATAAATTGAAGTTAAGGGGATTTTGTAATACAAATAAAAATAATTTTATTATACTTATTACAAAATAAAAGATATATAAGACCAGTACCTATATAACAACAATTTGTCTTTCCATCCTCATAGGAAATTTGATGGCTCTAGCTGATTCCGTTCTTGTAGAGTAAACCATAGAAGCATTCCATTCTTGTAACTACATATATGAAAAGTAGTTGCTAGTCAATCTCTTTTTAAAAAGGATTAATTATTTACACAGGGCGAGCGCGACACGCTGGCGGGCATCAAGTCAATAATAGCTATCCCCGAGTCTGAATGGCATCTCGACTATATGACTCCAAGGTCATACTGCTTACGACGCGGAGGGAAATGTGAGCCCGCAGTCTTCTCTGCAGGTGTTGACTCTAAAAAGGTAGGAAATGTTGGAGCACATGAGGTAAATCAAGAAAATCTATCGATAAAACAAAATATATGTAACTATGGCTAGTTGGGACAAAAAGAAAAAGAGACAAATATGCACCTAAAGCACTTTGTCATATATAAGCCGATTTAATTAGTACTGAGTCACCAATATTATGAGAGAAACCAAAGATCGATAAAATATATCCCATATCACTGAGACAAATTCTTGAAATATACAGGCAGACACCTGTCTGTATTAAATAAACGGGCAAGTGCGAGTCGGACTCGTACATGAAGGGTTCCGTACCACCATACAATGTTTTAAAACGCTGAAGAAACACGTTTCTTGTATGACGACTCCCTTTAATTTTTAACTTTATTTTATATTTAGTACTTATTGTTATTGTGGTCATAGTAATTCATAATTGGTGAAAATTTCAAGTATCTAGTGAATGCCATTATGAAGATCAAGTTAAAAACGCTGAAAAAAACACGTCTCTTGTATGACGACCCCCTCTTATTTTTAACTATTTTTTATTCTTAGTATTTGTTGTTATATCCGCCACAGTAATACATAATCGGTAAAAATTTCAAGTGTTTAGCTATAACGGTTCAAGAGATAGAGCCCTGTGAATGACGGACAGACAGACAGACGGACAGACAGCGGAGTCTCAGTAATAGGGTCCCGTTTGCACCCTTTGGGTACGGAACCCTAAAAAGGTGCTCGGTCCATGATATAGAAAGGCTTATTTTTACCCGACTACGGCAAAGCCAAAAGCCAAAAAAGAAATATATACTCGTAGTTAGCCGTATATGGCATATGCCATTTAAGCACGAGTACATTGTTAGCCGTAATTAGCTTTCGAGCTTCGATTAATTGGATAATTAATACTTTTCAGTAATTAAGAATTTACTCGTTGTTTTTACCCGACTGCACCAGAAGGAGGGTTATGATTTTCGAGTGTATGTATGTATGTAAGTATTTATATTTCTTTGGCACTCTCTACAGCTTAAACGACTTGATGGATTTTAGATTGAGAGGTTACTTAGGATTTGTCTTAATTCTGATAGTGACACTGGATTTATATGAAAAAAATAAAAATCCAAAATGGCGGATCATTGCCGCATAGAGCTAGTTAGGTAATGAATACCTACGTCTTTTTTTTTATTCTAACCTAAGGATTTTATATAAAGATTACAAAAATATAAATGTTTAAATGTAATTTGGAATCAGAAATGCTAAAAAACGACATATAATATCGCTTATCCAAGCGCGTTCTCCGTTGTATCCTAGGCATATTGCTATTGTATCACTCGAACCAGTCGGGATTTTTTTGTTTTTAATAATTACATGTTTATAAACGTATATATTGTTTGTATTTCAAAACGTTTCCCTAGTGCATTCAAAACGTTTTCCTAGTGCAATCTGTTCAATATGACGGGTTGTGCAGTGCAAAGCGCTTAATAGGATTATTTCACCGATCTGTAACACCTGTGCAGATACAAAGACTACGCTTGGAATTCGCACGCTCCAAATAACTCCAACAAAAGCATACCTCCTATTCTCTAAACTTGGTTCTCGTCTGCAGGTGGAAATGGAGACTGGATCTGGTGGCGACCAGGTCACCCGCCCTCCCATTCTGGACAACTCCACTACAGTCGTGTACTTGGCACCTTCTACGGATGCTGTTAGGGTGGAGGCCATCAAGGTTTCTAATCCTGGGGACTACATGTTCATAGTACACTACTACCAACCTGATCATCCAAGTAAGAACAATTGATTCTGAATAAGTGTAACCTTTCGATGACTGAATAAATAAAACAGGAGACCTATTTTCCTCCTTCAAGAGTTGTCTGGAAGATTAGAGATCGTTCGAAGACGTAGGTAGACGAATCTCGTAGTTAAAGTAGGAATAAGTGGGCTAGAAGAAAAGACAGTCGGTGGACCAAAGCAGCAATGGTGTGGTGGCCGAGACAGAGGAACAGACCATTAGGAAAACCATCCCGTTGGTCAGACGATATTGTGAGGTCGGCGGGAAAGCAGTGAGACTAGCAGAGGACCGGTAGAGAATGGCGCAAAAAAGGGAGGCCTATGCCCAACTGTAGGTCGAGGTGTGCTAAAAATGATGATGATGAGGAAAGTTTAAATACAAATCGTCTTTACAGAGAGCGATATTAACGCCGCCATAGAAATCGATGGGACTCCGTACCAGACCGTGATGACAGTGGAGCACTGTCCTTCCAACTCGGGCTGCAGAGCCTTGCTGCTGCAACCAGACGGGCGGCGGCAGTTCCCGGTCACCGAGAACATCACTATCACATTCTCGGTAAACTTATTTTTATTTGATAAAAGCGTCCTTCATGGCACGCCACTATTCGCAGTTTGGCGCCATCTCCATAGTGCACTGGTAAAGTGTATCCGGCTTTGCTATACATGAACCGATAACCAAACGCAGTACCTTCGTTTCAGGCTACAGTTATCTCGAACAGTATTTTGTAGCCTTCGCAAATAGCGAATTTTACTTGATTTAAAAAAAAATTAATAAATAAATAAAAAACCTTTTAATTTATGAGTTGTGTTGTGATTTACATTTCAGTTTAAGTTAAAGTTTTAAAGATAATTAATGAGTTTAAATAATTACAAAAATTTAAATAATAATATACTTAATACTTTTTTTTGTATTAACTCAGAATCCCTCTTTGGGTATAGGCCTCCTCCAAAGAGTGCCATCTCATCAAACACTTCGTGATAACTTCCCTAAAAGAAAAGTAATAGCATCAGAAGTTAGATATTGCAGACAATGCTATCAAATTATAGATTTATCTGTTCTGTGCTTGGAAACTATAATTTATATCAATGTTATGGTTTCTCAGGGCGAAGGCAGCAAAGGTGTGTGGTTGGACTACCTCCTGGTGGTAGGAGCTTCGGACTTCAAGGAGGCAGCCCTGAAGGAAACCAACATGGTAGACTACACTCGCGAGTTCATCGAGAACTGCGCTGCTAACCATTATCAAATTGGACAAAATACAAGTGGTAGGTATACTAGGTTTTCAAATTCAAATTCAACTACTTACGCTGCAATTCTATCATAACTGCACTACATATCCAGCATAATGCGGAACTTTGTTGCTCTAGAGCAGAAAAAATTATGGAAATCCTTTACAGTTTTTTTAAATTGCGTAACCAAAATTGGCACGTCATAAAACTAGCCTAGATTTACGATACGTTCAGTTGGTCAACTTGACGGCCGTATGGAGCTATACAATTTGCTTGTGAAGTGATGTGTGTAAATACCCAAATAAGCTTTTCTTGCAGTAGTTGAAAGAAAAGCTGATTATACATACAGTAATAACTTATTTTCTGCTCGATGCAACAATCTACTATTATTATCATAGGATATTTATAATATCTGTAATTTAATTTTCAATTTAATAGTCACTTTATTTTGTTTTGCACAAATGTTGACTTAAAATCGCTTCTTACAGCTTAGTTAAGTGACGCATAGAAGCGGCAACAAACTGCACTGCAGCCTTAGTAATAAATAAGAAAGAGTAAGTAAATAAGAAAGAGAAGGGTGCATACATAACCTAAATTTGATTTATGCCGATAAACTCAACCAACATAGCATGCGTGGCATCCAAACCACAATGTTCGTATCACACTTTTTTTTCGTCCAGGTTTCTGCCGAGAGTCAATGTTCTCCATCACATCCGAATACAACAGCGGCGCCCTTGCCTGCCTCTGTGACTTCATGGGCTCGACCGAGTTGGAATGCGACGCGTTCGGCGGACAGTGTCCCTGCAAGCCCAACGTCATCGGGAGGGCCTGCCGTGCTTGTAGGACTGGCTACTACGGCTTCCCGAACTGCAAACCCTGCCACTGTCCTGCCACTGCAATTTGTGATGATAACGGTACGACTATTACACACATTTCCATTTTGAACTCCATAAAAACGACATCTGGCAATTTCAAATGGAATGTTACTTTTAACTTAAGTAAACAGAGCATTTATTATGAGAAATAAAGGATATCTTAATAGAAACATTTTTACAAATAAAATATCTCTTCCAACGCGTCACATCGAGGCAACGTACCCAATATGCTGGAAGCATTTCCTCGCTATATAGCGAGACTTATTCTCTGAGCAAAAAAGCCGCCAGCTTTAGGGTCACCAGTTGCCTCGATGAGGCGCGTTGTGACGTCCTTAAAAATAACTTTGCATCAGGGCCCCAAAGTCCCATCGTCTATGGAATGGTATTGCCACATTTGTGATGTTGACGGTTCATACTAAATACTGTTTGTTATTTCACATATTTCTCCGTGATGTCATATAGCAATCATACCAGGTTTGTAGGAGATAACTACTATTTGTATTCCGAACTGCTACTGTCTCGCCATTGCCATTTGGAATATTAGACGTTCGGAGCACAATGCTTGTAAGCTGAATGCCATCGATCGATCGAGACTATTAGGCGTCGTCCTAATTGGCAACGATCGTACGAGTTAACGATGCGATTTGTCGCACGACGAAATTAGACACACACATTTATTTAGTGTGTCCTAATTAAAGCTTGCAAGTCATCGCGAGAGCATAAAAAATGCTAAATAACAATGTGCGACGGGTTTGATCGTGTGATCGTGCAATCAAAGCTACAAATCTCTTTTGAGTGTCCTAATAGCTAGCGTGTAGGCGCATCGCGTGATGGGTATCGCGGGAGCTTTTAGGACACTTTTGGACCATCGCACGAAGATGAACGCATCGTTTGCTCGTACGATCGTTGCCAATTAGGACGATGCCTTATTCTCTTTCTTATTATACATATCTGTATCAAAGCGGTGTCGTTTCACCAAAACAGTACAAGAATGCAAATTAATGAAACAGCTTACAACTAAACTATTTACATGCATCCAAAATCGAGAGGATCAAATTACAAATCCTCTATTTCCAGGCATGTGCATCTGTCCGAAGAACGTGGAGGGCGAAGACTGCAATCGCTGCAAGAAGTACACGTTCAACTTCGACGTGCAGCGCGGCTGTGACGACTGCAACTGCAACCCGCTCGGTGTCGTCGGCAACAACCTGCAGTGCGAACCTGAAAGTGGCAAATGCGAGTAAGTTTGACGAGAGCCCGAAAGTGGCAAATGCGAGTAAGTTTGACGAGAGCCCGAAAGTGGCAAATGCGAGTAAGTTTGACGAGAGCCCGAAAGTGGCAAATGCGAGTAAGTTTGACGAGAGCCCGAAAGTGGCAAATGCGAGTAAGTTTGACGAGAGCCCGAAAGAGGCAAATGCGAGTAAGTTTGGCGAGAGCCCGAAAGTGGCAAATGCGAGTAAGTTCGACGAGAGTCCGAAAGTGGCAAATACAAGTAGGTTTGACTAACAATAGGTTTTGTACCCAACCAACACCAACCCATGCTTATTTCAATCGAGTTGGTGTAGGAGAAGTACGTGCTGCTTTCTAAGACCAACGTAGACGGATGTCTTAGAGCGCATAATTAAAATGTTTTAAATGGTGGACTTGATTTTTGTAACTCCAACATATTTAAATCTAATTCAAACTACATCTACATTCAAATCTCGATAGTACCTAAATTGAACAATTTTAATATTAGCTTTTTTTCCACAGCTGCAAAGAGAACGTGATCGGTCGTGTTTGCGACCGTTGCGTGGCTGGAAACTACGGTTTCCCCCACTGTGTCCCGTGCACCTGCGACCATGATGGCACCACTGATGACGTATGCGACCAGAACACGGCACAGTGCTATTGCAAGAAACACGTCAGAGGCCAGGTTGGTACATCGCCTATTTTCGCAGCTGAAAATTTCGAAGAAAAGCCCATTTTCGAAGAAAACACGAAGGCATCACTGAGAACATGTGCGACCAGAACACGGCTCAGTGCTACTGCAAGAACTAACCTGCCACAAACAAGCAGGCTGACCGTTATAACGAACTGGTTGAATTTCAACCATTGAATCTTAAAAATTCATAGATCATAACTTTTGTGAAACGTAAGTTTCTCATACGATTTAGTTCAATACTTGTAAGTACCGCTACGATACCACTTACATTTTAGTCTAAAGTGCCCAAGCTACCCAAGCTCCATGTTTTATTTCTGTCCAGGCTTGCAACACTTGTAAAGAGGACTACTTCAACCTGCAAGGCGACAACCCTGACGGCTGCACCAAATGCTACTGCTTCGGGAAGACCACGCGCTGTGCCAGCTCCTACTTGATTTGGGGAGAGGTGAAATGAGATATATTCTGATACCTCTACATCTGTTATCTTATGGTCAATGCTCGTAAAGATCTATGTTATAATACCACGGTTGACTAGCAAAGGCAGACTGTGACGGATGTACACTAGTGCCAACTAACAACTTGAGCTCCTCCAGTTGATAATCTATGTCAGCTTGAGAATCAAATAAGTGCATCTATGTTAAACACGTTTGCACCTGTTAGGTACCAAAGTGTCCAACACTTGAAAGAGATTCCTATCAGTTTTTCCATAGTTCCTAAAATACCAAATGACCATCGGATCGGATCTAACATTGGCTCTTACGCTTACAAATAATTGTTTTTTTTTTTATATTATATAATATTGTTAATATTTTTATATAATAGTAGGTACTAACAACCTAACACTTACTGACATAAACTAAATTGATAAAAACGTTTGTTTTAACGTTTTCTTCTCTACCAACACAATTTTTGTTATCTTAGATCAACGGAATGAGCGACTGGTATGTAGCCAGTGTCGAGGTGAACCGCACCCTGAACATATTCCCGCACCCGGAGCCGCCCGTCATGCAGAATGACTCCACCATCGAAGTCGACTTCCAACGCCTCGGCCCGGAAGCCAAGGTGCTGTACTTCGGAGCTCCACACTTCTACCTCGGTGAGTTAGGATATAAGAAACCTAAAGTGTCCTACTCCACTCGGCCTCGGCCATACACAATAACATTATAAATAAAAAAAAGCGACTTCAATTTCTGGTCCTTTCCATCAGTTTCACTTCTCTAAAACTCACTTTCTGAATGCAAATGCTTGATTTCTTGACGAAAACATCAAAACCACTATATGTGTGCATTAAATATTAGAGGAGTTCCCTCGATTTCTCGAGGAACCCAAAAAACTTTTGAACTTTCGAACAAAAAAGAATTTTCGAAATCGATTAAAAAACAGAATAAGTTATGGGGGAACATAAGGTACATAAGGTAGGTAAATTTTGCTCTTTGGGGAACATAGATAAATAAACGGGCAAGTGCGAGTCGGACTCGTACATAAAGGGTTCCGTACCACCGTACAATGTTTTAAAACTCTGAAGAAACACGTTTCTGGTATGACGACCCCCTTTAATTTTTAACTTTATCTTATTTTAGTATTTGTTGTTATAGTGGTCATAGTAATACATAATTGGTGAAAATTTTAAGTATCTAGTTAATGCCATTATAAAGATCTAGTTGAAAACGCAGAAAAATCACGTTTTTTGTATGACGACCCCCTTTAATTTTTAACTTTTTATTATTTTTAGTAGTTTTTGTTATAGCGGCCACAGTAATACATAATCGGTGAAAATTTCAAGTGTCTAGCTATTACGGTTCAAGAGATAGAGCCCTGTGACAGACGGAGAGACAGACGGACAGACAGCGGAGTCTCAGTAATAGGGTCCCGTTTGCACCCTATGGGTACGGAACCCCAAAAAAGTACCTACTTATACATTCTAATTGAGAAGCTTCTCTTTTTTTGAAGTCGCATAACAATTGTTTTACACCTATCACAAATCCGCAGTATGCGGTATGCACATTTCTATCAATAGGAAACAAGGGTAGTACCCAGTGTCAAAAATAAATTACTTTGTAATGAAACGAGAATAAAACGTCACAAAAAAATGTAAC
Organism: Acrobasis repandana; assembly: GCA_963576875.1. Taxonomy (NCBI): domain Eukaryota; kingdom Metazoa; phylum Arthropoda; class Insecta; order Lepidoptera; family Pyralidae; genus Acrobasis; species Acrobasis repandana. The sequence goes on from OY756214.1 coordinate 6,917,018, forward strand.
TTGTCATTCATCATATCCATTTTGAACGTGATTTTAGATTTATTAATGCCGAAAAACTAATATTAAGAGCGCTATTTGACTCCAAAAAACTGTGACGGTACGTCATACAATGCATTTTTCATAGAAATTCCATAGAAAATATTTGTTTTGACGTCTAGAAAAAAAGTATCTGTTTTGACTTGATGGCAACTAGAGGATTCGAGTGGTATGAATTTTAAAGAGGAATACACGATTTGAGTTATCAAGAAAGATACGAGTAACAAATACATCTCTACATATAATTTTGTTTGACTATGATTTGATTATTTTGATTGTTTGGTTCTTAGGCAAGCGGTTGACATCCTATGGCGGCTACCTGACCTACTCATTGTACTACACCGCTGAGGACGAAGGCCGTCCATCCACCGAGCCCGACCTTATCATCGGCGGCTCCAACGGCTACATCGTCCACAACAGCATCGAACAACCGCCGTCCCAAACTGCTTGGACCCATTCCGTCAGATTCAGTGAGGACCAGTTCACCAACTTGGATGGGTCAGCGGTAACGAGAGACCAGTTCATGAACATCCTGGTCAATGTTACCAGCATTTATATCAAGGCCACGTACTGGAAGGAAGGCATTACTACTCAGTAAGTATTCGTTTTGATCTTTATTCAAATTCTTGGCATACTTATGGTCGCAGCAATTTCTGTCTACACTATAGCTGATATCGACGCGCAGCGTTGCCCGTGGTCGAATTTTTGTCAATCCCACTAATTTCTAAATTTTCCCGGGGTGAAAAGTATTCCTATGTGTTAATCCAGGTTATAAGCTATCTACGTCCCAATGTTCATTCCAATACTTTTAGCCATTTTGCTTTAAAGCGCAACAAACATCCATACAAACTTTGGCATTTTTAATGCGCCATATATCTAATCATCATCATTTCCGCCACAGGAAGTCCACTGTTTTACTTTATTTAACTTTTCGAAAAATGAATTTCACTTTATGAAAAAGGACTAGAAGTTTGGGATAATGCAGTACGACCATCACAGGACAAAATTTGGGCGGGATCGAGATTCAAGACACCTAATAACGTCAAGTCCTTACAGACGTTTGATTATACAGACTCTTATAACAATAAATTAGTCTGTGAGTTCATAAAATTGAAAATGAAGTCGTAATTCTGACGCAATTTCACAGGTTGGTGGGTGTATTACTCGACGTAGCAGTTCCAGCTGAATACGACGAATACAATCAAGCGAAGCTGGCCACCTCCGTGGAGCAGTGTCAATGCCCTCCCGCGTACAGGGGGATGTCTTGCGAGCAGTGCGCCGCTGGGTACTACAGGCTGAGCTCTGGGCCTCACGCCGGGTTTTGCGTGCCTTGTCAGTGCAACGGACATTCTAGGGAGTGTGACGTCAACACTGGTATTTGTTTAGTAAGTACATTTATCGCTGTTCCTCATTTGCTCCAAGTCATTGCAGAGCCATTTGTGGTTTTTGCAGCAAACGGTAATATTTCAGCTGAAATTTTATGGTCTCTATATAGCATGTTGCTCTTCACATCCATAGAAACGAAGAGAGGTTTATGCTCAGCAGTGGGCGGAAGGAGGACTCCGATAATGATGACGATGATAGATGTTAGCTGATGTATAGTTTAGAATGACTTGTCGACGATTATTTGGCCTGTTTTTCTTTTATATTAGATTTTTATAACAACTTGGTTGAAGATGCGCCAGCGCACCCTTAAAGCTGCAAGCTTTACTTAAATAATAGTAACTATCAAATACGAACTAAACCTACGGTGAACCATGTACTTATTAGATATCCATGTATTAATTCAAACAACAACTGATGAAAGTTTCCGAACAGACTCAAAAACAAAAAACTTCTGTATTTAATATTTGCATTTTTTCTCAGGCCTGTACAGATAACACGATGGGTGACCACTGCGAGCACTGTATCATCGGTTACCATGGAAACGCTACAGTAGGCACTCCACGGGATTGCCTGATCTGCGCCTGCCCACTGCCATACGCATCAAACAAGTACTACCTAATTTTTATTAGATTTCTTAGATCTAGGATTTACCAGATTTCATAGTTTTATTTATAGCTATATAAGTAGCTGATAAGATGTAACTCACTAAAGTTCGATATATTATTATATGTACTGTTAAGTACTTACTTCTTTGATGAATAGCTTTTTCCATGTGACAGTAATCAAAAAACACCCGTTTTTGGTTTGAGATTCAAATCAGTTAATAAAAAATAAAATCCAATAATTTAATAATGACCATTAGGGGTTGAACACAATGTGTACATTTCGTGCCGTAGTTTGCTTGCTTCCACTCTACTATATTTATATACTTTTTGTACAGTTTCGCCATCGGCTGTGAGCTCAGCGAGAACGGTTCGCTGATCTCGTGCGACTGCCAGCCAGGATACGGAGGCGCCCGTTGCGAATATTGTGCCGCTGGATACTACGGCCAACCTGAAATACCAGGTCAGCTCACACCACCAACACGGTGGTCTGCAGTGCCGGTTTTAAACATCATAGTCTTCTTGTGGTGCCCCTCACTGGGCGCCCCTTTATATCTAGGCGCCCTAGGCGGTCGCCCAACCGCCCAACCGCCCCTCCCCCCTGACGCCGCTACTGGTGGTCTGATTAGACGACATTATCTACTCGTTACCTATCTTTATAAAATTTAGCTTAAAACACAAATACTTAATCACAGTATCTACTACCAACATTAAAACTGAATAGTCTTCACGTTTTCAAGTAGCTGAGTATCACTAGTGAACAACCAACTCAAACGATTTTTAACTATATATATGGAGAATTGTCGCCACTAACAGAGATATTATATATGGAAGGCTGGAGGGGAGGCCTTTGCCCAACAATGGGAGACTATAGGCAAGGTAGTAAAAAAATATATATAGTATCTATGTTAGCACATTGACTGCCTCTGTGGTCTAGTGGTCAAGGCATTTGCCTTGTGTTCCGAAGGTCGTGGGTTCAAATTCCACTGGGAAGCATACTTTTTGAAAAGTTTTTTCCAGTCTGGTTAGGATATTGCAGGCTTGAATCACCTGATTTTCCGAAAAGAAAGATGATTCCGTGATTCGGAAGGCACGTAAAGCTATCGGTCCCGAACGCCATCTAGCATTTGTTAAAACCTATCCTAGGATTGGTGTTGGTCTACCCTTTGGGTTACGGTGGTCAGACGGCAGTCGCTCTGTATAAAAACCAGCAACCTCGTCAAATCACCTACTATGAAGGCTATGAAGCGTTACCGCTGAGGATGCAACCGGGAATACGCTCGGATGATGATGATGATGATGTTAATTTGCCCATTGTGTTGTTTTCCCCAGGCGACCATTGCAAGCCCTGCAACTGTTCCGGGAACATCAACCCCGAGGACCCTGGATCCTGCGACAGCATCTCAGGAGACTGTCTCAAATGTGTGAACAACACATCCGGCGCCGCGTGCAACCTCTGCGCACCCGGCTTCTTTGGAGACGCCATCTTCTCAAAGAACTGCACTGGTGAGTGGCTACATTCCAATAGAGAGGCAACTACTGCAAGCCGGGACCATCCCCGAGGACCCCGGCTTCTGCGCCGCGTGCAACCTCTGATCGCAAGACTTCTTTGTAGGCGCCATCTTCTCCAAGAACTGTACTAGTTGGTGAGTGGCTAGTCAAAAATTTCACAAACAAAGTGTAGTATTTAAGGTTTGTGTTTTTTTTTTGTTTCTGGCCTAGAAAAGGATAACTTCGTCTTTCCTGTGATATGAATGACGCTAGACGACTAAAGAGCAATCACAAACATGTCGTGCATGCCTCACCTGTAATTCCCATTTTTCTTTTCATACTTTAGAAGCACAGCTACGGATCAACCAGGACAGCGTTTAGACGAACTTGACTTATTTTTTAAGAAATCACTTTTTTTACTTGTTTTCTTTTTGCTCCTCAATATTAATTTATATCCCAATCCAGTTTCTACACACAAATCATCTGTTAATATGTTTGTACAGCTTGTATTTGCGCCAATCTGGGTATGGACTTTTGTGACCCCTCGACGGGCACCTGCGTGTGCCACCCGGGGGTCATCGGAGAGAAGTGCGACCGCTGCGCGCCGGACCACTGGGGCTTGGACAGCGGGCAAGGGTGCACTCCGTGTGCCTGCGCGCTGGCCTCAAACTCTACCCAGTGCGATGACAACACAGGACAGTGCAGGTTAGACCATATATTTTTTCCAATACTTTTAAGATCTTCTTCTTAGTAGAATAATCATCATCCCAGCCCTTCTTCCGCCAATTGCTGAGCATAGAATAGAAAATTCTTTATTTAGTGATAAAGAAGGTACACTTACAATTATTTGAGAAGTAAACCTTAACATTGCAAGAAAACTTAACAAGTACTTAACTAAAACATTTTTAAATCAATAATAAATTATTTTAGTCGTTTCCTAATGACTGAGGGTCGTGTTCGCGTTTTAGAAATGTCATTCTTCACCAGGAGTGCTTTCTTTCATTGAAGGAGTCAGCGAAACACAAAACGTGTAGTTTTCCAACTCACCGCTTGCGCTCTGACGCATTACATCGTATTTTAAAACCGTCGTGTCAGCGAAAAGTAATATTGTTTTACGCAGAATATATCGTCAATTTGTACATGGTTTTCTAAATTTTTTTTACATAAATAAAAAAATCTGTGAGAAACGGAACGAATTCTCTACGAAAGGTTTCTTATTACTTACCATGGTTTCTTTGTAGCGTACAAATGTCAAAATTACGTCTGATCAAGTCCACTCGCGCAAATCATTCGTTATGCGACTCCCTGAATGAAAAATAACACTCCAGCTATCGCAGTCTTGGGCATGTCCTAGAGCTTTGGTCATGCAGCATCATTCCTGATGCTTTTTTAGGGTTCTGTATCTCAAAAGCAAAAAACAGCAACCTTATAGAATCACTCCTGTCTGTTCGTCTATCACAACCAATTTGCTCCTAAACTATCTTGACTGACTGTGTTGAAATTTAGTAAACATATGTCAGTTGATGACCCAAAGATGGACGTGTTACATAAATAAATTTTAAACATGGAACACTTTTGAGGATAAATCATAAAATAAAAACTTTTGTTAACTCACTGTGAGTGATATCAAATGAAAAGGCTAAATGCGCGAGTCCGACTCGCAATTGGCCGGTTTTTTATTTACGTTTTAAACTAGTTACTGTTGAGGTAAACTAGGTACTGTACACAAAATAGCTAAATAAACAAATAAAGTAAGTAGTAAAAAGTCCGCAGTTACCCATAAACTTACTAAATAGGTCTATACTTAGTAAGTTTCTGGGTGGACTCACAAAAAAATTGCTGCTGCCATTAGCCTTGCCTGCCTCTTCATTTACTCTTGTACATTGTACATGTGCCAAAGTCTGCAGCCATTTCCTTTTAAATAAAATCTCCTTTATTTATCCTATCAACAAATATTAAATCATAAACATCATCAGGTCTTGATTAGTCTCCACTGCAGAAGCACGACCCTCTCTATACTACCAGAGCCATATATTAGCCAGAGCAGTCGGAGGATTTGGCCTACATTCTCCACGCTGGCCAGACCAGGGTTGGAGAGGTCTCACTGATGTTTATAAGCTTTGTTTAACTTGTGTTTCCTAATTCGCCTTCTACGACATCCACAGGAAGACTTGGAGTAGTCCTATTCTACTCTACCGGGAGCCACATGGCTAGGCTACAAATCCTAACCCTAACTAATATTATAAATGCGAAAGTGAGTTTGTATATTTGTTTGTATGTTACCTCTTCACGCTTTATCTACTGAATCAATCTTCTTGAAAATTCGCATATGTGTAGGCGAATTTTCAAGAAGATTGTAGAATTATAGAATTAAAGATGTATGTGTACTGACAAGGACATAGGGTACCTTTCATCCCGGAAAAAACTAATGTTCCCGTGGGATAGTCGAGCGAAGCCGCGGGCAAAAGCTAGTATTAAAAAAGTATATATTTTTTTTAGTTGCGCAAAAGGTGTGACAGGCCGCCACTGCGAGCACTGTGCGGCCGGATACTGGAACTACAGCAAGGACGGATGCGATCGTAAGCAGACTTAATACTTATCCTAATCCTTATACTAACTATCCTATCCCAATCGAAATCCTAACTATCCTATCCTAATCGAAATCCTAACTATCCTAATCCTTACTAATATTATAAATTCGAAAGTGAGTTTGTATATTTATTTGTTGGTTTGTTTCTTTGTTTGTTACCTCTTCACGCTTTATCTACTGAACCAATCGTCTTGAAAATTCGCATACACATAGTTAGGAGTACTGAGAAGGATATAGGGTAACGCGAGCGAAGCCGCGGGCAAAAGCTAGTTTACTATACATTATACAACATAATACGCATGTTGACTGAAAAATTTCTAGATCGAGAGCTGGCACGAATTTTTGGGTAGGTATTTGAGGCAAGTTGAAAACTTGTCACATAAAATTCAAAAATTCAAAATTCAAAATATCTTTATTATCACAGGATATTTATAATATCTCTTAAAAATAGTCACTTTGTTTTGTTTTGCACAAATGTTGACGTCAAATCGTTACTTAAAGCTAAGTTTACGCCGCTTCCTAGGCGCAAGTGCAGAAGAAGCGGCAACAAACTGCATTGCACGTTTTCTCCAAAGACGTCAACTAACAAACTAAAAACTTAAACTTAGTTATATAGATGGACAGAGCTTACATTGTTTATTATGTCATAATTAAATTGAATTATAAGAATTACGAAATTTAAAATAATGTCAATTATACCTCTCCTATTATACCCTAACACGGAACTGCAGACCTGGCTGGTGAGTAGCAGGGCTAAACCATTTTGATTTATTTGGATTGACCTGGCAGGTAGAAAGTCCCATCAAAATGACCTGTCTTTTTGAGAATCTTATTTTTTAGTTATAAGTAATTTCAAGTTGCCTCAAATACCTTTTTTATATTTTTTTGAAAAATACTTTTGCACGCGCCTGGCAGTATCAAAGCCCCGACTAAATCGTGTGGCTTATAGATTTTTTCATTCTTTAAACATTAAACTACAACCTGCGAACAATAATTCTCTAGAATCGTAAGTAATCCTGAAAAATAATTCCACGCGACATGTACCGCGGCGGGCGGGGCTTAAAATATGAACAGCGCGGCGCGACAGTTCGCCGTGACACTCGAGTCGTGCGGTTGCGTCGCAAGAAGTTTCCTTTGAGAATTTTGCTGTGTTTTTGCGATAATCGATTCATTAAAAATGCCGTCATGTTCCGTGAAGTGGTTGAAAATTTGTTATTTAAAAAAAAGTAACACGTAAACAAGGTTATTTATTTTAGCGTGGCGTACTGCATAATAGTACCATCCGCGCGTTGTATCTCACCGCTCATTGCGTTGACTGCCCCACCCGACTGACGACGACGCGTGACCTTGTCGGGACCAATCGCATGCATCTTTGTCTATGTGTGCGTTCGAGTGTTTCGTTGTAATTACTGTTCATTTGTTTGCGTAAATAGAATCAAAATCGAAGCGGTGAATGTAGGAGCGTTAGGTATCTAGAGAATTATATGTCGATGACTACAACATATAAAAAATGCATATTGCCTCAAATACCTTATTTCAAGAAAAAAAAAAACTTTAAAATTTTACGGTTGCTTTAGCCCCGCTACTCACCAGCCAGGTCTGCAGTTCCGTTTTGGGGTAATAGGAGAGGTATGTGACAAGTTTTCAACTTGCCTCTAATATCTACCCAAAAATTCGTGCCAGCTCTCGAACCATTCTTATTGGCCCATCAGATGGATTATTTAAAAATTAAAAAAATAATAATAAGAAAAACCACTTCATTACAAATCCATTACACGTTTTTTATCCTAACGGATTGAACAGAGCCTAGAGCCGTAAGATTCAAAGGCTACGTTCAGCGCGAAGGTCCACGTGAAGCCTCCAACAATTAAACCGTCTTAGAAATTTTCTTCCTGTCAAAACAAAGATCTTACTTGTTCAGTCTTAATTTTTCCTCTCTTTGACTATGCTGATGTGTGTTATCCTGACCTAAATGTAGATCTTGTTAATAAACTTGATCGAATTCTTAATAATTGTATTCGTTTTATCTTCTGTCTTCGTAAATATGATCAAGTGTCCTCTTATCGTTCAGAGCTTAATTGGCTTCCTATCCGTCAACGCAGGGAACTTCAGTTACTGTGTACCCTTTTCTCTATTCTTACTGATTTTGTCTTTCCTGAATATTTAAAATGTAAATTCAATTATCTTTCAGACACTCATGATCGACAACTACGTTCCAATGAGACACGTCAACTCTTTATCCCTCTTTTCCGGACACATTTTATGTCTAACTCCCTTCCTCCAAGCTTCACGGCTCTGGAATGCTTTACCCGTCGACATCAAAGAAATTTCTACCAAATTCTCTTTTAAAAGGAAAGTTCACGCTCATCTTTGAACTCCCTTCCTCCGTAAAGTCATCATCATTAAGTTCTCAAAATTGATTACATTTGTAATTATATATGTAGGTATAATATAATGGTACGTATTGTATAAGTAGATATTTATTCTGATATGTATTATATATTATGTAGTAATGTAATATGTTATGTATATGTTCTTAATATTTTATACGAAGTATTTATTAAATCGCTAGTCATAATTGATTAATTTTGCGTTTTGCGCCGAAAAAATTACTTTTCTGTTTATCATTATGGTTGACTGGGAGAAAATGCTCTTAGCATTAAGTCCGCCATTTGTTAAAAGTATGTTTTACTTTAGAACAATAAAGAGTATGAAATTAAAAAAAAAAAAGATGGTAAGAAAAACCTAAATAGTGATTTCACGATCTGCATGGATAGAAAAGCAGTTAGTTCATTCTACGTTTTTCTTTTCTTCCACACAAGCATAGAAGAACCTTTTTTTTTAAGATTTACAGCTAATGTGCTTTGTGATATAAGACAAACAATAACGTCTCTATCTCTTACGGGGTAGACAAAGCCAAGGATCGCAAGAATCCATCGGCTACATTGTCTCGGAAATTAATACGAGTAAGATTATTTCATACAGAATGGAATCTCCCTAATCTCCTAAGGTCCCCGCGCAATATGCGTCCCCGCGTTTACCGTTCCCGCACCTCTCCCCTGTTCTCGCCTTGTTGAGGGGTGAGAGCGGGCGAACACACACGCATTGACCTGTGCACGGATGTAGTTTCGTTTGTATTTAGTAGTGTAGGCATAAATGATACTCCGCTTCTATGAAGTTTCATACCTGTGTCAATGTAACAGTGTGTAAATGTTACGTTCAGATTGCAACTGCAATACGGGCTACTCGGTCGGATTCATGTGCAACGCGACCGGACAGTGCGAGTGCTTGCCCGGCGTCATCGGAGAGAAGTGCGACAGGTGTCCAGAGAGGTAAAATATGTGTCCACAACACACTACACACATTGTTCTTACTCATGTAGAGTGACATGCACCCAGAGAACTATAATATACAACGTGGAAGGACATAACCATAATAATTCGAGTTTTTACTGTACATTATTAGTGGTGGCGCCCGTCGTACCAGCTGTGTAAATTTTTTAATTACATTTAGCTATAAGTTCTTTCTATATAGCTGTAATTGGTGAAAGCCGTTGTATTTAGTTTTTACAATAAATAAATAAATAAATAAATAAATAAATTCGAACCACGAGCTATACTAGATCACTATAGTACCTTTAATGAAATAAAAATAACAGTCAAAAAACCAAAAAATATTGACATTACTTTTAGTTTTGTATCGAAATGCCGATTTTTTTTTTACTCTTATTTCAACTTCGTTATACGAAAATGATCTAGTCTAGACCTTGGTTCGATTTATTACGGGTATGTCCCTTCCACGTTGTAGAAGAGTAACTTCAAACATATCGTCGTGCAAAACGGCCCCACGAAATTTATATAAAAAATCTGACTAAGTATCCAGCATCCTTTGAATGGCTAGCGGGCGAGATAATAGTTACATCTAAAAATAATACAGGATTTTGGCTTTCTAGCAGGATACGCTTTTTGTATGGATTCTTCTCCACTTCGCAAGGTCTTTGGCATCCTTGGGTGACCATTGACGTGCATGTTATATTTGGAGAAAAAAAGCGGGAAAGCGCACCTCGGGCTCAAATTTTCAAATTTCAAATTTCAAAATATCTTTATTATCATAGGATATTTATAATATCTCTTAATAATAGTCACTTTGTTTTGTTTTGCACAAATGTTGACGTCAAATCGTTACTTAAAGCTAAGTTTACGCCGCTTCCTAGGCGCAAGTGCAGAAGAAGCGGCAACAAACTGCACTGCACGTTTTCTCCAAAGACGTCAACTAACAAACTAAAAACTTAAAATTAGTTATATAGATGGACAGAGATTACATTGTTTATTATGTCATAATTAAATTGAATTATAAGTATTACGAAATTTAAAATAATGTCAATTTGTAAATTTAGTATGTACCAATGTACCTAAATTATGACATGTCTAAGTATACAAACCTTTAAGAGGGACCCGCGCCAAGCTCAAGCCAGACCTTTTTGTCTTTAAGATAGTCATCGGTCCTATAATAAGCCTTCTCACAAAGTACTTTCTTTACATAAGCTTTGAATTTTCTATCTGGCATATCAAGGACCGATTCTGACAATTTATTATAAAAAAGTATACACTTCCCCATAAAAGACTTACTGACTGTATTCAGCCTGTAATACGGGCTAACTAAGTCATTCTTATTACGTAAATTTCTATCTGTAAAATCACTTACTTTATTGAACATGGAAATATTTTTCCTTACATACATTATATTTTCAAATATGAATTGTGATGCAAAAGTAAGTATACCTATTTCCTTGAATAATTCCCTCAGTGAGTCTCTCGATCCTAAACCGTAAATAGCACGAATTGCTCTTTTTTGTAAAAGAAAAATAGTCTGAATGTCCGCTGCACTCCCCCATAGAAGTATCCCGTAAGACATTAGACTGTGAAAGTAACTAAAGTACACTTGTCTAGCAGTTGCTACATCTGTCAATTGTCTTATTCTCCTAACAGCGTAAGCCGCAGAGCTAAGCCTATTAGAAAGTTTAGTTATATGAGCGCCCCATTGAAGTTTCGAATCAATTGTGATTCCTAAAAAGGTAGTACTTTCAACCAGATCGAGTTTCTGACCATTAATTAGTATGTCAACACAGGCTTGATTCACATTAGGAAGAGAGAATCGAATGCATTGGGTCTTGTTCGCATTTAACATGAGGTTATTGGCCGAAAACCAATCAGAAATTAAAGATAAGGTGCTGTTCACCGCGCTAGTATCACTGTTATGTCGCTCCGAAGCAACACAGCTAAGGATGCAACCGGGAACGCGCTTAGATGAAGAAGAAGACGCTCTTTTGTATGTGTGTATGTGTATGTTTGTATCCACATCTATCCATATTATACCGATTTGTGGGTTGTACTCAAGAACGTCGTCTCATGAGACGGGGGGGAACTTCCGATCTGTACGTTAGAACTTATATTTATTGTATTTATTTATTTTCAAAGAATATGTTGCCTACCCAAAGCACGCTAAGTTTACGTTTCAATTTGCAAATATTATTCGATGGTTAAGTTAAGATATTCTCATTTAACCTTTGAACACATGTCCGGTGGTCTTTAACGGAGATAGTTATTATGTTTTCTTCTTCAGGTCCTTATAAAATGTAAATTCGAAGTATCAAGATTACTTAATATTCGATAATTTTAGGTGGGTGTTGATCCCGAACCAGGGCTGTCAGGAATGCGACTCGTGTACAGACGCCCTTATCTTCTCCGTGCAGGATCTACGCGACCTTCTACTGAACGAAACGCAGGAATTCAAGGTTTGCTACTCCAAACATCCTGTCTTCTAATCGCGAAGATATTATAATATATACTACATTTGATACGATTTTCAGAAGATTAAATATCATCAAGTAACGACATCTACACAATATGTATCATTATAAAATATGCCTCTTGCAAGAATATCCTAAATGAACGACCTAAAGCGATCTGCATTCACTGTTAAAGACATAAACTGCGGAAAACTTTCAAAAACACCCACCAAACATCCTAATCGTCCCCCTAGCAACATTTCAAAACTTTTCTTTTCCACGCAGGACAAAGCGGACTCGTTCTTCACGACCCAACGTCTCAACTACATTGCTAACCAGACAGAAATGCTACGCCCGCGAGTTTTGGAACTCCGAAACGTAGACCTCAATAACGTCACCACCGCCTTGAGGGCCCTCGAGACCGCCGCCAAAAACCAGCTCAGATCCGTAAGTTTTGTTCACAATATTATCTTCTTTATCTAACTTCTTATCGAGTGTGTTAATAGTTAACACTGGTCTTGGATGTTTTCCGTCCTATTATAAAACGCAGTTTAACTTTAATACTAGGTTTAATACCATCACCTGCCCAAAACAAGAAGACCTTCCTCAATATATCACCTTCTCATTCGTCACTGTCAACTTCATTTGGGTGAATAATGGTTTAAACTTGTTCTAACGTTAGACTGCATTTTATAATAAGACGGTATGAGTTTCCTAAAGGCATCTGACGTAGCTCAATAGCTCAGTGAATGCATGTCGTCTGGCGACAACAGTCATTTTTACACGTACCTACTTAGTACTTTTACTTCACGCCAATTGCTTGAAACTAGTTTGCAGGTTTTCTCACTTTTAGGGTTACGTACCTGAAGGGTGCAAACGGGACCCTATTACTGAGACTCCGCTGTCTGTCCGTCTGTCTGTCTGTCCGTCTGTCCGTCTGTCCGTCTGTCCGTCTGTCCGTCTGTCCGTCTGTCCGTCTGTCCGTCTGTCCGTCTGTCACAGGTCTGTTGAACCGTAATAGCTAGACAGTTGAAATTTTCACCGATTATGTATTACTGTGGCCGCTATAACAACAAATACTAAAAATAAAAAAAGTCAAAAATTAAAGGGGGTCGTCATACAAAAAATGTGTTTTTCAGCGTTTTTAACTAGATCTTTATAATGGCATTAACTAGATACTTGAAATTTTCACAGATTATGTATTAGTACTATGGCCGCTATAACAACAAATACTAAAAATAAGAAAAAGTTAAAAATAAAAGGGGGTCGTCATACAAGAAACGTGTTTCTTCAGCGTTTTAAAACATTCTACGGTGGTACGGAACCCTTCATGTACGAGTCCGACTCGCACTTGCGCGGTTTATTTCCTTTACGGGAAGAAAATCGTGGTAACTTAAAATGATCGTACATGAGTACAAAATCGGAGGTACAAGTCGCGCCTAGTGAGGATTGAGGAGGATGGTGATGGTGGAAAAGGAAATCAAAATAGTGGTAAGTAGGTATATAGGTTACTCCACATCGCCACTGATATATGATACCTTAGATTTATAGCCGATTCCCTCGTCTGGCTTTTACGATTTGCTCGGGAAGAGGAAGCAGGTGGTAAATTACAAATGTTTTTCTTTGCTCAAAAACGCATATTAACTGAAATTCTCAACAGTCGAAAGGTAGCGTGTAAAATGTTTGCATATGTCAGACCTACAAAACATATCTATTATACCTAACCAACGCGTTATATGACCTCCGAATGCTGTCTAAGATGTATGTACTTCATGTAGGCCGAGTTTGCAGCAACCGACAGTGACAAACAGATCGGCTTGGCCGCTGAGCTCGCAGTTGGTGCTGATAAGACCTTGGCCATGGTTCGAAGCAGTGCTGAGGAAGCCTCTGCCGTTATTGCTCACGTGGCCGAACTTGCCACCGGGTTGGAGCTGAGCCAGCAACCGAAGGTGGACAGCGCGTTGACTGAGGCCAACCAGATCAAGGGTGACCTGGCTGGTAAGTTTGAGCAGTTCTTATCACCATCAACCCTGGTCTTCAACCTTCCACTGATAAGAATAGACTATAGACAATGAGTGCCATTTACCGTTCGCCAAGAAACGACGTACGCATGCTATCATCGGGCAACGCGTCGTGATAACATAGGTGGTGCTACTAACATTCCGAACAACTCTATTTGAGTTCCATTATTCTAGATTTCAAACATATTAAACTATTGTTCTTTGCTGAATTACTCTTTAAGGAAATGGATCTTTAAGCGAAATTATGTTATATTATCGATCAATGTATGTTTAGTTACTTATGCTCTACACTTGCTAACAGATAAGGACTTGAAACCGAAGGAATTGATAGCGTTCAGCGCGCTGGATAACGCCACCAGTCAGATAGAACGGATGAACATTTTCGTGCAACCTGTCAACGAACAGACGAAAGTGAGTATAAAAACTAATAAGTGAGTTAAAATTTGTATTTACTCCGGCTAGGGCTCCACCATTTCGAAGGTTTGAGGTTTGATACCTCAAACCTCCAGAGTGGTGGACTAGCGTGTTGGCCGTTAAGCCACGGTGGACTTTGTACTTTGTCGTTTGACTCAAGAAACCAACACCGTTTACAGTTTATCTTACATACCTACATATTTTCTTATAGTAAGGCTAATAACAGGTTTCTCTAAAATAACAGCATGATAGAAATGTACAAAACTCTGTGCTTTACAATTTACAGTGTCACAATGGAGTAAATATTATTCTACTTATTAAATGTTACATAAATTTAGTATTTAGCCACTCGCATTGTGAAATCGACAAATTCAATGCATTTACAACAATTTTTGAACCATTTCGACTCGACAAGAAGATTAGCAATAAAGGAAATTATTTTTCAACAGCGGTTCGAAAGTCTGGTCAACAACACAAGAGACCTGAAAAAGAAGTTAGACGAGATGCTGGAGTACACAGACTTGGCGCAGCACACTGCCGACTTAGCGAATCGGCTGAACGCCAAAAATAGGTAGGGTATTGTCCACAAAGTGAAACAATGTCATATATCTTTATCTACCTATACCAAGTTAACTTCATTGAAGTCATTCGCATATAAAATCATCAAACCTTAAAAAAATGATGTCCTGTTACAATATGCATGTAGTTTTACTAGCTTCACTTAGTATTAATTTTAATTTTGAATGCTGTGGTATAGTAATTCCAGAATTAAATTACATTATTGTTTGTGTATACAGGACCCCTGACTCTAATTTTAATATTTTTATCAAGAACTTGGAAATATTATTACACAGGCTAACAGTTAGATCGCGCTATTCAAAGAAAAAAATATTTATCACAGGAGATTTCAATGTCGATACTTTGGTAAATGATTCGGAAAGTCGAACATTCTTAAATACTTTGGCAGCATATAATGTTAAAATAACAATAAATGAACCTACTAGAGTAACTTCAACATCTAAAACATGTCTTGATAATATTATAACAAATGTAAAAACACAACAGTCAAGAGTTGAACATTTTGGTATCTCGGATCACTCTGGAGTAATCATAGAAGTACCCTGTACCCAGAGTTTTACTGAAAAATACTGGTATGTATATAAAAGAAATATTGATAAGTACATAGACGTATTTTTAAAATATTTATCGCAAATTAGTTTTGCAGAAATATACTTACATCAAGATATTAATAAGGCATATAAAGCGTTCTTAGACTTATTTCAAATGTTGTTTGAACTTTGTATACCTCTAGAAAGGGTTAAAATTACTTACAAGAAAAAGAAAACATGGCAATCTAAAGGAATTCGTATATGTAGCAAAAATAAAAGAACAATGCATAATGAAGTAATTAAGAAAAAAGATCCAAAAGCAAATGAACGGTATAAGAAATACTGCTGCCTATTTAAGTCGATAATACGAAAGGCGAAACAGAAACAAAATATAAAATATATAAAAAATAGTGGCAACAAAAACAGAGCTACTTGGAATTTAATAAAACAATGTACTACTCCTACAAACGACATTAAAGATACAGTTGAAAAACTTCTTATAAATAATACCACCACTGATAACCCAAATGCTATTGTTGAATCTTTAAATAATTATTTTATTAATAATAATATACACAGTAATATACCAAATAGTTTTAAATGCTCCTCTCAAACACAAAGAAAAAGTATTTATTTAAATCCAGTTGATGTTGATGAACTGAAATCTATTGTAAATAATCTGAAAAATAAAAAAAGCTGTGGGTACGATAACATACCAATTGAGTTAATAAAAAAATCTCTGCATTTTATAAGTGACCCTCTTATTTATTTACTCAATCTTATGATAGAAACCGGAACATTTCCCGATGCCCTTAAATTATCTAAAGTAAAACCTCTGCATAAAAAAGGATCAAAAACAGATGTCAGTAATTATAGGCCTATAGCATTGTTATCAGTGTTTTCGAAAATATTTGAAAAAGTGATTGAAACCAGATTGTCTAGATTTTTTGAACATAATAATATCATTAATGAAAATCAATTTGGATTTCAGAAAAACAAGTCTACAAATACAGCAATATTTAAAATTTTGAAAGATATATGGAATTCATTAAATAATAAATCAATGTGTATAGGATTATTCCTAGACATGTCACAGGCTTTTGACTGCGTTGAACATAATATTCTTTTAAAACAACTCGAAAATGTAGGTATCAGAGGTTTAGCATACAATCTAATTCATTCATATCTAAACAATAGGAAACAGGTTACGGTTATTGATAAATATAATCCTAAAAACAAAACCATAGAAGAAGTCCGGTCTAAAAAGGCAGATGTGATCCTCGGCGTTCCTCAGGGCAGCATTTTAGGTCCACTACTTTTTCTCTTATACGTGAACGAGCTTCCATTAATCACTAAACACAAATGCGTTATGTTTGCTGACGACGCCACGATCTTCATATCAGACAATAATAAAGATAAAAGTAAATTCGAAGAGGAGATAAATAAAACATTAAACACTACTACAGAATGGCTTAGGTCTATTAATCTTAAAGTTAATCTAACAAAAACTAAAATTGTACAGTTTCATGGGTATAATAAAGAAACTTATAATTTAAATGTTCAGGAATCAAACACTAAGATAGAGGAGGTAAATGAAAATAACTTTTTAGGTGTTATAATAGATTGTCACTTAAATTGGAAAAGCCACATAAACAAAATTAATAAAAAAATATCATCTTATTGTTACGCCCTTTCTATATTATCCGAAAGTTCTTCAGTAGATGTAACACAGTCTGCATATTATGGAAACGTGTATCCACATCTTACCTATGGCATAATATATTGGGGTAATTCTGTGAATGCCCATAGCACCTTCGTTCTGCAGAAAAAATGTTTAAAAATTATACATAATATGTTTACAGATGAATCACTAAGAAACGTATTTAAAGAAAAGGGTTACCTTACACTGACTAATATTTATATTCTTGAACTCTGTGTATTTGTTAAAAATAATATGTTCTACTTTCAAAGAAAAGTAGAATTTAGAAGTAACCTAAGAGAAATATATTTGCATGATTTGTTCTTACCAACTGTAAATAATGAAATGTTTAACAAAAGCGCTTTTATTTCTGGCATAAAAGTATTTAACCACTTACCGACTGAGATTAAAAGCATATATAACTGTAAGCTATTTAAGAAAAAATTAAAGACATGGCTACTTGAGCATATATTTTATGACTTAAGAGAATATTTTAATTTTAATACTCAAAGAGGAAGAAACATATAGTTTAGGTTAAATAAGTAATTACTTGGTGTAAATTATTATTAAAATATACACATTGTATTTTTTTATTTTAAAAATAGTGAAAGTCGGTATATAAATAATATTAAGGTAGCAATTTAGTATTGGTTATAAGTGTAAACTGTTTTGCTTCCAATTATTACGATTTTATTGTTATAGGTATAACTATTGCATGCCTGAAAGGGCAAACTGTTGAAACATACCACATTATGTATCATCTTTTTATACACAGTTAAGCAATAAATAATTTTGACTTTGACTTTGACTTTGACTTATAGTTATCGTCATCATTGGTTTCCTTTAAAAACCAAATTTTGAATTCGTTTCAAGAATCTTGAGTTTCTTTGAGCTATCTAATTTTTTCATGTTTTTTTTTATATTATGTGTAGGTTCATGTATGTATACTCGTACTTATATGTAAGTTTATTTTTATTCGTTTATGTGTAGGTTTACATTTATTTATTACATTGTAGGTATATATTTTTTGTACAGAATTCTTGTGTTATCTAGGCCTGTAATTATATTGTACCACTTCTGTCCCAAGTTGACTGAAGAGATCCCTATACCTACTTACGTAATAAGTCTGCCGTTGTATGATTACTTTTCTGTTTTTGTATGTGTAAAGTTTTATAAAAAAAACAAATAATTTTGTCATTGTTTTTCACAATAATACGGTATATCACTCATTTTTTATTATTAATTATGTCAAAAAGTAACATAATCCGAAACCTAATATAACCGCTCATAAATAATAAAGTTAGCCTGGCAAGGCTGGTGGAAAGTGAAACTGTCAACTAACAGAAAAAGGATGCACATACTGCGCATGAGACGTCACTGCCATTAGGTATGGCGCGTACGAAAAAGATAGCCTATATATAATATTAGTATGAAGAAAGGTGGGCTTTCTTCATACTAATATTTGAAATGCTAATTGATGCGTCATTGATTAATCAAGTTTAATGCTGTTTTCAGAAAAGATTTCTTTTTAGAGTTAGTGTTTTTGTATAAAATACTTTTTAAAAACAAAAATAGTAAAATACCCTATTGTTGACATCAAATCACCAAGTTTAGTACCTAGGCGTAAGTGCAGAAGAAGCGGGTTTAAGCCCAAACTGCATATAATAATTATATCACTTAAACAATATAGGTAATACCTCTGCCTGCAGACAATCAAAGTTTGGCAGCAAAGTGGTGTCAGTAACAGACCTGAACAGCGCTGCTATGACGGACCTGATCGACGCCGCGCACGACGTGACCAATGCCACGCAGCACACCAATCGAGCCACGGACGCCGTCGCCGACGCTGCTAAAGCCCTCGAGGAAAACAAGCAGCAGAACATAAACATGGACGACCGGCTGATTGAACTGGACAAGGAGATCCCCAACTTGCAGAACTACACCAGAGTCGCGGAACACCATGCGATGAGTTTGAGGAACCGGGTAAGATGGACTGATGTGTGGTTTTACAGACATTTATAGGCTATGGTAACAGCTTAGGAGTTACCAATAAATCAAACTTGTGTTTGCCAACCATGTCGTTTATGAAAATTAATACTTTGAAATATTTGTATTATACATGACAGGCCTTATTGTTCATTACTGCAAGTTGAAAGTACATAATCTACAAAATATGCCTCCGAGTATATGACAAAATTTTCTAGTTCGAAAATTGGGGTTTATATAAAACATTCCCGCGCAGTAAACAAAACACAATATACTCGTACAGCGGCTAGTGACACTTCGGCCATTCATTACAAAGCGCGGATTCAACACTCAAAAACGGCCAAGTGCGAGTCGGAGTATAAACTCGCTCATAATCGATGTAGTGCAGTAAGTTTTTAAGGCCGTACTTGAATTTTCCGGGGTCCAGTGCTGCCCCCATTTAAAATAAATCATTTCAAAGAAAACGGAGACATTATTTAAAATTTTGCAACTACCAAGTCCTAGCCTAGTATAACCCTTTAAAGTATTTTATGAACTACTGTTTACAGTTTATAATGAGAACGTTAAGCTTTACTACGTACATTAGCCAAAAGTGGCCGTTTTTCGCAATTGTGCGTAGCCTAACGTTCTCACTTTAAATTGTAAACAGTAGTTCATAGAATACTTTGAAGGGTTATCTAGGACTTGGTAGTTGCAAAATTTTAAATGATGTCTCCGTTTTCTTTGAAATAATTTATTTTAAATGGGGGCAGCACTGGACTCCGGAAAATTTAGGTACGGCCTTAACTTGTATTATGGGATACTAACTCAACGATACTATATTTTATAATAATAAATACATATACATATAAAACACCCAAGACCCAGGACAATTTGAAAATGGCCATTTTACAACTTGCCCTGGCTGGGGATCAAATCCAAAACTTCCGTTAATTAGATAGATAGATAGATAAGATGTTTATTTGTAGCTATACTCACACACATACAGAAAATACACAACATAAGAACATAATAAAAAAGCACAAGAAAACACGGAAACATATATCAAAATATTAATTCAATTATCTTTTAATTTTTGCAGGCCGACAATCTGCGTGAGCTAGCCAAGCGCGAGAACAACAACAGCAGGACTCAGGACGCATACGCCGCTGCATCCGCGTACTCCTCCATAGTGCAGGAGATCGCGGACGCAAAGAAGGCCGCCGATCAGGCTGGGGAGGCCGACAAGAACGCTACTAATATCGTGAGTATTCACATTCATATCCACAGGCCGACAACCTGCGTGAGCCATGCCAGTTGCTGCTTGATTAATTTCTTTTGCAATTAAATACAAAATACTGCCTTGTTTTTCAGAAAACTCAGTACATAATAAAAATAATTCCTTTAGTTATGTTTTCCAATAGAAGAGGATTTAGGAGGAGGAAGATTTTAAGGGTATGCTTCCTTAAAAATCATGTAATTTTTTCTAACGACTTTTTAATCGTGCAGGAGAACGACTTGAAACAACGTGTGGTTCCTGCGCGGGCGAAGTCTCAGAAGCTTCTGGAGCAGGCGCTGCAGGCACTAGACACCGTGGACAAGTCGCTCGGGCCCAACCTGACGCTCGCTGTGAGCTCGCTGACCATCGCGTCCGACACCCTCAACAGGGCCGGTGACGACACCAATGCCATAGAACTGTGAGTCTTCTTCGCTTTAGAGCTTTTCGCACCTACATGCGGTTGGCCTTCTTTGCCCTTCTTTTGCACCTTCCTGAGCTGCGGTGGCGTCTAAGTGTGCTCGTTTCAAGTCATTTTCTTTTTGGGAATATTGTATAACAAATCTCTCTCTGTCTCTTTTATTGTTACCTATTGACTAGTTTAGAAAAATCATAAATAAGAGCGTGCCCCATCAAGTTAGCCCTACCAGCAGGTTTAACGGAATTGTTTGTCAAAATAGACCATTATCAGCTGTAATATTAGTCTCGACAGATTATTGTGAAAAAGAGCTTTGGAAAAATAGACAAGCCCTAAATGTTGCCTTGAAGCGAGTCCATGCGAACTGGGTGTACCAAAATTTATCCAGCTCTTTATTAGACTGTAACTGAATCTAAAGCATATCCTAGAAAGAAACGAACACAATCACTCGAAATTTGATATGCCAATTCTTCTTTTTACTACCTAAGTATATGTAAATACGAACAAATGTTTCCCAGGGCTATGCCGCCACCACCCATGTTCACTTTGAGAGACGAGGCAACCAAAGCAGAAAGGGTGAACGCGCAAGTGCGCGAGACGCGCGACATCATGTCGCAGCTGAGTGAGAACCTCGCCGCCAGCAAAGCATGGGCGCAGACGTTGCCCAAACAAGCTGACGATGCGCAGAAAATGGCCGCCAACGTCGAGTCATTGTGTAAGTATTATATCACTTAGACCTGTCGATGTGCACAAAGGAACCGATGATGTGCTGCGTGGCGTTGGTCCCGTCGGTTTTGAATGGCGACCTCGTACAGACAAGCGCAGCGTAGGTTACTAGGATCAGAAAGACAGGGTAGGATTTCAATCGGTCATTATGGAAACTACTATGGGTCTGATAAGAAGGCTCAAGGTCGCTCAACGGGCTATGGAGAGGGCTATGCTAGGTGTGCTTTACGTGATCGAATCAGAAATGAGTAGATTCGTAGAAGCTAGGTGATTAGACGACCTGAGCAAGGATGCAGGAAAACGCTGGATTCAGGCCGCTTCCGATCGTTCCTTTTGGAAATCCATGGAGAAAGCCAGCAGTGGACTTCCTGTGGCTTAGGTATATGATGATGATGATGATTATGGAAACCTTCGAGAAACTTTTGTCCAGCAGCGCACTACCTACGGGTTAGGAACACATCTGTCAGCACGGAACATCACTCCCTATGCCGCTATCCTCCTTCTCTGTTGCTCAGAAGCATCATTTGCTAAAGCGAGAGAGAGCGACGGAACGTTTCAGCACCGGCCATGCGGAAGCGAAAAGGATAGCAGCATAGGAAAGTGCTGTTCGGTGCTGACAGATGTGTCCTTACCTTTAACGATGATAGTGATGACCAAGATCAATTTGGAACAATTACATACCTATAAGTACCTAAATAATTTTTAGTAAAACAAATGGAGACCACTGACGCGGTAGACACGAAGTACCGAGCTGTGAAGATGCGCCAGGAAGACCTCGAGCACAGGCGTGCTGATGCCAATGCCAAGCTGCAGAAGCTCAAGGAGCAGATAGAACAGGTAATAACATATACTCTCATAATACATTATAGACACTGTAAAAGTTGCAAATCCTATATCTAGTGTCCAGATGACATACAAAAGCTTCAATAGTGGGGATAGAACACCAATGACCGTAAAATGAAAAATGCCATCATCATCATCCGCAGCCTTCAACCTCCCACTGCTGGGAATAGGCCTCTCAATGATTGCCATTTACCACGATCCTGAGCTACTCTCATTCAGGTTTGAAGCGCGATCTTTCTAGAAAATTAAAAGTCTCAGGTCACATGAATTAGTGATAAATATATTTTTTGAAGATGAGTCTCACCCTCGATATGAATTTGATAGGAGTTTCCAAATTTCAATCCTCAATTAAACGTCTTCTGGCCAGTGGCCTTTCTCGGACGCGTGGTTGGCTTAAAACGCCACTAGATTAGATAGATCGATAGATAATAACTTTATTTGTGTAACTGAAGTACAAACACAGAATACGAGTTTACATCAATTAATTAACACAAAAGTAATGACAATATTCGTAGAAATTTGGTGTACCGCCGTAACACAAAAAGACTTAGCTTAACACTTGCTCAAGGAGCAAACGTTGATTTTCAGTCATCACCGTCAAATAAGAGAACGTGAGTCCGTCAAACGAGTAATTAGAATATAGAGAAGAATAATAATAAGAAAGTGCAGACGTTTTGGGACTAACTAAGAGAATACTAGCAGCCCGAGGGACATAAAAACCTTTCATACTGCATTGGAGATTAACATAAGGCGGAAAATCTTAACACGTACCTAACTACCTATACCTATTTATACTACTCCTCAATATACCAAAACTACCAGAGAAAACAAACCTTACTCTTTTTACAGGCGAGAACCATAGCCAACCGCATCCAAGTGGGTGTCAGCTTCGACCGCCTTTCTACACTGCAGCCCCGTCTGCCCGACACAATTGACGAGATGTCTACTTCCACACAAGTCTCCGCCTACTTCAGAACCAAGGAGAAGGACGGCTTCCTGTTGTACCTTGGCAACCCCAAGGACACCATGCTGAGAAGGACCAAGTCTGTAAGTAGTTGTTAAGTAGAATTAGCTTCAACCAGCTTTAGGCACTGTATCCCCGTTCCCCCTACATCAAAGACGAGATGTCCACGAACACCGTATTTGAGTTCGTAAGCGCGTTCTGCGTGAACCTAGAACGCTATAGCGACGTAAAAATTGTTTGAAATGCAATCATAAGTATATTTACGTATGAAAGCTTTAGGCATAAGTAAATGTCACTTCTTTAGTATTGTGTACCAAATTCGTAACATTTTCTATTCAGGACGACTTCATGGTGCTCAGCATCCAGAACGGCTACCCTCGCCTGGAGATGGACATCGGCGACAGCTACGACTCCGGCCGGGACCCCGCCAAGATCATCAGCGACAAGTACGTCGCCGACAACAAGTGGTACCAGGTCATCGTCAATAGGTGAGAACAATAAAAATCGTTTTTCTCTCACATTGCTTTTCTTAAAATAACCTATAGTCCCGAAGCCTAGCAGAATTTCCATCGCCCAGCGCACATGATGCAATGAGGGTTTCAGAAAATGATATTTACTAGCAGCGCCGGAACGTCACAACAGAAGCACAGAATACAGTAAGAGTAAACAGAACGGAATCTCCTAAGGTACGCGCAATATGCGTCCCCGTTCCCCGTCCCCGCACCTCTCCTCCGTTTTCGATGACGCACGTTGGCTCACAAGAACCGGGGGAGAGGTGCGGGTGCGAGGAACGGGGACGCATATTGCGCGTACCTTAGGAGATTCCGTTCTGTTTACTCTTACTGTATTCTGTGACAGAAGTCAGCACTACCTAAATGAAGATCAATGATAACAGCCTTTGGTAGCTGTTTCACACGACGCGATACATAACGTGTTTCTGGAAACCAAGGCATTAAACCCTTTTGTATTATAATCTTTCTTACCGGTTTTCTGGAAGCCAATTTAAGGCATTAAACCCTTTTGTATTATCTTCATCTTATCGATTTGTTTCTAGTGAAAAATTCATTTTTATCTAACACAGAGTCGGGCGTAGCGTCAAACTATCCATCCGAGAGACTTTGGACAACGGCACAGAATTTACGCACTCTAAAGAAGGCATTCTACCCGGGACCCACACCATTTTCAACCTGGACAAGCAGAAGTCCAAGCTGTACGTCGGAGGGGTCCCGTCGGACGCCAAGCTACAGAAGATCAGCTTCCCGGCCTTCGAGGGACAGATCGAAGAGCTGATGGTTGGCGATACGCCTGTTGGACTGTGGAACTTCGTTAATGCCACCAACCTTGCAGGAGCTAGGCAGAGGTAAATACTCATATAACCCAGTTACTTTTTAAGGAATTAAATCTTTCTGACCACAATTTATGACTTGATAGGTACTAAGAGAGAATACCTATGATTATTATCATTTAAATCCATTGTATACCTATTGTTTGTATGAAGTATAAAAAAGTAAGCAATAAAGCGAAGCTTTAGTCGTCTGAGGGCAAGATACTCGTAAGGCATAAGTTGAAGCGATGGTGGCCGAACGGTTTAGTCATTCGCTGTGCGTCTGTGAGGCACGAGATCGATCCTCACTAGGCGCTACTTGTACCTGTGAGTATAAACTCATGTAGGTACTACCACCACTTGCTTCCAATGAAAGAAAATATGCAGGTTTCCTCACGATGTTTTCCTCACTAGTGCCAAGCCTGTGTCACTTCCCGTTTAGTTATCGAAAATATACCTACATCTATGCGCGCAACGGCCCCTCGAAGTGGTAAATTCCTAAAAAATAAAAACTTTATTAGCCACAATGGTACAAAAGGTGGACTTAATGCCAGGCCCCTCTTTCCCAGTGGGCACTTTGGGCAAGTGCCCAGGGCCCCGCCATCGATAGGGGCCCCCCTCAGATCAAATACAAAGTCCCTAGTTCCTGTCAGATCACCAAACAATAACCAACAGGTATTTATTACCAAAAAACTTAAATAATTTGAAGAAACCGAACCTAAATTATTGACTACAATACCAACTTACTAGCTTTTACATGCGCGAAGCTATTCTACTCCCTCCCAAAAATTTCTTTCTTTTTCTTTCTGACTTCAGCATGCTTAGATAAATTTAAATATATAATGGTATACTAAGCACATACACATTAAAGAAAAATCATCAGTAGTACACTCATCAGTGTGACTCGCTCCATTTAAATTAAGCGAACGAAGCGAAGCATATTGAAAAAAAAATACATAGAAAATTTAAACAAAATGTGTTTGACTTTATATTTAAGGAGATGGTGGAATGGAATCCCATACAAGTTTGGCCCTGGTTTGAGTATCGATGTCCAAGAATAATTTATTCCACATCAGTTAGGTATATAAATGCTAATAATAGGTACATATTTTATTTATTTACAATTAGTTTGTATAAAACAATGGAATTTGTGTTAGATCTTTTTTTTGAGAACTTCGGTTCACATTGAGGTTTATTTTATTATAAATGAAGACTTTTTTATTATTACTTCCGTATATTTTACATAAAAACAATAATTTGTCAAATATCCATTCGCAACATAAACAGAGAAGGCATTCGCAACATGACGATTCTTTTCGTAGGTACTCGGAAAATACGTATTTTACGAAGTATTTTGGAGTAAAACTTCTCTAACATATTAAAAACTACTCGTAATGATATTGATAAATTATTTAAAAAAATATTTAACCTTGTTTATCTACTTTCTTTATCTATTCTAACAAAATAGTGTTCTGTCAAAGTCATAGGGGCCCCATTATCCTAATATGCCCAGGGCCTCCAATAGGTTAAAGACGGCCCTGCTTAATGCTAATGCATTCTCTACCAGACAGCCTTTAGGAAAAACAGAAAAATTAAATTAGCGATAGGCGCTTAAAGATAGGTATGTATTGAACTACACACACTGTATACATATATACATATCTACATACATACATATATATACAAAAGAGAGCCTTTAGTTTTGTTTCTTCTTCACTGCTAACAAATTACAATCAAAGGTTGGTGTAGGCCTTTGATTCAAGGCAGTTTCTGGCAACAAATCGAGGTATACGAGTCCACTGGTTTTTATAGGCGATTGAGTGGCTAACGATGCCTAAAGACACCACAGTCCACCTAAGGGGGCGTCCATAAATTACGTGAGATTTTTAAGGGGGGGAGGGGGTCGAGTCAAATCTCATCTAATCTTACGTTGGAGAGAGAGGGGGTCTCGGCAAATATCACGCAATTTTTTTTCTGATTGGAACAAAAAAAATTATATTATTTTGGTCTATTTAATCCAGATTGTACATGATTAAGATTTAATCTTAAGCGTAATCGTAATACGATTAAGATCATTCACTAATTCGTTCGAAAGAAAATAATTTCATTCATACTTCGACGTTATACATCTACTGACTGACATGTTGGTTCCAATAGTCTCTCTTGAGACCGTGCATGATTCTCGATGAACTGAATTAGACTAGATATCCTTTTTTTAATCACAGTAGTTACGATTAAAGTATTCTATTGTTAATTTTTTATTACACTTATAATTAAACTCTCTTTACGACTAGTTAAGACTAGTAATCAATATTGCTTGATTACTAGTCTTAACAAGTCGTAAATAAAAGCACGAAGCAATTTTTTTTTTCTTTTTACAATAACAATCCAACGCGTTTACGTAAGAAACCCACATATTGAAAAATCTCACGTGAGATTGGGGGATGGGGGAGGGGGTTGAATAAAATCTCACGACATCTCACCACGGGGGGAGGGAGGGACAGAAAATTTAAAAAAACACCTCACGTAATTTATGGACGCCCCCTAACAAATATCAGTACTGCCCACTTTAACTCTTTCATATATTGTTTATGAGCATGAGCATTAACACCAAACTACACCAAATTCACATTATAAAGTCCACTGGAATCAATTTGCAAAATAAATTTAAGCAAATCCAAAAACTCAGAAGAAGCTCAAGTCTGAGATTGATGTCACGTTGAAGTTCTAACGCAACAAATCCCTGATCCAGGGACAAGCTGATCACACCGCCAGTGTACCCTCAAGAGTACCGGTTCAACGGGCGCTCGCATGTGACCATATCGGGCTCCGGCTACCTCGAGCCGGAGAAGAACCACATCCAGCTATTCTTCCGCACGTACGCGCCCGACGGCCTCATCTACGTCGTCGGAGAGAACAACCACTTCTTCTCGGTGCAGATGCAAGACGGACAAGTCTTCTTGCAGGTAAACGCTGGAGTATAGACGCACGCACACATTCTAGCAACTTAAAATATTTACAGTAAATTTTAAAAAATAATGGAATCAGAAACAGATATTCAGATTTTCGTAGAGTTCAGTCATTTGAAGAAATAAAAAAAATCACTTTAAAAGTTTTTATCTAACGAAATGTTAACTTCTACTTAACTACGTTTGTTTGAAACCAGACAAAAACGGGTGTTAGCGCGTTGCTTAATATCTGTTTCCCACACTATGATTTATTTCTACAGGTCGCATTTGGACCCAGAGAAGAAGATTTGGTCATCCTAGGCACATCAAAGACATATAACGACGGCAACTGGCACAAACTGGACGCAACGAGATTACTGTCAGATTGTTCACTGAAGGTGGACGGTGAAACACTAAGATCGGATCACAGAGCTGTATCCTCATCAGCAAAGGAGATACCATCCACAGAGAACATGAACTTCGGAGGTGATAATAAGGGCATTTCTAGAGTCACGAGCCAAGGGTTCGATGGGTGCATCAGGCAGATCAGTATAGACAGGATCAATGTGGAGCTCAGTGACGCTATCGAGTCTATTGGAATGTCCTATGGATGTCAGGTATGATATTATTCAACAAAATGATACCATTGATGTTTTTAAACTGAGTAGGTGTATAACACGTTCCGGCCTAATGAGGCCCACTTTATTAAAATAATTAAACAAACAATATTTACGCAAAAAAATTCAATATTTCATCTTCGTATGCGAGGAAATAATTTATTTGAAATGGTTCAGCACTCGCTCGCGCACAACCTTATAGGGCCGCCAACTGCTGTGCGTTGATAAAGTGTCTATTGCTGCAAATATTTATGCAGGGTTACTTTAAAAACTCCAGCAACATTTTTGGAGCAAGTTCAGTCCGTGATAACCACTTTCCATAAAAACAATTCGGCTCCCCATACAAATCGGCGCTCAGCCAAATGGATTTTGTATGGGAGGATGAAATTTTTATTTTTATTTTTGATAATTGTTTTTATGGAAAATAGTTTAGTATCAGGGACTGAACTGGCTATAAAAACGTGCCGGTGTTTAAAAAGTAACCCTGTATATACAAACTTCAAAGTTAAAACGTTGCCGGTGTTTAAAAAGTAACAATAAAGATATTACAAACAAACAAACAAACCCTGTATATAGAAAACTTCAAAGTTTTTGAAGTTGTTTATATACAGGGTACTTTTTAAACACCGGCAAAGTTTTTGGCGCAAGTTCACTTAGTCACAAGAACAAGTCTTCCCGTGGATGTCGTAGAAGGCGACTTAGGAAACAAAAGCTCAACAAGGCTTATGCCTTATAAACATCAATGATATATCTCGAACCCGTCTGGCCAGCGTGGAGAGTGTAGGCCAAATCCTCTGACTACTCTGGCCAAGTGTGGCTCTGGTAGTACAGAGCGGGTCGTGCTCCTGCAGTGGAGACAAAAAAAAACCTAATGATGATAAAAAAACTGCAACGGTGTTTTCCCTTCCAGTTCTCCTCACTGGTATCGCTCTCGGGCTACGAGAGCTACCTGCGATACATAGATATCTCGTCGGAGAACCCGCAAGTGACGCTGAAGTTCCAGACCTCTAGCCCTGACGGGTTGCTGTTCGTGTACTCCAGCCGAACGGTTACTATCACCAGCCCAGCCCTTATGTCACTGTCACTCGTCAAAGGTAAGCCCAGCACTGGTCAAACACGTGGACATCACATTGCCTATTTAAATAATTCGCATTCGCTAAATAGTACATAAATAAATACGCTAATAATATTACAATTTAGCCTAAACTCAGACTAATAATAAGTAATCTAACATTGACCTAGTTTTAAACGTTAATGCGGCCGCATTCCCGCTCTGCATCTCGCTCTAGCAAATGGCGTTTCTGAGCGACAGAAAAGAATAACAGCATAGGAAAGTGCTGTTCCGTGCGGCCAGGTGTAGCCCAACCCTAACAGTTGACATCAAGACGCGATGCGACGCGACGTAGCGCGCACTTTGGAAGAAATATAGAACTTGTTTACTAGACAAAAAGATACTTATTTCAGCGAAACCCCGCTATGCCGCGCTACGCAGACGGCTCTCACTGAAATCTTACTCTTTTTGTGTACTACGCCGCGTCGCGTCGCGTCGAGTCACGGAATTGACCTAAAACACACTTTTCACCCCACAGGCCAACTGCTCCTGATCAGCCAGAAGGAGAGGATCGACACAGGCTTGAACACGTACAACGACTCACAGTGGCACGTGGTGACTGTCTCGCACACCGCGAAGGCGCTGAAGATGGTCATTGATGATTACGATTATTACAGGTACTAATAAGATGCAGTGACATCATTCGTCATAGATTATTTTAACCGACGTAAAAAAGTTGCATTAAACATAAATAAATATATTGGTATAGGGACAGATCACACTGATTGAGCTAGCCCCAAACTAAGTTTAAACTTGTATTATGAGATACGAACTCAAACTTGTAGAAACAAACTGACTAATGGTACTTACTTACTAGAAGCTCCCCTGTTTCACCTTTGTGAACTAACGACGAGTTATGAGTATCCAACGTTAAAATCCCTTCAGGATTCAAAGCAATAACCATATTGTGCGTGCGATTTTAGGATTTTTAGGGCCCTTTTAAGGGTTCCGTACCCAAATGGCAAAAAAGGAACCCTTATGGATTCTTTATGTCTGTCTGGTGTGGTGTCATTTTGGTGTTCCCTATACTTAGAACTAAAACTCAATTTTTTTTTTCATCTAACCCATACGTGGATCTACATCTATGGATAAGTCTTCAAAAATAATATTGAGGTTTTTAATATATATTTTTTCTAAACTGAATAGTTTGCGCGAGAGACACTTTAAAAGTGGTAAAATGTGTGTGTGTGTGTGTGTGTGTGTCCCTGTAACTTCTAAAATAAGATAATGATAAAACTAAAAAAAATATATGATTTACAATTACCATGCAAACTTCCATCGAAAATTGGTTTGAACGAGATCTACAAATTAGTTATTATTTATACGTCATAAATTGTAAACCGAAATTTACCTTTCATTCAATTAACTCGATCAACCAAAGTTGATCGATCAAAGTTACAACGAACTACAAGAACTTTTATAATAAGTTACTTGCTACTACAAAACCCTTCATGGGCAAGTCCGAATCGCACTTGGCCGCTTTTTTCTTAATTGTGAAACACTGTGTGCTCTTCTGTCTATCGTCCAATAAACGAAAATATTGTATGAAAAACTCAATACATTAATCACGGTGATAGAAAAACGTTATTTCGGTAAGAGTCGCTACACACATAAACAGGTCGGCATTGTCGGTGCGGCAGTATTTTTCGGACAACAAAGCCGATCCAAAGCAATTATATTCTTCATTCATTCATCTACAATTATATTCGATTTTACCGCCCGGCCACGCCCGGCTGTGCTAATTAAGGCCAGCCAGCTTATGTGTATAGCAATCCTAACTCTTACTCGTATCTATTCGATATGTCAATAATGAAATGTTACTGGTTGGTAAAACAGCACAGCTTCGCTTGGTTTCAGTGGACCCATCTTCTTCATCATCATCATCATCAGGTCTTTTTTTAGTCTCCACTGCAGGAGCACGACCCTCTCTGTACTACCAGAGCCATACATTAGCCAAAGTAGTCAGAGGATTAGGCCTACACTCTCCACAGTGGCCAGACGGGTTGGAGAGGTCTCACTGATGTTTATGAGCTTTATTTAGCTTTTGTTTCCTAAGTCGCCTTCTACAACATCCACGGGAAGACTTGAAGTGGTCCTCTTCTACTCTGCCGGGAACCACACGGTTTTTAAACATGTAAAAACATTTTGTTACCAGCACTGACACAGCGCCAGATCCTCTGCATATACTAAACGGTGTGCTATTCATCGGCGGCGTGCAGCCGGGCTACGTGGTGGGCGGCAAGGTCGGGTCGCGCACGCCGTTCCGCGGCTGCATTGCGGATGCCACGCTCAACGGCCGCGTGCTCAACCTGCTGCAGCCTTTCAGTAACAGCAGCGTCACCTTCGGCCGCTGCGGTGCCATCACCTCCACCGGCGGCGTGCTGCCAGGTATAATACAAACAATGCAATGTAATTCAATATAATGCAATGCAATACAAAAAATACAGGACATATCTTAAAAACTAGGTAGCAATTTCTTCCAGGCAACGTCGCTTAAAATAGAAAAAATGATGGGAAATTACCTAAGTAGTGAGGAGTGGTCAATATAGTAAACATACATATGTACTGAAATACAATAATTATAATAAATATACATATGCATCACACTTACATACATACTTACAATGTATAGAAGAAATAACATCGACAAAATGAAGAAACTAAGTGGAAACAAGGAGATTTACCTTTCATAACGATAGAAGATGAGATTTTACTTAGGAAGATTTTTAAAGCTGACAGGTACTTTCTTCTTGCGGTCCACTTGGACTAAAGGGAAATTCAGGATTCATTAAAAATTTAACAAAATGTTTAACGATAACTATAAAATATATTTTTTCTGGCATAAGATTGTCTCATGTAAGTATCTTACCTGCTGTTTTTCAGACCCACTTTTTTGGAACATAGTTGAAATTATACAATTCACTTTTGTACATATTGTCTTTACTAGGCGGTGACTACCCGACGCAACCACCGCAGACTGTGTTACCGACGCTGCCACCAGTTCCCCCTGAGACTGAGGCTCCGCCCGAGGTTCCCGTCGACACTGGCTCGCGGGGTGGAGGTAGGCAATACCAAGTCACATTACATGCATAATGGGCTAGTTTCCAACAAATCAAATCAGATACTTTAAAATTTTCTATGGGATTTGTATAAAATCCCGGACTGTGTCATAGTTCCTTGGAGTCAAATTTTTTTCTACAATAATAATCTATATTCACGTTCTAAATGGATATGATCAATGACAAGTAACATTATTTTGTGACTTTTTGTTTTCTTATAAGTACAAAATAATTTATTTTTGACCCAATCCAAATCCCTATTACTTAAATATTATCATTAGGAAAATTCGTTTTAAAATACTTTGTTGGGTAGTAAAAATATAGTGTAAGTGGTCACAATTTTTTTTCATTTTAAACATTTTTGACTAGTGAGAAGACCGGAAACTGCATCGCCTGCGACCACCGCAGTGACGTCCGCGCCGACGACGCCGCGGCCGCTGCCGCAGCCCGAGACCGGTTGCGCGCTCGCACACGACGCCTATTACACCGTTGGCGACCCACTAGAAGGATACCGCTTTGGTAAGTGCAACTTCCAATACTGCCTACTGCCTAGGATTAGAATAGTTCCACTTGGTATCTTTTTTCTGGTGGAGAAATGTTCATACCGCTTTATACGTGTACGAGTATGGCAAAAGCGGAAGTCATAATTTAAATAAAGTTTTAATAAATAGATAAATATTGGAACGTTGATTTTAAATTGCCTAATCTAAAATAAGCCCCTGATACCTACAGGTACTAAACGGGACAGCCGCATCGAGTACAGCAAGCTGCCGGGCCGCCAGCTCGACATGTACGACCTCACCATCAGCTTCCGCACCTTTGACAAGCACGGCGGCCTAATCTTCTACGCGGAGGCCGAAAGCGCACCCGACCAGTTCCTAGCTGTCTACATGAAGGATGCTATGGTGACTCACTTCACACTCTTACACGCTTGTGGGCTCACGTTGTGAACGCTGTTTCACGCAGATTCTTTTTAGACTTCTTTTTGATGCGTAACATCTTTCCTCTCACTTTCCTGTCGGGAGTGCTTTAATGAAATGCGACGGAAGTGTGTAACAGAAAGCCGGAGAAGCGCACGCTATTTGAATTGACTAATAATCGCGCGCGAACGCACAGTTGGCCATTACCAAAGAGCTTGGAATGTACCATCATATATCAGGCTGGCCATTACCAAGGTGAGATGTCAGATGCTACACTACTGTAAGGCTCGCTTGTTTTTTTCTTTTTACATTACTTTTCACATGACCTACTATTGGCCAGCCAGTCGCTGTTAAACGTTCAATGTGTATATTCGGCTGATACGGCGAGCAAAGTGTTTGGGCATATCATTTTTTTGTGTCTCAAGAAGGTGTACTTTGTACTTCATATAATTTTTTGAAAGTAAATTTACTTGTTACTATTCTAATGGGCGGAGGAATATTATTCCAACACTTTGCTGCCGCATATCTAAAACTACCTGTAAACGCTACAGTTCTGTGCCTTTGTGTTGAGAGCACGGGACGCGCGCCCCTCGCGTGACGCTGTGATAGGAACATTAGTTTTTCGAATAAATATTCAGGTTTTTATATATGAGGTATATTATGTCATAATAGGTTTTCTCTATTATGTTATTGTCTACTTGAAAAACAAGGTTTGGTCAGTGGCCGCGCGCACAAAAAAAAGACGCCAAAAACCGGCATTGGCTTTTGTGTGCATGGAAGCGGGAGCAAAATTTAGATTCTCAGCGACAGGCGCCCTCTTAACTGATTGATATTCCAGCTTCACGTGGCTTTCAACTGCGGCGAGCGCACCGGGCGAGTGTCGTCGAGCCAGGTGTACAACGACACCGAATGGCACCAGGTGTTGCTGGTCCGCAACGGAGGACACAGCAAGGTCACCGTGGACAACAAGGAGGTCGGCGAGACCAGCGTGGCATGCGCCAACCCCAAGAGCCTGGCCGCACCCATCTACTACGGAGGACTGGCGAAGGCCAACAAGTACTACAATGAGAGTGTGGTAAGACATTACAAATTACATACTGTTACATAGTCTTTAGTACATCTTTTTTAGGTTCTTACTTTCTTTTGTGTATCGGTCGTGTCACGTAAAAAGAAAGCTGGAGGTCAAGCTGCGCATTAGGCTATTTATCGATCTATTTAATGAATATTATACCTAACATATTTTTCAATGTACCTACCAATAGCCAATTATACCAAGCCGCGAGTGAAAATAATACAATAGGACTAGTACCTTGGTGCGCGAGTGTACCCATGCCACAGCCCATGCTCAAACACACCCCTTCTCCTCCCCCTTCCCCTAGTGTTTTTCCAGCGTTCTTTTTACATGACGCGCGTGACCTATACACTACCTTATTTATATTATATATGTAATTGTATATATTGTATATAAGGATGTATTATAGGCACGAGTCTTGTAAAACGATAGATTATATACGTACGGATAATATTTTATTTGTTCTATATCTCCTTTAAAATATTGCGCCTCACCTATAACTAACTAGATTTCTTTTGTATCCATACTATACCCTAAGGTTGCCTGGAAGAGATTGCTGTGCGATAAGGCCGCCTTTTGTATGCTAAAATTTATATATATTAATTATGTCTCATTTGTTTTATTGTGTGCAATAAAGAGTAAATATAAATTTTAAAAAAATAGTCTTTCGGTAGTGGTGCCCGTGACAGTGGTACAGACCAGTAGGAAAACCACCGGCCCGTTGGTCAGACGATGTTTTAAGGTCGGCAGGAAAGCAGTGGATGAGACTAGCACAGGACCGAAAATAATGGCGCAAAAAAAAGGAGGCTTATGCCCAACAGTGGGTTGATGTGGACTGAAAATGATGAAGATGATGACATAGTCTCTCTACTACTGTAATGATTTGTTCGTCATCATCATCTGTTTGTTGTTTGGATGTTTATCTTTGTGCGTATTTTATTTTAAAACTAGCTGTGCCCGCGACTTCGTTCGCGTGGTTGTCGGAATGTTATATAGCCTAAAGCCTTCTTCTATAAATGAACTACCTAACAAAAAAAGAATTTTTCAAATCGGACCATTAGTTCCTGAGATTAGCGCGTTTAAACAAACAAACAAACAAACAAACAAACTCTTCCGCTTTATAATATTAGTATAGATATATGAATGTAGTAGGTATCATTAAGTTCGTATCCCATAATACGAGTTTAAAACTTACTTTGGGGTTAGGTCAATCCGTGTGTTATTTATCGTTATCTTTTTATTTATATAATCTATACTAATATTATAAAGCGGAAGAGTTTGTTTGTTTGTTTGTTTGTTTGTTTAAACGCGCTAATCTCAGGAACTAATGGTCCGATTTGAAAAATTCTTTTTTTGTTGGGTAGTCCATTTATAGAGGAAGGCTTAAGGCTATATAACATTACGTTCCGACAACCACGCGAACGAAGTCGCGGGCACAGCTAGTCAAACATATAAGAGCTTTGCTCTTGTCTCGTCTTTTGTATCGTCCTACGCGACATTAGTATACGTCTTTTTCTTTCGATAATTATATATAGATTTTGAATTAAGACAAGTAATAAATACAGTCTTATTTTGTAGATGCTGCCAACCGACTTTGTAGTGCAGACTTTACCCTAGTAAAACATTTCAGGGCTTCTATCAGCCATTTAAGGGCTGCCTCAAGGGTCTGCTAATGAACGGCCAGCACGTAAGGGATGTGCAGCAGCGAGTAAACGCGCTGCGGTGCATCGACAACGTGGAGGACGGACTGTACTTCGAGCCAGCTAAGGGCGAGTTTAGCAGCTATCTCAAAGTAAGTATTATTTCCTGTATGCCGCTTGTTTAGGACAAATTCACCACTACACCACCCGCCTGAAATTAAAATATCATCCACACCACCTGGATAGTTGGCAATCAACCACCGTACGTTTTAAAAGAAACTTCCTACCACGTACGACCGAACTGTGGAATCAACTTCCTGCAGCGGTGTTTCCGAACCGATACGACATTGAAACCTTCAATAAAATGGTATATATCTTCTTGAAAAGCCGGTAACGCTCTTGTTAGACCCCTAGTGTTGCAGTTGTCCATGGACAGTGGTGATCACTTACCCGCTGTAAAACCCAAAGGCCACGTTTAGCGTGATGGTGGGCGTTAGATAGAAACAGTGAATCAAATTAGTAATGGCTTGCTGGCCGCATCGCTTATTGATATGACGCATATTCTCGTTCTTTCCCCCGATTGGCTTTTACAATCTGCGCGGGAGAAAGGCAGCTGGCACATTCAAAATTTTTCCATGGAACGCTTTATCTAATTATTTTAAATACAATCCTAAAAATGTTCACTTCGCCTTTTTATATTCATGGAAAATTCGACATTGAATCATATCGATTTATCAGACAATCTTTATTAAAATGTCAAAATAATTTTCATTTCACGAACTTACTAAATAGTAATTTATGTTTGTCCATGACTACAACAAATGATCAATTTCAGCTGGTGAACCACTTCAAAGTCGGCAACGAGATCGCCATCGCGATGGAGGTGAAGCCGCGCAACAGCACAGGCCTGCTGCTCAGTGTCTACGGGAAGAGGGACTACCTCATCATAGAAATGCTGGAGAATGAGGTGGTGGCGAGGGTGGAGAATGGCCGCGGCCCGTTTCAGGCCAGCTATAAGCTGGGAGAGAAGTTCTCGCTGTGCGACGGGAAGTGGCACAGTATTCATGGTAAGTTTACTACAAATAACTCCTTAATTCTTTAACGCATGCTATAGGGCTTGCATTAGGGGTACCATTTTTACTGGTCAGTACAGCCCGCATTCGCTTTCCGAAATCAGCTCAGCTGAATCGAAACGTGATCACAGCCGAAGCTAGATGGAAACGTTACGTAAACGAAAGCTTTACATTAGCGCGATAGCACTGCAGTTCTTTTTGTGTACCAATAAAATGATTTATCTATCTATCTATCAGTTGGTCGATTATCCGCCTATACCCCCGTATATCCGCCTATAGTCCCCGCATGCTGAGATATCGACCAATGAAAATGAACCATCATACGTATAAAACACAGTGATATATTCATATAAAACCAGTGAAATATTCATATAAAACACAGTGAAATATTCGTCGAGAGAGAACAAAGGCCCGGTCCCGAGCTTGACGATATTTCGCTGTTTTATTTATTTTTATATATTTAAAAAAAAATGTGTAGCGAAATTAACTAGTAATTTAGATTATACATATTTTTGGTATAATTTTCATATAAAAAAGTGACCTAAAGTAACAGTCAACAATCTTTTTTAAAGGTAAATTTTGCCAAAATTAGAGGTATGTTTGCGATTTTTAGGGTTCCGTGCAAAAAATTAAAAAACGGAACCCTTATAGGATCACTCGTGCGTCTGTCCGTCCGTCTTTCACAGCCAATTTACTCCGAATCTACCAGACCAAATCAGGTGCTTGGTAGGATAGTGTAAATTTATGCCAAATACAGATGTGCAAAGTAAATAAATATTTTTTTTAAATAAGGGACCAATTAGGAAATAAAAAAAAGTTTTGCAAACCTTACTGTGTCATGTATCAAATAAAAGGGCTCGTTATGAGGATCTCAAATATGTTTTTGTTATTATTGTAAAATAAATAGTTTTGATTTTATTCATGAAAGAAGACGAAAATTGACAAATTTTGAAAAAAATACAAAATAAAGTTCATTGCTTGTAGATTACAAGAAAACCAATGAGAAGTACGGAACCCTCTTTACGCGAGTAAAACTCGCACTTGACCAGTTTTTTTCCATCGAGCCAAAAATGCATAATCGTGTTTTGGATATTGTGGGTGTCTGTAGAAAAGCCTATAATTCCTAT
Source organism: Acrobasis repandana (assembly GCA_963576875.1). Taxonomy (NCBI): domain Eukaryota; kingdom Metazoa; phylum Arthropoda; class Insecta; order Lepidoptera; family Pyralidae; genus Acrobasis; species Acrobasis repandana. The sequence continues at coordinate 6,955,237 of OY756214.1, forward strand.
GTAATTTTTTTGGGAAATAAACTGTAGTAGTTTATTTAGTGACTTTTCAAAAACACAGTATTCTTGGCTTTGAACTAACGGGGCCTTAATTTTTTCCTCTTTAAAATTTTATAATTAGACAAAAAAATCAATTAATGTTTGTTTGTTTGCCTCAGCGGTGAAGTCCCACCATGTAGTGTCCATCGGAGTGGACGGCCACTTCTCAGACGCGGGCATCGGCCAGTCCAGTTCCACTGACACCAGGCACGGGCTCTACATTGGAGGGCACGACCGCAACGTAAAGGAACTCACCGGGGTGCAGTCGAAACAGGGCTTCGTCGGCTGCATCAAGAACATTCAGATCAAGGAGAAAACTATATCTATACCGAGCGGAGCCTCTTCACGCGGAGTACATATGGGCGTGTGTCCATTGAATTAGGATACGATTGGATACAAATAACACTTTACTACAATACACGGTGCGTGAAAATAACGGTAGTGATGTCTTCTTCATCTTCATCGTAATATCAGTTACAGGAACCTTGCTTAGTCGATCAACCGTCTCATATTATACAATCTTTATGTATAAATAGAATCAGATTCACTTATTCATACCCTTACCTTTATACCTACCAGTTTTAATTGTTTATAAAAAATAAAAATTTTCGTCTTTACCGTTCTTCAATACTGTTATTTATGAAATCATTAAAAATTTTGAAAACCTCACAGCTAAACACAGATGAAATTATTTAAAGAAAAGTCTTATCATTTGGAATTTAACTGTGAATATTTTTTGTCTAATATCAATAAATATGTATTTATTACACACACTTTTTATGTGCTTTTCAATAATAATTTCTGGAAAATAGTAAATAATGTAATAAATATGTATACAAACAACAAACCAAATATATTAAATAAATACCACACTCATGTTTTTTTTTTATTATACTTAATTGATAATAAAATCGTCCAACAAATTACATCTTCACTGGGAAATAAATCGAATGCAGCACTTCAGCTATCGTATACCATGACTATAATCATTCAGTACCCATATGCTTCAGTTATTCGAAATAAATATAAATAGTATTCAAAGATCTGTCCAAAAATAAATGTATCATAAGCAGCGATCTAGGCAAAATAAAAATCTCTAAGGGTCAAAGACAAGAAAAACCGAACACATAGAACAACGTTAAACAATTTATTCACATTATGCTTTATAATTACCGCATAAAACAACTTTAAAATAATACATAATAATAATAATTACAGATATTTGACCCCAATTCTATTTAAAAATGTGTACTTTATAATGAAAAAAAAACCAATCCTGCTGAGTAAAATAATAAATTCAAGATTACAGTGCTCTATGATATTAATAGGTTTATATGTACGAGTACATACAAATTTGTGCAGCAAATAACACAAACAAAATAAAATATACATAAAAATACTGCACTGAAAGATCAAATTCAGTCTGGGTAAGTCACTATACACCGCCATCTTTCGATTTGACCGATTTATTTCAAGTGCCCTATATAAAGTAGGATGGATCGTTGAGATCGATTTTTTTAAATATATTCCCATATGTGTCGATAGAATGACTTACATAATTACATTTTCGGTTGGAACAAATGCGATTACCAAATAAATGTAGTAAAAAAGTTTAAAGTAATGATCAGCTTACCTTTTTTATTTAGTTGGTTATTATTACAGGATTAGTGTGTCCAAACAAGGCCAAGGATTTCTCCTGGCTTTTCTTCAAAGAAAAAGTTTTCTTTGAAATGTGCGGGGTTTCAGTCTTATATAAAATGGTAAATTCAAGAAATGGTAGCAAGGGCGTCATTTGCTAGAGCGAGAGAGCGACGGAACGCTTTAGCACCGGCCGTGCTGCAGCGTTCCGTCGCTCTCTCTCGCTCTAGCAATTACTGTTCTGAGCGACAGGAAAGGATAGCAGCATAGGAAAGTGCTGTTCCGTGCTGATAGATGAAATCCAACCCTATAGCGTAATTTGCCCAGAGACCACGACATCGACATGCACAAAGTAATACAAATCATGAGATAGTTATTTTTATATTTTTAAGCGACTACAAAAGCTTCTCAATTCGAATGTATATTTTTTTTATGTATTCTCTTTTTATTTGAAAAGCTATACATGCGAGTTGGTCCCATTGTCACCAGGTAAAGATATGATGATGGAATCCTCGAGAAATTGAGGGAACTCCACAAATATTCTATGCACACATTTCGTGATTTTTTTTTTGTCAATAAATCAAGCATTTACATTCAGGATGTGTTTAGGTGAAGTAGAGCTGATAAAGAAGACCGGAATTTGAAGTCGCTTTATTTGTTTAAAATTATATGTGCTTTGTTCTCGCGTCCAGTAACAATCAATATGTTCCAAACACATTTAAAATAAACAAATACTATAGAAAGGACACTATGTAATGTCATACAGGGTTAATGGTAATTAGAGGCTGTAGGAGTGTTATTTGTAATTGATTTGACTTCATACTTTGTTATGCAAAAGTTAACCCTTTGGAGTGAATTGATGACTAACTTATTTTTTTAAATCTAAAAATTGACAGGTACAAAAATTTATTTAAAAAAATTTATATCTGAATTGAAATTGTTTTAGAATTGTGTGACCGCTAGCTACGCGGCGAAAATAGTTTTGACAAATATAGGCGTGTCATCCGACGGCTCGCGTTTATACCGCATATTACTTACATAGGTACTTACGAGTAAAAACTCAAGCACACAACTTAAGTGAGCGCACGCTGGCTGGATTTTCAAATTTTTGCTAATAAGGTGAATACTTTATTTTTCAAATGAGGGCGCCATTTCTGCTTGGTATTTACCTTAAAATGAACTTATATGAGATGTGTTTGGTGACGTAAGTCAAGACAAAATTTTCGATATCAATATAATCATTGATATTATTTTGTCCATCTGTGTATGACTGCCGTGACGTAGTATGTACCTAAGCTGGTTTTATACCTGAAAGATACAAAATTCGAATCTTCATTCGCTGGTTTAATTTTTAGGGTTCCGTACCCAAAGGGTGCAAACGGGACCCTATTACTGAGACTCCGCTGTCTGTCCGTCTGTCACAGGGCTCTATCTCTTGAACCGTAATAGCTAGACACTTGAAATTTTCACCGATTATGTATTACTGTGGCCGCTATAACAACAAATACTAAAAATAAAAAAAAGTTAAAAATTTAAAGGTCGTCATACAAAAAACGTGTTTTTTTTGCGTTTTAAAACATTGTACGGAGGTACGGAACCCTTCATGTACGAGTCCGACTCGCACTTGCCCGTTTATTCTATTTCTATTTTGTTCGGGTTCAAAGAGTTACTACGTAAAACAGCTTGTTAAATCAATTGCATAAAAATCAAGTTCAAAAGAAGTCCAGCCCCTTGAAAAGCCCCTGGATAATTACTAGTAACCCTGTGTATTGACGTCACCGGCTTTTCAAAATATTTTAATCGAAAATAAACAATAATAAATTTGTATTTTTTACAATTAAGAAAAACTTCAGTTATTAAATTTTAGGTATAGTCGTCTAGCTTTAAAATCCATTATTTTCGAAAACTATTTAGGCCAAAAGGTTCCATTAAGGCTAAACGCTAAATATTGCCCAAAGATAACGATATAAAAGCAGCAGTTAAAGAAAAAATAATGGGTTACAGGGGCAAAACCAGGCTGACAATAGGACATTAACGATAAGTGATGGTGGTCTTAGTAACATTAATATTTTTCATAAATTAAAAAATAATAAAATGAACGTCGTGGTAGTTAGCGCGTTAGTTAGCACCTTAATAATTATAAACGGTTCCATATTAGTTCAGATGTTGGATCCGCAATAGGTTGTACTTAAAGAATTACTATTTTATATTTATTTATGGTTTACATGCACAGAAAGACGATGACTCGCTAGTAACATCAATATAATATTTTTCATCTTAACTATTCAAAGAACGATGTTTTTATTTCAAAATAGTACAAACTTAAGTAACTTGTGATACCTGCGGGACTGAATAAAAAGTGAAAAAGCACAAGGGATGAAAATTCCTCAATTTTAAAACAGAACACGAATGTAATCTGTCCAGCAAAAAAAATAGTTTAAAATCAATAAAAATTGTGACAGACGTCGTTATTTTTCAAAGGAATACTTTTGTACGAGTATGTTAGCATTTTTAAGCTTCTTTGCTACGGAAAGAATTAGGTTTATAGTGAATATCAAGAACCACACACAACAACACGACAAGGTCATAAAACGATTTTATTGAGTGAAAAATGTATGATGCTCGTCATCCTCGTTCTTAGTATTTCTTTAGTGAAAACGACACCTAATAAAGATGAATGAAACTGCCTGGTAAACTCTGATTAGGTATATTTTGATGTTCTACTTTTCTTTATACATATAAAGGTATTGCAAAAAAATTCTCATAGATGGAGTTGAAAAGTAGAGTGTGCTACTCGGAATACGTTAATATTTTTACTCCGTAAGTAAAAGATCCAACCGTAGAATGTGAAGGATTCTACGGTTGCATCTTTTACTTACGTAGTAAAATTACGCTCGTGATTCTACTGTGGAATCCATCATTTCGCTCTGGAATTAAAGTAGCGCCCTCGCTTTAAAAATTACCTCAACGCCTTGTAGCACAATCTACTATTGTTTAACAAGAGATCCTAGGATTCTTGTTTTCAAATATAAAGTTCAATAAAATCTCTGCCTTGGCCCCATGGGAAACAGGCATGATAATGGTTGATAAAAACTATGTTTACGTACTTATTTTATATGACGCCGATTATAATTATCCAATACTAAGTTCAGTGATGATATTATTATGTTAAAATAGTAGTTTATGACACTGTCACATAATGAGGGGTCTGCACACGAGTGTGATAATACCGAGTTACGTGCAGTGTCTACACTACTTTATCTAATCTCATAAACTAGAACTCAAGCTATTAAATAAAAGATCAAAGTTTAAAGAGAAAGAAGTAGTTACCGGCTTATAATATTTATTTTGAATATTTGAACACATCGACTTCTTTATATACACTTAAATGCACTCTTTAAAATTGAGTATTTAGACCATAATGAGGAACACTTGAACTTCTCAGACAATTTCTGGATATAGGCCTTTCTGGATATAAAATAGTAGGTTTTCCGAAAACGAAGAAGCTCGTTTTTGCATTTTCCTTGCCATGAAGTCCTGATAACCCTAAAAGTCATTTTTGTCGCCGTTTCTATAATTTCGAGCGGAGTCCTATTTTCTTCATATTTACCACTATCAGAATTTAACAAACAAGACGTAGGTACGGTGATTAAAAAATGATTACTTGAAAACGTATGAATACGGCGCCAAAATAAATTAAAAGGACACAGATTACTTTTTTTGTACGGCTTAGAAACGAATACGTTTGAGCCATCACACAGGAATCAAAACTTGTTTGTAACGCCCTAAAAATTATGAGCGGCATATATTAGCGTTCTATTAACAAAAATAAATTGATCCCCCAGGAGATCATCGTCAATTGCTAGGGATTCGGAACGCATAAACGGTGTCACCATTTTTATAAGGCTCAAATGATATGTATCCAGGGCCGTAAGAAAAAAATTACTGTATCGTAATGGTTAAAAAAATATTTTATAACATTATTTTGATCGGGAAGAGGTGTTATAAAATGATTCTATTTTAAAATTTAGGTATTATGTTTATAAAGGTCGTCAATAATCGATCTAAAGTTTATAACTTGAATTTTCCGACATGAGATTAGATAAAGGTATATTGCGCTAAATACTCGTACGTACTATATTACAATCGATAAAAATAGTAATTTATCGTTGGAGTTTTAAAATAACAATACACACTTATTATGTATGTAACACAGTCTTAATCAACGTGATTTTTGTTTTAAGCAAATTATAATCACATTCATAATATTTGGTAACAAAATATACAATTTATGGTCTATATTAAAATTGGTAACTAGAACTATCCATTTCACAAAACATTCGGTTGCTATAATTTATTTTTACAAGCTCCTTTTCATTTTAATACCAATTTTAACGTTCAAATGGAATAATATATATACATATAAAGTAAGTACTTATTTTCAAAGTTTCCTATAAACAGCAAATCCTTGCTTTTTCATTAAAATATATCATAGGTAATTTAGTACTTTCCGAAGGTTAATATTTACAAAGGTATTCTCAAAATATTGTATATTGGTCTGTTGTACTATATATATCGGTCCTTGCCGTTTTTTTTTTCAATAGACCCAGCAACCATTTAACAACGGAAACAATGAGAACCATTGACAGTTTAATCTAAGGTCAATCTCACTGGCAATAAATAATAAATTAACATTACCAATCGGGTCTCTCAGCAAACTATTTACAAATGGCCGCACGGACTTCACTGGCGCGCTCATTACCATTTAAATATATTCTCAAAAACTAAGAATAAAATCTGAATTTTTTTTTGAGAATGTTAGGATACTTATTATTTTATAAACTAGGTTATGACGATCTATCTTAAAAACTGCTGCCGCAAAAAAGGCTGAGTGTGTCTATGCCACTTCATCATGCACAGCTGTGGGTGGTGAAGTAGCAGTGGATTCAGGACATGCCGCAGTCGATGTCTGACCTTATTTTAAATTGCGATATTGAGATGTATCCTAATATAAGAAAATGTTGATGTATTATGGCTACACTACCTGTTAGTGTAGCGACCGCAGAAAGATATTTCTCTACGTTACGAAAAATCTAATCGTGGCTAAGAGCTTCAATGGTTGCCGAACGTCTAACCGGACTGGTACTTCTCGATACAAGTAATACCCATTAAAGTAGATGAAGTGATAACGCGTTTCGGAAAACGTAAAAGAAAACATTATTTTATTTAAATATAGGTTGGTATTTTTAAGTTCAGTACTTACATTTATTAATAAAATACCTACTTTTTACTTTTATCTATTATTATTAAAATTAAATGACCCCCTCCCTCCCCTCGCGCCAAAGCTGGATCCGCCCTTGCGAAGGGCATGTAATAGTATGTGCGTGTAGAATCCACACGCACTTTTAAAGGCGTGCGCTCCGTGCGTTCAGTTCAGGATGTATCGACCCGTCGTAATCAAAAGCCTTTCAAGCGAGAGACGGGCCGAATACGTCGGGGGCACGTAGCACACGCCCTAAATACTTGTGCACATTACCTGCATACAACTTAATTTTTTTAACTAAAGTAGTTTTGAGAATGATACTCAAATAAACACAACGCACCTTTGATATAGATGTATCGCATTATTATTATTTATATAACACATTTATACGCTTATTACACATGCGCTTATACTATTAAAAACATGGAAGATATATTTTACATAAGTTATACAATCATTATTTTAATTTTGTATGATAACATTTAGTTCTTCATGTTTAGTACAGAATTACAGTAGGGCACGATTTCTTACAAACTGACAGTACATATTTTAAACTATCGGCCAATCAAAAAATGTATAATCTGTGAGGTATTGTATTAACGTGGCACATGGTGCAATACCATATAAACCCCAATCTTTCCACGTACACAACTTTGGAGAGCAAATTTTCATTTTTACACGAATGATGTTGCCATATGCACTGTGTACAATAACTTGACAATGACTTATACTACTTGATACTATGATTGTGTGAAAAGCACGCCGTGAAATTGCCGGAAGAGTGTGAACTCCGAGTCCGTCAATTAGTGCCGGTTTTATAGAGGCAGGCCCCTAGTGCTAGGGCTAAGTGGCAGCCGCACCTGAGGGCCTGTGTCGAGGAGCACGGTTTTTGCCCGACACGGCGCCGTCGGTTCCAGTTATGTATGGAGCTCCATACAGATCTGTACATGAAGCCGACGCGAGTTGAGCCGTGCCGTGTGGAAACCATGGACACAAGCCCTGTGTCTCTCAGACCTTGGGCCTCCCTATGAGATGATCCCAGCTTATCGAAAAGCTCCTAATATTAATATAAATAAAGACATCAATCACGCTAATAATAGAAGTGCGCACTGAATTGACTAGGGCCCAACCACGGGCACAAGCAATGCTGCATTGTACTCTTGATCTTCTTACGCTACCAACATATACTTAATCACACATTATATACATTACGCGTCATGTATGTACAGTTTATAGTCATTTGAAAATAAAAACATGCCAACTTGATGCTTTTTGTAACATTTAAGTCTAAAAATCAAACATAATTCCAAGACTGTGCACAAAACATGACAACAAAACCAGTACATTAATGTATAACTTTGGTAACGGTGCTTTCCTAATATCACGGATACGATTTTACGTTTCAACACGAACAGACATTTATTAAAATAACTGCACAATATGTGCAAACACAGAGAGGTTAAATCACTAAGAATGTCTGTATTGATGACTGTTCATTGATAAATGGGAACTTTATGTTACCTCTTTACTCCGGATTAGTCATTTTTTCTTGTAATATATGGGTACAGTACCTGAAAATACGACAATTATAATTTCATTAATAAAATATAAATAGCTATTTTAAACAACTTTATTTTAAAGGTTGACGACTAAATTAGATCTGAAATAATAGCATCATTTGACGACCCCTGTGGCCTAGTGGTCATCATGCCAGGCTGTCATACCGGAAGTCCTGGTTTCGATTCCCGGTCAGGTCAAGATGGAAAATAATCTTTTTTAGATGGTCCTGGATTGTTTACCTATATATTTATTTGTAATAAAATAAAGTATTCGTCGATTTAGTATCCCATAACCCAAGTCTCGAACTTACTTTTTGGGGCTAGTTCAATCTGTGTGACTTATCCATATATATGTCGCAGTTGAATGGTATAATCCGCTAATTCACTAAACCTCTAGCTGTTTGGCAAGACAGCTCGGTTTCGTAAAACAGTGTTACATAACTGTACCCTCATACGCAGATTGGCATGAAAGATTTGTATTCATCAATGTCGCGGCGCAAGACGTAATATTGTAGATTTTAGTTAGGTATTCTTCACAGCGTTCCGAGAGTAAGCTGTTTTCATCGAGAGATATCGGAGACATCGTTTATGATTTTAGAGTGCAAAAGGTTAAGAAGAATAAATAAGACAGGCTTGGTTCCCAAATACATAGTTATTTCGACGTCTGCCTTCCGGTACCTAAGATGGAGAATTTATGTGAATCAAATGAAGGCCAACAGAAATTGCTACGCTATTGAGATTGTCGTGTTGGCAAACTGTATCCACTTGCATTGAACTTTGTATCATTCCTTATTGGTGTTCTATGATGTTGGAGACTAGATTACATAGTAAGAAGTTTAATTGAGGTTTTATTTTAATGCCACGCGTGATAAAAAAGTAACAATGAATGGCCCCGTCATAAATTTGTTTGATAATAACATCCTGCAAATAACCTATTCTGCGGTCTATACGTGGTTAGCTGGTTTGTTAAACGTGACACATTGACAATCTTTTAGCGGTTTATATCATCCAACTGCGACATATATATATTTATTTACTTAGCACCACCGACTTTTTTAAATGTTTGTTCCATAACACAGGCACAAACACAGGTCATTTGCAGGTGCCATAGGTGTGAAAGTACGGTCGACACATACTCGTAGGTAAGTACATGAAGGGATAATATCTTCCATCTGAACAAGTTTTTCTATAGAAGCAATGTCGGGACATCTAAAATAATTGACTTGTTCATACAAACGTGTTCAGCGGACCAGACAATGTATGTATATGGGAAAATCTCCCTTTTTTTTTGTCCATATGTCTTATGGAAACATTCATACAGACGGGCTGAGTTACCCCTTCAGGTTAGTGTAGGGTTGTCAGATGGTCAGGATTCGGCAGTAATATCCTGATATTTCATACGATGTCTAGAATCCCGACAATATACAATATGTCCCGTCAAACAAGATACTTAATTTTAATTATTTTTTAATGATATTTCATTCAGTCTTCCAATCTGGCCACCCAAGGTTAGCATCGGCGGTACATATAGGTACACCCGGTATTTAGAACCAGATTATTTTCCCAGTATTTGAAGCAGCTAAATCGAAAGGTACGAGGGGGGGTCAAAAAGTTCGCGGAATGGAGGGGATAGCGGGGGGTGGGGGACCTGCCGCAGGTAGTAACTAATGAGCAACTCTTTGTGAGTATATATGCCAAGTTTGAACCTGATTGTGTCAATAACCTTTGACCTGTCGTCGATCAAACAAGTGAATCCGGAAGAAAAACTTGAACATGGAAAAAATCGAGTTTCGTGCCGTCATAAAGTTCCTCACTAAGCAAGGAAAACCACCTCAGAAAATTTTGGAAGAAATGTTATCAGTATACGGGGACTCTTGCCCTGGGAAAACCATGGTGTACAAGTGGAATAGCCTTTTCAAGCAAGGCAGAGAGTCTCTTGAAGACGACCCTCGCTCAGGACGGCCGATTGAGGCCACCACCTCAAACATCGTTGAAAAAGTGGAGAATCTTATACTGGAGGATACTCGTTTGAAGAAGAAACAACTTGCAGAAATGGTTGGAGTATCACCTACAACCATTTTAAATATTCTACACGACAATCTTGGGATGTCAAAAGTCAGCGCAAGATGGGTGCCAAGAATGCTCACACCACCACAGAAACAGCTGCGCGTCGAGTATTCAAAGGAGTTTTTAGACCTCTGTAGCGCCGACAAGGAAGGAATTTTTGCAAGACTTGTTACTGCAGATGAAACTTGGGTTCATCATTATGAGCCTGAGTCGAAGCAAGAGTCTATGCAGTGGCATAAAAAGGGTCAGCCCCCCCCTAAGAAATACAGGGTGTCACAATCGGCTGGAAAAATCATGGCAACTGTTTTTTGGGATACAGAGGGTATTTTATTAATAGATTATAAAGATAAGGGTGTTTCTATAACGGGAGAATACTACGCTAATCTACTAAGACAATTAAAAGAAGCAATCAAGGAGAAAAGGCGGGGAAAGTTGACAAAGGGTGTGCTGCTTTTGCATGACAACGCACCGGTACACAAGAGCCGCGTTGCGATGGCTGCCCTTCATCACTGTGGCTTCGAAATGTTAAACCATCCTCCCTATAGTCCAGACTTAGCCCCCTGTGATTATTTTTTATTTCCCAAATTAAAAAAAGAGCTTCGGGGGAAGAAATTTTCCGATGATGAAGAAGTCAAGTCGGCGATTTCGGCCTATTTTGAGGACAAAGACAAATCATTTTTTTTCGACGGTATTAATAAGTTAATAGAGAGATCTGAAAAATGTATTCGACTTAAGGGGGAATATATTGAAAAAGAAAAATAGTACAGTATTTTATTTCACCCCCCTTCCCCTCCGTTCCGCGAACTTTTTGACCCCCCCTCGTATAATACTCACGCTATTGATGCTGGCTCTCCACGATTAACATGATGGACTGGTGCTGCTGCGCGTCTGCGTGGATGGTAGGCACCGATCGCAAGCACTCGATCTGATGAGAACCCCAGTCTTTCTTCTGGCAGTATGTGGAACAGTAAGGCGTGCGACGGCAAAGCGAGCACTCCGCCGATGCTTCGCGGTTGCAGTTTGCGCACTGTAATATACAAACGTTTTTGTGTTAAAATTATAAACATTTTAGGGTTCCGTAGGTACCCCAAAAGGAAAAAACAAAAGTCTCATAAACTGGTCACCCAAGGATGCCAAAGACCTTGTAAAATGCAGAAGAAATAGCCGGAACACTTTCAATGATTAGGCTATAGTTTTACAACCAGCCGCCTGCTTGACGTCAACCCTCTCTGGGAATGTATTTGTGCGAAAAGTTTTACAACCGGCCGCCGCCCGACGGTAACCCTCCTTGGGAATGCAATTGTAGCACGAGCTGTTTGTGCTTAGTCCTTTAGTCGCCTCTTATGACATCCACAGGAAGAGATGGAGTGGTCCTATTCTAACCCGGAACCACACGGGTAACCCGAAACCACACGGGTACGGTAAACAGTAAAGTTTTGAAAAAATATATATGTAATGTATAACCAACGTAAGGAACCTTCTCCGCGCGAGTTGTCCGGTTTTTATTAACCTGACTGTCCTAAAACAAACTAGAGTAAATACATATTATCACGCCTGTTTCCCATAGAGGTAGGCAGACTATGTATGGATCTTCACTTGGTACGATCCTTGCGGACCTCTTTCGCCTCCTTAACTCATTATTCTTTTCATGCATGCTATTCAGTTTTGGGTACTCCTTAGGCCGCGTCCACGGACACGCGGCGCGATGTGCGACGCGGGCCGCCTGGCGGACTGCCGTAAAATTTTCATAGTTTGTAGTCGCGGCGGCCGCTCAAAACAAACTATGGAAATTTTACGGCGGTCCGCGCAACGGCTCGCTTCGGTCACCGCGCCTCGTGTCCGTGGGCGCGTTGTTAAGTTTATAATAATTGCACACCAACAGAGACAAATACGCTAAAGACCGTTTCTCTCTTCTCACATCCTGAAAGAGGCCCTCATTGTTTAACCCTTTACACTTTCTTGCTCCAACCTACCGCCCGCTCATTCTTTATGTGACTTACCTTCTTGGCGTCCGTATCGTCCACGTTATGCAAGGAGACCTGTTCCGCCTCCACCTGAGCGTCTACACTGGCCGCTAGCAACGCAGACGCCCTTTCTTGCTCCAACCTATCTATCTGTCGCGCACTGACTATCTTTACTTCTTCCACGCACTGCTTTAGCTCCCCAGCTAGACGGACTAGGCCTTGACTTATGTCTTCCAGACGTTTTAACACTCCCCCCATATCCGGGAGGCCTGGAATTAATTCGTAATTGAAATAATAAAGAATTAAATCTTAAAATATATTATACTTTAAAGCCTGTTGTACAGGGGTGAAGTATACGGTAGAGTAGAGTGGTATAGTACTAACTATATTAATGTAGATAGGATTGATAGAGTAGAGTATTAAAATTTGGTAGAGTAGAAAAGCTATCACAGCGGACAAGCTAATCTACCTCTCTCTTCCCTTCCTCCACCCGGCGTCCACTCTACCATACACTCTAACTACTCTACCATATACTCTAACTACTCAACCCATATAAACGGTCTCAATGAGTAACGTTCATTATGGTGTTTTCTTCTGTTTTGTTCTAGGGTTTCTAACTGAGTGAAGGCATTAGTCTACTAACAAAATGTAAATTTACGAGTAGACAGTTTCTCTACTAAAACTGGTAAAGTACTTGGAACTGGTAAAGTAGTATGCTTGTTGACTCTACTATTTACTCTATCCGTGTACAGCAGGGTTTAAGTATTTGTAGGACAGCAAAAATCATAACAATACTGATGACGGGATTCAACTATGCACCTATACCTCTTAAACTAAACTGACTGACTGTCTCGCCATGACTTTAAAAATACGTGTAAACCTTCACTTGCCACAGCACTGTCTCGGCCGAGTGACATTTCACTGTCTCGCCAGACTACTTAGTAGGCGCTGAGGCTGGTGTATGCAATCATGTTATAAGAAGCAAGCACAAACAATACAAGTTAGAAACAAAATTTAAATTAAAAATACAAAAATAACAGAACAAATCAACAGAATCATCACTAGCATCATTAAGTATTAGGCAGTATTTTTTTATATAATTTTACTAAAGCGCGTGTGAAAAGACAAAGCTCTGCAGTCTGGGATAAACTACAAAACCTGGAATGTGCCCGCTGCTTCCCCTCAAGCGCAAATCTTGAAAGCCATTAGAGGAAATGGGTGTGGCTAGCTACCCGTCACTATTTTGATCCATCTCCACTACTACCTACTTGCCCTATCACACTGAACACCCCTACTATAGAGGTACATTATTTAATATCGCTTGAGCTTGCAGCTTAGCTTTTCATTTGAAATGAGTATTCTATGCCATGTGGTGACGGCAGAATAGAATAAATTTTGTCTACACCCCTTTCCTCTCGCACGGGTGTTGTAAGAGGTGACTAAAGGAAGTCCAGGTAACGGAGAATGGGCAGCAGCATCCTCTGTCTATGTACTATCTAATGCAATGCAACCCACCACCTGCACAGCATAGTGATTACGGGGAAATCCTCCCTTTACCGACGGAGGCCTTTACTCAACAGTGGACTGTGATATTTGTGGTAAAGAATGAAAGAAAGAATATGTATTGCAGTTACAGAGCTTAGCTTTACAATCGCTGGGCTGTAATGCAAATATCACATATATGAGAGATCAGTAGATATTACATATAGTTTGGAACTGTTACCTAGAGGCATTTTGACAATTCTAAAGGAACCTCACATTTTTCCGGGATAAATGCCAAATTTTATACTAATCATTTAAGCCGTTTGCATCTTTTCATCCTTATCCTTTCAAACTTTAGAATTCATGTCATTATGATACCATTAGTAGAATAGACAGGAATTGATATAGATATACATAACCTGGTAATTTGTATCATGAGTTAGCAATAATAATGATCGTAAGTCATGTGGTTTCCAGCAGAGTTCGACCACTCCAAGTCCTTCTGTGGATGTCGTAGAAGGAGACTTAGGAAACACAAGCTAAACAAAGCTTATAAACATCAATGAGACCTCTCTAACCCGTCTGGCCAACGTTAGTGTTGGCCAAATCCTCTGACTGCTCTGGCTAATATATGGCTCTGGCAGTACAGAGAGGGTCGTGCTCCTGCAGTGGAAACTAAAAAAGACCCGATCATGATGATGAAAGATCGAAAGCAAAAACTGTAGCATGATAAACTTCTGCAATTTTGTTCGCTTTATGCCAAATCAGTCGAGAACAAGACAAGAGCCAAAATTATTCTACTCAGAAAAAGGATTTAGATTTGATTTAACTTTGCATTAACATAGTCTTATCGCAGCGCCTTGGCATTTATCATGATCATCATCAGAGCATATTCCCGGTTGCATTTCAGCGTAGGTATATGCTTCAGAGCCTGAGGTCCGCTACCTAACCTAGGTGATTTGATGAGGTTACTGGTTTTTACACAGAGCGACTGCTGTCTGACCTCCGCAACCCAAAGGGTAGACCAGGCCAGAACCGATCATAGGATAGATTTAAACAAACTCTAAATAATATTTTTTTCCGATAATCAGGTGATTCAAGCCTGCAGTATCCTAACCAGACTGGGAACAACTCTTCACAAAGTATGCTACCTAGTGGGATTTGAACCCACAACCTCTGGATCACAAGGAAAATGCCTGGACTACTAGGCTGGACCACGGAGGCAGGGTATTTATCATGATGCCTAATACTTATTAATGACTTTAAGCTTTGCAGGAAAACATTTTCTTTGCAAAAAACAAAATATTCGCAACAGCAAAAGAATGCCTCAGGCTACAGTTGTAAATTTATTAATATTGTCACCATTTATTTTGTAGATAGCACAGCGACCTGAGCAAGGTTGTAGGAAATCTCTGACATCTTCCAATCTGTCAGTCATTTTAAAAAGGAGAGGGAGGTCTAGAAGTGGACTTTTTAGTGCTGATATGATGTGATGATTAAGTAGATAAATTCTCATCACACGAATTCCCAAACGGATTTGGCTGAAATTTGGCACACAGGAAGTCCTCCAGAACATACATTTTATAATAATCACATGCAAGAAATACAATATCAAATAAAACAAAATTCGCTGGAAATAGCAAAATAATTAAAATATACCTTGTAAGTACCTATGCCAGCTGGCAATGGCAACCACACACAAATTATAATAATAATAAATAAATCAGTAGTAATATGTAAAACCCAGAATAAATAAATGAATTTATAATAATTTTACATAGTCATGAAGGATTTTATATTGTAATGAATGTGAGAATTTTGAATAATGCATACCTACAACTGAAATTTTTAAAGCTAATTTGTAACTGATATATAACAACAGCCACAATAAAAAGTTAAAGTGCCTTTGCTTGAGTGTGTTTGCAGATAACTTTATATAAAATTATAAATTACTAGCTTTCGCTCGCAGCTTTGCTTGCGTATTCCATGGGAATATTACAATTTTCCAGGATGAAAGGTACCCTATGTCCTTCTCTGTACTCCTAAGTAAGTGTATGCGAATTTTCAAGAAGATTGGTTCAGTAGATAAAGCGTGAAGAGGTAACAAACAAACAAATATACAAACTCACTTTCGTATTTATAATATTAGTTAGGATAGGATTAGGATTAACAATAAGCAGCAAACATAAGTGATACTTAATAGAATAATATAAAAATAAACTTACCAGCTGTAGGGTCAGGATTGGTATCTGTGCTCTCCAGCAAATGATAATCGGCATTACTGTCCAATCCCTCAGCTATTGACTGCCAAGCCTCCTTCGAATGGCTATTGTTGCTCGTCTGATGAATGTTATCCACCTCACTTTCCCCAATACTGCTCTCTCTTTTTATTTTAGGTTTCTTCTCATCACCTTCAGCATTTGTTCGTCTTCTACGTTTATATGGTGTGAAAAGCCGAATGGGTCCCATGGCTGAGGATGTTGATTTAGCTTGGTCAGCATCTTATAAATCAATAGTGTTGAGTCAATTCCTATCCTTTAAGACCAACAAAGACAACAAACACTAACAGCTTTAAGTATAATTAGCCATGCACTACTAAACTATACATAGTGGTAAAGACATTGGCGTAATAAATGAAAGCACATAGTTGTAATGATATATTGACTCATTAATTAAATAATTGTGTCATTCATAATGAAAATCAATGAATTATTTTATTTGAAAGTTACGTTTTTTAATTTATTTTACTTTTTTTACAATTTTATATTAACAGTGGCTAAGTATAACCTGTGCCATCATATATTATGCTAATGTCTTTCCTGCTTTGTATATTATACTCACCAGACTGATCATCGCAGCAGGCCCCACAAGTACAACTAGTAGCATGAGGTGTCAGTATACCCTCATCTATCAGGGCTTGAATACTTCTTCCACCAAACCTGATAGATCTCTTCCAGTCTTTACTTGATGCTCTACCACAAATAGCTTCGAACTCACTTGGTGTGTACCAGTTTATCCCATACTTTATGCATCTGCCCCTACCACCTGAGCCGAATTTCTGTTTGTGCAGTTCAGCTGATGTGTTCTTGCAGCGCACGGGCAGTATAGGCATTGTAGCCGTCTCGGCCCACGAGCGCGCAGACGCGATGCGTGCAGGCACAGTCGACGAACTGCTGCTGTCTTCATGACCAGATGCCGATACAGGCGGCGACGCGGGATTCTGTATCACAATATGCGTAGCCTTTATCTCGTCGCTCGCTGGTCCACCTGATATAAAACCATTATCCACGCATAGCATTGGCTTGAAATGAGGTAGCTGGTCCGACGTAATCACGTTAAAAGTTGTCCCGGTGAGCAGCGTACCCACAGGCAGCGAAACAGGAACCGTAACGACTCCATTGGAATCGCTCGAGAGGCGTGTAGTTTTGATCCCACTGGACAAAACAGCGGCATCAGATCGCTCGGAATCGTGCTCGGCCGCTGCCGTGAGAGGATCGGGTTTGATTACTTCGGTAATGTCCGGCATAACGACGGTGTCCGATCTTCTGTTCTCCGCAATCCCCGCCATAGCTTTTTTCGCCCACCAACCCTTATAACCCAGTTTCGATGACAGCGTAATTTTGAAAAATTACATCAATGTATTTAAAACAATTCAAACATTTATTCCACGTATGTAATGAAAATGAACTTCGTTCTTTCACCGTCCGCCATAGTTAATCGAATTGAAAAATGAAAACATTTTACGTAGGTAGGTACCTACGCGAAGGTTATGGCGGTAAGTTTAAATTTCAAATGGGGTATTTGCTAGCCCCACATTCACACTCCTGCAGGCCTACGTGATGCCTGCCTGCGTGACAGGCCCATAGATTAATATTGTATATACTGAAATAGATAAGAAACTGTAGCTTTAACATTAGATCAAACCAGTGGCACCATCTGGTAGCAAGTTTTCGCAACACCAAAGGACCTTCGTGAGCTGGGACTTGAACTCGCGATCTCGGTTCGAATACGATTATACGACTATGTTCTAAACAACTGATCTATTAAAGTGATTAACCTCGCATGTCGAATTTATCCATCATTTAATATTCCTATGAAATAAAAAAATGGTGTAAAAAATATTCTGCGCTAGTGGGACTTGAACTCGCAACGTTACGTTGCTCTTATTTTGACCATGCTCTAATCAACTGAGCTATCACGTGTTCTACCTCGTACGGCGAATTTCTCCACCATTTATATTCCTATTCTATAACACGCATTAGGAGTTAGGTCAAAACTAGTGACTAGATGGCGTTGTATTTTAGTTTAATAGGCATGGACAGGCCGTCATGGAGTGCTATTTTTCAAGAAGTCATCGAAGTACAAAACGTGTAGGTAGTATAGAATAAAATCAGCGAATCAGCGAACAAGCATTTTTGCTAAAACATCTTGACACTTGAAAAAAAATTTAAGTATTTTTTTTAAGTTCAAAATAAAACGCAATCTATAACCTAATTAGGGTTAAAAAAACAACAACTTATATATATACAATAAAAATGTAGCATGAGCCTATTAACTAGTAATAGAACTTAGACCTCGCAATTATGATTCCCTAAGTTACACCTAGATGGCGCTATCCAAAGTTAGAACGCGCTATGGTTTCGTTTGCTATATAATCGCGGACATTTTTATTAATATTGTTGTCAGCAAAGAGGCAACACCGCTGTGGGTGACTCAGGGGTGTTGAGAGGTATGCTGCGCTTTCTCCGTTAGTTAAGTTACTCGCAGCGTGGTGCCATTTAACACTTCCACCCCTGGAGCAACAGCTCTAACGACTCTTTTCTGCACGGCTAATTAAGGCAATGCAGAGCTAAGAGTCCTGCGAGGCCTCTTGGGTCTCTACCCCGACCGATGAAGACGCATCGGGGTCACCGAACGCTCTATCTGACCGACTCTCTAGAGCACTCAGGCACGTGGTGTCGTTACGCTACTCACCAACAGCTCCCCAAAAGCTGCCCGCCCTGTGTTGTGACTGCACTGGGAATCCAGTGGGCGATGAGGTCATCACGTCACGTCCTGACGCCGGGATTATTATTCTTTAATAATAATGATAAATATAATGATAATAAAGTAGGTATAAAGGGCGCTCTAAGCGCCCTTTATTCTTTATTATCATTTAGTCCATGGAGACCCGGTCCTTTGATGCATTCATGGTGCTAAAGCCAACATAAAGAGGCCTTTTAGTTGCCGCTAATGTCTGGCGGTCTGTCTGTCTGCCAACATGCAGATGGATGAGCTACCGACGCTCCCGTCGACCTGCCGTTGACAACGTGCCGTTCGTCTGTATTAGTGCTTAGAAAAAAGTACTGAGCTGAGCTGAGACTCAATGGAAACCATGGTTGAGATTGGAAACTAAAATATCAGATAAGTAGAGTCAAACCAGCAGCGTACGTATCTCTGCACAAAAAAACAGCGGCAAATTCAAAAAAATCTTTAAGGCGCTCTTATAGCGGACGTTTAGGTATTTGAGGGGGTAAAGCAGGTGAAGTGACTAAAACACGGGTGGGGGCCCCGCGCAGCGCGCCACTCCCACCTTGCGACTCCCGCTGACGTCCTTATTCTGATGATTTAAATTTTATAGAGAAATTATTTTTTAGTCGAGAAATTATTATTTATCGACTTTCTATTTATGTTGTTTGTGTTAATCGGTATTTAAATTAATGTAGCTAAAAACCTTACACCCTTATTTTTAAACATAAATTAAGATAATCCTTATTCTCTCTCTTTCTCACAACACTTGACTCTCAAATGTTAGACAAAGACAAAATACGGATGATCTTAACTTACGTTTATGAACAAGGGGGTAAAAATATTAAGTTCAGGCAACATAATAACAATGTCACGGTGGCTATATCTCGAACTGTTATTATTATAGTTAATGTTGTGTGGCTTGGCCGTTGAAGGGTACACAAGGGTACAAAACCAGGTGCTCCATGACACCATTGCACCAATCTGTCGCCAGAACCGCTACCCATTGACGATGGAAAATTGCCACTTGGAAAACGTTGATTCAATAACCAGTCAATTGTAGGCTATGTTAACAAAATTGACTTGTACCACTAACGTATAAAGAATGTTCAACGGCCAAGTCACACAACATTAACTATAATAACAAAGAAATCGCAGAAAGGAACCTTAGACTTGGCACGACTTTGTCTAGATTTCATTACTTTTTAGAGATAAACAAGAAGCTCCATCGAGACTTAGCTAGTTTTTTACAGAATGTTTTTGGTGGGATTTCACTTCTTTTTGTAGAAACATGGGCATAATGGGTTGGACTCTTGTGTTTTCTAATCAGGGTCACCAGGTACTCCAGATCTTCGATTATCCTTGTTTTTATAGTTTTCCCTTTATGTGGCCATTAAACTCTAACTCTGTACCAAATTTCAGCTCTCTGAGTTTATGGGAAGTACTAGTTCTATTCTGATGATCATGAGTGAGTGTCATAAATGCGAAACTTTGCTTTCGCTTAACTTCGGAACTAAATGACCTACAAACTTGAAATTTTGGATTTTAAGTATGTGATTAAAGCTTACTGGATGACGAAAATTTCTGCGTTCTGGTCTTATCCAGAGGTTCTCAAATAGGGGCCTGAAAATGCGGCGAAATGGTTCTAGTAAAGGATGGTACGGCAGTGTTTGCGTCGCGCTCGACTTGGCGGAGGCACTGCCGTGCCCCCAGATTCACTAAACCTCTAGTTGTTTGGCATTACAGCTCGGTTTTGTTAAACAGCTGTATATCGTTCAGCTGGATTGTCAATGTGTCACGTTCAACAAACTAGCTAACCACGTATAGACCGCAGAATATTTGCGCCCATGTTATTATCAAACAAATTTATGATGGGCTAATTCGTTGTTATTTTTTTATCACGCGTGGCATTAAAATAAAACCGCAATTCAACTTCTTACTATATAATCTAGTCTCCAACAGCATAGAACACCAATAAGGTAAATAAATGATACAAAGTTCAATGCATGGTTAAATGCAAAATGAATTTATGTAAATAATGCGTCAACCGTGCCCTGGTTCATAAGGATCTTCTTTAGATGTAGTTTCCGTCAGTAAATGGGGGTCAACAACTTCACTAAAAAAAAATTGTATTATGTAGATTTATTGGAAATAATAAAACAAAACAGTCAAATGACATTTACATAGCATATAAACTATTTTTGTTCTCTCGTGATACTAGTTTAACTTACTTATAGTTTGAATCCGGAATTTAGACTGTATTTCTTAGGGTTAAAGGGTCATTCCGAGCTCTGAAATTGAAAGGAATAGGTTAGTTAGATAAAATATACCGTAGAGATAATCCTTTCTTCTAAAAATAAAACAAAAAGGTTACGAGAAAATAATTACTTTAGACGAAATTACGAAATTTCGGAATTCACGACATTTACACAATTTCCGAATTCCACCCGTGTGGTTCCGGATTAGAATAGGACCACTCCATCTATTCCTGTGGATGTCGTAAGAGGCGATTAGAGGACTAAGGACTTAGCACACACATCTCGTGCTACAATTGCATTCCCAAGGAAGTTAACGTCGGGTGGCCGCCTGTTGTAAATCTTTTCGCACAAACACATTCCCAAAGAGAGTTGACGTCAGGCAGGCGGCCTGACGTAAAACTATAGTGAAATCATTTAAACTGTTCCGGCTATTTCTTCTCCACTTTGCTAGGTCTTTAGTATCCTTAGGTGATCATTGACATGCATGTTATGTTTGCATCACAATTCATATTTGAAAATATAATTTATGTAAGGAAAAATATTCAATACATGATCATTGACATGCATGTTATGTTTGCATCACAATTCATATTTGAAAATATAATGTATGTAAGGAAAAATATTTCCATGTTCAATAAAGTAAGTGATTTCACAGATAGAAATTTACGTAATAAGAATGACTTAGTTAGCCCGTATTACAGGCTGAATACAGTCAGTAAGTCTTTTATGGGGAAGTGTATACTTTTTTATAATAAATTGTCAGAATCGGTCCTTGATATGCCAGACAGAAAATTCAAAGCTTATGTAAAGAAAGTACTTTGTGAGAAGGCTTATTATAGGACCGATGACTATCTTAAAGACAAAAAGGTCTGGCTTGAGCTTGGCGCGGGTCCCTCTTAAAGGTTTGTATACTTAGACATGTCATAATTTAGGTACATTGGTACATACTAAATTTACAAATTGACATTATTTTAAATTTCGTAATTCTTATAATTCAATTTAATTATGACATAATAAACAATGTAATCTCTGTCCATCTATATAACTAATTTTAAGTTTTTAGTTTGTTAGTTGACGTCTTTGGAGAAAACGTGCAGTGCAGTTTGTTGCCGCTTCTTCTGCACTTGCGCCTAGGAAGCGGCGTAAACTTAGCTTTAAGTAACGATTTGACGTCAACATTTGTGCAAAACAAAACAAAGTGACTATTATTAAGAGATATTATAAATATCCTATGATAATAAAGATATTTTTGAATTGAATTTGAATTGAATTTGAATTGAATTTGAATTGAATTTGAATTGAATTTGAATTGAATTTGAATTGAATTTGAATTGAATTTGAATTGAATTTGAATTGAATTTGAATTGAATTTGAATTGAATTTGAATTGAATTTGAATTGAATTGGAATTGAATTTGAATTGAATTGGAATTGAATTTGAATTGAATTTGAATTGAATTGGAATTGAATTTGAATTGAATTTGAATTGAATTTGAATTGAATTTGAATTGAATTTGAATTGAATTTAAATTGAATTTAAATTGAATTTAAATTGAATTTGAATTGAATTTGAATTGAATTTGAATTGAATAGAAGAAAAAGTGGGAAAACGCACCCCGGGCTCCAAAGCAGCACAGCTGAGTATGCAACCGGGAACGCGCTTGGACGAAGAAGAAGCACAATTCCGAAATTCCGGTATTGTGCAGCACGTGATTAATAAATACTATAACCCAATTTTTTACAGGTTATTTGATAAATTATCGCTTATAGTCAATTGATATTTACCCATCATCATTATAAGTGTCCTTTACGGTATCTGTACGAGTTGAGTTGGTCTCAGAATTTTCTCGGTGATAATCTTTTTGCACTCTAAAATAACACAAAGCAGATATTTTTATAAAACCTAAACAAATAGAATAATACTGCCTCCCGTGTAAAGCCGGGACGGGCCGCTAGTTACCTATCTATACCTACATATACTTATGTAGTTATTTGTGGCCTGAGCAATAGTTCTTGGTAGGTAGGTATCTACCTAATACAACATGTATTTCGTAGGTACATAGACTACACTATACACTATCACGTCTTTATCTCTAACGGGGCAGACAGAGCCTAGGGCGGCAAGACCCAGGCCACTTTTAGCATGATGGTGGGCATGAAGGTGGAAAAAGGAAAACATAATAGTGATGGGTTGCTAACCGCATCGCCTATTTATATGATTCTGATTCATGCCCATTCCCTCGATCAGCTTTTACGATCTGCGCGGGAAAAGAAGCAGCTGGTACATTCTATGTTTTTTCTTTTCTCCCAGACCAGCATGGAAGAACAAACCTACATAACATACCTACTTACATTGCAATTTGTACCGTACATAACCGTTGAAACCTAAATTATTGTAATTCTTATATACCTATTCAATGATAAAAAAATGTTTACAGGTACTTACTGAGATACTATGTTCCTCTATTCTTGTTGCGTCTTTTCCTTGTACAATATCGTCGATTATTTTTATTATTTTTATTACCTATATGTCCATCACAAAATTCAACGAGTGTCAATTCGCACAAACAATATACTTTCAAAATAAATAACATCGGTAGGTGGGTAATACACGTAAACGTTTTAAATCACAACCTACTCCACCAACAGCTGGCTTTGTACCTGATAATCGCGCGATATTTGTACGTACTCATAATGAAATAAGGTTGAAAGTGGCGATACCGTTAGCCTCTCACCAGTCTCAGGTCACTGCCATTTCGGTTGTTATTTTTCAGTTTTAATTAAATAATTATAACCAAATATTGTAATTTTTTTAGGTATCCCTCTTGCTCAGTAAGTTATACTATTTATAGACGTAAAAAAGTTGGTAGTTGTCGCCGAAAATATCAAGAAAATCGCGACGAAAGCTTTTCTCGATATAGCTTTTTTGCAATTTTTTTTGCTAGGTATTAAATATTTTTTTGAAAATATTTTTATGTATCCATTTATTTTAAATTTTGAACTGTACTTCATATTTTTTCATGCTGGTATTCCATGAAAAATAAGGCAAACAGCGCGACGAAAAAATAGACATTTTACACAGCGCCTTAATAACATACATAACACAACACAAAGCAAACTGTGAAAAAAAAATTGGTACTTGGTGTTAATATTTATTTCAATTATATTTTTTAATATTTTGTAGACTTTAGAGGGGTAAATAGAACAAGCGTCGGTCAGTGATAAATAATGTAATTAAATTTACAGTGAGTACATAAACGAAATATATCACTCTTATAATCAATATAAAAACATTTACTTTATTGATAGGGTCATGCTACCTTTCTATTGTATAGGATAGATTATTATAGATATGCGTTTTTTTAACTTTAAAAAAAATTATATACCATTTTTTTCAAGTGTCAAGATAATATATTTTAGTCTATGTTTTTTTTTATTAAATAATTTTACGGCTCTGGATACAAGTCCTTTAGAGCCTATCTTTAATTTTGTTCTTTATTCCTAATCCTAACAAGACAATCAAAGGGTGGTGTAGGCATTTGACTGCTGCAAGGAAGCTACTGGCGTCAAATCTATACGAGTCCACTGGTTTACATAGACGATTGAGTGGCGGACGACGCCCTAAGACGCCCACACAGTCCGCATGCCGTACTATGCCTGTCCACTTTAACTATTTCACACATTGTTCATGTCATTAGCATTTATAACACCAAACAGCACCAATTTCATATTATAAAGCCCACTAAAATAAATTTGTAAAATAATTTAAAGCAAATCCCAACCGAAACCCCTAACTTCCCAAAAACTCCATTTTAGTCTATGTAAATTGCTAGAGATGGGCAAAGTGTTTATGCCCTCAGAACATTATCTCAGTTTATGCCCAAACGGGCATATTAGGAATATTCCCGGAATTTTTGGCATAAATCCATAAATGCCCAAATAAATGCCCAATCACAGGGCAGAAAAAAATAAAAGCTAAAAGGCGTTTTTTAGTATTTTGAAGGGCATCTATGCTTTAAAATATAGTAGAAACGTTCTTGGCACCATGCCGCACTAGATCAGATTAGGTTTAGTTTGTAGTAATGTAGTTTAATTTCAATTGTATTTATTTATTTTCTCCTTATTAAACAATTTGTAGAAAGGTTATAAGGTTAGTGGTGCAAAGGCATTTGTCTTGTGATCCAGAGGTCGTGGGTTCAAATCCCACTGGGAATCTTGACTGTCTCTTTAATAATTGTATACGTTTCATTTTTTGCCTTCGCAAATATGATCATATATCATCTTTTCGTTCTGAGCTTAAATGGCACCTATCCGTGAACGCAGACAAATGCGAATTCTTTGCACTCTCATTTCAATTTTTTGAGTACCTAAATGTAAATTTTAATTTCTTTCTAACACTTATGCAACTTCGTTCTACTGATAATCTTCTCTTTTGTGTTCCTCCTCATCGCACAAATTTTATGACAAGCTCTTTTACCTTACAAGCTTTAGGTCTCTTTCTACAATTTTTTCTTTTAAAAGAAGAGTGCACTCTTACCTTTTTGATTGATGTTATTATATTCTTTATTATTCACCATCATCATTCATTATTTATATATATTGCATGTTTGTATATATTTATTTGTTATATGTATTTAGGGTATTAAAGATATATTTTATTCAATTGTATATTATATATTGTATTATATTATATAGTGTTAAGTAGGCATATATATTATGCACATATTTTAATACTTTATTTTGTATCTAGTTTTTTGCGCCGCAACATGATTCGTATCTGTTTATCCTTACGGTTGACTGGGAGAGGATGCTTTTAGCGTTAAGTCCGCCAATTATACCAATTTTTTATTGTGGAACAATAAAGTTTTTATAAATAAAAAAATAAGCATAGGTACTTTGTTAAAAGTTGTTTCCAGTCTGGTTATTCGAAAAGAATGATGATTCCGTGCTTGGGAAGGCACGTAAAGCTGCGGGTCCTGGATGCCAGCTGGTGTTTGTTTAAAGCTATCCTCGGATTGATATACCCTTAGGGTTGCAGAGGTCAAACAGCAGTCACTCTGTGTAAAACCAGTAACCTCGTCAAATCACCTAGGAAGATAGCGGACGAAAGCCTGGGCTTTAAAGTGTTACCACTGAAAATGCAACCAGGAATACGCTTGGATGATGATGATGTTATCTATGTACATAGAGAAATAAATTTAGGTGGTGCGACATATTGCGTAAATTATATGAATAATGACTTGGTATTACTTGTCACAAAGTGTGTGCAAACGCATGATATGCTTAAAATGCAGGTATACGACAAGTGAAACCTTAAATTTTATGAAAACAATGATGTTTTCATAAACTTTAACGTTGCACTCATACCTACTAATCATACATTGAAAGTAGGCTTCGTTGACTTATTATCTTTTTCTTTGCTGGGAGGTTGGAAAAGACGTAATTATATGTATTAATAAGCAAACGGACATCAAATGCGATATCAACAAATGAGCACCCTCGATATATGTATTAAATTTTTTGAGTCTCATACATTTTAGATTTCGTATGGATTTAACACAGACAGATTTTGACGCTACAAGCATCATTTAGACTGATTGAGAGATAAAACCGCTATTATATCAACGGAACAAAATATATCCGTATTGACAAGTTGTTCGATACCCCATCAACTTGTTATAACATTTCCCCTAAAATAGCATGCCGGGTATTTACGCCCGTCAATGGCAACAAACAAATTGACAGGTATATGTTCCTTTTTTTACTGGAAAATGTATATGATAAATTAAACAATCAGACATTAAATATAATGAAAACTGTACGGTAATTTTACCACACTGACGGATAATGCATATAATTTGCAAAGTTTTTTAAAAATGAGGGATCTTAAACTTACTTAACTTCGTGAAAATTACTTAACTACCTATAACTATTAGCTCTATTAACAATATTGTTTATTTTCAATGTCAAAATAGATTAAAAAAATAATATCGACATAAAAAAATAAATGCCCAGATAAATTCTCAAGGGAAGGAATTTATCGGGCATCTATTGGAAATATTCCCAATGTGCCCAAAATGCCCGGGCATTTGCCTGTCTCTAAAATTGACAGATAAAATTGTTGCCATGCTTGTGCGAGAGAGATCAGATACGATGGTTTGACAGTTTGGTACATTTGCGGCGGGGCATGAATCGGCAGGATCGTGAATGGCATTCGAGTTTTAAATTTGAACGCAGTCATAAGTTTTACAAGGGGACGGGACGCAGCCGTAAAGTGACAGAGTATTGATTTTTTATGAAATCCATACGCAATATTATACGGCCAAAAATGAGATCACGCAGAGCTAAACAGTTCAATTACATATAGTGACGATTTGAATTATTTACATAAACATATTTATCCTTTTGCCTGATTCGAAATTTTCCGAATGCCAAAATAAATACAAATACATAGTGGAGGGAAATTAAAATGTGCGGTGAAAACTTGCATGTGTTCTGTAACTAGGTCATTGAAGTGTGAAACATGTTTCTGATTTAACTTTTCATAAAATGTGACATTTTAAAATCTAATGTTGTTATTTCACTGTACCGCGTAGAAATAAATTTTGATTTTGAAATGGAAGAATTACGATCAAAACACAAGTCTATACAGAACGCAGCTCACCATATCGCCTTGGAGTGTATTCATCAGGTAATTTAAAAATATTTGATATATAGATAAATCCTCCGTAAAGGATGATGTTCACGCTTGAAATTCTTGGTGACCCATGCCCTACACATAGTTGTAAGTAAATTTTACACTTCTTGCTTTACAGCTAGTTTTATTCTTTATCATGTAGGTAATATTAATTAATATTAGGTACATAATATTATTAATTTAATTATTATGGTGCAATAAAGATAAATTGTATTGTAATAGCGAAAGAAAGAAAATTACCATTTAGCTGTTACATTTCTTTAACACTCGCTTTAGTTTCTGAAATATATATATATATTCCATCAAACAATTCCTAAGTCACACACTAAACTTGAATATTCATTATTTCCCTTATCACACTTAGTCTTTATATTGGTTTAGTCCCTAAAGAGTCATAATCAAATGTTCAGTTGAATGCTACAAAGAACACAGCCACGGCACAGCCTGGATGTTTAGTAACAGGCCATCTGCTTCGATATATTTTCTTGCACATGTCAGTAGGTAGTATATCTTAAGCTTCAAGTGTTTACTGTTAGTATTGTCATAAAATACTCACACGCTCATCAAATATATCACAACAAGAAATAAAAGGGCAAATACAAACTTCATTAATAAATTTAAGAATATTTGATTTCAGTAGCGATGAAGACTTGGTTACACCGGAGCAGTTTCAGCGTGGCTTACATGGACTATAAAGTACATGGCGTTTGATTGTTGCTGTGTGTTTCACTGTGTATACTGTAATATATATTATATCTGGATTGGAGCTTTTGTGAGCAGTGCTCTTGGAGATAGGGTAGGAAATAGATTTTTCATGAGCATAAAATGTACAGCATCAAAGACTTTCAAATAGCATTTATTTTAACATTTATTTATTTATTATTATCAATTTGTAATTGATTTCTGATGCTTCTGATGCTTACCTTAATATATTTTCATCTTTTTATATAGAATTTACCTACATATAGCTAACAAGCTATCATTATTATAAGGCAGTCGTCAAGCTATGTCAGATGCCTTTAGGTAGCTTAAAAAAATCTGACACCAATTTTGGTCACACACACTTAAAACAAAGAAACCTACATAACATATTTGAAAGTAGAAAATGAGTCTTTGCTTTGCTCAATATTGACAACCATCAATTAACCAACTCCAGTGTTAGTAATCACTAACACAGGATGGTTTACAATGAGTTTTTAGACAGTGTTATGTATAGCTAAAGACAATTTTATAATAACAAAAGCTCCTATCTGTAATTGCACGTGTGAAATCAGCACAAATTGTTCACAGTACCGTTTGTCCTATGTCTGTGCTTGGACCAGCAGTCGACGCACGGCTCCCCATACCACGTCCACCCTTACCCTTCCCCTGTCCGTCTCCAGCATGCCTTTCAAAGCCAGAGCCCGAAGATGTTTCATCCGAAGGGGCTTAAGCCGCACCTTGTGAGTATTATGCTTGCTTATAATTTGTTTATAAGGTGAAATAAGTCTTCTATTGTCAGTGAACTATAGTACTATGAAAGAGTATGTTCAAACATTATCATCACACAGAATAACCCCATGAAATTTATGTATAAAATGACTGTAGCATGACGCAAAGAAAACTGTCGGTCAATGGCCGATATGACGTAGCGTCATACAGCAGTATCCTTGATGAAACAATTAACTCAATTTGATCTTTTAAACCTGACAATGCATCTGGTTTCGACAAAATTTCAGTTGAACCTGCACTGAAAATAATCTGCACTAATCCCTCTTCTCTGGAGGAGGACCAAAACAATCGCCATCTCAAAACCGGGAAAGCCTCTCGACGACCCTAAACACTTCCGTCCAAATGCCTCACTGTGTCCATACACTTAAACTTTTTGATCTGCAGTAATGCAAAAGTTCTTAAAGAACTCTTGCATAACCGCAGATTTCACCTCCCATGGACCAAAGCAGATAGAGTTTGCAAAGAAATGGTCTTCCTCAGGGCAGCGTGTTGGCCCCTATGTTGTTTAACATTTACACAAACGATTAACTTATTTCCCAAAACACTCGCAGCTTTATTTATACAGATGATCTAGCACTGGCAGCACAAACGAAGTCTTTTGAGCGGACCAATCTTACATCAGCTTTTAATGATTTAGACCAATAAAAGACGTAGAAAATAGCCGAATCCATCCAAAACAGAATCATCTGTATTCCATATCCGAAATCACGAACCATTACGCACTCTGAATATTCAGTGGAGAGGAGTTCCTCAGCCATCCGACATATTAAGGCGGGACCTTACACCGGATTTTGACTTTAAACAGCACTGCTTAAACATCAGGGAAAAAGTGAGCGAAAACAAACCTGCTACGTTGTCTTACTACCTCCAAATGGGGTGCAGCACCTGATGTCTTGCGCACTACCGGCATGGCTCTTTGGTTTTCGGTGGGTTAATTCGCGTGCGCTGTGAGGAGTAGATTGTTTAATGGCCATCAAGTGGATACAGCACTTAATGAAACTTTCCGGATAGTAACAGGATGTTTGAAGCCAACACAGGTAAAATGCATGTATCCTCTTGCTGGAATTGATCCACAGTGTGCTCGCAGATAGGTAATATGTGCCGCTGAGCGTGGAAGACAGAAGCAGGACCCACGGCACTCACTACATAACTACGAACCAGCTTCACACAGACTTATGCCGTCACAGTTTTCTGAAGAGCACGAATGCTTTAGAGTGCAACATCAAAGACGCCAGGCTGAATCTGTGGAACAGAAACCACACTGTGCCTAATTTTATGCCCACGCGAGAAACTTCCCTCTGGTCGTGATTTGCCATGGCCTACTTGGAAAGCGCTTAATAGACTGCGAACCCCAGGTAGGGCGTAGCAAAGACAATTTGGTCAGGTGGAAAATACTGAACAGCTCGTATGACAAACAGTGCGAGTGCGGCTTCTCTCCACAAACGATGGCCCACCTTTTGTCATGTCCGAGGTGTCCAAACACCTGCAACTTGGATGACCTACCGTTTCGACAATGCAATAGAGGTGGCCCGTTTAAATCTAACCATCCATTATTACTATTACTGAGACTCCGCTGTCTATCCGTCTGTCACAAGTCTCTTGAACCATAATAGCTAGACACTTAAAATTTTCACCGATTATGAATTACTGTGGCCGCTATAACAACAAATACTAAAAATTAAATTAATTGAATTTTAAAATCTAAGGGGTCGTCATACAAGAAACATGTCTTTTTTAGCGTTTTAAAACATTTCACATTAAGTACGAGTCCGACTCGCACTTGACCGGTTTTTTATTTGCGTTTAATTATGCTTTTATAGTATTATAGTTCGCCGACCATAGTCAACATATTTTTTGATCCCCTTTACTGATAATTTCAAAAGCGGACCTATTCAACAGGATGCTCGTGGCACACCAAACGAGAGTCCAATACTGGGACGGGCGCTGTGCCTCACTCCACGAGGCAGCCCCGTCCCAGGCCGAGTCTCCCACCTTAACGAAAAGTTCCAGGACTCCCTGACATTGACGTCAGACACGGACGCACTCGTTGCCAAAATAAGTGCCATGTTCCCTACTGTTAGTGAAACGCATATCAAGATATTGTTGAAGAAGTAAGTAGATTCGGGGAAATTTGTTTGTTTTTAGTAATCATCATCCAGGTCTTTTTTAGTCTCCACTGCAGGAGCACGACCCTCTGTACTACAGAGCCATACTTAGCTAGAGTAGCCAGAGGATTTGGCCTACACTCTTAACGCTGGCCAGATGGGTTGGAGAGGTCTCATCGGCTTCGTTATTGTTAGTAATGAATTATTAATATATAATTGTGTGCCGTGTGGTTCCTGGCAGAGTAGAATAGGACCACTCCAAGTCTTTCCGTAGATATCGAACAAGGCGACGGAAACACAAGCTAAATAAAGCTTATATACCTAAGCTGACTGTTTTGGATAAAATATGGGTCGGGTAGTACAGAGAGCGTCATGCTCCTGCAGTGAAGACTAAAAAAAGACATAATGATGATAATCTACTCGTAATTGGCTTAGGTTTAAGCAATAAACTTAACAAGTAAGGTACAATTTACTATTTTATTTGATAGGTATTACAACCGAGAAGCTGTAGTCATAAGCGCACTGCAAGTAGAAAAGCATCCGATTACAACGCCCGGTCCGCTTACAATGTCACCGTCGGCAGCGCGCTTACAGAAAAGCGCTGTTGGCGTTTACTCCGCGCTGCAACTTGCCAAAGGTGTCTCAGGGTCCATGCAAGGATCTAGTCATTTCACGCCACTCACTGGAACTCCACACGGTGAGCCTGCATTTTAATTTGTAGCAGAAGCATAGGTATGGCACTTAGAAGTGGAGTATCATTTATGCCTACACTACTACAAACGAAACTACATTTGTGCACACGTCAATGCGTTGTGTTTACCTGCTCTCACCCCTTGACAAGGCGAGAACGGGGGAGAGATGCGGGGACGGGGAACGGGGGAGAGGTGCGGGGACGGGTAATGGGGACGCATATTGCGTGGAAGACCTTAGGAGATTCCGTTCTGTATGAAATACTCTTATTAATTCTGTAGTAGAAGTTTACAATATACGAGGGCTGTTTGATAAGTACCCGTTTATGGAAAAAAAAACTTTTTTTTTGTATATATGTATTTATTTTTCTACGTAGTCACCTTTTAACTCTATACATTTGTTCCACCTATACTCAAGCTTCAATAAACCATCCAAAAAGTATGATTTTGGAAAGTCATTAAAATAGGCCTCTGTGGCGGCAATGACTTCGTCATTTGATCCAAATCGCTTGCCACCGAGCCATTTTTTTAGGTTGGGAAACAAAAAGAAATCGCATGGGGCCAAATCTGGAGAATACGGGGGGTGAGACAATAGGTCGTAGCGTTACGGTGCTAATTTAGCCGTCACAACTCTGGACGAATGAGCCGGGGCGTTGTCGTGATGAAACAGTACTTTTTTCTTTTTTAAATGGGGTCATTTGTCCTTCAACACGGCAAATTCATCCAATAATTTGGCATAGACTGCCCTGTTATTGTTTTCCCCTTTTCTAAATAGTCAATATGTATAATACCCTGCGAATCCCAAAAAATGGTCGCCATGACCTTTCCAGCCGATGGGACGGTTTTTGCATTCTTTGGAGCACCCGGTAAAATCCACTGCTTCGACTGCTCTTTCATTTTCTGGGTGTAGTGGTGGACCCATGTTTCGTCCACGGTCACGAATCGGTCAGGGTCAGGGTACAATATGTGTTGTACCCTCTCGATTGAAACATTTACAGCATCAACGATTTCTCGAAGTTTCAATTCGGCGGTCGGCTAAAACGATATTTTCAATTTTCTTAACCATATCGTCGGTAGTCACCTCAACTTCTCCCCCGCTTAAACTCGTTATACCAATATCTGACGGTTGTCATAGAAGGAGCACATTCGTGGTAAACCGCTTGCATTCTTACTTTTATTTCATCACATGTTTTTCCTTCCAAAAATAAGAATCTAATTACAGACCGATACTGTTCTTTCTCCATTTTAAGTTCACGCCTTCACTGAATCGTTGTCAAATGAGAAAAAAAAAACAAAATAATGCCATGTTTTTTTAATTTTCCCGCCTCTGAAAAATGGCTTATAAAGGTGGTATACTTATTTGCGGCCAGTGATATTAATATATTTAGAAAACGGGTACTTATCAAACAGCCCTCGTACATACAACGTGTAACAAATAGGGGATATAAACCCGAAAGGGAATCACCCAACTGCAACTTGCCAATGATGTCTCAGTCCATGCAAGGCTCGAGTCGTTTAATGCTCATCGTTTAAGGCTTAGGCCAGAAGTACCAATCCGCTAGATGACAAAAAGTCAAATCAGAAACTTTTTACGTCAAAACAAACATTTTCTATGGGATCTGTTCATGTTGAAAATGGATATGATCAATGACAAGTGACACTATTTGGTGACGTTTTATTCTCTTGGCAGTGCGAAATAATTTATTTTCGACTCAGTCATCTACCCAATTAAGTATAAAGCTAGGGTCAGGCCTAGCTTTATAATTGGTACTTCTCCACTTTGCAACTCGTTGTGTTGATTGTAAGATTTCGCTGCCTAGTCAGCCTAGAGACGAGGTGCAGATAAATCCGCTACTTTCTTGCGACCTTATTAATGAAAGTTGAAATTAGTTCGCGAAGCTATATCTCGCTATAACTTAGCACATTGACAAAACTACTCAGTTTCAACAAATATTTGGAAGTGTCCGTCTAAGACAAGAATTAGACGTCGATCTATACCCATCTGTAAGTGTTATATCAAACTAGCTGATGCCTGTCCCGGCGTGGTTATTTTTTTTTAAATGACGGAATGTCATACAAACTTATATCCCCTATTTTACCATTTTAAAAAATATTTTTCTTTTAGTGATAAGAGTACAATAAACTTTTGTTTTGACCATGAGCTCATACATGTGTAATATTTACATTTCTAACTTCAAAATTGACCAAGTTTCACACAAACTTTCAACCCTCATTTTAACCCCTTAGGAGATGAATTTCCAAAAATCCCTTCAAGTGCTCACCTACATCATTTAAAGAACGCTTGTGCAAAAGTTTCATGCTTCTGGATCCAGCGGTTTCAGATGTGCGTTGATCTTTCTTCTTTTATATAAATATAGATTTATTTATGTTAAAAAATATATCGCCAGTTGGTAGTCACATACTAGGTCTTTGTTTGGTTGTTGATAACTAAAGAGTTTTTAAAAATAAATGGATGCCCGTCGGATTCTTTAAATACTGCATATTATGGCCTATTATTTGATGTACTTATGTGTGACCTTTTCTTATCAAAGTCCAAACTAAGACCCCTCGCTAGTATGTGACTACTAACAAATGGAAGGTCTAACGATACTGGAATAATTGGATCATAGTTTGGTCAGGATTTTTTTGCCAACCCATGTGATTTATTTTTTAACATACTAAACATCATATAAAATACTTTTAAAAATCGGAAATGAAATTTTAGGCCGTTATTTTGTCGGTTCCCCATACCTAGTTATCGCGTAGATAAAACATTACAAAATACTACATTATCTACACTACATATCAAAATTTATGATAAAATCTCATCGAATAATCAGTTTTTATACGACAGGTTTGACTCACTCGAGCTTTATCTCTTGTTTTATGATAAAATTTAGTTTTTTTTTTCAAATGTTTCGGACTGGTTTATATCAGGAGTGAATTTTCACAATACAAGGCTTATAATATAATATTTTATTAAACCACTAGCTGTGCCCGCGACTTCGTTCGCGTTGTTGTCGGAACGTAATGTTATATAGCCTAAAGCCTTCCTCTATAAATGAACTACCCAACAAAAAAATAATTTTTCAAATCGGACCATTAGTTCCTGAGATTAGCGCGTTTAAACAAACAAACAAACTCTTCCGCTTTATAATATTAGTATAGATTAAATACGATTTACTACTGCGACCAAAATATAACAGAAACGTTAAAAATTGCTTGAATAAGAAGTTCAATTTCGTACAAAATCTCGGAAACGGACAAAGGGCTTCATAATGATAATAACCGCAATAAAACGACCGAGAAAACCGAAAAGGATGACTATGTGGGCGAAGTTGAAGTGGTCACTTGTGTTGCTAGGGTCGCCGTCGCTGCTTCGGCCGGCTTCTGGCGCTTCCAGCTACTATGGCACCAACAGATCTACTATCACCGAGGGTACCAGACACCAGTCGCCAAAGATGAAATTGAAGTAAGTACACAATCTTACATATACTTTGCTATGCTCCGCGGATTGCCGCAGACAATTTCCGTACCTTAGGAGTCCGTTACTCTAGACAGAATCAGACTTTCCCATACAAACTTAGTCTAGCTTTTAGTTTTGAAACGACATGTCAATTTTTTTTTTGATTTCAAAGATATTGCATACAAATAGTTTTCACAGACAAAAGAGAATATAGTGTGTCATATCATATTTGACCATCAGTATGGATAACTTATACCCCCTTATATTTTCTTTCAAGTTCATATTTTTAATGTAAAAACTAGTTATATGCGATTTATTTGAAATTAAAACATACTGCCGATATATGACATACATTTCGGTATTATTTTGTAATTGCAAATTCATTAATTTCAAAATAAAAGCTTGGACTACGTTTGTATGGAAAATTGTAGGGTAAGGGCACTCTTAAGGCCGTACCTGAATTTTCCGGGGTCCAGTGCTGCCCCCATTTAAAATAAATAATTTCAAAGAAAACGGAAATATCATTTAAAATTTTGCTACTACCAAGTCCTAGATTTATCTAGGACTTGGTAGTAGCAAAATTTTAAATGCGAAAAACGGCCACTTTTGGCAAATGTGCGTAGTAAAGCTTAACGTTCTCATTATAAACTGTAAACAGTAGTTCATAAAATACTTTAAAGGGTTATCTAGGACTTGGTAGTAGCAAAATTTTAAATAACGTCTCCGTTTTCTTTGAAATGATTTATTTTAAATGGGGGCAGCACTGGACCCCGGAAAATTTAGGTACGGCCTTAAGATTTGTGGTAAAGCTCAAGTTTGCCCGTTACCAATAAGTGCGAAGAAGAAGAAAGAATAATTAGGTACTATTTCCATTCCCTTTCTCCATCTTCACGCCCACTATTGTTTTTCCTGGGTCTTGGATGTTTATCTATATACATGTATGTATTTATCATTAAATATAGTATCTTTGAGTTAGTATCCCATAACACAAGTTTAAAAAAACTTACTTTGGGGCTAGCTTAATCAGTGTGATTTGTCCCTATATATTTATTTATTTATTTGTCAAAGATTTACGGTCCTGGGCTCTGTCTGCGCCGTTCTATAAGAATAATGAAATACTGTTCGTATTGTTTTATTTTCTCCTTTAAATTATTTATTCATTTTCTAACAAAAATAATAACAAATACATTTTACCAGGTAGGGTATTCCCAAATAGTGGATATCATCGATCGCTTAAATATCTATTATTATCGTTATCAATAATTTATAGGTACCTGAAAAGCATATTCCAAAAAGCTGAAGAGACACTGATACTCGACGTGCTCGCAAACAAAGACAACAACGTTCAGAAGGCTAGCGAAGAGCTCATCACAATGGGATTCACTAAGAAAGAAACGGTCATTGTTAAGGAGAAGAAGAAGGAAAAAGAAACGCCGCAACCGCCCAAGAAAGTAGTTACCATCATGAAGACATTGGAAGAAAAGAATCAGTGTAAGCATTGTAAACTAGTGGTTCTGTGAGAACAGTAGACCTCGCGAGCTCTTATAACCATGTAATAAACCAACACTTTCGCCTTTCCCCTGGCTTAGCAAGGCCATTTCAATGAAATCCCTCCATATATAACGCTACAGAAAACTTCAACTTTTCCCCCCTTAAGTCACCCTATTTGGATTTTTTTGGGCAACATCTTGTCTAGAATGAAGCTTAGTCCTTAGTGTGCCTCTCAAATTTGATTGAAATCCGCCAATTATGTTACAGCAAAGTTCTCCCTTTTCCCCCTTTTTATCCCCCAATCACAAATCGCAATTGACTAAAAAAAAAGTCAACGAACTTGTGTGCCAATTTTCGTCAAAATCAAATGTAAAATGCGAATTGTATGAAGGTCAATCTCAAAACTGAGAAGATTCGCTCACTTGGTCATAAGCTTTCAAAATTCACTTTTGCTCGGTCATAACTCATAAGCTTTCAAAATTCACTTTTGACCTTCAACCAAAATGGATGACATCGGTTATTCTCCAGTTTTTTTTTGCTACCTAATTAACGCGTCACTTTTTTTCCCATTTGCTTTTTGACAAAATTAACACCAAATGTGTATAACACCAAAAACTATCGACAATGTTTTGTTCTCCGCCTAATTAACGCGTCGCTTTTTTAAGTGGGAAAAAGTGACGCTTTAGGCGTCACTTTTTCCCACTTAAAAAAGCGTAGAGAAAAAAACTGGAGAATTACCGACGTTTATTTTTGCTACGGATTTTTTAAAATGAATATTTGAGAAATTATACTGTTATTGTTTAGTGATACAGAAGCTACAAAACAAGTACACCTCGATCGCCGAACGAGTTATTTCAATCGCGCTCGAGAGTGTCGACTATAACGAGGAGAGAGCTGAGCAGATCCTCACAGCAGTCTTGCAGGAGGAGGAGACTCCGAAAGTCACCAAGACACTGGAAGTGAAGGATTCCAGGATAACGGGTTCTGTCGATGCTAAGAAAGGGTATGTTGCATGTCAATGTTTCATTGATTTAGAGGTCTTGTGGACGGCTAACAATACTGATACATTGATGCTTGAAAAAGGCATTTCTTTGGAAGTTAAATTTGCGGTTTCGAATTAAAACTCCTTAATTTACAAATGTTTGAAGTTCAGAGATACGAGTATTATTCTTATCCTGCCTTATCAGTTGGTAATATTCGCAAGTGTTCAAAAACTACTGAAATAACAAAAACTTATTTGATCCAGGATTTAATTTTCGAGCTTTTGCATTTTTATGCCACTCTAAAAGTAACTTACCACAGAAATGATGTATAGTAAAAATACATTTTACGCTGGCGGTGACGTTGTACGTACTTATAAATAGATATCAAATTGCGAGCCTTACACTTTCCTGCGACTATTAATATAATATATTTTATGATCAACACTTATCGTTTACCCTCGCAATGGAGAATTTTCTTGACAGTGCTACTACAGTCAATTATTATTAAGTAATTTATAATTATTAAACGAAAAAACGTTAAACCGAAAATTTCAATATAGGCTACGGTTGTACATAATTATTGAAATTTACAACTTTAAATTTTTTTAGTAGCGTCATCTAGCGGTAATAAAAGTCAAGAAATCTTCTCATTGCGAGTATATATATAGATAAATAAAGTGGATTGTATTGTATTGGCTACTTCATCCATTATGTTAATAAGAAATTCGCAAACTTCGTCGCAATCATTATTTTATTAATACCGTATACTCTTCACTATCTCTATTTTAATCCTCTTATACAATCCTCTTTATTCTGGACTGTACTATACTTGTCTCACTATTATGAAGCTGAACTTTATCAAATGATAAATATAATACTTACTTACTTGAACTAACACTTCAATATTAACACTTTTATACCCTTTTGATTATTTACAACGACCCAATGCTTTTTAGCTTCTCACACTAGTGCTGTGCAAATATCATGACATATTAACAAAAATATTAATTAATACATAATATAAAAATTATGTAAGTACTGTAATTAGTAGTCGAACATAAACAATCTATATTTCCCGAAATACTACTACTTATCGACATGTGAACTGTCTATATTAGCACACCACTATACATTGATCATACTTATTTAAACAGCGTAGTTGTTTGACAATTTTAATTAGGTACTATACAATTACGTTAAAATATATTGATTCAGAGAATTTTTTTCCAATGTGAATTGGATACTTTTGAGTCTTTTGTTATGTCATCAACTACGTTGTATCAGCATCACCCACACTCATACATTGCGTGCGTTAGTGTGTGTGCCAGCGAGGAGGCGCGGGACCCGAGCCCCCTGCCTGCAGCACCCGCCACGCGCCGTCTCAAGACTTGGACTGAGCATCTGAAGTATGTCTGTGTGTTTGCATGCCGGTTTATGTTGGGACTCTGAACTGTTGTTTTAGTTTCGGGTTTTGGATTTTAAAAACCAACTAATCTCTTAATCTAAAATCTTATTTTCGGTCATAGTTTATTTTTTAAATTTAAGTTACAGCTCGTACCTCTGTATAAAATATCTCGTAACAGTTACTTCTTGACAGTCTAGAAAACTTAAACAAATACTAGTCAATACTTGAATCGTTAATGCCAAATGTCAGGTAACACCAGATGGTCCATGAAAGAATTTCTTATTTTAGTTTGAATTATTTATTGATATAAGTTTTAGTATTGTCCCGAATCAACTAAACAAATAATTTAAATGTGATAAATGAGGGTCCCAACATTGACCCCTGTGCGACTCCTAATATATCCATCCAGACGAATTAATAAGACGATCAATTAGATGAAATTAAATGTGAAAATATATTTTAGTACTTGTGACTGTGATAGCTTAGGTTGTGTTGTGCTAGTTTGATTGTTATGTGGTTTTGGTAACTGCATGTGTGGTTCAGAAAGTGAAAAGGAAGCAATAAAGTTTTTCTTTTTTTTGTAATATTTGATGTGAATGTTATTATTTGTGACTTGCATTTGTTTATTTTATCTTTTCATTAGATTAACTGCAGCAACTCGTATTTACTTTTTATTTAATTTTATTTTAGAAATATTAATTTTGTAATGTTTGTAGATGTTAAATAGGAGAGGTTTTAACATAAATATAACTAAGTTTTAAAATTAAAAAACAACAAGTTTAAAAAAATCTATTTAGACAAATAAAATAAATCAATTATTTCAGTTAATTATTGTTTTTTTTACTTTTATTTAATAACAAATATGTTTGTATATAATACATAAATCATAAATACATAAATATAATATAATATATTCGTACATTAATCTAATTTTAATACAAAATTGGTTCTTTAGATACTCTTAGACATAATAAAATACCAATCATATCATAAATTATTGTGAATGTATAAATTTAGTTTAGTTTAAGTTTTCTTTATATAACGTCTAACAAAATATACTGAAACTATTTTAAGGGTGAATTCAGTCTGTGATATTGAACAACTTTCCCTAAGGAACATATGTCGAAATATGAAAAATAATTTTTGGCTTTTCATACAGACTCGGATCAGCTGATCGGTCAACTTGTATGGGAGGCCGAAAATTATTTTTCATATTTCGATATATGTTCCTTGGGGAAAGTTGTTCAGTATCGTGGACTGAATCCACCCTTAAAATAGTTTCAGTATATTTTGTTAGTCCCTGTATATTCACACCCACATAAAACTCTCCAATCGACCCAAAAGTTTGACTGTTAGAGAATGCTTTTAGCATTAAGTCCGCCTGTTGTACTTTAAACATGGATATGTGTGTACAATAAAGTATAAATAAATAAATAAAACTAGTAAGTACGTACTTGTAGCCATCGTAAAAAATATGCTAAACTACTTTAGACATATTTTGTAGTAACATCATACATAATAGATTTTAGCTAATCGATTAATTCATAGCTGTAGCGATAGAGGCATTAATCATAATAGAGCTATTAAATAGAAATTCACTATATTCATGATCATTATATTATTTTTATTTTAGCTTCTCAGTCATTATTTACCTCTTATACTTCTTGCGCACACCTATTCTATAGTTAGTGATATCTATACATACCTATCTTTATTTCCTCTATGAGTTCGATTGCATGGTTTTTTTTTAATAAAGTGATCTAATTTTTACGCCATAGGTATTTACACTAAGAGGAAATCATTTAGACTCACTACGTTCATAGAATTGAAAAGTATAGCAATAGAAAGATAGAAACTCATTAAAAGTAGCATTTCATGTTAGTGACCAGACCTCTGATCGAGTCATTGCTATACTATATAGTCGACTTTTGGGCTAGTTTCCTTTAACTAATCTGATCATACATTTTAAATGAAACAATATTGATCATAGAATAAATAATATATACAGCATGAGATCTTGATGGTTTTAAAAATAATGAATTATTTTGTATTAGAAAATTTTCCTATTTCATCATCGAACCACCATGACAGTACTTTTTTTATTATATTGTCTTGTCTATGACGTTTGTGGCTTTGGTCTCCTTGAAAGTTTTCTTCAATTTCAACACCTTCCTTCTATCGCTTCCCGAGTCTTTGTCCGTTAAGTCAAAGTTAAAGCTAATAATAACCGGTGGACTTATAGATTTGTCGCCAGAAGCTCCCTTAAAGCAATCAAAGGCCTACACCAACCTTTGATTGTAACTGGTTAAGAAAAAAGAATTTTCCACGTTTTATTAACTTGTTCATGGCTAAATACGCAGAAGCGTCAAGCCATCAATAAAAATAAAAATGTTTGAAATATACGCACAAACTATGTGTTTTGTCTTCATTATGTGAGAAGTCGAATGTTATGGAATAAAATTTTCTTGTTTTGTGATCAGAATAAACTGTCTTAAACACCACCGTAATCCTTACATTATTTCGATTTTTATTTGAATCTGGATTTAGTAGATCCATCAACGGTTTCATAATTAGTTAGTAAAACATGTATCTAATATACCCATTTAATAGATGTTGATCCAAAACTGTTTCTTTTTTAATCCACTTACATTTTATTTTGTCAGATACAATACAACGATACAGTATGGTATAATGAGTTAACATGTTCCAGACCTATTTTGAAGTCAAGTACCACGACTGAATCGAAGCATAAATCTCAGTACAGCGTACCGAAGAGTGGACCCAACCCGACGCTGCGACAAGGACCTAAGGACAGCCTATTATTGTAAGTATTATCAACCATTTCTGGAATAATGTTTTTAAGCCACTTTGTCAAAATTGATTTTTGGATCTGTTACCTAACACAGTATAACTTATTGAGGGACTGGTCCCCGGGACATTAAACCAAGAGCGTGTTTAGAAAAATTATGCTTTTTTTGTCATCTTATACAACTATATATCCATTATATTCATGCTGGTCTGGAAGAAAAGAAAAAACGTAGAATGTATCAGCTGCTTTTCTTCTCGCGCAGATCGTAAAAGCCGATCGAATGGGCGAGAATCTGAATCATTTTAATGGGTTATGCGGCTAGCAACCCATCACTATTTTGATTCCCTTGTCCTTTGTCTCCATTACTAGGCTAAACGTGGCCATAGGATCTTACAGGCCTAGGCTACCTAGACGTAATAATATATCTTATAAAATGCGATAAATTTATTAAAAGGGAAGACCAAAAGGAGCATATAAAGATCAAGTAAAGGAGAAAGTTAACGCCCTGTCGTAAGTCGTAGGTAGTAAGGATGGCTCAAGATAGGGAGACATGGTAAGTACTCCACGACAAGAACCTAGTTCTTCAATTACAGATAGAAATGATAAAGAGTTTAATTTAGTACTCTTTCTGGCCAGGTTGGACTACTTGGCGTGGAATGGGCCGAATCCCGATCTGCGATCAGGACAGTCAGTCAAGCCGGACGGCCCCGAGCCCCGCGACCAGAAGACGGCATCCCTTGCACGTGGCCCCTCTGGCCTGGCTAAGGGACCAGCTGGCCTTGCTAAAGGGTCAATATATCAGAAGTTAACCAAAAAGTCTGCCAAAATGTGAGTACTTTTTCTTAGATATTATGTATTACTCTGCTGTCATATTTTTCGTAACTTTTTAATAGGGATGATGACTCATGATTGATAATGATCAAAAAAGTAATTATTTATTTAGTCCGTCGCTTAGATTATCAAAAAATAATGAATCCATATTTTTCAGTTTATCAAATTAGTAAAAATTCACAAATATGCAGAGCATTTGAGTTTCGGAGTGGAGGCTTGTGTCACCGCTATGTAAACAGTGGATGCTTGTGTCACTTCGTGCGAAGCCGTGACGTCACGCAAAATTTGAATCGCTGTAACTTTGTCATCCTTAGTTGGTCAAAGCAGATATTTTCAGTCATCTTCCAAAGATTTTTATATAAATGATGTAGTGTTTACATAAAAA
This sequence comes from Acrobasis repandana, assembly GCA_963576875.1. Lineage (NCBI taxonomy): Eukaryota > Metazoa > Arthropoda > Insecta > Lepidoptera > Pyralidae > Acrobasis > Acrobasis repandana. The sequence goes on from OY756214.1 coordinate 6,998,862, forward strand.
AGAAATAGCATTTGCATATGATGATCAGGTCTTTTTTAATTTCCAGTGCAGGAGCACGACCCTCTGTACTGCCAGAGCCATATATTAGCCAGAGCAGTCAGAGGATTTGGCCTACACTCTCCACGTTGGCCAGACGGATTGGGCCTCCCAACCCGTCTGGCCAACATAAAGAGTGTTTCTCATTCTTGTTTATAAGCTTTGTTTGGCTTGTGTTTCCTATGTCGCCTTCTACGTCATCCACGGAAAGACTTGGAGTTGTCCTATTCTACTCTCCTAATACTCTCTAAACTACATGGCTTTCGGTTCCTTCTTGTTCGTCTAAGCGCATTACTGGTTGCATCCTCAGCTGTGCTGCTTCGGAGCCAGTTGTGCGCTTTCCCACTTTTTCTTCTCCAAATATAAAATGCTTGTCAATGGTCACCCAAGGATGCCAAAGACCTTGCAAAATGGAGAAGGGATAGCCGGAACAGTTTAAATGATTTGGCTATAGTTTTATGATCGGCCGCCTGCCTGACGTCAGCCCTCTATGGGAATGTATTTGTGCGAAAAGTTTTACAACCGGCCGCCGCCCGACGTTAACCCTCCTTGGGGTTGCAATTGTAGCACGAGATGTTTGTGCTTAGTCCTTTAGTCGCCTTTTATGACATCCACAGGAAGAGATGAAGTGGTCTTATTCTAACCCGGAATCACACGTGTAACACGGCTTCTGGTTCCATTTGCATATATTGAAATACATCTAAATAGGGTCTTTGTTTCAGAGTCGGCTGAACTGAACTGGAATTCAGGAAATCTTCATTTTGTGACATTTAGAAGGAAAAGTCAGAGGGTACTTTAAAGTCTGCAAATTATTTGACTGGCATTGCCATTGCAAACCTTTGAGTTGTTCTTAAAACAATGTAGTATATTTGTTACGAATAACTGATTGTGAAGTTCTAGATTCGCAATCGCCTGATCTCATTAAACCGTTCGAGTATTTTATTCGCCACGGAAATTAAAATATATTATGCATCTGTATAAGTTCATAAGTTGATATACTTGTACTTTAAACAAGTAATCCGACTACACGTATCAATTGGAGTAAATGTAGCGGGTAAATCAGAATCTAATGTAGTACGAATACAAAGTAGTAGATTATCGTCTGCTGCCTGCTTTTTGTATTATGATTCATAGAAAAGGCACTTGATATAGTACATAAAATTGATATACGATAGAAAATATTTTTAATCGAATTTTAGAAAACAATCCTTAAAACGTTAATTCTTGTCGTAAATTATTACTAAGGAAAAGAATAAACTTTATTATGAAACACAAATTAGAAAGTATATATTAATCATTGAGTAAAGGCTAGTTCAACAAGTCAACCTTTTTGTGCGAATTTTGGTTGTAGTGTTGTTGACTATACCAAAGAAATGGAATAATGTTCAGACAGTTTTAGGACATATAATTCTAGAATACCAATATCATTTTCTCTTTATAGAAAAAGCGCTTTATTTTTAATATTCTCGAGATATGTAAATATGATTGGAATATTCCATTCCATAGTTTTAAGTTTAGTTGTAAACTTAAATATCCTTGAAACTTGCTGCCTGTCCTAGTAATAGTATGTAGTGTAATCAAATATAGTCTATATTTGGCGAGTATATGAAGATAGATGACACTTAGTAATTTTCAAATTTCTGTAGTTGTGTAGGTATGTAGGTACCCACAACAGTAGAAAATATAATATAGTTTGTTGTAGCAATCACAGTCACAATCAAATAACGTTACAATAATGTCAACAACAAAAACTGCAATAATCTTGATGAATATCGAGAAACGCAAGTTGATACAGCAGCAGCATTTACCTAAGCTTTTGTAAATAAATCTATTTCAATATAATGATAGAACATACCAACTTTTTAATATTCATATCTAATGGATAACATTTTTGCTCAAAGATAATTTTATATTCATCGACATTTAAACCGACTTTTAAAAAGAGGTTATGTATAACAGCTAATAAAGTAGGTTTAACTAATCGTTCCATAACATGTAACAATTGAGTTGTGTCCTGATCTTCCGGTCCTTTGCACGTTAGTTAGAATCTCGAAGGTTAGAATTTAAGGCATCAAGTTTCAATGTTAAGACGGCCCTCCAAAAAGTTCGCCATCGAATTATAAGGAAAATATCGATGTTTAGAATACTTTACAAATTATTTTTGTATATAGATAATTTATATACATTTATGTGCAATAATATTTAGTGGTCGCCCATTGGCTTTATAAGTATTACTTATGAATGATAAAACACCAGTTAAATACATCACCAGTGAAAAAGTTGTGGAAGTATTTACCGAATGTAGGTAGAATTAATTACTAATGATTATTATTGATTAAATTAGTTTTTGTAAAGTCAATCTGAGGACCTAGTTCGTTAGGCTAGGTCCTCCCTGAAAAATTGTTACTACAATTTAATTTATACTTTGAATATTTACCGTTCATTCGTGTGCTTTCATTGACAGACTAGGTTGAAAGATTTATACTACCTTTATTTTATTAAGGTCTGGTACTTCAAATGCTAGAATTTTAAGAATATACGTGTTCCGATTTTCATGCAGGGCTACTTTGAGAAATATCCAAATCACAGATATTTTGGAAACAAAAACTTACTCTGTGTAGTCTAAATGATTGCGTTCAGCGTTACAACTTTTATCTACTTACATTATAATGTCTTGTGTATGGGTTATGATAGAATTGTACAGACTTACGGACGGACCGCGTGTCCTAGCGCATTCCTATTTAAATGGATTACACAGAGTAAGCCTGCTGCTGATCGGTGGTTGATTTGCTGAGACCACATGTCTAAGAAATAGGACGGGGCTGTCGACCCGACCATGACGACATATCGGCAAACGCGGAGGCTCAGTCTCCTCGACGTGCCTAGTCTTAGAAGGTTCTAGTCAATTAGATTAAGATAGATATGTAAGTGATTTAGAAACAATTCCACATTCCATATTTTTGTGAACATGTAATTTTCTCTGTCGAAATAAATTTATTGTTGGTTTGTCCAAAACTACTTTTATTAATTTATTTAGTTATTACCTACTTGTCATCTTTTATGTAAACTTTAATCTCAACGAACATACAAAGGAAAAACAATATAAACAACAGACGTAAAGAAGCGTAATAAAATATATTCATTGTCTAATATAGACATTAAAGCACATGATTTCAAATTTAAATACAACACACATTGCAGCAGTTCACAATCCGTGCACAATTAAATTTAAAATAACGACAGATAACAAACATAAATATGATACCTAAATCTTAGAATTTAATGATATGTTCAGACTCATGAGGATATAAATGACTGTTTCATGGAATTACGTTTGATCTCTTGCCTGCAACATGCGGCGTAGCGTACCTACGTACCACATACAGACCACATTTAGTACCGCCTAATTAGCAGATATACTTTTCAAACCCTCATGATTCTGAGATCTTTCAAAAGTTACAGAGCAACTATTCGTAAACATAAATATAAGGGTTACTTTCCAACAGAGCTATGTCCTTTTCAAGCTGCCGAAGCTCTTGTTCCATTTTCGTTTTCTTGAGGATTTTCGGAATGGTGTCTGTGAGCATAGGCAGCTGGAGAAACGCCTTTTGCATCAACTGCCAGTTGTATTTCAGGTCCTGTGAACATGGAGCTAAGTAGTTACTGAGCTAAAAAATGAGAAAAAAAAACTGTCCGATATGTACATAAACTTTTTGAACAACCTGTAGGCTGTTCAAGAAGTCGGGTCGGGACCGGTTTTGTATGCATCATCTATAGATGCATACAAAACCGGTCTTGCAGTGAACGACAGGTGTTGTGATGATTTATGTTTTTATTTATTAGCTAATACTTAACCATAGATATAAGTCATATATAATGTCAGATGAATATTAACCTAATTTTAAGATTGAATGTAGACAATATGCTTCCGGACAAACCTTCGTGGTTTATGGGTGCATATCATTGTAATTATTGTTATTTTTGGATATAAATAAATGAAAAAAAAAAAAAACTTATTTTCAGAGGTGTAGGTAGATGATGCGGCAAACAACTCGTCACTATTTTGATTGCCTTTTCATACAACCATCACACTGAACGTGGTCGTTCATATGGCCTTAAACTCTACTACTACTATCTAGATCTACTTACACTGCGTTTAAGTATATCACACAGTTTACAGCGCTTTCGATGACAGTCTGATGACTGATCAAAGGTCGGTGACTCGGTGGGGTGGGATTACGCATTTTTAGCGCTTTCGTGAGTTATACTGGACGCGGTCCGCAGTTGGATGGTAGACCACAAGTGGCATAACATTTTATAGAGCTCCTCCGTGCTTCGGAAGTTAAGCCGTTGGCAAAGAAGATAGTAACAGTTATATACAGAACGGAATTAAGGTACGCACAACATGCATCCCCGTTCCCCGTCCCAGCACCTCTCCCCTGTTCGTGTGCCGCCGTGCACACGTCAATGCGTGTGTGTTCGCCCGCTCTCGCCCTGAGACAAGGCGAGAACGGGGGAAAGGTGCGGGGATGGGGAACGGGGACGTAGTATTGCACGGGACCTTAGGAGATTCCGTTATGTGTGTAATACTCTTACTGTCTTCTGTGTCGTTGGTCCCGGCTGTCATCACTGTATGGCAGTCGTCAAGCTCCGTCAGATGCCTTTATGCAGCTTGAAAATCTGACCAGCCACATAACACACATGAAAAACGAAAATGTATCGAAGCTGTACGGTCTTAGTGTACGTACGGTAGATACGAACCTGAAGCAGTTTTTGCCGCTCTTCGTCACTGATTTGCTTGCAAAGACTCTCCTTGTTTTCTTCGGCGTAACGAATTTTGTCCAACTCTCGTTGGATGCGCCTGTTTCTCTTCACCAAATAAGCTGGCATTCTACCGAAGTCGGGCCTAAGGCAGTATTCGGGCACCTCGCCGGACCCCTTTATTTTTTTTATATGGCCATCTCTGGTGTCTACTAACCTGAAAATTAAAACGAATAAATAATTTAAAATAAAAATCCCGTTTAAGCCGATTTTAGGATGTTGTAAGTATTTTAACGAATGAAGTATTCATCATCCCATCAAAAACATAGATAATGTGAAAATGGGAGCGAAGTTCAATGTCCCACAAAAGAATTGAGATTTTAATAGCTGTCAAGTTTTGTAGCGAATCCTGAAATGTATATAAAAGAATCTCTAACATTTGACCTGGCTAGTCTTTTTACTAGAATAAAGGAAGTCACACAAACGTAAATGAGTCCTGATTTTTATTGGTTTATAAAACTAACGTGAGACAGACATTACTTATTAGATTAGATAAGCGGGTCTGTCACCTAAAAAATCTGCTACTGGCCGACATGTTTAAACCTCATCCGGAGGTCGTCATCAGGGCGAATGTGATGCGCGACGTCACACGAAGACGTCGACAAACCACACTGATGTTAGCGGCGCGTAGCTGAACGACGACCTCCGGATGAGGTCGAAACATGTCGCTTATTTTAATTAGTAGAATCCTGAAAACCACCCGTGTGGTTTAGGGTTAGAATAGGACCACTCCATCTCTTTCTGTGGATGTCGTAAGAGGTGACTGAAGGAAAAATAGCACTTAAAGCTCGTGCTACAATAGCATTCCCAAAGAGGGTTGACGTCAGGCAGGCGGCCGGTCGTAAAACTATAGCCAAATCGTTTAAGGCCGTACCTGAATTTTCCGAGGTCCAGTGCTGCCCCCATTTAAAATAAATCATTTCAAAGAAAACGGAGACATCATTTAAAATTTTGCAACTATCAAGTCCTAGATAGCCCTTCAAAGTATTTTATGAACTACTGTTTACAGTTTATAATGAGAACGTTAAGCTTTACTACGCACATTTGCCAAAAGTGGCCGTTTTTCGTAAATGTGCGTAGTAAAGCTTAACGTTCTCACTTTCTTCTTCTTCTCTGGCTATTTCTTCTCCAATTCGCTAGATTTTTGGGAAGGCGGCGGTAAGGATGAATGGGCGTGCCAAGGACTGGCGGGTTATCTCTATATATCTCTTCTAACTGTAGTGTTTGTACTTGTGCTTCTCTTATAGTGTCGCTGGCTCAAACCACAGAAGACAGTACATACTAAAAATTTAAATTTTGTTTCTCCAGAACCCAGAACGTTGCCAGTTTTACGCTTCCCTCCCGTAGAGTATACGGTCATGCATGGTACAGCTGGTGGGGCACACAGGGTATGAGAGGAGGTGCTGTATGGTCTAGTCGTCGTGACCACCCTCGCACTCAGCTTGGTCAATATAGCGCCACCGCGCCAGATGCACAATCTCGTTACATCGACCTACCTCAATTCGGAGGCGATTCAGGGTTGGGACACATCTGTCAGCACGGAACAGCACTTTCCTATGCTGGTATCCTTTTCTGTCACTCAGAAGCGCCATTTGCTAGACCTAGAGAGAGCGACGGAACGCTTTAGCACCGGCCATGCTGAAGCGTTCCGTCGCTCTCTCTCGCTCTAGCAAATAAATATTCTGAGAGACAGAAAAGGATAGCAGCATAGGAAAGTGCTGTTCCATGCTGACAGATATGTCCCACCCAACCCTCAAACACCTCCTTCTGGCCCATGGCAATTTAATGACCTGGCAGTAGTTCCTCTGAAGGTTGGATGTAATCGGGTGGTGGAGTATATTGTTTGCGCCAAATTGTTACTTGTGCTGAATTACAGCAACACGCCTCGAGGTATTTGCGTATGGTATGACCTTTTACTAGAGAAGTTGTAAACGGCATCGGCACTTACCTAGGCTCCACAGGTTTCGCTTTTCCTTTAATCACTTTTTTTATATTGACAACTTTAAAATTAGTCTTCGGACCTTCTGGTTTCTTTCCCGGTGGAGGACGTTTCGGCACTGGGGGCAGATTCCCAGAGGTCACACATTTGTGGTCGGATTTCTTAATCGGCTGCCCAATGCCTTCCCCTTTCTTCATGAACTGGTCTGGCGGCGTTAGCGGAGTCTCAGCATATCCAAAAGTGCGACGAAGCTGGGGTATTTTCCTTTCCTTTAGTTCTTTCTCGAGTTTTGATTGATACCTGCGCAATATGGTTATTATAACTAGGTGTACCTCTGTAGTACCTTCTTAGTATCTTACATAATTTTAATCGTTGTAATTCCATGGCGACAGATAGGCTTTCAAAAATAAGCGATTGGAAAAATTATAGTTAGGTATAGGCTATCCTTTAAGTTATCAGACGACCTAGTCCTAGACTCTTACGACACGACACCGCTTAGCAACTTCAGCCAAACGAAGTGGCTAATAAATCTATCTAAGTAATTAATTAAGTTTGCCGTGTGTTTCCCGGCAGAGTAGAATAGGACCACTCTAAGTATCTCTTCCTGTGGATGTCATAAGAGGCGACTAAAGGACTTATGCACAAGCGTCTCGTGCCACAATTGCATCCCTAAGGAGGGTAACGACGGGCGGCGGCCGATTGTAAAATTTATTTAAAATTGTATTTGGAGAAGAAAAAGCAGAAAAGCGCACCCCGAGCTCCGAAGCAGCTGAGGATGCAACCGGGAAGGCGCTTAGACGAAGAAGAATAATTAATTAGAGGGGCTAGGTTGCCGGTTGTAGGTAGTACGCATTACTAGCGCTTTTCGCAAGCTAAGTGACGCTGGGCGTGGTCAGCACTTGATGTGTGACCGCAAGCTACTCCGCGTTTCGGGAGGCACGTTAAGCTGTTGGTCCCGGCTGTCAATATTGTATGGCAGTCGTCAAGCTATGTCAGGTACAAATTATATATATGCTTACGTTAGTCACTAATACATAAATTAAACTATCCCAATGCCTTAGTCAGCTTGAAAATTTTGACATCAGTGTTGGCCACTTACAAATACGACAAACAACAACATTACATTACAGGCTCTATTTAGCTAGGTATTTATTTTACCTTGGGGTCTTGGGAGGTTCTGGTGGTGGTTTATCTAATATTGTATAAATTACTTCGTTGTGTTCAATAATTTCAACCAAAGACATGTTCAATTATATCGAAAGGTAAGTAAAACGGTCGTAGTTCGTAAGCTATCAAAATGTAAAAAATTATAGTACAAAACAACATTCGTCTACGTCTACTTTCCCATTAGAAGGCTTGATTTGTTTATTTTGATTAGCAAGTTGCTATGGATTCAAAGATAATTTAAATATTAGGTAAATTCTAGAAAACTAATAGGAATAGGAACTTTATAAATTTTAAAGATTTTTATCAATTTTTTACTGAATACACAACAAATAATTAAAATAATCACATTTTTATATTTTTGAAAATCCCAGATTTTAACCATCCAAATCTTTTAATATGGCAACTTCTGCCTAAATCAAAACGTCGATAACTTTATTAACACTGGCAATTCAAGAAGAACTGTCACTTTCCATAACAAAAAAGTCACCTCTGTTCGGCGATTTTTATTTTTAGATTTTCGATATTTTACATCTATGTAGTATGTAACTCGTCTTTCTGAAGTTTCTGTTGTTGTGAATGTGCGCAGTGGGTCGTAATGTTGGTCAGGCGGCTCGGCAACGGAGCTAGTAATTATTCGCTGTACCGATGTTTGGGTGTCGGCTTTCGGCGCTTTTCTAGCCGTTTTGAAACTTTGAATAGTGAAGAAAGGCTCGATGGGTGCCTATCAGCGCTGCCTTCGGAGGCCAAAGTGGTTATATGTGGAGGAGGTGTCATGGGAGCAGCGGTGGCCTATCATCTCGCTCGCCGCGGCTGGGGAGACAAGACCATCCTGATAGAAAATGAGAAGTAAGTCAACCAAATCAACAGCCTTATCTATGTTTATTTTGATGGTTATCTAATTTTACACATAGATTAGGTACCTACTAGTTTTAGTTCATTATGAAGATATGACTTTTACAAAGTTTTTGTTTATATAGAATAGGTGCTGGTAGTCGCTGGCATACCTCCGGCCTTGTTGGTGCTTTCAAACCATCACTTGCGCAAGTACGTCTTGCTCAGTCTTCCATCCGATTGCTTCAAGAGCTGGAAGAAAAAGGCAGGCCAACAGGGTGGAAACAATGTGGTTCACTTTTGCTGGCTCGCACGAGGGACCGAATGACAGTGTACAGGAGGATGAAGAGCCAGTCAGTGTATGTATTCCAAGTAAACATTAATTTAAAATTTCCTATTGGGGAATCCTTGCAAACCCAACACATGATCCTCTTCTTCTTTATTCTGTAACATGATATTTATAAAGTAGGTCCAACCCAATGATATAAAATAGCGCACTAAGAGTGTGTGGCATGTAAAGGAAAAGTGAGTTGAGACTTCCTCTATACACACATCACATGGCATAAGCCATCTACTTTTCCTTGAGACGTGTGATGTTGCACAGAAGTTAGATTTTACCACCGAACATTAGGCCGGAAATAGTATATCTGAATTTTACTCTTTCATTTTTGTGGAATGCGCTGTTGTAGTTTCGACGTTTTAAGTTTTGAAGGTACTCACGGACGAAAAAGTTTAGGAGTTGTTTCCTTTTAGCTCTCATACGACACAATTTCAGCTGATGTCCTCTCAATCGTTAATTGTCAGATAATTGGATTATGTCTTGTAGATTGGATACATCATAATATCCTGTTAGAATTTTGTAGGTCTCGATGAAGTTGCCCCTTTGTCTTTGACATTCTAGTGACGTGAGATTCAGTTCTTTCAACCTTTGCTTGTAAGACATATTTCGCAAACACTAAGGTCTCTGGTTCAAGTCCTCCTTACGTGGTATTACACCATTTCTTTTTCGCAAAGATTTAACCTGTTTTGTAGCTCTTGGTTATACATTTTAAATAAGTATCTTATCTTTCTTGAAGTATGGATCCCAGATTACATAGGCATAAATGAATGATTCATAAGCATGGATGAAATTGAACATAATTAAAAATAAAAAAATTCACCCAGATAGATCGTGGGGCATACCATGTGAGTTGGTGACACCAAAGCGCTGTCAAGAGCTATGGCCAATGCTGAATGTAGATGACATTATTGGGGGCTTGTGGATACCTGGAGATGGAGTTGGAGACCCTCATCTGCTCTGCATGTCTTTAATGAAAGAAGCTGTGGAGAAAGGTACGTATTTAGCAATAGCAGGCCCCATCTACAGAAAACCCAGGTTAGGGCCGGCAAATGTGCAATTTTACATGGTTTTAGGCACTGGTCATCGGTCAGTTAGCAAATGAGGTGCCTAACTTTCAAACCTAGTGCATATTGTTATAGTATATAAAGGCTATTTGTAATTATCAGGCTATATCAGTGCATGTATATCCAAATTATTAATATTGGTCATTCTGAAGACTAAAGTGGTAGTTATCCTATTAATATTTGTCTGAATACAGGTGTAGGTGTGATGGAAGATTGCGCAGTTACAGCTGTGTTGTCCAAAGATGAGCGAGTTACTGGAGTAGAGACCACACGGGGTGCCATCAAGTGTGAATACTTTGTAAACTGTGCTGGATTCTGGGCACGGCAGGTATCTACTTGTATTCAATCCGCTAGTTGCCATCAAGTCAAAACAAAAACCTTTTTCTAAACGTCAAAATGAATATTTTCTATGGGATTTCTATGAAAAACGCATGGCGTGACGTCATAGTTTCTTGGAGTCAAATAGCGCTCATAATATCAGTTTTTTGACATTAATAAATGTAAAATCACGTTCAAAATAGATATGACGAATGACAAGTGACATTATTTTGTGACGTTTTATTCTCGTGTCACTACAAAATAATTTAATTCTGACCCTGGATACTACCCAATTAATAGTCATTTGTTCACCAAGAAAAGCAGAGCTTACATCATGACATTAACTGAGCGAGATTACTGTCATACTTTGCAAGCATATTAATAATATTAGGTACATATACATTTTCATCTAACAAATGTTACAATTAATCTAGATGTAGCCATAGACATACTATGTACATAGTGAAGTGTGAGGTGTCGCCACGATAGAACAGGGCACAACAGTGATGTGTGACATGTGCTCTAGTACTTCAGTACATAGCATCTCGATGGATGAAGGATTCTATTTATGAAGGCTATTAAGCAGATAGAGCTCAAAGCAGCAAGACTCAAAGGCCACTTTTGGCATGATGGTAGGCAAGATGAAAACGGAATCAAAATAGTGATGGGTTCCTAGCCGCATCGCCTATTTTAACATGATTCCCATTTTCGTCCATTCCCACGATCGGCTTTAACGATCTGCGTGGAAAGAGAAGCAGCTGGTACATTCTGACTTTTTTCTTTACTCCCAGACCAGCATAGAAGACATCCTACAGCAAAAAATCTAGATTTTTTTAAAAATAAACTGCTATATATGGCTTTTTATATATGGAACAAAAATATTAGACACAATTTTCTTTCAGGTTGGCCAGTTGGCTCGTCCTCAAGTGAAAGTACCGTTGTTGCCCTGCGAGCACTACTACCTGCACACTAAGCCCATTGAAAACCTACACCCGATGACACCAGGTCAGTATTATTATATGTACACATGAGATAAAGGGATGTCCAACATCAACGCTACAGCACAATAGTTTTAACAGCTGCCACTTCCGTCGTCGCCAGTTGGAAAATGGCCTTTTTTAAAATTTTCCTGGGTCTTGGGTGTATCTATATATGTACCTCTATATATTATAAAATATTGTGTAGTTGAGTTAGTATCCCATTACAATACTTTAAAACTTACTTTGGGGCTAGCTAAATCTGCATGATTTGTCCCATAGTATAACGTCTAACAAAATATACTCAAACTATTTTAAGGGTTAATTCAGTCTGTGATACTGAACAACTTTCACCAAGGAAAAAAAATTTTTTTTAGTTTTCCACACAAACCCGGATCTGCTGATTGGTCAATTTGTATGGGAGCCCAAAAACTTTCCTTGCGGAAAGTTGTTCAGTATCATAGACTGAATTCACCCTGTTATACTGTTTATATTTATTATTATAGAAAAATAAGTTTATGTATACAAATTAAATGCTTTAATGCAATCAAATCTTATATGCAAATCTTGAAATATGTCACATTATTTACCAAGTTTTTCCATCAAGTTCAAGTATTGACAATTTTTTTTTATGCCAGTGGTACGAGATCCCGATGGATACATCTATCTGCGAGAACGCGACGGCTGCATTCTCGCAGGAGGCTTTGAACCTGTCGCTAAGGCAGTATATGACGAAGAAAGTAAGGATCTATATTTTTTATACATATATTTGTCATCATAATATTTGAGTATAAAATTACCATCGATGAACATCTTGAGTAGATCTGGAGAAATGTATAGGTAAATGAGAATATCTAATTCAGCACAAATGGTTTGTTTTTAAAAAGAAGATAAGAGGAAAACAACGTGATGAGTAAAGAGTGATCTGAAAGTAATTAGTACAAAAATAGAAGGCCAAAGAAAAGTGTGTAAAACATGTAAGTTTAGTAAATATGTAATCAGTCGATACGACGGAGGATAGAGCGTAGTGGTCGAGCGTATATGCTGTGTCGACCCCAATTAGAGATTCCACTCTAAATATTCCTAGCGGAAGGAATAAGGTGTATGCTGTAAGTAAGATTTTAATTTAATATAGATTTATGTGGTACTTGTAATACATGGAACAAAATTTATTTTAAAAAATTATAATATTTAAACTTATTTAAGTCCAGAACTCGGCGCAACGCTGCGTGGCAGAAGACTGGGACCACTTCCACGTTTTGCTACAAGAGTTGCTGAAACGGGTGCCGGCTTTGAACGAGGCGGTGCTCCACAAACTGTGCAATGGACTCGAAGCGTTCTCTCCTGACTGCAAGTGGATTGTTGGGGAAGCACCTGAGGTTTGTTATCATTTATTGCATCTAGAATACATGACTATGATGCGTGACTGAAGGTTGGGATATAGTTTAAGTTTTTTTATTGTTTTTTACAGTTTAAGTGTAAAAACAATAAAAAAACTTAAACTTTAAAAAACAATAAAAAAACTTAGACTGTAGGAGTTTTTATCGGGAAGTTAAAGGTTCCAGTTTTAATTTATTGTTGCACATTGATTTAAGTGGACTTTAAAAAATGTGAAATTGATGTAGTTTGTTATAATTGATCACACCCCTGAACAATATGTGAAATAGTTCATGTGGACAACGATTGGCGTTATTCGGACATCTTCAGGAGAAAGGAACATGAATATGGAGGTTGATCGATGTAGGAGAAGACAAGAAAGATGTGGTGGGAGTGTGTCGGTATGATCTGGAGATATCTGAAGTGGATGTGACTAAGATGGAAGAATAGAGGTTTATGGAAGCCGAAATTCTTACCCTTATACAACGTGAAAGGGACATACCCGTAATAAATCGAACCACGGGCTATAGATCACTAAATTAAAATAATAGTAAAAAAATATTTCGACATTTCCATACAAATCGCCCTGGCGGCTGAACACTTTTGTATGGAAATGCCATTTTTTTTATTGTTTTTTGGCTGTTATTTTAATTTCATTATGCTATAATGATCTAGTATAGACTGTGGTTCGATTTATTACGGATGTGTCCGTTCCACGTTGTATAAGGTGAAGCACACGATATTTTCGAAGAATGGTGAAATGAGCAAAGCCAGTCACTTCGTATCGTCTGATCACGCGGATGTAGCCGTTGAGCGGCTGTCTACAGCTGGGCTAAATTCGTGTCATCGGACGTTATGCGGTGGCTGACATCCAACTTTGACAAGCGGCAACACAATGTCACCAAATACAGTGTTTTAATCATTCATTTCAATCATCTCGAAACTAAAAGGTGAAATAAATGTCAACAAAGGGGAAACGATGGGAATCTACTTAAACTGTGTAAAGTAGCAAGAGTATTTAGAATAAACATGTATGTATAAATGTTACGTGCCGTGTGATTTCCGGCAGAGTAGAATATGGCCACTCGCAAGTCTTCCCGTGGATGTCGTAGAAGGCGACTTAGGTAACACAAGCAAAAAAAGCTTATATAATAACTAATAAAATATATATAAACATCAAAGAAACCTCTCCAACCCGTCTGGCCGGCGTGGAGAGTGTAGGCCAAATCCTCTAACTGTAGATGGCTGGTAGATGGCTCTGGTAGTACAGAGAGGTCGTGCTGCTGCAGTGGAGACTAAAAAAGACCTGATGATGAATATTTCATTAAGTTATTATAACAATATTGACAGTAACAATTTATATAAATTATTTCTCTGTTATTATAACAATATTGACAGTAACAATTTATATAAATTATTTCTCTGTTATTATAACAATATTGACAGTAACAATTTATATAAATTATTTCTCTGTTATTATAACAATATTGACAGTAACAATTTATATAAATTATTTCTCTGTTATTATAACAATATTGACAGTAACAATTTATATAAATTATTTCTCTGTTATTATAACAATATTGACAGTAACAATTTATATAAATTATTTCTCTCGGGTAGTAAACTTCAATCCAGTATCAATAACTGAAAAATATAAATAACTGTTTTGCATAAATATTTATAACAAATTACCATCTGCACTTAAAGAGCTCCCGTTGATTAATTTTAAATCACCTTTGCGCAAATTGCTGCTAAAAAGGATTTAATTCAATTAATGAGTTTTTAGAATATAAAGTTAAAGACTGCGAATTCGATTCATGAATAAATTGATGTATTATGTTTAAAATGTCTGATTTGTATGCTATTGAATATGGTTAAATAGGTTAAGCTGCTGTCTTCTTCGTCTAAGCGCGTTTCCGGTTGCATCCTCAGCTGTGCTGTTTCGGAGCCCGGGGTGCGCTTGAAGAAAAAGCGGGAGCTTTTTCTTCTCCAAATATAACATGCATGTCAATGGTCACCCAAGGATGCCAAAGACCTTGCAAAATGGAGAAGAAATAGCCGTATTAGTATAAATGATTTGGCTATAGTTTTACAACCGGCCGCCTGCCTGATGTCAACCCTCTTTGGGAATGTATTTGTGCAGAAAGTTTTACAACCGGTCGCCGCCCGACGTCAACCCTCTTTGGGAATGCAATTGTACCACGAGATGATGTTTGTGCTTAGTCCTTTAGTCGCCTCTTACGACATCCACAGAAAGAGATGGAGTGGTCCTATTCTAACCCGGAACCAAATAGGTTAAGCTACTGTATTTATTTATATTTCTTAACACATGTATTGCTACTGTATTTAATTATATTTCTTAACACATGTATTGTACACCCTATTTATTGCAAATAAAATATTATCTCAGACGAGAGACATCGCGAACTGTCGTTGGCATACTACCGCTTGTTTTTAAAGGCCCTTAGCCGTAGGCCATATTGGATGTCGGCAGCAGAGGGCAGAGACGTGGAGTGGACATCTTTCGATTCCATTCAAATTTCGAACTAAAAAGTATGGATAAATAAATTCTAAAATGTCACGTCGATTGCGTGTGTTCAAATTGTAATTTTATTTCCATGCCTTTTGTTCGAAATTTGAATGTAATGAAAGGGATTCCGGCCGTCATCGCAACCAAGTTTCACAACTAGTTGCGATGGAAGAGTTTATATTCTTTATACGCTACTGGTTGTGGTAAAATTTCGTAACAGCAGACAGCAGCTGTTACGAAATTTTAGCAGCAGAGGGTGTGGCTTCTCTTGCTGTAGAGTTGGGGAAAATACGCAAATATATGGGTCTGGCAACCAATCATATTTTCTTACCTTTCGCGGTGGAAATGATGGGTTCTTGGGGCCCGGAGGCTAAATTATTATTAAAAGACATCACAACGCGTCTTATCGAGGCAACGGGCCACCCCAGAGCAGGCAGTTATTTTTACTTAATAAAATTTCCATGTTGTAGATGTTTAACTACCACGTCGCGGCTGGAATGAAGACGGTCGGCATATCGGCGGCGGGAGGTGTGGCCGAAGCAACGGCGGACGAGATAGTGGACGGGTACACCAAGTACGACATGTACGAGCTGGACATCAACCGCTTCCTGGCCTTGCACAACAACAAGCGCTTCTTGAGAGACAGGGTCAAGGAGGTGCCTGGTATGTGACACAAAGGCACAGGAGTCAGAAAGAATATTACATACAGAACGGAATCTCCTGCGGTCCCTTGCAATATGCGTTCCCGTCCCTGCACCTCTCCCCCGTTCTCGCCTTGTCTCAGGGCGAGAGCGGGCGAACACACTGCACGGCGCACGTGGCCGCACTAGAACGGGGGAGAGGTGCGGGACGGGGAACGGGGACGCATATTGCGCGTACCTTAAGAGATTCCATTCAGCTTGTAACACTTACTGTCTTCTGTGACAATGGGCTGACGTGCCTTTCGTGTTTACGAGGGCCACACCGAAAAGATCGGGAATAGAATACTTAGGAATAAATTAGAGTAAAACCTTTTTGGTGTTTGAAATGTAGTATTATTTCGAACACAATTCCATTTTTGAATTTTAAATAAAGTAAAAAAGAAAAGAGTATTGACTATTTGAATTTGACAAGTCGGTGAGAAAAATGGAGCTTACGCGGGAACATTTTCGTGCAATAATTTTTCATAACTTTCGTCGAGGTTTATCTCAAGAACAATGTCTCGCCGAGCTAGTTTCTATTTATGAACTTGAAGCACCTAGTAAAACGACTATATATCGTTGGTATTCTGAGTTACGTCGTGGATGTTCCTCTCTTACCACAGTCCCTTCTACTGGTCGGCCAAAAACAGCGGTAACACAAGATAAAATCGATGCTGTACGCCAATTAATAAAAGCAGATAGACATGTGACATACTTGCAGATTCGGGTTTCTCTCAGCATTGGTATGAGAGCCATTCAGACCATTTTACATGATGAACTGGGTGTCAAAAAGTTAATTTCACGCTGGGTGCCCCACCGTTTGACCGAGGAACAAAAGTCGGCTCGTGTTAATTGGTGTCGGTCTGCTCTGCAACGGTTCAATAGAGGGAGCTCAAATGCAGTTTACAATATCGTCTCTGGGGATGAATCGTGGATTTATTCATATGAGCCCGAAAGAAAACATCAATCGGCAGTTTGGGTCTTCGAGGGTGAGGTCAAGCCAACAAAAGATATTCGCTCACGCAGCGTGTCGAAAAAAATGGTCGCTTCGTTTGTATCGAAAACTGGTCATGTGGCTACGATTCCTTTACAAGAACGAAGGACGGTTACTGCTGATTGGTACACAACAGTTTGTTTGCCGGAAGTCATAAGAGAACTTTGTAAGATTAATCCGAATCGTCGTATAATCCTTCACCACGATAATGCGAGCTCACATACCGCACGCAAAACAAGCGCGTTTTTAAATCTGGAAAACGTGGAGTTGATGGACCATCCTCCGTATAGCCCTGACCTGAGCCCCAATGATTATTTAACATTCCCAAGAATTAAAGATACGCTACGTGGTCAACGGTTTCACGGCCCAGAAGAGAGGGTCGAAGCTTACAAATCAGCTGTTTTGACTGTATCCACTTCAGACTGGAATTAATGTTTCAATAATTAGTTTCATCGAATGCAAAAGTGCATTGACTGTCACGGAGAATACTTCGAAAAACAATAAAAGTAAACATTATTATATTATCTTTGTACTTTTTTCTATTCCCGATCTTTTCGGTGTGGCCCTCGTACTCGTATTACGACGCCTGTCAGATTGGCATATATTATAGTATCTGTGGTATTGGAAAAGAAAATTATTCTCTTATCAATCATACCAATTTTAGGATTTTGCGAACTTATTTCCACAAGGTTAATGCAATTTTTAATTGATTAAAAATGAGCTTACTTCCTTTGCATTTATTAATGTTTATTAGTTAGAACTCCATCCATCATTTTATA
The DNA here is from genome assembly GCA_963576875.1 of Acrobasis repandana. Classification (NCBI taxonomy): domain Eukaryota; kingdom Metazoa; phylum Arthropoda; class Insecta; order Lepidoptera; family Pyralidae; genus Acrobasis; species Acrobasis repandana. Next base: position 7,016,718 of record OY756214.1, read on the forward strand.
ACAGCCATGTTTAAAGGGATATACTTTTGGATAGGTCCCAAAGAAATTTTATCGAAATTGCTTCTGAAGTTGGGTTTTAAACAAAAATAACTGGATTTAACCGGCCAAGTGCATGTTGGACCACGTGCAGTATAGGCTAGTTGCCCGTCACAACATAGGGACATTATTTTCCATATTTACTACTCATTTAAAACTAATTTTTTGACGGGACGGGACGCTCACCTTGCACAAGAATTGGTTTAATATTTCGTTAAGGGATCACTAAACCGAAAAATTGTCTTAACAATTCCGCAATGTTTTTGAAAGACCTATCCACCGATACTCCACACTGTAAGATAGACAAGAAAAAAATTGTCGACAAAAATATTTTTATTTTTTATTGTACCATTTTTTTGGCATGACTAATATAGATGTACATGCAAAATTACAGCTTGCTAGTACTAACAGTCTCTTAGCTAAGTCGCTGATGGACAGACGGACATACCGAAACTGAAGGGATTCCTAGTCTGGACTTACCCTAAAATGGCCTAAAAATAATAGGCCAACGAATTTGCTTTTAGGAGTTGGTTATTTTGTATAAACGAATGTTTTCTTTCGGCAGGTGTCCACTACGGTCTGCCTTATCCCTTCCATGAATTTGAAACCGGAAGGAACCTTCGGCTATCTCCAATTTACCCAACTTTGCGGGACAACGGTGCCGTGTTTGGTCAAGTCATGGGCTACGAGAGACCCACATGGTTTGAAGCTGTCGGTAAGCGTGTCTCGATTTTTTGTTTCTTTTTTTTGCGTCTTACTATACGTATGTACTTGTGTGTGTATGTATAGGTTTGCCTTTTATGGCATTGAATAAGTTTTCCGTTGGTTATTATCATTAGAAAACAGTGTTGGCCACAAAGAAGGTTCCATTATAAGGTTAGGCGCTTACACACGTGAAAAGCAAAACGGTTCGGGTTAAAGCTGCTCGGGAGATCGGAGATGCTTGACAAGAGCAGTTTAACAATGAAATTGTAATTTAAAAAAATTTAATTTAAGTATGGTTTTGGGTAAATCTTTCTTTATCTATATTAATTCAAAAATAAAACAAAAGAAATATACCTACTTATCAAAAAAATACAAAATTGCGTTAATTTCAAACAGAGACTGAAAAAGATGCGCCACAGAAGCCGAGACCTTTCAAGATAGCGTACACGAAAACTTTCGGAAAGCCGCACTGGTTCGAGACGGTGGGGCGCGAGTACTGGGCCTGTCGGGAGTCGGTCGGCCTCGCTGACTACTCGTCCTTCACCAAGATTGATATACAGGTCAGTGAAATGGTTTTCTAGACGACTTGTTTCCTATACTTTCTTTTTAATGTTATAGGACGGCAAACGAGCAAGCGGGTCACCTGATGGTAAGTGATCACCGCTGGCCATGGACAATTGCAACACCAGGGTGTAACAGAGCGTTACCGGCCTTTCAGCACAGAATACATAAGAGTCAAACAGAATGGTCTCTCACAGCGTCTCCCGCAAATTGGCGTCCCCGCACCTCTCCCCCGCACTTTGTGAGCTTTGACGGCTCCAAACCAGGGTTTAATTACTAGCCGCACGCAATACGCGACGTGTGTTGTCTTGAGAACTGTCAACCAATAGTAACCATCATGGTGAGAAGGTGCGCGTATAATAATTGTTTATCCACCCAATACTCTAAAGAACGTATATTTCATACATTTCCAAATGATGAAAACAGGTAAGCAAAGCAACAATATAATTCCACGTTATTACCCAGCAACTATTTTGATATATATACCCTTCTCGCTCTCTCGCATTGGCGGGAGATACACAATAGCGAGAGGGGTATTAGCAATCCGGTAATGTTACATTGGCTCCTCGCTCACAGGTAATCACATACACGCAAATGCCAAATAGATTTCCGCGGGTTATAGTGTAAATGCCATTGTTGACAATGACAACTTGTCATGCTGTGCGTGAAAATGTGATACACATTTGTTTATTTTTATTGAATTTATTCATATAATTACCGTATAGTTTAGCGCCGAATATGCAAATTACTATATTACAATAGTGAATTAGTGCGTTACATTATAAATGACTCAATAATAATCAGTTCAATTCAATTCATTTAATGCATTTCATAATGTACATCAGTTCTAACTACTTAAAGTCACTGTATTAAAACACTATGAACCCTGTCGGGTATCGCAAAATAAAGTTTGGAACGGCAAGAGAGTTTTATGACATCCAGTTAATTAATGAATATAATCCTTACCTAAGTATTTACCAAATAGGTTCTTTTTTAATTTATTTTAATTTATTGTCAGCAAGATCGTTAATTAAAGTAAATTAATGTAAGTAAAAAAAAAAAAAAAAAAGTAATGTCAATTAATGTCAATGTTTATTTGGTACCTACCTATAGTTTATAATGTCAATTTCAATTAAATTTTTTTATCGTTAAAGTACTCGTCTAATTTACAATACGTTTTATTTGCTAAAATCGATTTTAATTTTTTTATAAAAAGTGAATTATTTTCTTCATTTCGTAGGCTGTCGGGTAGGGCATTATAAATTTTTATCGTCATAGCTAGCGGGCCAGACTTAAATAGTTCTAGCTTGGAAGTGGGTGTAACTAATTTATTTTTCTTCCGAGTGGGATATCGTCGCGGCAAGTCTTCCTTCCTTGTATAAAATTGGGGATATTTACGGACAAACTTACAGATCTCCAAAATATAAATAGACGGTAAAGTTAATATTTCTAAATCCTTAAAATAAGGCTTGCAGCTCTCCGTCCCTTTTATATTAACAATTATTCTTATACACTTCTTTTGAAGGGTGAGTAGTCTATCTACATCAGTGCTGTTTCCCCAGAGGATGATGCCATAGGTTAACCATGAAAAGGCATACGCGTAATATGCAGCTATTGTCGTTTTCTCGTTAGTGGTTTTTTTCAATTCTCTAAGCGCGTAGGTAAATTTGGTCAATTTTATAGCTATCTTATCAACGTGGGCTTTTCAGTTTGTATGCGTATCTAGAACTAGTCCGAGTAGTTGAAATGTATTGACACTTTCGAGTTTGATTCCACCGTAGTTAAGATTTATGTCAAGGGCCTTTTTCTGGTGTGGTCTAAATTGTATCAATTTAGTTTTTGAAAAGTTTACTTCGAGATTATGGTCGGATAGCCACGATACAACAGAGTCAATAGTTTGTGTTAGTAATTGGTCTAAATTGTCATGATTTGTTTAAGGGGTTAGTAATGAAATGTCATCTGCAAATAGTACGCAAGTCTGATTCAGGGTCTGTGGTAGGTCGTTTATGTAGATTAAAAATAGCAAACATCCGACAACGCTTCCCTGGGGAATAGAACAATTCATGAGTTCCACATCTGATCTTACTGTGGATATAGTTCCGGTGTCGTGGTCATAATGTTCTATTTCCACATATTGTTCCCGATTCTGCAAGTATGACTTATACCAGGCGTGAGCGATGCCTCTGACACCTACCCCGTGTAGTTTATTTAATAAAATATTATTTAGGACTTTGTCATATGCCTTAGTCATATCTAGCATAGTGCCTATGGCGTATTTTTTTCCGTCTAATAAATCAAGTATTTTTTGTACATATTGGTATGTCGCTAATGTCGTGGATCTATTTTTCCTAAACCCGTTTTGGCAATCGTCAAAAATATTATACTTTTCGCAAAACTCGTATGTTTGATTTCCCATGGCTTTTTCGAATATTTTTGATGCGGTACAAGGAATCGCGATGGGGCGGAAATTTCTAGCATCGGTCTTTTTGCCTTTTTTATGGATCGGTTTTACTAAGGATTTTTTTAGGAGATCCGATCAGTAAAGTGAACTAATGGTGAAATGGACAATGGACATAATGAAAAATATTTGTGAAGTGATATTATGTAGCTGTTTCCGACTTTTCTGTAACATTTGATACATATAAAACAGAATATTTTTTACGTCATAGTGTTTGCAAATCTTCAGGTATGGAAAAATATAATCGTAAATATGTCGAACTCGTTAGTAGGTAAGTATTAAATTAATTCTGCGGTGCAACCCTAAGTATAAAACTCACACATCGACGTGTGTACAGATAAATTGTTTCGTTTGTAGTAGTAGTAGGTATATATGTTACTCTGAATCAATGGAGAGTCCTACCAGTGCTTTCAGGGCCCTCCCCAGAGGGGGCTCCGGCTCTCTCACTGACCGAACGAAGCATAGTAACGGTGAAAATTATAATATTATATATATTACATAGTAATTCGAATGTACCTAATATTTTTTTTTTATATGTTCCTAAATATAAACTTCGCCGTTTAAGAAAAATCTTGTTTTATTTGAAAGGATATCCATGCGAGTTGGTCCCATTGTCACCAGGTGAAGATCTGATGTTGGAATCGAGAGAACTCCTCAAATATTCTATGTTTTTGTCAGTAAACCAATCATTTGCGTTCAGAAAATGTGTTTCGGTGATTGGAACTGATAAAGTAGACCAGAAAATTAAGTTCTTTTTTTGTTTAAAATTATAACTATTACTACTTTTGCCTCTTACGAGATAGACCTTTGATTTCATGATCCTTCCGAAAACTCCATATCAGATATTTTTTTCTTAAGGTCAAAACAAACATTTTCTATGGTATTTGTATGAAATATCAATCCGTGACGTCTAATTTTCTTGAGTCAAATAGCGCTCGTAATATCAGTTTTTCTGCATTATTAAACCTTAAAACACATTTAAATGGATGTGATCAAGACAAATGAATATGTCTGGTCTTTTTTTGTCTGCACTGTTGAAGTACGACCATCTTTGTACTACCAAAGCCATATTTAGCCAGAGTAGCCAAAAGATGATTGATTTAAAAAAAACAGTGGCACTCCGGGCGTGCCGACAGAAAAACTTGAACAATGTGGTGCCGGTTACGGTAACGGTGTCGCGAGTTCTATGGTTTCTTTCCATCTCAAAAAATGCCCAACGCGCCTATAGAAGATTTCACTTCAAAAAAGATTCTCCTATCAGTACAAAATAATTTATTTGTCAACTACGGCCTTTTCAAGTGCAAGTGCGGATCTACAAATTGTTTGAACGAAAAGAGATACCTAGTAATTGAACTTTGATCCCCAGTCTCAAGGCCGCGAAGTGGTCGACCTCCTACAGTACCTGTGCTCGAACGACGTGGACGTGCCGGTCGGGAGCATCATCCATACGGGCATGCAGAACGAGCGTGGCGGCTACGAGAATGACTGCAGCTTGGCGCGCATATCAGAGAACCAGTGAGTTGACCGCAAATTATTGACATTGCTAATGGCCGGGTAATCGGGCGCTGATTTGCCTAAACTTCACGCGGGTACATAACACAGCGTTGATACAACCACCTTTTTTCTATTTAATTTAAGAGCTTGCTCTTGTTGGTGGAGTTAAGTAGAGATGCCTCCATTCCTCTCTTTTCTCTGCCATCTTTTTAATGTCTTGATAGGACCTTACTCCTAAGCCTTCCTTAACTTGTTGGATAAACTTTATCATCGGTCTTAAAAAACTTCAATCTCTTTAGAATAATAGTAGAAGGAAAAATAAAAGGGAGATAAGGTAGAAGAAGATCGAAGATGCAACCACCAACCTGATCTTTGCTATTATGTTTATAAACTAGCTCAATGTAAGTTTAAACTTGTGTTATGGGATACTAATTCAACAATACTATATTTTATAATAAATAGAGATACGGTACATGTATTCTTATATAAATACCTAAGACCAGAAATATAATCTCTAGAAATCTAACGCTCCAACATTCACCGCTTCGATTCTGTTTCCATTTACGCAAACTAACAGTAATTATAACGAAACACTCATACACACATAGACAAAGATGCATGCGATTGGTCGCGACAAGGTCACGCACGCGTCAACGCCGCTTCGGCCAAGCAGCCGGCTTAGGGGCCGATTATTAAAATGTTTATTAACTTACATATAAAAGGCGAGTCCTGTGTTTTTAATGTCTGTATGGCTTGTATACCACTTCACGGCACATGACGGCGTTTTTAATTAATCGATTATAGCAAAAACAGCAATATTCTCAAAGGAAACTTTTTGCAACGCAACCGCACGACACGAGTGTCATGGCGAACTGTGGCGCCGCGCGGTTCTAATTTTAAGCCCCGCCCGCCGCGGTACATATCGCGTGGAATGATTTTTCGGGATTAGTTACGCTTCTAGGGATTATTATTCGTAGGACCCAGGACAGTTTAAAAAAGGCCATTTTCCAATTAGCCCTGGCTGCCCGAGTGATGGGACTAGCGGTGGATGTATTATTGTTTGTTTCGCTTTCACGCCAGAACGGCTGAGTAGATTGGAATGAAATTTGGCACGTGAATACTTGATATTAAATACCCTTTTCATCTCATCTATTCGAAAAACGATGATTTTATCCCAAATTTTTGGGGCTAGTCACTGGTAATTCTCTAGACACTGAAAAGTAAAATTTAAATTCCCTAGGCGTTAAAACACATTTGAAAACCGAACAAGAATGTGAGATCATAAATAATATTGGCAGCCTGCAAAAAAAAAGAATTTAGTTTTAAAATTATAAAATATAGGCAACGGCGTCATAATTTTTTAAAATTGGAATACAACACGTTTTACGTGGATGACTGTAGGTCACAATTTTTTTGTTCTCTTGCTTTAAATATAATTTATTAAAAACGCGCAAGTTGTCTTTGATTTAAATAGTAATTTTATTATGGAACTATTAGGTTATTTTTACTTAAACTATTTTAAATGTAAGTAATTTCTTGATTAGGCCGATAGTAAATAAGTATAAAGTTTACGTATATATACATATTTAAATATATAAAGAATTAACACACAAGGAAAAAGTACCTAATGAAACGATTCTAATCTAAAATATATTTTTATAGTACTTCTTCAGTGAAAACGCCACCAAATAAAGGTTAGTAACTGACTGTTAAACTCTGATTACGTATATGTAGGTATTCTACTTTCGTTATAGGTATCTACATATTTGCTTTTTATCATAGATGGAGATGAAAAGAAGAATGTGCTACATGGTGTACGGTAATAGTTTTGTCTCGGGCGATATACTTGAATTACCCTCTAATATACCCTCGCTTCACTCAGGATTCCACCGTAGAATCCTTCGCTACGCTCGTGATTCTATTGTGGAATCCTTCGTTTCGCTCTGGATTCAAAGTAGCGCCCTCGCGTTAAAACTATTACCTTTACGCCTTGTAGCATAATCTACTGTTGACCACGCGGGCTATCCTTGCGGGTAACGCCTGGTCAATAAAGTAAATTTAAATTGCCTTTTCCTGTTTTTTTTTTATAGTTACATGATGATCGCGCCGACCATCCAACAAACTCGCTGCAAGGTGTGGCTCAAGCGGCACCTCCCACGCAATGGATCCGTCACCCTCACTGACGTCACTTCCGTCTACACCGCCATCTGCGTGATGGGGCCCTTCACGAGGAATCTGCTATCAGAGCTGACTGATACAGATCTTTCTCCCTCTAACTTCCCGTTCTTTACCTTCAAGGAGATTGATGTGGGCCTGGCCAATGGGGTCCGCGCTATGAATCTGACGCATACCGGCGAGTTGGGATACGTGTTGTATATACCTAATGAGGTGAGACCGTGAGATCATTTTATTGATATTTGATTGTATACAGGTATAGACGAACAAATACAACCATTATACTTTTAAGCGTAATTTGATTTTTAGTTTAAGGTGAATATCAAGTAGAAGTGGCTCATTTAAAATTAATTGTTAACTCGTAAATGTGATGAAAATTTTCATAATTCTCAATTTTAGGCACTATTTAGCCCTTTAAATTATTTTATGAACTGCCGTTGAAACAATTATTATTGGTGATCCGTCTAGAGACAGGCTATTGTAAATACTTTCAACGGTGGTTCATAACATAATTTAAAGAGCTATCTAGTGCCTAATATTGAAAAATATGGAAATTTTCACCACATTTACGAGTTAACAATTTATTTTAAATGAGGGCGTCACTTCAAGGTCATTTGCTTCTAACTTCACCTTAAATTCTGTAGCTAGATGGAGCTACTAGTTCGAAAGAAGTTTCGCAGTGGTGCCCTTTAGTTTCGGAAAGATGGCCGCATAAGCGTTCTACGAACAAACAAGCGCCATCTTTGATTTTACGTGGATACTGTCAGTCTAAGTATCCAACATCCGTTATATATTTAGCACGCAAGATACTCGTAGTAGCGAAATCTAGAAATAATACAGAATTTGGCCTTTCTAGCAGAGTACGTTTTTTGTATGGGGTTCTCAGTCCTCCAGTATTTGTTTGTCTACGGTACAGGTAAGGTTATCTTTCATTAAGTGCAAATAATTCTTCTTCCATAATGTAGTCATGCTACGGCTGCGCGATTTGTTTGCTTTTGCTTTACTTGGCGATAACTTATTGCACACAGTGGGTAGCTCTACTTTGAAAAAAGCATTAGTTTAAAGAGACATATGGAAGTCTAGAGAGATGGCCTATGCCCAACAACGGGACACAATGGAATAGCAGAAAAAAGAGCATACAATGTAAGGGATATGCGTAATAAATCGAACCCCGGGCTATACTAGATCACTATAGCATAATGATATTAAAATAACAGTCAGGCTGAACACTTATCATGTCGTATGGCATGTTACTGCATGAATCCTAAATATCGGCTGCATACTATTGTATGAAAATGCCGAATTTTCTTTTTACTGTTATTTTAATTTCATTATATTTTAGTGATCTAGCATAGCCCGTGGTTTGAATTATTGCGCATATGTTCCTTATACGTTGTATTTTTCTTTTTAGTTCGCGCTTCACGTCTACAACCGCCTGATGACCGTGGGAGAGAAGTACGGCATCAGCCACGTCGGCTACTACGCGTCGCGCGCGCTTCGCGTGGAGAAGTTCTTCGCGTTCTGGGGCCAGGACCTCGACACCATGACCACCCCGCTAGAGTGCGGTCGCACGTGGCGCGTCAAGTTCGATGTGAGTTATCTTTTTGACTCATTTTATTCCCGGTTTCATCTTTAGAGTTGGATCTCATCTATCAGCACGGAACAGCACTTTCTATGCTGCTATCCTTTTCTGTCGCTCAGAAGCGTAATTTGCTAGAGCGAGAGAGAGCGACGGAACGCTTCAGCACCGGCCGTGCTGCCGTCGCGACGGAATGCTATAGCGTGCTGCAGCGTGCTGACGCATTCCGCAACACTCAAATGCGATCGCGCGCGAAAGAATGCTTCAGCATGCTATCGCACGCTGTAGCACAGGCGGAACAAATGTCGTTCCGTACCGACAGATAAGATCCAACCCCTTAGATGTGTTACTTCGCGCAAGCCAGACTTTTTTGTCTTTAAGGTAGTCATCAGCCCATTAATAAGTTTTCACATAAACACTTTTAATACTTAATCTTTATTTTCTGTCAGGCATATCACGGACCGATTCTGCCAATTTATACTTCCATACTATCACGCCTGTTTTCCAAAGCTAGCCCTCTTCCGCTTTATCTACACTCACCAATCTCTTTATACATGGTCTTCAATTTATTACAAGTACAATAAAGTTTTATCTACTGCTAATTAACCTATATTTCAATCTATTAGCAGTAAATTACCCGATAAAGGAAAGATACAGATGATGATACAGAAATAATGGATTCCTAAGTTGCAAGCCAGAGGAGGGAGAAGAGGCGTGGCGCGCCTCTGTTGTAACCCGGTGGTACGCCCGATGGCAGGCGTATAGTATCTGCTCCGTAGTCTGTGCGTGTCACTCACTCACTTCTTCCTACAGACTGAGGGCGGGCCGTGTTGCAACCGTGGCGCACCATCTCTCGTTAATACAAAATGTACGGGCGCAAAACAGATACAGCCGGTGCGCCGATGGCGTGTCATATAGCTCGCCACGCCCGCGCCTCTTCTATCTGGCCCGCGCCTAAAACACGTTCTGTGATTTCAAACACGCAGAAAGACATCCCATTCATCGGCCGCGATGCGCTTCTCCGTCAGAAGGAAGAGGGCATCCGGCGGCAGTACGTGCAGCTGCTGCTGACCGACCACGACCACGAGTTGGACCTGTGGTCGTGGGGAGGGGAGCCCATCTACCGTGATGGCAATTACTGTGGTCAAACTACTACCACTAGCTATGGATTCACCTTCAAGAAGCAGGTAACGGGAGTATCTTATACAGGCTGAGTTTTTAACCATCTGCCAAAATTATGGAGCAAGTTCAATCCATGGTACTGAACTACTTTCTATAAAAAAAGTTATTAAAAATCGATAAAAATTTTTCGTCCTCCCATACAAATCAGCGCTCAGCCAAACGGATTTTGTATGTATATATGTAAAAACTCAGCCTGTATAGAGTATCGATAGGATCACTTTGTTTGCTAAAATGTTTGTAACAAAGGGTCAGTTCACATCGAGACGCGACGTAGGTAGTATTACTTTTTTTTTTTTACAAAAGATATAAGAGCTATTGGCTTTTTCTACCAATTACAGAAATTCATAATCCATAGAAGTATGCTATTTTATCTCTACAAAGTGCTTGTTAACAGGTATGTCTCGGCTTCGTGCAGAACTTGGATGAGGCCGGTGTGGCCCAGCCCATCAACAACGACTATGTTCTCAGCGGCCATTACGAGATAGACATCGCGGGCATTAGGTGAGCATATCAACTTTAAAGAAGCTGCTGCGCGCACTCCGTTCCTCGAAGTCGCTCGTCTGTTAGAGCCCTAAGATACAAAGAACCAAAATCTATATTCCTTGTAAGATTGTTATGAAGTTACTTATAATTTTTAGGCTAATTTCTATTTTCAAAACGAAATGTTATACCATAACTGAGAATTATTGATACATGTCATATTGGTAAGAACTATTTATTAGTTTCCTCCATGCTATAACATATTTATTAATGTACTGTCTCATGACTGGCATCAATAATCTATACTATTGAGATAGTATTAAAATATGCATAAGGCATGTATGAAGAGGTCGATGAGTGTAGATGAAGCGAAAGAGATCTGTCAGGATCGTAGCAAGTGGAGGTCCATAGTCTCTGCCTAGCCCTGTGGGAAACAGGCTGATAGTATGTATGTATTAAAATATGCGTTATAAGCACCATCTTTCAACTTAGCTCCTAAAAGCATTTTTGAACAATATTCTCAAAAACCTTTTGCCCAACAGGTACGCAGCAAAGGTGAACCTGCACTCGCCGAATCTACCGACCAAGTACCCCGACAAGGAGAGAGACGTGTACCAAGCTACGAGGAAGCTCAACGAGCCACAACAGTTCCTCGGCCGCCACTACCAGCCGTAAAACTTGCCCACATCCTTGCTTTCAATATTTCATAGACTACGTTTAATTATTAATGAAACTACCGAGATTTCACGAACGAAAAGTGAGCAATAGAAAGCACGTCGTGGATAAAATGGTTGTTTAAGCTGTAGAGGAATGGCGTACTTGTGGTAGATCTTTGAATGATTACGTGTTTGTCAGTAGGTTCTGCCGCCAGAGTGCAGCATTAGCGCATACCGTAAACAAATGTTTGACAAGTACATCAATCGCAATAAAAAAAAATTATTGTATTGTATATTTAAATGACAGTACAGTTTGAATGAGCGATATAGAATATACTATAAAAATATATTTTTTTAATAATAAATACGATAAAATATAGAATGACAGCAGATTGTTTACTGTATGTGTTTGCGCCGCCATCTGCGCCGAGTTTTGCGTAATATGTCCTATGAATTATTCAGTTATACTATAAATCTATTCGAGAATTGGCGTATCGGAATCACGTGTCTGAATGTGCGCTTCCATAAAAATTGCACCACATTTGAAAATTCAACAGTTCATTGATATCCCCAAATGCATTACAATTTCGACACTATCACCGCAACAAATTTGGTTTTTCAACTTGACGTACTTGTCAGGGGTGCAACAGAGTGGTATGTATAGCAGTCTGTATATTGTTCGAGAAATAATTTTCTATTCTAAATTTTAAGAGGTGTTATCTTTACAACATACATTTATTTATATGTAAATTTAATCGCCTAAAACGCCAGTATCTTGCCGTTGCTGTTCCAAAATCAATAAAAATATAATGACACAAGTTAGTTTTGGTGTGAACATAATATGCAACAAATTTTATAGCCTTTTTTATTTCGTTTGAAGACTGATTGTAGTAGTATATTAGGCTTATGTGAGCAAAATTTCTGATAACTCACATTTGCCAAAAAATTCCGGTATCATATTCAGCTTGCTTGGAGCTTTGCAATCCGCTAGCTAGACGACAACAAGTCAAATCAAACACTTTTTTCTAACATTTTCCATGGGATTTATGAAAAACACAACCGTGGTATCATAATTTTTTCGAGTCAAATAGCGCTCTTAATATAAATTTTTCTGCATTCATAAATCTAAAATCGTGTTGAAAATGGATATGATCAATACCAAGTGATCCTATTTTGTCACGTTTTTTCTCTGGGCAATACCAAATATATATATTTTCTACCTCCATCTACCCAAATGTGCAGTTGCACATAGTTACCTAACCCAGTATATTACTCCGTTTTTAATGACTTTTTCTTTGATTGCTTTAGATACATAGTTATTAATCGATCATGTGTAGGTTCCTGCTTAAAACCCATAGTATCGACTATGCAAGTCACCTATCGCTTATTAAAATGTATGCAACCGTCAGGAAGCATTGTGTAAATTACGGCCCTTTACGGTTCAATTGTAAATGACAATAAATTGCAAATTTGTAAGTATTATTATAACTTTAATTAATTTAAAAGTATTCAATAGGCATGATGACTGAAACATTATTTTTGGTCCATCGTTTAGATTATTAAAAAATATTGTACACATATTTTTTCTTTTCTCTGATAAACAATACATGACGAAGATACAGTGCATTTAACTTCACATGACGTCACGCTTTCGTACGATTTTTACACATCGGTGATGTCACAAGCCCCCACTCTGGAACTTATACTCATATCTTTGTGAATTTTTACTTTTTTGATAAACAGAAAAATACGGGTACATTATTTTTGGATAATTTAACTAACGGACTAATTAGAATAATACTTTTCTGACCCAGTCATCATTCCTATTGTAAGTAATGTACAAAAGCTAAAGGAGCCAACGGTTCTGAGAAGCAAAATGGATTTACCAGCTTATACATTTATTATTAAGTACAAATATAAACATCGACATGATAAGAAATGTAAACATAATTCTAAATTAAGGATAACTACAGGTATTGTATAAAAAGTAATCTATTGGAAGAAATAAATCATTTAAACAATTATGTAATTGTTTTTCATTTATTTAATCTAATAAAAGTGTGATGCAACACGTGTGTAATGTCCATAAAGGCTACATAAAGGTAAATATTCCGTAAGGATATAAAGACCGCAAGTCGCGCGTCATGACATCACGCGCGACTTGAGTTCGCGAGTGAAACCATATGTGCAAGAGATATGGGTGAAGTGTATCATATATGCAAGAGAGATGGGTGAAGTAAACCATATATGCAAGAGAGGTGGGTTAACCATATGTGCATAAGAGATGATGAACCTCGACATCGGGTCGATATCTAAAGAAGTGCATGAGTACACTATACATACGAGTATGTATCCATAGTGTAGGACACTATAAGATAACTGCGGCTATGATTTTGAAGTATAGGTATTTCCATGGATCTATAACTGTCAACGGCGATTGACTCACAGGCTGAGGATTTTTAGTAAATAAATAGAAAAACAAACTATTTAATTGGATTACATTTATTTATTTTTATTATTGATTTATACATAGGGATACCATTTAGTAATTTGAAAAGTGCTGACAAAAAGCCTTTATTTCAATTTAGATTTTCCTTTAACATTAATACACATTACATTTCTACACCGCACTGTGGATTTTTACCGTGCAGATATTTACATGGGGGTTTTTTCCTCAAGTGAGAGTATATTTATAGATTTTGATATACCTACAATAGGAAAAATTCGCAGTACAGTGTAAGCCTATAAATAAAATATATGAATCAGAATGAATTAGGTACTTATGTTTTTGTAAAATATTATATGTTCTGAGCATTTTAATGCTATCTCATCAATAATTAGTTAATTAAATTATAAATCTGTAACTTAAAACACTCAGTCAGATTTACACATACTTATTTTTATTTATTTAAAAAAGGCTTACTACTAGAAAACTCTTACCTACTCAACACAATATACATATGAAATAACTTCTGTTTGAGCATCATTTCTTGTTCCACATTATTTAGTTTTTCCCATTACGGGTCTCATACCTATAGGGCAATCAAATTATTACTCATTCCTATGTAGGTACCTTAGGGTTTGAAGCAGTAGTAGAAAAGAGATAAAATAGCGTCTTAAAAGTGAAATTATGCCCGCTATGTGTTAAAAGAACCACTTTCTGGGCAGGGTAGACATAACATTGTATACACACCTAGAATGATATCTGATCACATGTACTTATCATCGGCTAATCCTGATCTACATTCAGTGTATAATCTACTTTGTCTGGTAGATAACTGCAAAGTTATTTTATTTATTTATTTATTTAACTTTATTACACAAAATGTAACAGGCGGACTTAAGGCCTAGGGCCTTTTCTACCAGTCAACCTACAGGTGGTGCGGATAAAAGCAAATTTTGGACGATTAGTACATTCAAATTAGCTATTTGACCATTATTAAACATTTACCTAATACACATATTCATATATATACTTTCTTATACATTCATAGATCTACATATCAAAATACATAAATCCTTACTAATATTATAAATGTGAAAGCGTGGATGTTTGTTACCTTTTCACGCAAAAACTACTTGACGAATCATCATGAAACTTTGTACACATATCCTGGGAGGTACTAGAAGTAACATAGGGTACCTTTCATCCCGGAAAAAAGTAATGTTCCCGTGGGATACGCGAGCGAAGCCGCGGGAAAAAGCTAGTATTTTATAAATTCATAAACCCTACATAAACTACATAAATATTTATAATACTCTATGACAATTTGTGAAGATAATGAGCGCGCACAGCACTCTTAAATGCTTGGCGACTAGGGGCTTTGCGGATATCAACGGGAAGGGCGTTCCATAGCTTCACGGCTTGTCTGGTGAATAAATGTTCGAAAAACCCACTCCTGCAGCGAGGCATATTAAGAAAGAGATTGTTGGAAGAACGAAGAACTTTGAGATGGGTATCACCCAGGAAAGTGAAGTTGTTTTTAAGATACATCGGAGTTTTTGCGTCGAAGAGTATAAAAAATAGAGTAGTGAGAATATGCAAATTGCGACGTTGACGGATGAGTAACCACTTAAGTTTAGATCGGTAAGCCGACACATGGTCGTACTTCCGTAGTCCAAATATAAATCGGAGACAATTGTTTTGAAGTCTAAAAGTTTGTTGAGAAAGTTGCAATTCAGATCTGAGCAACATACATCCGCGTAATCTAAAGTGGGGAAAATAAGTGAATACACCAACATAGTCTTAATATTAATATGGAGAAAGTTTTTTAACCTGTATAAAGAGCGAAGGGCCCCCGTGACCTTACCCGAGACCTCGGCAATATGAACGTCCCAACGAAGGTTTGTGTCAATGTGGAGCCCGAGATCCTTGACACTAGGGCAAAACGGAATTGGGGTATTATTAAAACAAACTGGTTGTAGTGAATTGCTGTCAAGCCGTCCTGTAAGATGTGAGCTACCAATTATAATTGCTTGACATTTATTTGGATTAACAGTGACCCCAAAACGTCGCGACCAATCAGCAATTGCCGCTAAATCTGAGTTAATCTGGTCAATAGTCTACATTGTCAACATCCGTTTGTACATAAAGTTGCAAGTCATCAGCATAGAGGTGAAGTTATGTTGAATGACAAACTTTTATTACACTCAGCTATTCCTGAGCAATAAATGTTAGTCATTCAAAACGGTAATCAAGGTGCAAAGAGTACTTTGATTACCATAATACATGTAAAGAAAATGGAAAAGGCACAGTTTTAATAATACCATAGTGGTATTAAATTCAGTCATCTTACACAAGTATCACCAAATATTACTTGTATATTCATTTAACCAAATGTAAACTTATACACACACTATCACAGTGGGCTTCACTGCAAGAGGCCTATTTACTGTACAATGATGAAAAAATATGACATAAACAAACATACATACAGCATGTTTTACAATTAACCTTCAATTGGTGACATACCGTCAAATTGATGTCACCCAAGAAAATTCAGGAAATATCTTTCGAACGGCTTGTTCCTCGACTCTGCTCTGCTTAGTAGCTGCTTGTTTCTCAGTTTGGATTCCCCATAAATCAAACCGGATGTTGCACGCGCATAGGTGAGGAGATAGAGGGTACCCGACGTCAATTAGACGTCACATCACTAATAGTGTCAGTTTTGTTTTAATAGTAGTTGCACTTTGCCATTTAAAATTGATCCAAATAGGGAAGATTTTAACTTTCTAATTTACCCCTTATAGCAATCCCCCCCATATTAAATAATCACCCCCAAAAGTGGCCATGGCAACCACTTTTAGGGATAAATTAGGAAATAAAAAACAAACTTTTACAAACTTTACTGTACGACATATTGAATAAAATGTCTTGTTGCGAGAATCTCAAAAATGTATTTTTTATAATTTTAAGATAAATAGTATGAATGTTATTTTGCATAACATCTATTTATTAAGAAACAAATAAATACAAATGAGATTAAACTACAAACTAAACCTAAAAATAAAACCTAATCTAAATAATTGATTTAAAAGTCGGAAAGATTACGACCGTGCGGCATGGTGCCAAGAACGATGGCTGCCTTTTACTCTCTGGATAGCTATGCTAATTTGTTGAGAAAAGAAAAAAATGGCGATAATTGACCGTTCTCGTATGGTGCCTAAAATTAAAAGAAAAATACAGAAAATAGTTCTTAACAGAAAAACCTAAAATAAGTCTATGGTATTTACAGTATTATATTCTGAGTATTATGGTAAATTTCTTTTAACAACAAATAAATATCAATTCTTATATGAATTGTTTGACTCGCACTTGTCCGGTTTATTTTTATGGGACCTGTATTCGAAAATGATCTAATATCATCGTTAAGAGAAAGTATGAGCTTTATTTTTTTCTATGATTTTTTAAAATTTTATGTTGATTGATCGCACGTCTACAAAAAAAGAGCAAAAATTTATACCAAGTTCCTATGAGTATTTTCTACATAAATAATTCTATTAATGCAATGAAGGTGGTTTATTTTCTTATATATAACTCAATTTATTTTATTCTACATGCAGCAAGTCTCCTGTATTTTGGCTTATAAGCAGTATGTCAAAATGACGGTACGTCACCAATACTGTGGCCTATTTTCACGTCACCAGTTGAAGGTTAAAGGTTAAAGGTCTTTCAAATGTTTCAAACAAAACTATTGATATCAAATGTAAAAGTACTGGACATGGTGGGTTTCCGCAACTTTTCCTTAATTAAATCACATGGAGACTTTGTCATAAAATCAAATCGTTCTATATTTGTATCAATATTTTCTCTCAAATACGGGGCAGCTACAGGTCGTAGTCTGGATGTCAAAACTTTACCAAAAGCTGAACATTTGCCACGCTTAATCTTTTGCTGAAGTATGTGAGTCATGTCAGTGATACATGGAAGTAATGGCTCTGGAGATTCCGCTATCACATTATCATCATCACAATTGATAAACTTAGGTTCAAAAAGTGATTCAAATGAACTACTACTACTTAATACTTCTTCAATAGGTTGGGGCGGTAAAGAACCTAGTTTTTTGGCCCGAATTCCGTCTTCCAAAGCCATTCTGAGGTCAATTTCAAAATCTTCCTTTACTTGAAGTTTTTTCATGGATTCAGCAAGCCTTGCATTTTCCTCCTCTTTCCTTTTAAGCTCCTGGGCCTTGAACCTATTAGCCAACTGCTCTTCAAGGACGCTTCGAATGGGACTTTCACTCAAACTCAGTGAAGGTAGCCCAGGCAATCTTCCTGGAGAGAATGATAGTCGGGTGTCAGATAAACCTTTCTGGATCCCGTTGAGGCTTGGGATTGGAATACGCCTTGAGAAACCACTGCCTGATTCTGAATTATCATTCTGCATGCAAGTCTTGGACAGGTGGCTTGCTGCCAACGCCTTCAGTGAAGAAAAAGAGTCCGATTCTGTCATTTTGACTTTTTAGTTATCGATAGTACACAATTCACTCGCTATTGCATCGCTAATAACAAAGAGTCAAGGTGTCACGAGTTTCTCTCCCTGAACCATTTTCTTTTATGTAACAAAATCATAACAATGATGAATTATTGATCATCGACTTTACACTGTGATTTATAAAAAAGTTGCGTAACGTCCGCACTTAATAATTTAAATTCAACAGCCAATAAAAGATTATTGTTATCACTTGGGAACTAAGATGTAAGATGTCGTTCGTTTCGTTAATTTGTTTAGTAATTACGGAAAATAAATACGTCAAATGTCAAAACTAAAATGGTGAACCTATTTTCAAAGAGAATTTAATCACTACGTTTTACTATTTTGATTTCTATTGATTCATCGTCTTTCTCTTTTACTCCAGTCGTGAGGGAGCGAGATAAAGGCCAAACAAAATTAAAGTTGCCAGCACATATAATTGATTTTTTAAAATATAATCACGTGGCTCTGCATGCATAATGTTTTGAGTCATTATATTTATTCACTTCTCAGTTGTCTATGGTTTTTGTACACTGCACTCCATGTACTCTCATAGGTAGTTTAAAAAATAACAAATTAGTCTATGTTTTACGGCTGCTGACGGATCATGTTTTGAAGTGGGTAGAAACTGAATGTGTTATTTTTGTGATGTGTGTTCGTGTTATTTTTAAGGTAATTGTAAAAAACAATGATTTAATAGATACCCCATATTGTCCTTTGCATAATATGTGAGAAATACTGTTCTCCTAGGATATATCTTAACTATCAGACTACTGCCTAGGTGGCAATTTGGAATGTCACAATTTTGGGAATAATCCCATTTTTTACGATAAATGAGTATTCAAGGTTTATTTATTTGTGTGCGGTATAAAGATAAAATACTCCTGGGGGATGTGGCAAAGCACCATTATGCAGTATCCCAGAGAACACCGCACAATGGCCCAATATACATGCGATGATACGTCCAAAATGATAACTCTATTATTGTATTCATATCTTACCTATCTTCGTTTAATTTCAGCTTCTGATATCTGTGTTGCTATTTTGTAACACAGTATAGACCTTAGTAAATGATAATAAGGTAATTTACATATATAAGTACACAGTGATTGAGTTTATGATAATGATTTACGTATGTAGTGAAAACTCTATATAGAGACACTGAAGGGACTGCGCATTTTGTGGCATTATTAAGAGATCTCGTAAACTGGAGAGAAAAAATCAAATTATTTACTAATAAACTAAAATAATAACATTTGTTCATATTTACTAATAAAATGTATGCACTAATAAAGTATAAAATTTACTTTAAAAAAAACAAACATATTTTAATACAAATAACATCTCTTATTGTGTGTAGTTCATGCTTAGATGTATTAAAAAGTCTTACCTAAGTCCAGCCCGATCCATGGTATATTCTGTAATCTTGCGACGTTTTTTTTGCCTGCAAAACAACCTAAAGAGAGTCTAGTAGCCGCCATAAATATGTGCAAGTAATCACAACAAATAAAAGATTTCATTATTTAGTTTACTTATAATTTACTCAAATTAAATAATGAAATAAGAAATAGTGAAAAAATACCACGTGAGCAGGACTTGAACCCGTGATTTTAGTCTCAATACGACTATGCTCTTTACCATCCGAGCCATTACGTGTTCAACCCCGCACGCCGAATTTCACCACCATTTGATATTCCTTACTTACCTCAACAACTTTGAACAGCTGTGTCTCAGGAACTATCAAGTGTAAGTTGACATAATTGGTCTCATATTGTTGGGAATTTTGTGGACTTAGTAACTTTTGCCATAAACCTACTCCAGGAGTGGTCAAAATTGTCGAAAACTATAAGAAAACTGTACTACAACCTCTTTTTTTAAAATTTTTCAAACTTTTAAATAGCCGTATCTTAAAAACTATTTGGTCTACCAAAACCAAATTGTACTCTTTTAATTGCTAATTTAGTCTACTTAAAAGTGTCCATAGTGATTTTTGCCTTAGGTCCTTAGTGCAAAAAATTGACAAAAACATAAAATCCTCCAATTGAATGAATTTTTAAGAATTTAACAATTTTCCGAAGGGCTTTCAAGGTAGAAATCTTGGATTTGTCATTACCATCTCAGCACTACCAACATATAAAAAAATCAATACTACCTACCTGATTTTATGTAAGGTATAAAGTTAGAAGAGGGAAGATTATTGGACATCTAATAAGACATGACAATCTATTCAGAATATTAGTAGAAGTAAAAATAAAAGGGAGACAAGGAAGGGAGGAAGGATGAAGATGATGAACCAAGGATGTGTGAAGTGAAAGTGAGGTCCTACCAAGACATTAAAAAAAATAGGCAGAGAGAAGAGAGGAATGGAGGCATCTCCACTTAACTATACCGACAAGAGCAAGCTCTTAAATAAATAAAGGGAACACATTTTTTCAGGTATTATTTAAATATTCGAGATGTTATTATGATTAGTTGGAAAACATATTTAACAATTATTTAATTTAATGGCGGTTGATTAATTATTGTGACATTAAAACATGAACAGTAATAAAAAATCTATTAGTCGGTTATTTTATCATATTACTAGTTCTATTCATTTTACTAGGTTAGGGAAAACCTATAGGTTAGGTTAGAACTGCGACCAACACACACACACGCACGAGCCGAGCGAGCGAGCGAAGCGAGCGTGCCGCGGCAGCGGCCGGCGAGTGCTAGTTCGGTTTTATCCATTTTACTAGGTTAGGGAAAACCTATGGAACCGCTCGTTAAATATTTTTTACCGCCCATTTAATTATTTTCCTGCTCAATTATATATTCACTGATCCAGTTCATTACTTTTTATTACTCATTTTTGTTTACTTTACTGCTTAGTTTTAACAGCTGAACTAGTTATTAAACATGCCATTTATAATTTTTAACTTACCAAAACTGCTATTTACAACTGCCTCTTTAAATCAGTGCCTTAAATAAATCATATACCGTCTTTGGTATCAAATCGTTAATGATCGTTATGAGGCAGGCTATGTATAATTACCATCGAAATATATAATTACGTATTCAGAAATACAGGTATATTTTTGGACTACAGCCCATCAGCAACATTTCGATTGACTTGTTTGGTCTATTTTGTTTGGCTGTCTGCTGTCTAATTGGTTATGTCAGTCTCTAGACTCTTTAGGGCACTTTGGGTTCTTAATGGTCTGCGTCGCCAACATTGTATAATGTTGATAACCATCAAGAACCCAATCACTATCACTATTCATAATCATAGCATTTGTAAATATATGTAACACATCTTCGACCTGAAATACCCAATTACTGCTTGTTTGCGGTATTTATAACTTCGAATCAGATCTTATTTGAAAGCTGATATGGCTTGAGAAATTGTTTCTCATAATTGGAGATTTATTTACTTACTGCATGTTTCATATTTCAGTTGCCGTGTGCGTATTTTAGGGACGGGAAACATGAGTTGACGTTTTTCATTACAATATCAAAGCTCGCTGATCTCCATGTTGAGATGCGCGTCCAAGTCTCATTATTTTCTACTACCTTTTACGTGACTCTGTCCGCTTGGATGTAGTTTTCATGCATAGAACATTATGACGCATCTCCGTTTGCGTTAAGTATAGTTTGACAACTGATTTTAGGAAGAGTATTTAATGTTTACTGAAGCCAAGTATTTGATTTCCCCATTAGTACAACAAAATCCCTTAATGTGTCATTCCTCGCCCTTGTAGTTTTGGCTATGCGTTGATATGCTAGTCATTCCGTCAGTCGATGTCTCCTTTTACATGTAATTGAATTGTTTGGTTTCATAATATAATTGTAATATCGCCGGTAATCGCTTATAACCCGGGCCTTAGGAATAGCCATCATTTTGTATTCTGTATGTTATTATGCTATTTTGTGGAGAACGTCTACCTACCTACTTACGTCTGACATGATGTATGAATTACCATGTTTTTGCTACACTTGGTCCTCCGTTGTCCCGTTGTCCGACCCGCTTATGTGACGTGATTAAACTGATTTTACATTTGGATAGAGAGTCGCCGAGGTGGCACATGTTAGCGTTCAGAACACTGTTTTAAGTGAAGTAACTAATACGTACGAGTACCTACGTATATTCTGATAATGATGTTAAATGTAATTTTTCCAGAATGCCAATCCAGGCGCCTCAGTGGACGGACTACCTAAATTGTCCGGTGTGCTGCCGAGAGTTCGGGCCGCCGCCGCGGAGCCCGATCAGCCTCGGCTGCGGCCACACCTTATGTAGGCATTGCCTCAAACATCTTCATAGGAAGCAATGTCCTTTCGACCAAGTGAGTTACGAACTGTTTCTATGATTTATATGAGCGGCTGCTCCTCATCTCAGTGGTTTCCGGTTGCGTCCTTAGCTGCTTTGGAGCCCGGGGTGCGCTTTCCGACATTTTTCAACCTTATATAGTATATATGTCAAAGGACGCTGAAGACCATGCGAAGTGAAGAAAGAAAATAGCCAAAACAGTTTAATATGAGCGGCTACTGTTTGTCAACATCGCTGTACAAGTTAACTCTGATGAGGATAAATTCTCAGTAGCCCTAATTATTCTATATCCTTGCTAGGACCCCAACTGCAACTTAGGAATTAATTCGCAAGCGCATTATACAACTATCTAGACACTGGAATTGGAGTTAGGCAATGGTTACGTAAATTATTAAAAAGAAAAGCTTTTATTCGGCTTTAAGTTCAAAAATTTTTATTTGGCTTCACGTTCAAAAGTTTTGAAGGGGTCTTGTGTAACAACCCCCGAAAATATGTTCTCACTTTTGCATTTATTTTGCAAAAAAATTATGACGTGTCAACATTTCCAAGTTACAAAAGAAAGTTATATCAGTCAGTAGGAAAGAGTCTATTTTTAAAAGTTTTAATTAGTTTGCAAAATATCTGGCGTCGCGTCATGCTACAGATTTTTCTTCCAGTTCTACACAACAAAGTTACGAAATAAGTTGCCGTACTGACATCGCGACATTTCATTAAAATATCCTTAGTCTGTAGCGACCCTTCGTGATTTACGCTCGCTTGGTCATATTTCAATTCCAGCCTGTGGATTTTTTCGCGTTCGTAATTAGAACTTCAGCTTGAGACGACGATGCGGCAGAGGAACGATTGCGTTGATATTCGAATGGCATTTTCAAAAAAATTTAACCACTTTCTTAGAGTACGTATTAAAATTTACCTAATACTACTACTGAATTAAACCATAACACACACTTTGTTTTTGAAAATTCGTCAACAGATATACTATTTAACACTAGCTATGCCTGCGACTTCGTTCGCGTAATGTTATATAGCCTAAAGCCTTCCTCTATAAATGGACTACCCAACAAAAAAAGATTTTTTCAAATCGGACCATTAGTTCCTGAGATTAGCGATAAACAAACAAACAAACTTTTCCGCTTTATAATATTAGTATAGATTTTGATGAAGTCGGAAATCGAACCCTTAGGTCACCTCGTTCAGAGACGTGATAGAAATCGACATTTAGTTCAGTGTTTCAAAGTTTTGAAACTTTGTTGGGAAAATGAAATTCTATGTGATAAGTTGATAACATATCAACAATATTTTAATGAATAAGTAAATGACTTATTAACATTGTTTGCAGACTGTGATCCAAGTGGAGCTCGAAGAGTTAGTGGTGAACACAGCTCTACTTCAGCTGGCGGGTTACCCTCCCCCCGCGCAGCCCTATCACCCGCCGTGCATACAGGCGCTGCCGGACGGCGACCGGCAGGCTTATGACGTCATCGTTCGGTGTATGGAGCATCTTGCTGTATACCTTAAGTTTTGTGGCAATGGTAAGTGAATGCACTTCTTATGTTAATTATTTGCATGACATTGTTAAAATCATTCCCATTACACATTTAAACTGAAGACATTGGACAAGTCAGCATAGTTGAAAGTTGTTCGAAGCCATCTAGTGTAAATGTGAAAACTTCCTGAAACATACAATATACCCGATGCAAATTATTTCACTTTTAGGGTCATTTTGTATTATGTTTCAAGGAGTCGCAGTTACCAAGAGTGAATTGTATTGATTCAAGATATCCATTCTATACATATTTACGAGTAGAAAACATAATGTTTGTTTTCATTAAACGAACCTGGCTGCTCGAGTTTTAAAATGAATTATTTTGATCAAACAATCCTTTATATTCTGTCTTTTGCCATTATTTTCCTTGATTATTATTAAAGGAAGGTAATGAAGTTTTCTAGTTCTTCTTCCTTTGTAGCCTAAATATCAAACTACAATTTTTAAAGGTTATCTACACTGCACTGAATCTTGTGACTTGGATGGTGCACAACAATCAGGTCTTTGGAGTTTCTGAAGACTATTGTGAACCTGAATTATTTTGCAAAAACGACAACAGATTTCACCCCATAAACTTACTCCTCCGAGTTTCACGATTTTTTAAAGTGTTCTTGATATTATGAAAAACTTTACTATTTTAATTAATACATCATTTTTTTCGCAAAAACTTGGTCTACTTTACTTTCTTTTATTAAATGGAATGAAAATCAAAATATACGAGCCTGATTTATAGCGTCATGCACAAAATTGGCTAATAGGATAAAGTTTTAGGGGCGGACAGTTATCGCCAAAAAAATACTGTCGCGAACGAGATATTGTAGACATCTTTACCGGCGCATACAAAAAGAGAACTGATTGTGCGCCAGTTTGATACGAGCTATCAGATCCCTTTCAAGGCGGTGAACCTACTGCACCGCGTACCGTCGCGGAGCGCGGTTGAACACACTGACGCTCCCGCCCGTTGACGCGTTTTCCGTGGGTTGGACTAGAGTGTTTTCTATACAAACTGTGATACTTGCATACAATATTAAAATCTGTCTTACTGCGCTCCGCGACGGTGCGCGGTGCAGTGGGATCACCGCCTAAGTGAAGGATATCTACCTATGTGTGATAAACAAATACGAAACAGCAATCTATCTAGAAATACTTATTTTGCGCCACGTTGCTTGCGTACACAAGTCTTAAAATGTAGTTTTCGTTTAAATCTTCAGAAAACGTAAAATAGTAAAAAATTGTAGTTGGTCACATTGTGATTCATGTCATTCGAAGGGTGACCTGCTTGTTTTCACTATATCATTTAATGCAAGCCGTAGTTGAAGCACAGAAAACAGTAAAATTACTACGTATTTTTAAGGGGAACGGGGACGCATATTGCGCGAACCTTAGGAGATTCCGTTCTGTATGTAATACTCTTTCTGTCTTCTGTGGTTGAAGTTCATCTGAAATATTAACATACGACAACATTCAGCAGCGAACAACAGCACGGGCAGCCGGCTGTCGCGGCCGATGCAGCGGAAACTAGTGACATTGCTACAATGCGCGATGACAGATGAAGAGGGCCGCGGCCGGGCCGCTAGGGCGGCGCGCTCGCTCGGAGAGAGGACCGTCACCGAGCTCATCTTGCAGCATCAGGTAGGCAGCAGAGCCAGCTCAGCTCTAGCAGTAGCTCTTCTTCTTTAAACTTAAGACCTTGCTCTTGTCGGTGGAGTTAAGTTGAGATGCCTCCATTCCTCTCTTCTCTCTGCCATCTTTTTAATGTCTAGTGGCATCAGGGCGCCTAAATTAGTTTTTGGCGGGAAGTCATGGGGTTTGGCTGGGGTATTCTTTAAATTATTTGGCAAATTGATTTTATTGAACTTTATAATATGATATTTGGTTTGTTTGGTGTTATAAATGCTCATGAACAATATGTTAAATGTCAATAAAGTTAACAGTCATAGTACGGCTGTAGTGATATTTGTTTTGCGGACTGTGTGGGCGTCTTCAGGCGTCTCAATCGGCTATGAAAACCAGTGGACTCGTATAGATTTGTCGCCAGAAGCTCCCTTGAAGCAATCAAAGGCCTACGCCATCCTTTCATTGTTTACTTGTTAAGAATAAAGAAGCAACAAAACTAACGATAGGCTCTAACGGACTTGTATCCCGGGCCGTAAAATTATTCTCACATAAAAAGGCGCCTAAATGTATTGTTGTTTGCAGCATACAACTACTGTATCCTTTCAATCTCTTCATGAGTATCACGCACGGCGTGTTGTAATGATGCAAATAAGACTACGGGAAGATTTTTGCTGAAAAGTACGTTTATCCAGTTAATGCTTGCACAGAAGGGAGAAACAGCTAATAAAACCGCCGTAAAATTTCCATAGTTTGTTTTTAGCGGCCGCCGCAACTACAATCTATGGAAATCTTACGGTGCCTTATATACTAGAAGACAACCAACATGCTTCCAACGATACCTCGTTTGTCAAGGTATCATACAATATTTTTTTGCAGAAAAATTAAAAAAAATACAGCTAATATTGTAGTATCCAGGGTTAAAAACAAATTATTTTGTAATGATAAGAAAACAAAACGTCACAAACTAATGTCACTTGTCGTTCATCATATCCATTTTGAACGTGATTTTAGATTTATTGATACCAAAAAACTGATTCCAAGAATCGAGCGCTAAATTGACTTCAAGAAACTATGACGTCACGCCGTGCGTTTTTTTTAGAAATCCCATAGAAAACATTTGTTTTGACGTTTAGAAAAAAGTATCTAGTTTGACTTGTTGGCGACTAGTGGATTATGAAATTAAACAAGTTGTTACAGAATCCACAGCAGCTCAGCGCCAACCTCTGGGCGGCGGTGCGGGCTCGTGGCTGCCAGTTCCTAGGCCCGGCGATGCAGGAGGAGGTCCTTAAACTGGTGCTGCTGGCGCTCGAAGACGGCTCCGCACTCTCCAGAAAGGTACACCTTGATTATTTACATCCTTTGCAGTTGGAAGTCGAGGAAGCATAAAAAGAATAATTAGTGTTGACGAAGCGAAACAGGTTTGCAAGGAGCGTAGCAAGTGGAGATCCATAGTCTGCCTGCCCCCATGGGAAACAGGCGTGAATATATATGTATGTATTTCAATCTTGCAGTGTAATCATGCTTTCGCCTTTATTTCTATTGTTCGCATCAATGACCTTCCATACACATGGACATAGCACGTCATACAATAACAAAGCCCAAAAATGGCACAAGCTAGAAATTTCACTATATTTAGCTTCTACTGCTGTGTCTATACATTGCTGCTGACACTCGAGTCTTACACAACAACTTCAGTTGTTAAAAAGCAATGTATAATTATCAGTCAGTCGAAGCTATGTAGTTGATTTTAGAAATTGTCAAGAACAAAGAAATTTACGGAGTAGCAATGCTTTTTTGTTTTTGATGGAATTGAAAAAAGAGGTGTTTTTTTAAATAGTTTTTAAATGTATTGCCGCATTATATATAAAATATTATTTCGATACTTTATATTGGGTGATTTATATTAGTGTACAATATTTGATCGCACAAATATAAGCTCTATTAGGGATAAAGACGTAATAAATAGTGTATGTATGTATGTATGATGTGTGTAAATAAAACCAAAACTTTTTCATTGAAAATATTTTTTTATTTATACTGAAAAAACAAGATACTAAGTACCCTGGAATAAAGTTAACTTGTTGAAAACTTTCTTTTAGACTTAGTCTTTTTTTCCAAGGTATCTTTTTGGCATATGTAGTGAAGACGGACGTTAACATATATCTGTATGACTGCTTTAGTCAAATCATAAATATGACTCAACTGATCCTTTGTGTGTGCATCAATTTGGGTAAATATGTTTACGTTCAAAAGAGACTTCAGGACTTCTACTGTCAAAAAGGCTTTTTGAGCATGATCTTGCCGCTGCTGAGTTTATTGTAATGTCTTATAATATTTTCTGTTTTGGAATTTATCACAAAGACATCCTTTGATGCATAGCATAAGCCACCCATGTCCTTTAAATCGACTAGTTTATGAAACCACTCCTTTTGAGTAGTAAGCAGGTTGTTTTTATAATCATCACACTCTAATTTTTTAAGTAATTGGTACACCACAAATCCTGAAATATATCCAATTATCTGGCTCTTATTTTCATTGTTAGGAGTTTCGTCTATAACTTGTACTATATATAGGTACAGGTCACTACTCACCTCAATTTGTGGAACAGCTGTCTTTTTTAAACGTTTGAATCCTTTGGTAGTGTAATATGTATCAGATTCAAGAAAATTATCTGAGCAAATAACGCTTGATTTATTTGGTTTGTAAAATTCTTCAAATCGTTCTCTTGCAACCAACTTACGCCAATTTTCTCTTATAATCTCGTTTACAGGAAAGCTTAAATAAAATTGTTTATTACAGGTAGCACAATATTAACATTTTGACAGCTAATATTTAAGTATTTTGCAAATTCCAAAAATTGCAATTCAAAATGTTCGCGCCTATTTATACTACAAATAAACAATATTGAATACCCAACTAACAGTTTATAGAAATGAGATCGATAAGTACAAAGTAATATCTTACTTTAAAATTAAACGAAAAGAGCGACTCTATAGTTTAATAATTTGACTGTGTTCTAGTCGCTTCCTTTTTGTCTCTTACTGACGAGCGTAAGTGAAAGAGATAGAAATATTAGTCAATCATTCGTGTTATTTAATTAAATTAAATTAAATTAAATTAAATTATTTTACCATATTATTTACACTTTTTCGCGTGTTAATATTCATAAATAAAATTTATTTATCGGTGATAAGTCACACCATCCTTTTTTAGCGTCGTTAGTGTATTATTTCGGCACCGTTTCAAAGCACACTTCGGCATGATTGCGGCGTTGCTGTCAACAAACGACTGAAGCGCAAGTGTGCTTACTCTGACTTTAAGCACACTTTTGCCGTTCCTTTGTCAGCGCGGGCACGCGAAGTCCATGTGTATGGAAGGTCATTGGTTCGCATAGTTAAATGTGGGTAGTACGTTATTTCACACGTATGTAATACCACTGGAATATCATTTTTCCAAAATTAAAAGAATCATATATGTTTTAATCCAAGCTATAAACTATATTTCATTCAAATTCGAAAAGTCAAAATAAAATCTCCGCAAAAAGTCCAAAAAGCATATTTCATTAAAAATAGGAATTTTGAAAGTGGAACGAACATTTTAACAGTGTGAGGTTGACAGAACCTAGGGCCATGAGAATCAAAGGCCAGGTTCATCGTAAGGGTGGGCGTAGTGGTGAAGAATCTATATAGTAAAATGTTACTAACCGGAATGCTTATTGAACTTTTTGATGATGATTGATTGACGATCACTCAGACAGATGTTTACATTAGTAAAGTATAAAATACGAGTGTTTTGTCCACAGGTTTTAGTGATGTTTGTAGTCCAAAGATTAGAGCCTCACTTTCCGCAGGCTTCCAAAACTAGTATAGGCCACGTCGTCCAGCTCTTGTACAGAGCTTCTTGTTTTAAGGTGAGTGTTGAATAAACACTTTTTACTACAGACTACCTGCTTGGTAAATTCTGGGTCTTAAGATTTTTACTGAACTTTAAAAAAAGCTATACTTTAAACTTTGTAGTACTTAATTTTAACAAATATTAATTTTAATTGTATCCAAATAATAACAAAACGTTTCTGACAGGTTTCAAAACGCGAATGCGACTCCTCGCTAATGCAACTCAAAGAAGAATTCCGCACTTACGAATCGCTTCGTCGAGAGCACGACGCGCAAATCGTGCAAATAGCCACCGAGGCCGGTCTTAGAATAGCCCCCGACCAGTGGAGTGCTTTGCTATATGGTGATACAGCGCATAAGAGTCACATGCAGAGTATCATCGACAAGCTTCAGACGCCGCAGTCGTTCGCTCAGTCGGTGCAGGAGTTGTTCATAGCGCTGCAGAGGACGGGAGATCCGGCGCAGTTGAGCGTGATGAGCAGGCACCTTGACAGGCTCGCCGGCATCGATTCTAGTCCAGGTACGCGCCGATACAATCAATTTTAGAATAAGAATAATTTATTTTCTCAAATACAAATTTAAACAGATCTCTATTATCTTCGGCCATGTGCACACAACTTTTTTTTTAAGCGCGCTGTCGACGTTTCTAGCTATACAAACGTGATACGCACGCGAATCAGACGCAGCATGTAGACCTTTGTACACCTTCATAAATTCTAACCCGCGTTTGGATCTATAATAACTACTTATGCTAACGCGCGTGGCTATCGATACAACAGCAAACAAACTGATCTGTAGGATTAAAGCGCGACGGCGACGTGCGTTTCTAAAAGGTGCGTCGACGGCGCGTTTAAAAAACGTGGTGTGCATAGGGTGATTCCACTTGTTTCCTTAGCTACGTTGCCTTACGGTCGAATTAAAATTAGCTCAAAGTAGAAATATTGTTAATATTGTTTATGATCGTATTTAGAGCGTTCAATTGTAGTATTTTTCCATATCTAATAATTTTCACATCCTCCCCGGGCCAAAAGCTGCTTTGTACCTTCGTACACATGCGATAGAAACCGCTTCGTGGACAGGAGGACACGTAAAATTGTATACATTATATTGCCTAACACTATGACTTCCGTACCGTAATGGTTCACACGCTAGTGAACCACTCCGGAGGTTCTGGGTTCGTGGCAAACTGGATCCACAGCTTTACGAGTCTTCCGAAGCACTCTTTTCGGATAATCAGGTGATTCAAGCCTTCTTGTACAAGATAAAGTATGCTTCCCAATGGAATTTGAACCCACGACCTCCGGATCACAAGGCAAACGCCTTGACCACCGGCCCACGGAGGCAGTCATCTATGTTTACATGTATTTATCATATAATATAGTATCCCATAATACAATTTTAAACTTACTTTGGGCTTTTTATTTTTCATTTTAAACTCCTCATCAGATCTTTTTTAGTCTTCACTGCAGGAGCACTACCGTCTTTGTACTATTAGAGCAATACTATTAGAGTATTGGGCCTACACTCTCCACGCAGGCCAGACGGGTTAAAGAGATCAAATTGATCAAGCTTTATTTAGCTTGTGTTTCCTGAGGCGCCTTTTACGACATCCACGGGAAAACTTGGAGTGGTCCTATTCTACTCTGCCGGGAGGCACGGTCTAGCTTAATCTGTGTGATATTTTTATTTATATGTTCTTTCATCACCACCATCGGTAGATAATCTAGTATTTCTTTTGTCAGATGCAAAAGGTCCTACGTGGAAGCAGTTGGCGGACGTGATGAGTTCGCTGAAGGAGGTGGTGTCTGGCCTGATCCACTATCTGCAGCAGCAGGCCACGGGCCGCGACTCCAACCACAACCAGAAGCAGGACCGGCCAGAACCCTCCACCAGTACTTACTTATTGTATAATATATGTATTAAAACTATTATTAGTCAACTTTTAAATTTGACTTTAAATGATTGTCAAAAGCTAGACCACGCAGACAACGCCGGTTACATCAGCTAGTTTTCAATAAAATTCCCCCTTATTCATAATACGAATGTGTGCTAAACCTATTTTAGTTAAAATATATTTTGTCTTGTTCTTGCAATGTCAAATATTGAAAAAAATGATAGGGACAAAACGTATTTTAACTAGAAAACTTGTTAATTTTTATGAATAAAAGGGGCTAGACAAAACTCAAAAGTGTTACGCTTCCAGGTCAGCCTTCCCCTCAAACAGCGGCGACCACCCCCACCCACGCTAAATACAAGGTGTCGATGTGTCGCGACGCGGCCGCGCGCTCCTTCTGTCCTAGAGGCAACACTTGCACTTTTGCCCATTCCGAGGAGGAGCTTGAAAGGTAAGAGTAACACTGGACACTATCTTAAATTCAGATGTGAAGTCTTAAATACGGATATTCACTACTTCTTCAGCCGAATTTAGAAAAGGAGGAAGTTATCAATTATAATATATTTTTTTGTATGTATGTTACGCGATATCTTTTTTATCTATTTGAAAATATTTACTACCAAGTTGGTCCTATAATAATTTAGTAAAGACATGATGAAGAACTTTAGACATATGTAAGAAACTCCACAAAGAAAATGAAGTCGGTAGTTTTAAAACTAAAAGAAAAAAATATATAAAAATATATCAATCAAATTCTGATTGATCATTAAAAAACCGGCAATATAATATGAAATTAACTTCTGAATTCAAGACAGTGCGACGCTGGCGGAAAAAATAATAATTTTGTTCTCACTCTTTACGAAAGTGTAAATAGTTACTGTTATCTGATTTGTCGAGCTGCCTAAAGGCATCTGACATAGCTCAATGACTTGTCATCTAGTGACAGCAGTCATTATTACACGCTAGTGAACTTGTGTGCTGTGCAGGTTTCGTCGGAAGCAAGTGATGGTTGTTGAAATTGACCGTACATGAGTACAAACTCAAAGGTACAAGTCGCGCCTAGTGGGGATCGAACACGTGCCTTACAGACGCACAGCAAGTGCCTCAACCGCTTTAAAAAATCTGATAATAAAGATGATCTGACTTTATGAAACGCTAGTGGAGCGTTACGGAACGTAGAGAGAAGTGAAATTTAAAAGATGGATGGTGCAGTATGTCAGTTTTACAGTAAATTGATAGATAAACTCATTTATTTTCTGGTATAATGAGTTACAGCAGGCCTGTGTCCCCGTTTAGGTATCGAAAATGTACCTACAATATTACTATGCGTGCAGGCGGCCTTCCGGGTGGTAAATTCAGTTATACGACTCGTTTGTCCAGAGTAATAAGAATGAAATTGGCTTGCAATGGATGTCTAGGTATTTATACGAAAAGGTGCTGAGTTCTGACGTGAGCTAAATTAAACCATATCGCTAGTCACATTGAGTAAATATTTCTTTGAATTTCTTTGCTGAGTGAGACTTCTGTACGTTAGTATTTTTTATTCTGTGGTTATAACAGAAAATAAATGCAAGAAATAGGAAAAGCAGACACTATAAAAACGACTACTTGCACAATTTTAAATGTGTGTGCTACAGCAATACAAAAGGACACAGCTTAGTGGTAAATTACTAATTGATAAGCGAGTCACTCACGTAAAAAATCAGCTACTGGCCGACATGTTTCGACCTCATCCGGAGGTCGTCATCAGTTTATCTTTATAAGTAATGTCTGTGTCTCACGTTAGTGGCAAATTGCCCGGGAGCAATACACTAAGTATATGTATGTTTATATAAATAAATAGTGTGATAGAATGTTTTAAATACATATATATTATTATATATTGTATTGTTTTGTCAAGCATTTGGCTGAGGATCGGAAGACATGGAATATACTCCACCGACAAAAACATAGTTCTTAAATATGTTGATGATGATAATGGTGATGGCGATGGCACAATATTTATCGTACATCTAGGTCTGTGAGATGATAAATAAATAAAAAAACCCTGGAGATCCTTCAGTGACAGCAACAACCGGCGACGTGTTGATCTTTTGTATCTTAATCCTAACTAATATCCCATATTATATGTTATTTTGTCTCTAATTATCTAATTAATATTATGAAATTAAATTAATGCATACGGGAATTAACGCGAAAAGTACCTTTTTTTATTTATTTTGCTGACGTTTCGTTCGGGTTTCACCGAACGTGGTCCCAGCTTAACTGAAGCAGACGATGACGCCTACGCCTCCCCCTGCCCGGTGTGATCTTCGTCCACCGTCATATTGTTCATTTTCCAAGTACCGTCACACACTACACTCACAGTGTCCCTATTCATATCCATATTATAGTGTCAAGCTGGGACCACGTTCGGTGAAACCCGAACGAAACGTCAGCAAAATAAATAAATAAAGATACGTTTCGCGTTAATTCCCGTATGCATTAATTTAATAATAATGCAACGCGATAGTTTAAAAGTATTAAGGTGAAGATATAGGCAAATGGCCTTGAAGTGGCGCCCTCATTTGAAATAAATTGTTAACTCGTAAATGTGGAGATAATTTCCATATTGCTCTTCGTCATGCACTAGATAGCTCTTTCAATTATTTTATGAACCACCGTTGAAAGTATTTACATTAGTCCGTCTAGCTTTAAAACTTGCCTCCGCCAAAAATGGCCACGGCAAGTTTAAAAGCTAGACGGATCACCAATAATAGTTTCAACGGCAGTTCATAAAATAATTTAAAGGGCTATCTAGTGCATGACGAAGAGCAATATGGAAATTATCACCATATTTACGAGTTAACAATTTATTTCACACTTCAAGGTCATTTGCCTATATCTTCACCTTAATATTATAAATGCGAAAGTGATTTTTTTTGTTTGTTACCTATACACGCTTTATCTACTGAATATATCGTCTTGAAATTTTCCTTACACATAGTTAGGAGTCCTGAAAAGAACATAGGGCACCTTTCATCCCGGAAAAAAGGTACTGTTTCCTTAGGATTTGGGATACGCGAGCGAAGCCGCGGGTAAAAGCGTCTAATATATGGATGCGAATCCTTATAATTTTTAATTGACTGCAGAGTGTTGAGGAATGAAATTGACACATTTAGCATAACACTGAACGGATTTTCAATAGTACCAATTTTTACTTCGTACTCGTACATTCGAATGACTATTTTTCTTACAAGATCACGTACAACTTGTACTTAGTATATTTTTAATCTGTGGTACAACAAACCCGCTATACTTTACTACCTTTTTTATTAAAACGCTACGCATTTACGTTGTACTTTTAGATATATCAAATTGTAACGTTTACACTTTTTTATTTTGAAATAAAGAAATAGAATAGTCTCTTTTTATTTGTACATATTATGTGTTTGTCATCTTTTGTTTGTGTGTTCGTTTTTCGTGTGTGTAAAGGCATCACATCCCTATATATTTATTTATTTATCTGACTGCTTGACGTCTGCCATACAATGATGACAGCCGAGACCAACGCCACTTGTGGCCACCCATCAAAATGTGGACCATGCTCGGGGTTGTTTAACTTGCGAAGCTCTTACAATGCGTTCTCACACCGGGCTCCTCTGGTTTTTGTCTTCAATTTAGTTGAAAAGCAAAGCGAATACCTAAAATGCTTATGAATTTTTTTTTTGTGTTACGATTATTGGTTTGCAATGGATAAATGATTAAAACATCTAACACCAGTATTCAAATGAAAGGCACTGTATAGATATGTAGGGTGTATAGTCAAGGTGGTAGTTGACAGCCAATAACACTAACCCTCAATTAGGACCATATTGACGATATTGAAAACGCTGAGTTTTTCATAACATTGGACAAGTATTGTAGTTACATATGGAAGCAGCATGTAGATAAAGAAATTCAGCGCCTATTTCTTTTTTCTTTATATCATCATCATAATGTCTTTCTAGTCTCCACTGCAGGAGCACGACTCTCTGTACTGACAGAGCCGAACTTGGCCAGAGCAGCCAGAGGATTTGTCACACACTCTCCAGGCTGGCCAGATGAGTTGGTTTTTCTTTATATAATGTCTCTAATTACAGTGTGCCTCCCGGCACGGGCCTTAGTAACTTCCATTGGGCTCTGTCTAGTGATTCTCCTCTAGTTAGGACCAGCAGTCAGCCTGAGGTCGCCTTCCCGTCTTGTGATTTGTCTGCCTCTATTTCTTTTTCCATGTCATGGATACCACTCTTGTCATTGCTTTGCTCCATTTACCCCTCGTGTCGCGCATTATGTGGGCCACCCACCTCCATTTCTGCTGATCTGTTCGGGTTCGTAGATCCGTAGGTTTTGGTAAACAAATACATAAGGACAAATAACACTGATTGAGCTAGCCCCAAAGTAAGTTTAAACTTTTATTATGGAATGAATTATACTCAACGATACTATATTTTATAATAAATATATATATAGATAAACAGCCAAGACTCAGGAAAATTTGAAAAAGGCCATTTTTCAACTGGCCCTGGCTGGGGATCGAACCTAGAACCGTCACATTGGCGGACTAGCGTGTTGACCATTACATCACGGAGGTCGTCTTTGTCTGTCTAAAACCATATACGAGTACAGATCGTGCCGGACAGAGACTGCATGCATACGTATTGTACTGACTGACTTAAACAATATCTCTATTTCCTAGCGTTAGGATGGCACAGTAAGATCGGTGAATCGGGGTTCCGAGACGGTTAAGCGGCTTCACGGCAAGGACGTAAATTTTTGCTTGATCCAAGCATTTTGACCGTTTACAATGTTTGCTTGGCGCTTCAGTCAAGCATTTGCGTGCTTGCCCCATGCTAATGCGATTTTATATTTTAACTTGACGAGACGGCTTTATCAAACAGCTCAGTCGACCATGGAGGATTAATATCCTTTCGGGGTATGTTACGTCAAGTCTCGTCAAGTGTCCAAACGTCCAATAGTCAAAATGTCAACATCAAAAATATTAATATCATTGTCAAAATGCCTCTTGTTGAATCAAGCTGCGCAACAAGCTGCTTGAACATTCAAAACGAAATTACGTGCTTGCCGCCAAGCCGCTTGATCGTCTCGGAACCCTTTAGCAGGTAAAAAAATAATGTTACGTATTTATCGAACATCATTTTCATATTGCTTACTACGAGAAATTAAGTCGAAAAAGTCAAAAGTCCATCAATTAATCACATCATCAAACTTAGTAAATCACATCGTGCTACTATATGATATGAATCTCATAAAATATATTTGTTTTAACCTACCTATCTGATTAGACTTGTACATTAGAGTCTGGAATGTTTATTTATTTATTTCCGAGTAAAAACCTTTATTGTACATCATACATAATAAAATAACAAAGGTAATTTTACAAATGTTAATGTTCTCAAATCGCAATGTAGGTAGGCCGCAGCGTTTCACTTTCTCGTTTACGACTTTAATATGTGGTAAACAAATTCATTTTGAAGGTAGACGCTAAAAAGGACGCCATATTAAAGTCTATCTTTTGCAAGTAACGATCGTTCGTTCGATTATTCACTTCGTTTATTTATTTCCTCTCTTTATTTAGATACTTATTTCCAGTAGTGTATAATTTATAATAAGTTTGCTCTGTGTGTTATATATTGTAGTATATATTGAAAGGTGCAGATATTTAGATACGAGCGCGTACCAAAACACGTGTTATATTCCTTAGGTTACAAATATTCTGCTGCACTTATTTTCAAATATTTACTAAAAAAATACAACATGTACGGGTAAGTAAACAGATAGAACAATTTGTTTTGTAATAATTTGTAGATAGCTATGTGTAAATTCAGTGTTATTTTTGAACAAATGAAAGTCTGTCGAGGCCTGATCGGGAGCAACGACAAGGTAGAATGTAACGGCTTGTGCTTTTTTTCGTTGTTCATTGCAAAAGCCGATTAAGGAAATTGGACATTAAACTTTATGTGTGCACTAGTTTGTAGTTAAGTTCAATAAATAAGTTCATAAAATTGTCGTATTCAGAAGCGGAAAACTGCTTCTGAATACACTACGTCAATTTTATTTCACAATTTTGTCAGTGTGGGTAGAATTAGGTAAGGAGTCTACAAAACGCGTATTTAATTTTGTGTTTAACCAAAACGTTTGCAATAAAGATTCGATATTTCATTGAATTGCGCCACTAGAACAGCCAAAGTGATATATTTTGCAATTTCTTAAAGAGAGTTGACGTCAGGCAGGTCGTCGTCGTCGTTGCGGACTTTTAACGCTTTATCCAGGTGTAGCAACCTGATCCAAATTTAAACTCTTATCCAGGTGTAGCAACCTGATCCAACAACCTTCCGATTCACGAGTTTAACTTATAACTAGTGTTAATTTTTGTCTTGTTAGTCAACGATACAAAAATATCTTTTCATAATTTAGAAACGCATATTTTGCGAATTTTTTTCTTATCATTTTGCGAAGTTTTTCAATAAAATGTACCGAAGTTATTTATTGGTTATTTGTATCTTGTTATTTGTGGCGTCGACGAAAAGAGGCCTATGCTCAGCAGTGGGCGGAAGAAGGGCTGGGATGATGATGATGATTGTATCTTGCTTTTAGTCATATACAGTCAGTCCAGTTAGTAGAAATGGCAAATAGATATCGTTCAATTCCATAGTGGAGGCCCTGCGCCCTACTAACCGGGGAGAGTTCTCCGGTGCCCTATTAACCATGAAATGAAAATGAATATGTTAAAATAATATTTATTACAAATAAAGTAATAAATATTATTACTTTATATGTAATTAATTACAATTAATTAAAACAAATTTAGTTTATCATCATCAGATCGTATTCCCGATTTGACGAGGTTACTGGTCTTTACACAGAGCGAATGCCGTCTGACCTCCGCAACCCAAAAGGTAGACCAGAACCAAATATAGGATGGGTTTAAATACTCGATGGCGTACGGGACCCACAGCTTCACGTGCCTTCCTAAGCTCGGAACATCTCGAATAATCAGGTGATTGCCTGAGCGAGCGATAGCGGTGAGCCTGCAATATCCTAATCAGATTGGAAGGAAACAACTTTTCACAAAGTATGCTTCCCAGTGGGATATGAACTCACGACCTCCGGATCACAAAGCAAACGCCTTGACTACTGGGCCACGGAGGCAGTTATTTATTTGTATTGTACCCATTATTTCACCAATACTTTGTTCCATCTTCAACAGGTACAGACTGCCAAACACCAACCAAGGGGCCACGAATGGCAACTACTCGTACATCACAACGATGCCGGCGAACATGTCTATCCCGCCGCCGTCGCTGCCGCAGCTGCCGCTGCCGCCCCCGCCCATGTACCCGCGGTTCCCGATGCCGCAGCCGCAGCACCATCATATAGATAACTACAACGTGCCGCGTAAGTAATAAAAAACTTTATTTTTCTTTTTTATTGTTGGGTCTAAGTACTAATCAAGACAAATAATACCAAACTCGATGGGGTTGCGTTTACCTTAGTACTTACCTTATTTAAGCCTTTTTGATAGATATGCCAGTGCCGATTTGAAATGTGTTGTAACGCGAGTTATTTGCTACAGCAATGCCATCGATGCCGTCGCAGCCGCTGCCGGACATGTTGCCCACCCCTGAGTTCCCGCCGCCGGACACGGCGCATAACGTCGATGGGGTTCTTCCTGCTGCGTAAGTCATATACACAACCTTTTTTTGTAAAAAGATAACGTTATTTATGTTACTTTCTTTATAAAAACCCCATTACGTCGATGGAGTTCTTCCTGCTGCGTGAGTCATATACACAAGCTTTCCTTGTAAAAAGATAACGTTATTTATGTTACTTTCTTTATAAAAACCCCATTACATCGATCGGGTTCTTCCTGCTGCGTGAGTCATATACACAAGGTTTCTTTGTAAAAAGATAACGTTATTTATTTTACTTTCTTTATAAAAACCCCATTACGTCGATGGGGTACTTCCTGCTGCGTGAGTCATATACACAAGCTTTCTTTGTAAAAAGATAACGTTATTTATGTTACTTTCTTTATAAAAACCCCATTACGTCGATGGGGTTCTTCCTGCTGCGTGAGTCATATACACAAGCTTTCTTTGTAAAAAGATAACGTTATTTATGTTACTTTCTTTATAAAAACCCCATTACGTCGATTGGGTTCTTACTGCTGCGTGAGTCATATACACAAGCTTTCTTTGTAAAAAGATAACGTTATTTATGTTACTTTCTTGATAAAAACCCCATTACGTCGATGGGGTTCTTCCTGCTGCGTGAGTCATATACACAAGCTTTCTTTGTAAAAAGATAACGTTATTTAAAGCACTTTTTTATAAAAAGACCATAACATCGATGTCAGGTTCTTTCTGCTGTGTGAGTCTATGCACGAATTTACTTTTTAAACAACGAACAAAATGTCGTTTTTCGCTAAATGTTTTAAAACAAGTTGTTCAATATCACGGGCTGAACCGACTAGGAAATTGGACGGGCTGTTTGTATCCGCGGATTGGAAAGAGTTTTTTTTCTTTTAATTAAGTCCATTATACTGAACAACTTTTGTTCTACAACAAACCCAAAATGCCAAAAATTAAATTCGGATTTTCATACAAATTGACTCGATCAGCTGAACAGTTTGTATGAATATTCAAATATTTTTTTTAAGTTGTAGAATAAAAGTTGTTCAGTTTCATGGGCTGAGGTACCTTCTGAGAGGTTTTGCGTTATTTCATTAACACGTTGTATAAACACTATTTACGTGACTACTGTGATCTTCTTCTTGTATTGAAGAACTGCGCTTTTAAATACAAGATTGTATTTTATTATAATTTCTTAGGATCTCAGAAACGGCCCCAACTATTTCGATCAAATTTAGTATGCAGGGCTTTTGGGAGTGAAAAATCGATTAAGCTAGGTTTCATTTTTATAAAACCTCTTTTCGTCCGTCATCGAGCGAAGCTTGACCCAGTCATACTCCCAACTATAAAAGAGTAATCGGAAATAAGAAAAATCAACGAGGATTAATTAATATTCCAGAAACTACCCGTCATCAATGATCCACAACCCCATAAACATGAACCAGAACGGCATCATGATCCCAGTGCCAGAGCGGCCGTTCTACGGACGCTTCGGCAATATGTTGCCGGTTTCCGAGGAGTTGCCCAGCAACATTGGCTATCGAGAGTACCCGCCCCTGTACTCCGTGCAGAGCTTCCAAGTGGAAAACATGCCAATGCAGAACCTTTTCGTGCCCGTCAAGCACGAGCAGCAGCGGATCGCCAGCCCTTATCCCTTCGATGATGGTGAGCATATATTTGTTGTTTATTTTACTATATTAAGGGAATACATTAATTTAACGCGGCCCAGTGCTGCCCCCATTTGAAATAAATTATTTCAAAGAAAATGGAGATATCATTTAAAATTTTGTCTTTGTGAATCCCTAGATACCCTTCAAACTATTTTATAAACTACTGTTTGCAGTTTAAAGTGAGAACGTTAAGCTTTTCTTTGCATTTTTGCAGAAAACGGCACTTTTGGCAGAAATGCTAAGAAAAAATTAACATTCTCACTTTAAACTGTATACAGTTCTTCATAAAATAGTTTTAAGGGCTTCACAAAGACAAAATTTTATATGAAATCTCCGTTTCCTTTCAGATAATTTATTTCATATGGGGGCAGCACTGGACCCCGAAAAAATTATGTATCCCCTTAAAGGCCCATCTCCTATGCTGGTCTGGGAGAAAAGAAAACACTTAGAATGTACCAGCTGCTTTTCTTCTCGCGCAGATCGCAGAAGCCGATCGAGGTAAATGGGCGAAAATGCAAATCATGTTAATAGGCGAAGCGACTAGCAACCCATTACTATTTTATTTCATTGATTCCTTTTTCCACCTTCTCGCCCACCATCATGCTAAAAGTGGCCCTTAAGTCTCTGGGCTCTATCTAACCCATTAGGGAGAAAGACGTGATAGTGCATATTTCGTACGTTGAGCAACCCCTGGCGTGGTCTGCACTTGGATGGGTGACCTTTAGTGGCAACGAAATTCTCGAGGCACTTTAAGTTGGTCACGGCTGTTATCATGGTATGGCAGTCGTCTAGCTATGTCATATGCAGCAAGCTATGATTTTTAGCAGCTTAAAAATTTAACACCAGTGTAGGCCAACACCGGAACTACCTAGACTAGACTTATATTAAACGTGTGTATAAGTGGCCACTTAACACTTTCACGTCAAAAGTCAGCTACTGGCCGACAAGTTTCGACGCTTCGCTAAGATCAGTGAGGCTCGGGACGTCTTCGTGTGGGCGTCGCGAATCACATTCGCCCTGAGGAAGGCCTTCGTGTGACGTCGAAACATGTCGGCCAGTAGCTGACTTTTGACGTGAAGTTACCACTTTCTAGCATATAGTAATGTCTGGGTCTCACTTACGTTAGTTTTAACCAAAAAAATATAAGTCGTATTTAAATGTTGTGTTTTTTTCAGCGGTGCCCTCAGAAGACTACCTCCTGTCCGAGTACCGAATAAAGCCGAATTTCGTGTCCGTGGCGCCGGTGGACCGCAGGGCAGAGTGGCCGACTAATAATGATGTAAGTTGACTTGCTTTTAAACTATCGCCTTGCATCATTACTAAATTAATGCAAACGAGAATACCGTATTACCTCTTTCGCTCGAAAAAAAATAAAAATAAATATTGTAATACAAAAAAAAAAAACAGCGAAATATCGTCGAGAACGAACATAGGCCGGGGCCTTTGTTCGCTCTAGACCAGGGGTTCCCAACCTTTTTTTGTCTATTGCCCACTTTAAGAATAAATTATTTTTTAACGCCCCCCTTTTTAAACATACTTAAAAACCGCTAAGTACTTATAACTGATTATTGAAACGCAACTTTATAGTATTCGGACAGTTTGTGGGATTTTCAATAAATCCGAATTTAATATATTCCGCAGAGTATTGCCGTCTCTTCTTTTTTACTTCCGACATTGATTTGTTTTGAGAAATACGTAAGTGTTGAAATCAAGTACTGCTTATCTATTATGCGCGAAACCGCAAATGAAAAT
This sequence comes from Acrobasis repandana, assembly GCA_963576875.1. NCBI lineage: Eukaryota > Metazoa > Arthropoda > Insecta > Lepidoptera > Pyralidae > Acrobasis > Acrobasis repandana. The sequence goes on from OY756214.1 coordinate 7,059,368, forward strand.
AAATTTACGTCGTTTATATAGGATTGCATAAGCAGCACGCACCAACAGGAATAAGACAAACGTGCATAAACTCGTTTATCTCATTCGACGCCCAATCGTACTCGACAAGCAAGAACAAGTATTATAGAACCAGCCGATTGATACAGGAATGTACAAATCGGATTATTTAACAAAAACTCGTTAAAACATGATTGCCCGCGGTCTATTATATCGAACCGAGTTTGAACTATATCTTAATTAATATTAGTTGATATTCACAAGATGTAGTCGAGAGCTCAGTCGGTGTATAAGAGTCTTCCTAGCTAGGTAGATGAAATTATAAATCGACCCCAAAGCCCTACACAACGCCCCCTTTTTTTTCTGGGTCTCTTACCGCCCCCATTTAGGCCTGCAGCGCCCACAAGGGGGCGTTATCGCCCACGTTGGGAAAGTGGTTGTTTTATTATTCAGTTTTTTTGTGTTGTATTTATTTGTGTAATTTAGATTATACATTTTTTTGGTATAATTTTCATATAAAAAGGTGATTGTATAAAATAATTATAAGTATTTGAAATATAAATAAAAATTTACTTAAATGTTAGACAGAGACAAAATTAATCTAATGTTGTTGAATTTATTTTAGAATGTTTTTGAGTTTATATTCCTATTTGAACGGAAAAAGGTTATATTCTTGTTTGTTTAATTTCTTTATTGCACAAAAATTACATTTAAATATACATTATTTAATACAAAGGGAAAATGAAAAAGATTCTTATGATTGAATATTATTTCAGATATTCTCAATGAGGCACAATATACCGCATTGCTCGTCCACCTCCGATGATGTAAGTTGTTTATAAACAAAATATATGTTTAAAAAAAACTTCTGCTTATAGAGTCGAAAATGGCTAAAATTAGATTTGTTTAGGCCAAAATTTTGCTACAGTGACCGCCTTATGGGCGACATCACAATCAGATGATCTCATCTCGGCTAATGACAGATGAGTAAGTGTGGCCACACATTGGTCCACACTCGCATAATATTATACGCCATTCCGACTGGCTAAGAAGAAGAATTCAAGATTTTTAGAAACAGTTATATAATTTAGCGTTTTTCCCTGTATGTAAGGATTAATGTAAATTTCAGATGTTCAACGTGTCAAACGACCGGCTTGCGGTGGGCACTGACCGACTGATCACCATGACTGACCGTCTCTCGGTCAGAGCTGATGACGTAAGTCCCAAACCCTATAAGGCTTGAAACTACGGCAAGCGAACGCCCCGTACGTGTTCAGTCCGTCTTTGACAAACCCTTCGTGCAATAGACATAGCTGAAACCGTCTCAGGTCACGTGTCTCTGTCGGTCGTAAGGTTTGTGACAGACGGACTGAAACCGTCCGGGGCATCCGCTTGACTTAGTTTCAAGCCCAATAGCCACTCGGTTATTTTAAATTCAAGGAAGAGTATGCCTATTCCAGGCTTTCTATCTTGCCTTTGAGGAGATATTCACCTTTTACTTTAAACGAGCAATTCTTGTATATATGTTTGTTTGTTTAATTTTTTTATTGCACAAAAATTACATTTAAATGTACATTATTTAATACAAAGGGAAAAAGAAATGACTTGTCCAAAGGCGGACTTATCCCAAGAAGGGATCTGTTCCAGTCAACCCAGTCTTCAAAAGGTTACATATTTGGAATGGGTGGAGTGTCAATATAAATACAAAGAAATTTTGAAAATCCTAATACTAACTTAAAATCATAAAATCTAAAATACTAAAAAAACATAAAACAAATAAAAAAGATATGACATATTTATAAATATACATATATGTATACAAATACACATTGGAAGTCAACCTATATACGTTGTATACAAATACAACGTATAAAGGTTGACTTCCACGCCTTGCGGCCGATGCGTCTAATGCGGCCATAGGCATAGTATGCAAATGTATGGAGCCACTTCTGTGAATCCGCTAGTTTCCAAAAAGTCAAATCAGACACTTTTTTCCAAACGTCAAAACAAACATTTTCTATGCGATTTGTATGAAATATCGGACTGTGACGTCATAGATTAGCGCCCTTAATATCTGTTTTTCTGCATTAGTTAATCTAAAATCACGTTCAAAATGGATGTGATCAATGACAAGTGACATTTTTTTGTGACGTTTTATTCTCTTAACAATACCAAATAATTTATTTTTGACCCAGGAAACTACCCAATTGCGTCTGTTGTTTTAATATCATTATACTATAGTGATCTAGTATAGCCCGTGTTTCGATTGATTATGCATATAATGAGGATCTCGGAAACCGCACCACCGATTTAGATAAAATTTTGTATGTAGGGGATTACTGTTCTGTTTCTTTTTTGGAGAACCGCTTTTTCTGCGCGTTACTCATCGAGCAATGTATTTATAATGTATGGTTTCTCAGCAGGAGCTGGAGAAAGAGTTGCAAGCGTTAGAGCGTCGAATCGACACGGAGTTCAAAAGCACCGACTAGATCGCAACCTCGACGTAAGGCCGCCTCCCAATCGGGCCGGTGTCAGCCTCTGGCGGCTAACGGCGAGGCGCTTGAGACCTCGCAGCGATTGTGTTAACTGAGTGAGTGCGACTGCTTCGGAATAAGACTGGGCCGGTAACGCCGGTGGCAATACCAAAGTAGAACGGTGCGGGGCGCGGGCTGTGTTCCAGTGGAGATGTGATCGCGTCAGACGACGATCTGAGCTCAAAACATTTGAATTTATCTTTATATTTACTTCCAACAAAAATTATGTTTATAACAACCTTTTTCTTTTTTTGTTTTTATGAGATTTTTGTTATTGAAACGTACTTTGTAAAAGTAATTATTGCTGCTCGAAGCTTGATCTTAATATGGCGCAATTTGTTGGGGTGTGCCTACATTGTCTCGGTCTGTTCGTGTAAATTTATTAGGTGATGACAGGCAGACAAATCAACGGCAATCTAGCTGCAATTATTTATACTGCGATTTTTTCATTCTGATGGTGTCAAATTTATATTGTATATAAAGTATTGAATGCATTAGCTTTGATTATGAAAAATTATGTTTAACTTCTAGTGCACTTAAGTTTGCTATGAAGAAAGCTTTATATTTTCTACGATGTGAATTGGCCATAGGCCGCATATTACATTGACTAGATCAAAATTTATTTATTGCTATTTATCTCAAATTCCTTACTAAATCGGTAGTGAAGAGAATATATCATTTTTGTACTTATATTAATAAGATGTTTGTAAATAGATAATGAGAAGATTTAGTTATTTACAACTGTGAATATTAGTCTGGGCACTCTAGCATGTCAAGTTATTAACGAGAGTGGCGCAGTTTGATGCACTGAAATCATAAATTATTATTTTTTTTAATTGGAAGCCAGATCGTCACATAATATATGGTCGAAGGAAAGAAAGGATTGTTGATTTCACAGATTTAACACTAGCATGACGTTTAAACCTCGACAAATACTGCCCTGTTAGTATAGTTAATTTTAGAACAAGGCCTAATAGGTAGCTGGCTCATACGTTTTGGGGTCTGTTGCTAGCCTATAAACAGAAAAATATAGAAAGCATAGACATTGAATAAATAGCGAATGTTTTCCATTTTAAATTTTACGTTGATAAAACTCCAGAATCTATGATAAAAATATAGCGTATAGAAGTATAGTGTCGGTAGATAATCTCGAAAAAATATAGAAACAGGTCCCAAAGCTTTCTTTACATTTTTCCTCGTGAAGTTTTCAGCTCTTGTCGCCGATTCTGTACACAAAAAAAAAATATATCGCACATGCTTGTGATATAATTTTTTTTTAGTGTACAGAATTATCTCACGATGGGAAGTGAAGTTTTCCGTTTCATTGTTATCATCGTATTACATGCAGAATTTCGAAAATACGGATTATTATAAGCCTTTTTACGGGCGTGTTGATCCTTGATCCGATTGAACTTTCGGGTCAGCATGTACTGCCGAAGTAGTGAGACGCTAAAACACTACCCGTTGTGAGATGACCATTTGGATATTGCCCTTTCTGGGTCAGTTTCACTCAAGTCGACATTTTATTATTTACTTTAACGTAATAATGAAGTCCGAGGTCCACACACTTACCATATATTTTATATACTTTTTTTTGTTTTTATATATTCGTATCTAAATCCGTTATTTAAACAGATTAAGATTTTTTTTATTTTTTATTTCATTCAATGCTTATGCTATCCACTATCAGCATCGCCATAGATAGAGTTTGACAAAATATACTGCAACTATTTTAAGGGTGAATTCCGTCCATGATACTGAATAACTTTCTCTAAGGAAGAGGAGGCTAATTTCAAAACCAACTAAAACACATTTTCACGAAAACTGATATAACACCGTCAAAATATTTTCGAGAAGCAAAACCCGCTTAAATCTTTAAAAAACGAGTTACAAAATCTGTGTTCGTTGCAAACTCCGCTATCTGCAAATCCGCTAAAAATACGAGGACCAATCACATCACAGCATTTTAGTCACGTGACATGTCGAACTGTATGGCGGTTACAGCTAAAACAGTGAAAGTGTTGTCATAAATTTTAATCAAAATAAATAATCCGCAAGGAGGCAGACGTCGGGCCGGCGGGCAGTCGTCAAATTTACAGCCAAATCGTTTAAACTATTTTGGCTATTTCTTTTTGATTTTGCATGGTCTTCGGCATCCTTGGGTGACCATTAACATGCCTATTGTATTTGGAGAAGGAAAAGCGGGCAAGTGCACCCCTACATACATATGCAATTATACGTGTAGAATTTTAAGGGTATGTATTTTCAATTTACAATTAAATCAATATAATGTCGATTTGAGTTTAACTCGGAGCTTACTAGGGCGACCGTTTGTTTAAACGCTTAAATAGATAGACATACATGAATTTTATTTAGAACTAATTATTTTCTTAAAATTCTAAATAAAATAGGAATTAGATGGCTTTACATGACTGAATATGAACCTGTTTTATTGTTTTGTTTATACAGCGGTCTTAAAAGTTTGCTCGATACTTTAGAGTAAAATATACTTGTACCTATTTATGTACATAACATATTATATTTATTGACTTTGCTGGTACGTTACTATTTCAAGAGCTGTTAGGCTGTACACTAACATTGTGTCAAAAATTTTTAGGAATGCCAAACTGATTACCCTTTTTTATTATTATTAACAATGAAGTTCTACTTATTTCTATTAAACGATTTTTCTCTGGCACTAAACCAGAGCTTAGAATACCGTTAAAAATCTGGTAACGTTAATTCTGTCAAACGGCGTTAACGTTATTAGCAACGATAACGTTATGCTGGGTAACGTTTTTTTCCAACCATTTACCGATAAACTCAGATAACGTTACCAAAAATATTAACGGTAAAAGGTATTGTTAAGACTGTATTTCTTTTCGATATTTGACAGAATAAATTGATGAGAGTTTGTCTAGTAGGCTACTAGAGGAGCTACACGGATGTCGTGATAGTCTGTGCTACCTCGGGTTCGATTCCCAGCGCAATGTAATACACTTGTATAATATTTATATAATATTTTACAAGTATTGAAAACAATATCGTTACTTATATCGTTAATTGATAACGTTATTACGAGTATAACGTTTTTATCTGTATTATCGATACCGCTTATAACGTTACAAGTAATACTTGTATGAAAATAACGTTATTTAACGTTACTTTTAGTGTGAATTTGGTATCGTTAACAAGCCCTGCACTAAACACATTTTTTACATATTTGTTGAATTACTAGCCACACTCAAGGAATATGACAACGACAACCACTATAATTGCTCCTATTGTTAAGTTTGGTATTTGTAAGCTCACTTTTAAAACATCTCTCAAATCTTTGCAGCTTATTCTGATATTCTGTTTTTTTATACATTTTGATCAGCTTATCGCAAAATTTGAACAAGAGTAAATTTATTAATTTTTTTCTCAGATTTAAATAATAAATTTCAAAATTATGAAAACTTGTGAGTTTTTATATAGTTTAGTAGTTATGGTTAATATGACTTTAGATATGGGCAGTAGTAGTGGTGTTCCTGTGTATATTGTATTAGCTAAATGTGCAGTCGTCAAATGTAATGTCGAGTCAGTCTGTTAATGAAGCCAGTGTAAAGACGTAGAAAAAATACTTCGTCATTTATCTGAAAAATAATGGTGTTCGGTCGACCGGACAGTAAAATTTTTATGGGAATGCAATTTTTTTTCGAGATCCAATGCTAGATTAGCCCCATAGAAAATCTGTTCAAAATTGGTGAGTTGGCCCTTTAAGTATATGCCGACCGTACATTTACGCCGGTTATAAAGCTTGAGTATTCATTATCTACTTATACCATTATTTATTTAATAACTACTATACTATACTACTATACTATAACTGTTTACATAAAGTGTATACAAAAAAAATACTTAAATGTGTTTAAAGTTAAAAGTAGGTGTGTCCTCTTAGCTTTCAGTGCATTTTGTCACTTCCTGTCGGACTACTAAAATCACGTGGACACCCTATATGTTTTATGTCAGTATGTATGTATGTAATACGTTATTTTTTTAAATTGTTTGTGTTGTATATGGCACGACCAATTTAGATGAACTGAATTTAATCAGTTTTTTTTATATACCTCTTAATTTAGTTCTTTACAATCTCGAAAATATTATCTGGTATTTTTTATAGATAAGGCTTGTTCCACCGCTATAGGGAAAGCGTGGCCAAATTTGAAGAATAATACGTTCTGTGCGGTCCATATCCAAAAGCGATGACATAACTATGTCATGTCGATCGTCTTTTATTTATTAGTATTCAATGCAAATTAGTACTTTGCCTAAATTTCAAAATAAACATTGCAAAATCACATCATAAAGAGTTATTGTGATCACTAAAAGCAACTTTTTTGTGTAAAAATTTATTTCAAACTATTTAGAAAAGTATCCTATTGGTAAAATCCCCAATTTTCACGGTATTGCGCCGCAAGTTACCACGGCACCACGCTATTTAACAGTTCTACAGTTTTTGTGACCTCTATTACTGTACATATGCAAATTAATCAGTACTGTAAGTACTGTATGCTCGACTTTATTAATATCGATGAAACAAGCCTTAATTGTTTTTTAATTCTAATCCTTGTAACAAAAAAATATTGTACTCGGTTTACTTAGTACAATGTTTTATTAATGTGGAACCTTGGAAGTGTTTGACTAGGTACTTGCCCGAAACTCAATGAAAAATCGTAAACTACTTCCAAGATACCATCGACTATTCTGTTAAAATATTCTCCCTATATATATTTGTATACTACGTTAGTGTGAACAAAGGGGTATAATGTACATCGCTCTCCTCTTTACGAAATTAAATACCTAACTAACGTTATGAATTGTATCGAACAGATTTCTCATGATTTCGAGATATGTACTGTAGTAGTACAGAAGTTGTTAGTACAGATGAGTAAATTAATTCCTATTTCAGCATGATACTCCGTTCATGACTAACATTGTATATGTGTATTCCGCGTTCACAATATGAGCGTTAGATAATGTTGGACATAGATTTATTAGGACATTAGTAACAAACTGGCAAAGCTCGCTTTTTAATATAATGCTAGTGTCTAGTGTAGTATGTAACAGAATCGATGTGTTAAGGCTGGTGATATTTATTCTCTATGGCCGCATTCAGTTAGATGTTCGGTAAATGGTGCTTATACCTTCATGTATAGACGCTGGTGTAAGAATGTTTTTCGGCTTCTATAGGATTCGGAGAATAAGCACGACTGCCATTTGTCTAGCTGAGTGCGGCCCATCTCTAGACGAGATATGTAATATAGATAAGCTGAGAGATACAACTCAACGCCCTGTAAATATCTAGTTACGTTATTATTTATCTGTACAGTGATCTCGGCCTGTCCCTCGACGGTCTATTCCACTGGATCTTCCCTGCATAATACAGTCTATAAAACAGTAATTTTCAATTGAACGTCATTAAAACTCATGCAAAAAGTAATTTTTACGGTACTTTTGTTGTTTTTTACGGATTTTGTCAGCCATATACCAATATAAAAAATACAGAAATTTAAACCAGGCATCGTAAAGACGTGCATGAAAGTATATTTTCTTTCACACGTTCTCCCGTTTGTTCAAATATGAAAGTGGCAGCCATCAGTGATCCGATTTATAGGATTGCCGTAAGACGTACCTTTGCAGAGTCGTACTTTTTGTTGTGTACTTATCCCAAGTCTTTCCATGAGCCGTAAAAACGTCGCTTCCTTTTGAAACAAGATGACTGAAAACATTTGTCTGCCTACTTGATGTGTTTTAAAGCCCTTGTAAAACTTGTGCGTGTGTGCGGTATCTTTTGTACCTACATTTGATTCGTGATCTTTGTGGAATTGACACAATTCACATGATGTTAAGACTTTTATACTTTCATGGCTACAAATAATGTTTTAGTTTTTTGACAAAAATGTTATCTACCTCACGCTAGCTTGTTACATTTATTTTGAACGAAAAGAAAGTAGTCACATCTTGGCAGCCATCTATAAAAAAAATAATAAGTATTTTTTTAACTTGTGCTTTTTCAATATAACATAAAATGTGCGTGAAAGTAAATAGCGAAAATATAGAAACGCAGCAATAGATACAAAACTATAAAACAAAATGACAATAATACGCAATATCTCCATATATGTCTTATGACTATGAGTTTACTTTGCCTCATTCTTACGAAAATAGGCTAATACTGTCTTTTATTAAAGTCTAGGAATATCCAGTTTAAACTAGACATGACTAACATCACGTGCAATATTTGTGATTGGTTACAATCTGTCAGTATGCAGTTATAGGCTTTGTTGCATTTACATAAGATAGATTCTCTCACGACAGATTGCGACTTTTACGACACTCAGTTGGAGTAATTTTCTTTTGTATAGTAAAAACCAATTTTATTTTGGTGTATTTTTTTTCCTAGGAAAAGTCATATTTATATTCAGGGTCTGTTTAAAGACTCGATGACTTTATTATGTGATCTTACGTGCAATGCGACTGATGTAAGTCATTAAGTTTAATTTGAGGACATTTTTCATTGCTCAGTTCAAATGTCTGCACTGCGCATCTACTCGGATTAAGTTCAAAGTAAACGCATACAAGTACAACATACATATACATTATACATCTTTGTTAAAACTGACATGATCGGTTTGTTTTTATGTCGATGGCAAGTCAACTAATATATTATAGAGATTTGTATTTGTTTCGAATGGTTTACTTTGACATTAGTCTGATTTGCGTCCCGGTGTGCAGTGTACCAAGACCACGACTAGTCTAATGTTATGGATAGTTACGATCATTCTACGTATATAATCATTTTGATATAGTATGAGTACCTACCATGTAAATATTTTTGATATTGTTTCTAAAGCTACAATTGTACAATACGATATAAGTGCATTATAGTGGTTATAACACACGAGGCGAAATTTTAGCTCGAGCCGAAGGCGAGGGCGTAATAGAGCCGAGTGTATTAAACCAATATACGCACGTATATCGTACGACGTTTTTTATATGAATGAATATATTTTCATTGAGTTAGTATCCCATAACACAAGTTTAAAAACTCACTTTGGGGCTAGTTCAATCCGTGTGATATGTCCCTATATATTTATTTATTAACTTTGTTTGATTACAACTGATAAATTTAAGAACTAGTCCCTGAATATATATAACGTCTAACAAAATATACTGACACTATTTTAAGGGTAAATTCAGTCCATGATAATGAACAACTTTTCCCAAGGAATATATATCGAAAAATGAAAAATATTTTTTCTTTTCATACAAATTCGGATCAGCTGATCGGTCAACTCGTATTCGAGACCAATTATTTTTCATATTTCGATATCAGTATGTTCCTTGGGAAAAGTTCGCGTATCGAATCATAACATTAGACTTTGTTAGAACGGTTTAACTAGAAAAATTATAAATTAAATTACATGTTTATCTTTGTGCCTATTTATTTTAGGATAAGTTTTGGTCATTGGAGCAGTAACATAGTTATTCTGCCATTGGTTTTACATGTCTCGTTTACCTCTTACGCATTATATACTATAACTTTTTACTCAATCTGGTGTTATATATATATTTATATATATTAATGATATATATTTTGTATCATTGAGTTAGTATCCTATAATATAAGTTTATACCTACTTTGGGGCTAGCTTAATCAGTGTGAATTGTCAGTATATATTTATTTATTTAAAAGAGGCCACAAGAAGGCTCGTACAGAGGTGCAGTGTCGCGGCCAGTGCTCGTTGGTCATTTACATAAAATATTAATATATACTCGCTTAGGTTTTGGACATAAGATTTCCAAGCCATATTCAGTGGCATACTAAGAAAATATGATACTAATTAATTTCTTTTTATTGGCATATAATGCGTAAGATGTTTGTACCAAGGTTTAAGTTTCTTCGTATTTTATGTGCATACCTAATATGTTCTAACCTGCAGTCCGCTCTATTAACTTAGAGGCTATCTATGTATTAAAATATATAACACAGGCTGACGTATTGTACTATCGTTTCGTGACTTGCAAATGAATAACTGCAGACGGACTAGGTACCTACTTCGTAACGTTGAAAATTGTAAAAACTAAGTTTTTGAGCAAATTATAAATTGTACTGTGTATATAGGTAATATATTACAGTAATTGTACTTTTTATAAGTTTCTCGTATACCTCATTTATGCTATCAAATAGATGCAAAAGTTGTAAAAATGCGTCAACTTTAATTCTACGTTGCCCATACATTACATAATTCTCATGGGATAAATTCATCGTCTCGACTTGATTTACTTTTCTTATTACTGCTGTAAGAATTTTATCAGGATGAACGCAACTACTTAAATTATTCTTAACGCAAATCATGTATCATAATGGTAGTATTGTTGTCTTGGTTACTTGTTTCACCGCTGCTTTATACACGGTTTTCTCGTCCAGGTGATTCGCTTTGTCGGGGAAACTGAGAGAGACGGGTATAAATAGATAGATTAAATCACACTGATTAAGCTAGCCCCAATGTAAGTTTAAACTTGTGTTATGTGGGATACTAACTCAACGATACTATATTTTATAATAAATACATACATAGATAAACACCCAAGACCCAGGACAATATGAAAAAGGTCATTTTCCAACTTGCCCTGGCTGAAGATCGAACCCAGTACCTCCGGATTGTCGAACTGGCGTATTGACCATTACACCACGGAGGTCGTCAACACAATATACGTCAGACGACAGTTTAAACGAATGAAAATAAATAAAGCTATACATATCCACCTTTTTCTTAGTTGGTTGTTAAAATTCCACACAGCTTCGATCACCTTTGGTGGAGCCTTGCCCTGTTGCCGGATCAACGTCGCATGCACGTTTTTGCGTCTGTCACCCATCTCCCTGCATTTCAAAGCAGAATCTCCTTTTGCGTTAATCATTCCGGAAATTCGAAGCAGCGTTGAAATAATATTTTTTTAGTAAATTTAAAATCGTGTATATTTTATTTAACAAGTGTTCGCAATGAATTGTTGTTTGATATTTAAAAAGATGTTTATTTTGTTTTGTTTAAGTTGTGATCCTAATAATGTACATCATACACCGAGCCCGTGCCCTTGGCGTCGAGTCTGCTATTTGTATTGCGCGAATATGACCAACTATAATAGTGCCGCTGCGTTAAATCAATTAAACCCAGATCCTCACTAGTGTGATAGATGTATTACCATTGAGCGACATTATGCGGTCATAATTGTGCAATGTACATAGCACACTAGAGGCTCTGAAGGGCTGAGGGGCCCGGCTGCGTCGGGTTGGCTCTTTCAGTTTTATTTTTATACTTGTATTGGAGGCGTATGGCCCCCGATTGTAACTTGGTCGTTGCATTTGTTTAAGAATGCATAATTTTCCTTTGGTATAATAAATATGTATAGTCGATAGATGTTACTGTAGTTATGTGTAAACCTATATATAGAACTATATTATCGAGAAACTAAGTTCGTGATGTGATTTTTAAGAAGTCAGTACAAGTAATTTGAATTTTTCAAAGAAAACCATGTAACCCTTGCTTAGTCGTTGGGATGTATTTTATATAACTAATGTGTGATTTCGCGGGTCTGTTTGCGTCAGTGCCACGATCCGCGACTAGATCTAGACGTAGTTTCGTTTTGAATGGACAGGCTGAAGCCTAGTTAGAATGCATTTTCCTACGCGTTACTTTATTTGTTGCTTAAATAGTTTTGTTTACTACTTGATTGATTATTCTTTTACGAAATAAAAATGTTTGTGGTAAAACGCTTTTAATTTTTTGTTATTCATTTTACCTTGTGATCGTTATTTTTGATTCAACATCGCCATCGCCTGATTTCTTGTACACTATCACATTAGCGGCAACGTGTGCGCATCACGTCAGTGTGAGACCTTCATTTTTAATACCATGCTACCTATTTCCACGAAAAATCAAATTATGATTTATGGTAGGTAACATTTCTGTTAAAACTCCCTAAGTTTCGCTATAATGACTAAATTGTAATCCCCTAATCGCGACATTCCAAAGAAGCTAATTATCCGAATGGGTCACAAACCGAATGAATCATTGGTGACTCACCCACGCCATTGTTATGATATATCACCCCATTTTTGTAGAGCCCCCTTCTGAACTATTGACATACTTCCATAAGTACCTATGTCGAACATACTGTAGGTACATTATTTATACTTAAAAATCTTTACATAAAATGCCTACTTGCACTACCTACTAATATAAAAAAATTGCATCCCATACAAACTGCAGCAGTAAAAGTATTTAGATAGGTATACATGGTTACTTTTAAAACACCGGCAACATTTTTGGAGCAAGTTCAGTCCATGATACTGAACAACTTTCCATAAAAACAATAATCAAAAAACGAAAAAAATTTTCGTCTTCCCATACAAATCTGCGCTCAGCCAAATGGATTTTGTGCGGGAGGACGAAATTTTTTTATACAAAATATAAAACGTTTCCGGTGTTTAAAATGTTACCCTGCATTTGGGGAAATTTATTTAGTAAGACATGGTAAGCCTGAACTGGTCCTTAAATATTTAAACTTAATTAAAAAGGACTAAGAGTGCATATTTTTTGTTAAATACTACCTTCTTGGACTTTACGTTTACATGTTTGTTTGTCCGAATAATAACCAGATACTACGTAATTTTATAGGACTTCCTTACCTTTTTATTTTGCAAGTGGCCCAACACTGGATCTTTTATCTGGATTTTTCTAGCTGCCTTCTTTGTGTCGATAACTGAATACATTTTAAGTTAGATTCATCCCGACTAGAAGGAGGTTACAGCAACAGCATTTTCTTTGCACTACAGTAAGTCGACCATTAAGCATGTAGCAAGTGACAAGATATCGTATACCTAGAGAGAAGGTGTCAAATCGTCTGCCGTGATTGGCCACACCGACATTGGGGAATGATTTGATTAACTAAGCAAAAGGCATTTAACGTAAATTGACACAGCATCGTTAGATGGCAGTCCATTCAACGATAGTAGCTGAGCCCTACGGCTTAACGTGCCTTCCGAAGCATGGAGGAGCTCGAGCTCTAAATGCAGCTCATGACTTATCAATGTAGAGGTAGGTAAGTGTGAACCAAGGTAAAAATGTATGAACATAAAATACCATTAGTTTGAAATCAATAAAAGTATCCCGATGTTTATGTTTCACAAACAAACGTGTAGGTAAAGAATATTAATGAGAACTTTACTGCAAAAACTTCGAGCATGACGCGTCGCGTGTCTGTGGACGCGGCCTAACAGCTTATAGTAATGTCTATCGCTGACTGCTACCTACCCCCCTTTGCCACTATACAATTAATGAATGATTGAATAACTCTTTATTGCACCTAAAAAATAAAGAAAAAATTAACAAAATACAAATTGTAAATATATATACTAGCATATATCAATACACTACACGTATAGGTATTCTATAATATACTTACACATAAAAACTACATATTTATAATACAATATATCTACTTATATAGGTATAATAAATATAGTATACATATATATATATATACAATCACGTTGCAAAGTAAGAAAGTTCGTTACAGAACTTTTTAACCTTTATTTTGTTGTTTGTTTTACGTGTGTGTAAACGACCATCACTGGTGTCAGACTTTTTAAGCTGCCTTATGGCGTTGTAGGTCCAGAGCTCACAATATTATGAGTGTTTTTAAAAATTGTTGTAATTAAACGACTACTTTACACTACATACACACAATATCCAAAACACGATTAAGCATTTTTGGCTCGATAGAAAAAAATCTGAAAAGTATTTTATACAATCACATTTTTATATGAAAATTATGCAAAAAACGGATAGGTAATCTAAATTACGAGTAAAATTCGCTACAAAAAAATATATAATACAAAAAAAAATGAGTATGTAGAAATAAATTGCAGAAAATAAATCTACCCTTATAAGCACTGCCCTAAGGCACTACATAAGTGTAATTTCAAGTTTTTATTCAGACCAAAGAGGGTTCAAGTAAGTAGAAGTTGATTCAAACGCATAAATAAACTGAGCGCGTGTCGAAGAGACTGCGCCGCCGTCCCCTTCGTAAAAAGAAATTTAAAAATGCCGACAACGACTCCTAATTGTAATTGCACGAATGCATTTAATGAAAAGGGGTTGTAATAAACTACATATATGCATACAGTAGGGACGTGTTTGTGTATAAGATTATAAACTGGCAAAATATAACTATATACATTATCCATGATGGTTTTTCCTAAGGTTATGATACGCTGTTCCTTGTTTACTAATATTACATTTAAGAGGCTCTTGTTGGTGTCATTTTATGGAAAAACATGAAAACAATGAAGATTTTTGGCGGAGATAAATACATATGGACAAATCACACGGATTGAGCTAGCCCCAAAGTAATTTTTAAACTTGAGTTATGGGATATTAACTCAAAAATGTAACTATATATTTTATGATAAATACATGTATAGATAAACTAAGACCCAGGACAAATTTAAAAAGGCCATTTTCTAACTTGCCCTGGCTGGGGATTGAATCTAGAACCTCCAGATTAGCTTAAGCATTACGCCACGGCGGTCGTCATTATTATGAGATAATGGAGTGGTTTGCCATTGACTCCACACACTATAGTAAACTTAATGGTCACTAGTGTCCAGGTGGGCCTCGTCTCCAAAACAATTAGGCCTCAAATTACAGTAAAAACTCTTTACCTATAGATTACAGAAAAACCCATAAGAAGTACGGAACCTTCTTCACGCGGGTTTAACTCGCACTTGACCAGTTTTTTGTTATTACTCATTAGAGATCGAACTCGTTTATGTCTTTTATTTGACATGGCTTAACACCATTTCTCTGTTTTGCCTTTGGTTGCCTTATCCGGGAAGAATATTCCTCAACGAGTGTTTTACATTACTAAAGTTGTTCTGTTCAGATTCTTCAGTTAGTAACAGTCTTACAGTTTATTTGCAAAATGCATTTCGTTTGCTTAAAAATAAGATTACAAATAAGTAAAGAAAAATGTAAGGCTACGCTGTCACCGAGTGGTACTTATTCGTGACGTTTCGACGTTATCAAACGGATCACGACGCGGGAAAGGAATAGAATGGAGAAGACAAAAGGAGACTAATGCCCTGTTGGTCATTACATTGAGAGCTTACAATGACGATGAAAAAAATGGTCAAGTCCTGTTCGTTAGCCTAGAAAGCTAAGTTAACTTTAGACGTACTTACATTTTGAGTTCCTTAATTTTCTTCTTCTTTCTTTGGGAATATGATATTTATGTAGACATCCCCGTGTGGTTCCGGTCAGGATGGGACAACTCCGTCTCGTCCTGTGGATGGCGTAAGAAGAGACTAAAGGACTAAGCACAAACTTGTGTTACAATTGCATTCCCAAGGAGGGTTTAACGTTGGGCGGCGGCTGGTTTTAAAACTTTTCGCACAAATACATTTCCAAAGAGGATTGACGTAAATTGCCGGTCGTAAAACTTTAGCCAAACATTAAGAATTCCCGTTTCGTAGCCAGCTTTGAATTGGGATTATTTTTCCCATTTGAAAGCCAGCTACCAAATCCAGCTACGAGATGGGACTAAAGAATTCCCGTTTAATAGCCAGCTTCGAATTGCATTATTTGTCCCATTTGGAAGCCAGCTACCAAATCCGGCTACGAGATGGGACTAAAGAATTCCTGTTTCGTAGCCAGCTTCGAATCGGGATTATTTCTCCCATTTGGAAGCCAGCTACCAAATCTGGCTACGAGATGGGACTAAACGAATCCTTTGAACTGTTCCGGCCATTTCTTCTCCACTTCGTAAGGTCTTGACACAGAATAAACTAGTTAGATACTAACTCTAGAAAGTCAGATAAAAATAATTCACACCCTCATACTTTGGTCACACATACCACAAATAAAATAAATAAAACACGCAATGTATGCTAACATATTCACATCACTCTACCTTGTCATACAATCCTGTTAGTTCAATTTAACCCTGTTGAAGTTAAAGGGAACCACCCTAATGGTCCGTAGCCCGTAGCTATTTTAAAAAGGTCCCTCGGCACAGTCGTTTTGTTTTAAATCAGGGATCATTCGCCGTAGACATATCATGTCAAATTAATGTAGGAATAAGGTCCTAAGAACAGTTTAACAATTTTGAATTCTAATGCAGCTATATGTTAAGGTATATTGTTTAAGACTGTGCTATTGTAAGGACTTTAAGACTTTTTCTGTAAGAAGACACTCCAAGTTTGGACGAGGCTAACATAGATAAGACTTTTTTTCAATTTTATAACAGAGCAAAAAGAGTTTGCTTGAAAAATAGCACTGCTGTACGGCTTTTTAACATGTAGGTATGAAATAATCTTATCTTTAACCGTTTCCGTGCCCTACTGCTGGGCCACAACCTCCCCTCCTTCCTTTCACAATTCGCAGAACTTTAATTTATTTATAATTTGTAACCGATTACAAAAAAATTACGAATGTAGATGTAGCTATATGAAATATTTAAGCTCTTTGCACTTTGTAAGTGGTACCTAATAAATAAATTGGTAAGTAGATTATTGAACTAAATATTTTATTAAGATATAAATAATTAGGTACAATTTAATTTACCTAATTATTATAAACTAAACCTATCCTCCTTTTTCAAACATACGACATTTGCTCAGTAATTAGATTTAAAAAGTATTTAGTTAAGGACTGTAAATAGTTTGTGTAATCGTACTTATTGTGTAATTCCTCCTTATCTATTTATTATTTACCCCAAGGGGCCTAATTTCCTGCAAAACGTTGCTAAGAACCACCTGAAGTATTAAAAGAAAGCGTCGAAATCTACGAATGCATCACAGAGTCCCAAAAACATTATCGAGTAACCCTAAAGAGGTAAACAAACTAGGGTTTAGGGTATTATAAGCTTTGAGTCGCATCACATAATAGTACTCACTTACAGAAGTCTCACTCAGACAAGAAATACAAAGAAATATCTACTCAATGTGGTTAGCGATATAGTTTGATTTTGCTCACGTCAGAACTCAGCACTTTTCGTTTAGATACCTAGACATCCATTGCAGGCCAATTTCATTCTTATAACTCTGGACAAACGATTTGTATCACTGAATTTACCACTGCGAGTGGTCGCCGCGCTCTTACTAACAATGTACCTAGGTTAGGTATATTTTCAATACCTAAACGGGAAGTAACACAGGCATGGTCGTATAGAAGACTCAAAGCGTACGTTCATCGTCATGGTGGGAGTGAAAATTGAGATTGAAGAAGGTAACAAGTCACATGCGTAGTTAAAATAACACTTACTCGTATCAGGTGAAATAACTAAGTGGACAAAGGTATGTCAAAGTTTACATCCATGCTAATATATCCCAATACAACCCCGTACCTGGTGTCCTGGGGTTCAGTAGGTGAAAACTTTATTCATATTAGAGTGTCGTGTGGACGCGGCTAGACGCGGGCTCCTTGCAATTGAAATATTTGAATTATTAAATTAATGCATATGGGAATTAACGCGAAACTTACCTTTTTTTATTTATTTTGCTGACGTTTCATCCGGGTTTCACCGAACGTGGTCCCAGCCTGACTGAAAAATATTTGAATTTATTACGACGGTGCCATAAAGTGGTAAGTTTGTATTTAACAATTTTTTTTATTAGATAATATATATACCTATATTATATATAGCTAGTTATAGTGTGTATGTATTTTTATTAAATTATTTTTGTGACTTAAGTAGTTGTACGAAGCTTTTGCGAAGTTTTTACTTTTTGTTTTTAATATCTACAAATATTTTTTTAGTTGTGTAGAATAAATTTCATTAAAAACTAGGTAAGTGGGTAAGCAAATTAACAGGATATACATTATATACTCGTAAGTAGGAGTCAGAATAAGAATATATTTTATTTGATTCTTGGTACCTACTTACGCGAAGTCGCGAATATGTTACTCTTTGATCTGCATTTGCAAAATTATTAAGAAGTAAGTATACTTCTATATTAGGTAACCTATAGGTATTTTTTTCGCTGTATAACAAATTTCAGGAGTTGATATTCCCTGTTTTTGGTATTTGTCCGTCCAAAGGCATTTCTTGCATTAAAACAAAAAACTGTTTTGTTTAAAACTTTCATTAGGTATTCATTGATTCCTGCTGTGTGGCCACGAATTCAAGAAGCGCGTGTTGCTCTTTCCTTTGTATAAAGTTCGCTCACGTGCCGTGTAGGACATGCCTACTTAATTAAACTCGATGAGCTTCTCTCTGTTACCTATACTAAAGATAAAATAATTACTAATGTTAACTAACGTAGCCTAGTAGTTAATACGACACACATATATAAGTATAAAGTATAGTATCGTTGAGTTAGTATCCTATAACACACAAGTTTAAACTTACGTAGGGGAGTGTAATTTGTCCCTATATATATATATATATATTTTTATATTTAATACTTATTTCGCAAGGTTCTAGAAGTTGTGTACCGTACCTAAGCTTAAGCTAATCCAGAAGTATAACGTCAATAAATCATTTTTTTACGGCAATAAATTTGAACTCTTTAACGTAACGCAACGGCAGCCATGCAATTTTTATTTATTTTCGTATATTTATTTCTACATACAGCACTCGTATACAAAACATATACCCCAAACAGACTGACCTGCATAAAAATACAGACTGATTGAACAATTATCGTAGCGGGTTCATTAAGTCGGTAGTTTCTCTATTACGAGTACCACCCCAGGTGACTCACCACTAGGGCGGTCGCGTGTTTAAATGCACTCCGCACCCCCCATCGTAACTTGACCCTTCCACCCCAACTCTTCGTCAAATAATTGGATTAGGCGAGACACGTTCTTTTGCAATGCGAAGTTCACGATATGTTGGCAGCTTAATTTATGGTCATAGATAGGTTTTTGTTTGTGAGTCATAATACTCATAATTAAGAAAGTGCATGTTTTATTTCGTGCATTTATTCGATTAAATGTTTTAGCTGTGTAAAAAAAACGCACCGACAAGCTATTACATACCGAGAAGTTGTTTATATATTAAAATCTTAAATATTTATCTACATAAGGACAGGAAATAAGATTAGACAGTTATTTTATTTATATAACGTCCTCCTACACAAGTTGACCGATCAACTGATTCTAGTTTGTACGGAAAACCAAAAAATATTTTTCATGTTTCGACATATGTTCCTTGGGGAAAGTTGTTCAATATCGCGGACTGAATTCACCCTTAAAAATTTTTTAGTATATTTTGTCAGGCCCTGTATACAGGGTGACTTTTAAACACCAGCCAAATTTTTGGAGCAAAAAAATATTTCTATAAAAAAATATTAAAAATCATTCTGATAGCTGACTTGTATGAGAAGACGAATTTTCATTTTAGATTTTCGATAAATTATTTTTTATGGAATATAGTTCAGTATCATTGACTGAACTAGCTCCAAAAATTTGGCTGGTGGTTAAAAAGTAAGCCTGTATACAATGTGGAAAGGACATACCCGTAATAAATCGAACCACGGGCTATACTAGATCACTTAAGTATAATTAAATTAAAATAAAAGTTAAAAGACCAAAAAAAATTTCGACTTTCCTATACAAATCGCCCGGACGGCTGCACACTTTTGTATGGAAATGCCGAATTTTTTTTTGTTCTTTGGCTGTTATTTTGATTTTATTATACTGTAATGATCTAGTATAGACCGTGGTTCGATTTATTACGGGTATGACCCTTCCACGTTGTAAATACGAAAGTTGTAACTATTATTCGAAACGTTAGACAAAACAATAAAAAAGGTACGTGCTTAGTCCCGTTATGAATATAAATCATGTGTTCAAAGCGCGATTATTTTTCATATTTTTTTTTTCAGAACTACAAAATGCTGCTTTTCTTTGTAGCGTCATTCTGCATACAATACATCTCAACAATGGATACAGGTACACATGCGCATGATATTTTTTTTTTAATACCTAGTAGGTATACTATACATACGTAATACTAGTTTGAAGCAGTGGTGGCCTAGCGGTTTGGCCACTGGCTTTGCGTCTGTGAGACACGCGTTCGATCCTCACTAAGCGCGACTTGTGCTTTTGTTTGTACACTCATGTAGGTTTTTTTCAACTACCACCACTGCTTCCGTTGAAGGAAACAATCCTGAGGAAACGTGCACACTAGTTCACTACTGTGTGACAGACTTTTGTCGCTAGATGACAGTCATTGAGCCACGTCAGATGCCTTTAGGCAGCTCGGAAAATCTGACACCAGTCTTAGAAATAACAAACTTGATGAGAAAAAGAGATTATTTGTACCAAATTATTTAAACCAAACATACTACTAGTTACTTAGTTTTCATTTTATAACAATCCAAACTTGTATTTTACCCTGCTGTGATCGTCATCACCCGAGCGTATTCCCGGTTGCATCCTCAGCGGTAACGCTTCGGAGCCCGGGGTCTGCTCCTAACTTAGGTGATTTGACGAGGCTACTGTTTTTACACAGAGCAACTGCCGTCTGACCTCTGCAACCCAAAGGTAGACCAGAACCAATCTTAGATAGCATATTTTACCTAAAATTTACTTGTTATACACGGGTAACTCAAGAGAAAAGTCAGCAACTGGCCGACATGTTTCGACCTCATCCGGAGGTCGTCATCAGGGCGAATGTGATGCGCGACGCCACACGAAGACGTCGACGTACCACACTGTGGTTCGGGTGGACCCATGTGTAACATATAGTAATGTCTGGATTTGACAGAGGTTGTAGTTCTTCGGGCAGTACGCGGTCGCGATGCTCGCCTCCCCTGCGGCCAAGGCAAGGTGTTCCTGGATGGCCCGGACTCCTACGTCCTGTGGCTGAAGAACGACCGGGACTTCCTGTACAGATTCCCGAACGATGACACTGAGAGACGGTAAGTTTCTGTCAAGATGTTTTTTAACTCCTGACAAAAAGAGGGGTGTTACAAGTTTGACGTATCTGTGTATCTGTGTCATAGTAGCTCCTAAACGAATAAACCGATTTCGATGCGACTTTTTATCAAAAGCATTGTCTGTCGAGATGGTTCATAACTATGTTTGATGAAAATCGGTTCAGTCATTCAAAAATTATTGGGGGTGAACGCTTAAAGATCGGGGATTTTTTTTATTTGTATGGCAAATAAACTTGTTCTTCTTATAAACTCTTATCACTTATTATCATCAGAAACCTTTAACCTCCGCACTCCTGGGTTTAGACCTGTCTCGACGAATGTAGTAACGGCTGTGTGCTACTTTTATCCATGTCGGACTCGCGATCTTTGTGATACGAGTATAAACAGCGATTATATGCAGCGATATTTTTTTTAATTAGTAAATTGTTATACTGCCTGTAAGCGATAAACTGTGAAAATACGGGGCCGATTTTGATGCGGTTTTTACTAAAATGGGGAAGGTTTACGTCTATATACGAGTATAGTAAGTATAGCCGTGCGAGCCGAGGCGGGCCGTCTGTTTTAAAATATAACTTAAAGTAAATCTATATATACTCGTACAGTTCATAGACAGTCAGTGAAAGAGAAAGCACATTTATTATAATGATTTATATATCTCCCTCAATAGAACACAAGCGCCAAATTTTGTTATTTTTCAGCTCAATTAACTTCATCGCGTCTTGCGACGGCCCATCTTGTCCTGATGAGACGTCGCTACTGCTCAAGCGGGTGGGCGACCAAGACGGTGGCGTGTACAGGTGCCGAGTGCACTACCAGGCGTCCCCCTCTGTCGACTACGTCATTGACGTCCGATTGGTTGGTCAGTTATCTTTCAATATATCATCATCATCAGGTCTTTTGAAGTCTCCACTGCAGGAGCACGACCCTCTCCGACTACCATACTTGGCCAAAGCTGTCAAAGGATTTGGCCTACACTCCGCTGGCCGACATCCACGGGAAGACTTGGAGTAATCCTATTCTACTCTGCCGGAAACCACACGGCATTAATTAATTTTATACTATATGCATTCTTGCGTGACCAGCAAATGTTTCATGATAGTAAATAAAACGATTTTTTTTAGATACATGTACAGCTAATTTTCGGGAAGTTACGCAGTGGCTTCTCGTCCAAAATACCCCAGTGCCTCAATACGAAAGTGCTTAGTCAATGTGTGTTACCAGTCATCAGCCTTATAAGAAGAAGCTATGCTAGGTGTTTCTGAAATGAGGAGATTCGTAGAAGATCTAAGGTCACAGACAGCCCAGCGGATTAGCTCATTGAAGTGGTAGTGAGCGGAGCACATAGCGCGAAGAACCGATGGCCGATGGGGCAGAAAGGTTTTTGAATGTCGGCCAAGTACAGGCAAGCGCAGCGTAGGACAGCCACCTGCTAGGGGGTCGGATGAACTAGGCAAGGTTGCAGGAAAATGCTGGGTGCAGGTCGCTTCCAATCAGTCGTTTTGGAAATCCTTGGGAAGGCCTATGCCTATGGATTTCCTGTGGCTGATATGATGACATCTAGTTTATGAAGGATTACACAAAAATCTATATTTTTGCAGATTCTCCCGGTATTCCCAGGATTTATGACGAGAGCGGAGAGGATATAAAGCGACCGTATGTGGGTCCTCTTAGCCTTGGAGCGGACTTCACACTCATCTGCGAAGTTGACGATGGTATGAACTTCATAATGTTGTTCATATATTACCGGTACAATTTATGAAAAGTACTTACAATATCCAGATGGGCGCACATTGTACCTAAAGTATCCCATATTAGCGCGGCCGATCATCCACTGTTTTATGTACGGCCGCAAGTCGAAACTATTTAAAAATATTTTTCTTCTTCACTTCACACGGTGTTTGGCATTCTTGGGCACGGTAATGTTGTGAAGGTAAAGAAAAAGTAGATCTTGCACCCTGAGCTCAGAAGCAGCAACTATGGATGCGGAGGCCCCCTATATTGAGAAGAAGCAAGCCTGACTGACGTGTACTTCATACGGCTATCACGCTTACCATTAAACACAAGAAACACATGTTTTGTTCACAGACCAGCCCGACACACTAGTGTACTGGCGTCGGAACAACGAAGTAATAGAACGCGCGCACACGGCGCGCCCAGGTGTGCTGCGGGCGGAGGTCCACGTTCAAAACGTCACGCGGGTGGAGCTGGACGCGCACTATGAGTGCTTGGCGCAGAATGCTGATGTCACGGAGCCCTTGAGCGCCAGCGTTGTCATTAAGATGTACCGTGAGTTGCTCTAAGTCATTTCTAAGTTATCTCGTCTATGGTTTTCATTTCAAGCGCACACGGCGCGCCTAAATGTGATGCGCGCGGGAGCCCTCATTATGACACTGTACGTCTTCTACTTTAAAATTTTTCCTATACTCGTATTGCTGTCTGCATTGCAATCATCTCTTTTTTGTCTTCCTCTTTGGACTTTTTTAGACTGGTAGCATTCAATCTTAAGATATCACACTGATAATGGACGTAGGAACCTGAGGTAGGTACTAATAGGTGTCTCTTAATCTTTTTGAAAAGGTTAGGATTTAAGAAAAAATAAATGACATACTCGCAATAACCTAATTGATACTCTGACATTGCTTGCACAGTGCCGCCGCTAAGCGTGGAGATTCGCCTAAACAACAACTTGGATTTCGAGGCAGGGCAGCCGCGCGTTGTGGACTGCGTGGTAGTAGGCTGTGTCCCCCCTCCCACCATCACATGGCATCTGGGGGACAGTCTGCTGCGGCCCAGCGTGCACAAGGTATTCCTCTACGTATGTACCGCTATCATATGTTGTCGAGCGTGTGACATCGTCCTCCAGATGGTCAGGTGCCTGTTTTTCTAAGACGTTAGTTCACTGTGTCACTCCGCAGGAGCTACACGACGGCAACTACACAGTGTCGTCGCTGACGCTGGCGCCATCTCTCCGAGACTCCAAGCATCATCTGGTCTGCCGCGCGCACAACTCGCATCTGCAGAACGCGGTCTTTGAAGACAAGGTCACCCTGAACGTGGGATGTAAGAAATAACTTCTTCTTTACAAGCCTATGTCAGTCCACTGCTAGGTATAAAGGCTTCTCGTAATAAAACAAAGATTTCCCTTTAATCGTCAATCACCATGTTCGGCAGGCATTTCTTATTTTTTTTTATTCCTTTTTTGGCATATCTTAGTTGGGCAAAGAATAAATTGATTTTAAAGCCAATAGATAAGTGTGTAATGTGTTTCTGGTTTTACCAAAGACCTAGATTTTAACAGCAAGTTCTTCCATGATACCGCCTCAGTATCATGGAAGAACTTGCTGTCAAAGCTTGATCAATAGAGAAAAACTCATACCAAAGCCTGTGTCTAAACCCATACCCATCTAAATAAGCCTGATGACAGTACGTGGAGGTCTTTGAAAAACCAGAAACAGTTATCTACCGATTGGGTTTAAAATCTTATTTATAATTTTTATGCAGATTGATAAAATTATTGTCTGATTTACATATGTAGCTCGCTCTATTTATTTAGTGATCTATCCACTATATGTAAATAAATATTTTGTTTGTAAGATCGGCCCATCTGCCTGACGACCCGCGAAGAAACGGTGGGCGCCATGCAACGGGAGGCCGAGACGGTGACGTGCTTGGTGGAGGCGTCGCCCGAGCCGCTGCAGTTCAGCTGGACCTTCGCGGACTCCAGAACCCTGTACACCAGTGTTAAGGTTGTCAGAAATTCCTTGTTTTCTCTATCAGATTGGGCTATCTGTCTGACGATGCGAATAAACGGTGGGCGCAATGAACGCGAGATGAAGATAGTGACGTGGCTGGTGGCGGCGTCACCGCTGCAGTTCAGCTGTGCCTTCGCGGTCTCCAGGTCCCTGTACACTGGTGTTAACGTTTATCTTACTTTATTCTTTATACTATAATGTCACACTTTTCAAACTATCTAAAAGCATCTGACAATGATAATTATCCAATTGAGACTGGACCACCGAGATGAGAGCTCCTACGTACAAAAAGAAACAAGTGGGAAGTCCATAATATGTATATCTTTTTCCCTTTATTAACGTACATTCTACTATATTGATACATTTATTTTAACAATTTTTTTTTATCACTTGCATAATAATATGCATTTGATTTTAAAAAAAAAACTATCTATCTGCAGCCTTCACACGATTCATTTGTATTCAATCTACCTATTCATTATGGTGTACCGGTCAACACATTGATACTCGTACTTGGAGACCTGGAAAGGGTGACTCCGTCATTTTTATCAACTTTTCCTATTTGGCAATAATAGGATCTTTAAAACAATCGTCTTTTTCATAACGAGTTTAATTTTTGTCCAGAAAGTGGTTGGGCACCACCATCGCTACTCATCGACTCTGACTTGGCTGCCGCGCGACGGGGACATGGGCGCGTTGCTGTGTAGGGCCACCAACGCTTTCGGAGAGCAGAAGAGGCCGTGCTCGTTCAACATATCCCCTGGGGGCCCGCCGCACCCCCCAGAATGCGCGGTGCTCAGAGCTTATCCTGATATGCTGAGGGTGCAGTGTAAAAAAGGTGACAAGATTTTATAATTTTAACCCTTTAACCGCAAACGTCGGATTAATCCGACAAACATTTGCCTTTCGCAAGCGTCGTGTACACCAGAAATTATGGATATTTACTATTCCTCGTGCTTGGGAGCACGACAACTGATATAAAGTCTCACGATGAAAGGGTTAAAATATTTTATTCATAACTTAAGTAAAAATAATATTATTCAAATAAAACTAAACTGACTATAACTACATATGTATGTACGTAAAACTAATCTAGATATAAATATTTAAATAACAATAAATATTATAAAAAGGACCCCAAATCGCTGCGCTCGTAAGGTAGGGTACCCAAGAGGCTTGCGGCATTACCACGTTGAATGGTCAGGCTCAGCCTTTGGCCAAAATGCGCACCAGCTCTTGGTTCCCCTAAGGCATCGATTAAGCGTGCGGAAATTTCCTTATACATATAACTGACGGGCTTCCGCACCCCCAGGCCCAAAGGTCTCCAGAGCAAAATGCGCAAACATACGACTCTCCCAAAGCCGCATACTTGCTTCTCTTATTGGCTTCAGCAGACGCAGAAATAGACTAAGTAAAGATTTCCATCATTGATGTGTTAATATTTCTACGATGATTGGTGGTTTTTTAAATCTTTAATTTTAAAAGTAATTTTGAATATATCTTTATAACATAGCGATTCATATAGGTAATAAACAAGTATAATTGTTCTATCTATAACACTTACGAGTATAAATTCAATGGGTCGTAGCAATCTGATCCAATCACCATGGTTTGGCTATTGCCACATTAATATAGATTTATACCTAGTTTTCACTGTGGACGGCGAAGTGTAGTGTAAGGTTTGTACACAACCTTACGTCTAACCCTAGCCAGGAAATGACGTATTTCGCTCGCGTAGCTTTTGGCCTCGTAGGAAGAATATAAACTTAAAGTCAAGTGAAAATAATAAATCCGCGCCTTATCACCGCCGCTGGTGACAACTGCTTCTTTTCTCAACGAATTAGCATTGGTAGCTATTCAGAGAGGAAACGTAGCCAGCGTTCTTGGCACCAACTTTATCTTTTAGATTTCTTAATCAACAATTTAGATTAGGTGTTATTTTTAGGTTTAGTTTGTAGTTAATTTAATCTTAATTGTATTTATTCCTTTTTTTGTCAATAAAGTAGTTTATAAAAAAAAAATTAAAATTTCATAAACAGGTTGGGACGGCGGCCGCCAGCAAAGCATTCACTTAGAGCTGCTGTCGTCAGACGGTACAGTGGTGCACAACGTGTCCGACGCCGCCGGCCACTTCCAGCTGCCCGACGTGGACGAGGATGGGAACGTTACAGCTGTGGTGTACGCCAGCAACGCCAGGGGGCGCAGCGAAGGGAGGACGATATACTTGCACACCCTAAAGCCTTTGGTTGCGTTAGGTAAGGAGTTTGTATTTTAATCAATACTCAATATTTTATGGCAAAAAAATCAATACTCAGTCTTCTTCATCTAAGCGCATTCCCGGTTGCATACTCAGCTATACGTTGTCTGTACGGAGCCCGGGTTGCGCTTTTCCGCTTTTTCTTCTCCAAATATAATATATGCATATCAATGGTTACCCAAGGATGACCAAAGACCTTGCAAAATTGAGAAGAAATTCCCGAAACGTTATAAATGATTTGGCTATAATTTTACGACCGACCGCCTGCCTAACGTCAACCCTGTTTGGGAATGTACCTATTTGTGCGAAATGTTTTACGACCGCCACCCAACGTTAACCCTCCTTGGGAATGCAATTGCAGTACAAGATGTTTGTGCTTATTCCTTTAGTTGCCTCTTTCGACATCCACAGGAAGAGATGGAGTGTTCCTATTCTAAGCCGAAAGCCACACGGCGTGTGTGTATGTTTATATAAAAAGGTCAAGGTAGAACCACAGAAGACAGACAGTAAGAGTATTGTAGAACTTAGAACTAGGTTTGATTTGGAGATACCTATAGAAAGCCACACGGCGTGTGTATATACATATATAAAAAGGTCAAGGTGGAACCACAGAAGACAGACAGTAAGAACTTAGGACTAGGTTTGATTTGGAGATACCTATAAAAAGCGACACGGCGTGTGTATATATATATATATATATATATATATATATATATATATATATATATATATATATATATATAAAGGTCAAGGTAGAACCACAGAACACAGACAGTAAGAGTATTGTAGAACTTAGAACTAGGTTTGATTTGGAGATACCTATAACAAAATAACAAATACGTAGGTAAAGTAATGCGATTGTCTTCGAAACTTATAAGTAAGTCATTTGAAACTTGTATCGTTAGAGTTCACTAAACACATTTCAATTACTTATCAAATAATTTTGTAATTATATACCAGTTTGTTTTGATTGTTCCATTGTTGTTGGTTGGTGCTAGCATTCCTTTCCTATTTTGGATAACTGTGGAACTACCCAAGTTCGTCCATGTACCTACTCGTTATTTGTAACAAGACGAACGCTTGCAAGAAAAGCTTATGAAAATTGTGTATTTTTTTAGCTTTTATTTTGCTTGACCTGTTAGTTTTTGGGTCAAATCTTGCAAGTTAAATTTGAGCCACATTGAAATGAAATTTTCTATGCTAATGTATATCAGATGACGATGCAATATTATTATGACAACATCTAACATATTTAAGCACCTTTGTAGCTGAATGTAAAAGTGCCGTCACGGGTACCGTTGACATCTTACATGAAAGGACACTCATATAACCAAATTTCCCTGTAAGTCTACCTACTAGGTACGCAAATAATTAGGTATACATAAATATCCAGCTGACCGAATAGCTGACCGATTAAGTATGTTGATTTTTTTCGAGATCCCTGAATTTAACCCGTAGATAAAAAAAATGTGTGACAACCGACACAAAGGTTTTTACTATGCGCGCAGCCGGCACCTCCGGGTGGTAAATTCAGTTATACAAATCGTTTGTCTAGAGTAATAAGAATGAAATTGGCTTGCAATGGATGTCGAGGTATCTATACGATAAGGTGCTGAGTTCTGACGTGAGCTAAATTAAACCATATCGTTAGTCACACTGAGTAGATATTTCTTTGAATTTCTTTGCTGAGTGAGACTTCCGTACGTTAGTATTATTTATTCTGTGGTTTTAGTGGTCGTGCATTTTAAAGTTACGTTAACATCTTGACTGGCTGGCAAGTACAGCCAAAAACCTTGTAAAGTGGAGAAAAAAAAGCCAAAGCCGGTCTTCGAGCTAATGTAACATAAAAGAACTCCTGTATAGCAGTAACTGAAGGCAGTCCACCGCGACCATGGACGCGATGGCTGGAGGCTGCAGCCGGCGCGGTTGCCGTAGCCGCTGCCATCGCAGCCACCGCGCTTTGTATCAGGGCTCTAAAAGCGAGGAGAGAAAGGCTGGAACTCAACCCCGACCTCGTGCCAAGATCTGATGGTAAGCATCCATTACAAAAAATAATAATTAGATTGTCCCGGGACAATGGGAACTTAGAATTCTATTGAACTACATATACTAATCACGTCTTTATCTATTACGAGCTAGACAGGGCCTAATAGCCATTAGATTCAAAGGCCACGTTCAGCCAGGTACTAAACGTCCTCTGCAATAAAAAATAGGATACATATTTTATGTATATACAGGGTCAAACAGAATATACTGAAACTATTTTAAGGCTGAATTCAGTCCATGATACGGAACAACTTTCCCCAAGGAACATGTATCGACATATAAAAAATATTTTTTGGCCTCGCCAATCGATCCAAGTATTTATGGAAAGGAAAAAATTTTTTTCGATATACATAATTTTCGTTGGGGAATGTTGTTTAGTATCATGGACTGAATCTACCCTTGAAATAGTTTCAGTGTAGGTAGTTTGTTAGACATAATGTTTATTGCAGCATAAGCGATTTTAATTGTATGTACCTATGATAAAATTAGTCGTCTGGCACAGGTTCGTTCCACCGCGAGCCAGACTTCGCGCGCGAGGAGCGAGTGCTGGGCACCACCAACATCACAGTCAATCAACTGGCTTCCTGTCAAAATGTAAGCAATCCTCAACATTTTTTCATATAACGAAGCACAGCGAAATTGATGTTTGATACAATTATTTTGTTTGTTAATGGTTTTTGTTACTTTAGTACTTCTTCTTATCGTAGCGATTATATCTAATATTTACTCAATACTTAATCATTTATTGGACTAGTATCAGCAGGCTAACCGAATAGTAATGTCGCCGATGGTGGTCATCTAAAGTCATCTTACATTTAGTAAGGTTCTAATATATAATAATAATGGTGTTAATTTTGAAAATAATAATTATGCTTAATTTCGAGTGAAAGTGTGTGTGTGACGCTGCAGGGCGTGTGAAAACGCTCCTATAGGTGAATTAAAAATATAACAAGAACCTATTTAAGAATATTTATAAAAACAAGCTTTTATCTGAAAAAATAAAAAGGACTACTCAAGACGAATCAATTGAGTCCAAACTCGGTGAGGTTATGTTATTTTATCACAGAGATGCCATGGCTACCTTTCAGCTTTATTGTCATTGGTACCATAATATTGCATTGTTACCCAACTTACATAAGTTTGTGAAGTTTCAGCTCAATCGAATTATTAGTGGGTCTAATTTAGCTTGCAAGATTTGATTACGGACACAAGTCCGTGAGGTTCCGGGTCAGAATAGGACTACTTACTCCATCTCTTCCTGTGATATGTCGTAAGAGGCGACTAAAGGACTTAAGCATAAACATCTTGTGCTACAATTGCATTACCAAGGAGGGTTAACGTCGGGTGGCGACCGGTTGTAAAACTTTTCGCACAAATACATTGCCAAAGAGGGTTTACGTCAGGCAGGCGGCCAGTCGTAAAATTACAGCCGGATCATTTTAACTGTTCCGGCAATTTCTTTTCCACTTCGTAAGGTATGAATCTGCGCGATTTTTTTCATCCCGACATAGAATTAAATCTAACCAGGTATATCAATCATTGAACACGTTACATCTCATTGCTCGCATTGTTGTAATAGTGTAAACGATACCGCGCATCAAGTCCGTCGGCTAGCAGAATTAGCTTTCACAAGATTTGAGCCCAAAACCCACTTGATATAATTACACCTCGTAAGAAGCAATCGGCATGCGTAGGTCACACATCAGCGCGCAGCTAACGCGGTGTTTATCCATTACAATTACTGCCATTACTCCATTTGTATAATCACCATTGTAGAATCAGAGCAAATAAGGAAACAGACGAGATCTATCTGAGATATTTTTTACCATTTATTTTATTTAAACCAATCCAGTTCTAATATCTACATATTATGTAATAGTACTAAAATATATAGCAACACAATCAACAGGTTTTTGCATATATATGTCGAGAAATACGTTATGCGTATGCTCCACTGCTGTTTAGCAAGTAAAAATACATATAATCCTAGAAAAAAATAATTTGTTTCGAGATTATTTCTACATAGGCACTGTCTCATAACAAGACTGATCTTCTGATAGAGCCGAAAGGTGTATATAGGAACCCTGTAATAAAACGACGCAAGCATATCGAGTTTGGTCTTATTATATTTGTCTTGATAGTACGAAAAAGTAAACTTTTTCGTTAAATTTATTCCCTTGTTTATGCCGTTATGTCAATATACGAAAATGAAATAAAAGTGCTTGTTTTCCAGCAATATTCCTCGTCTCCAGTGCCTTCCTGCCGCGTGCTAGTTGGGTGCCCGCACGTGCCCGTGCAGGACTCCTGCCCGGCCACACAGCACTCATACTACGTTTAACATGATTTGTAAAATAAGGACTAATAAATTATACCTTATAACTTTACAAACCTTAGTAACAGACAACTCTCACTGTAGACTATATACCTACCTACTTAGCAACAAATTAAAAAAAAGGTCTCCCGAGTTGACTGTCTTTCGTATCAAGTGTGATATACAACGTGGAAGGGACATACCCGTAATAAATCGAACCACGGTCTACTAGATCATTATAGTAAAATGAAATATACTCGAATTTTCCAGGGTCCAGTGCTGCCCCATTTGAAATAAATCATTTCAAAGGAAACGTAGATATATGTTATTTAAAATTTTGTTTTTACCAAACCCTAGATAACCCTTTATACTATTTTATGAACTACTGTTTACAGTAGTTCATAAAATAGTTCTCTTCGCACATTTACGAAAGACGGCCACTTTAGGCAAATGTGAGAAGGAAAGCTTCACGTTCTCACTTTAAACTGTAAACATGTTCATAAAATAGTTTAAAGGGTTATCTAGGGCTTGGTACAAACAATATTTTAAATGATATCTCCGTTTCCTTTCAAATAATTTATTTATTTCAAATGGGGCAGCACTGGACTCCGGAAAATTCTAGTATGGCCTCAAAGAGTTTCAGTAGATACATTTTTTATGACCTATTATATACTTATAGGTATATCACAAACTATACATTGTATGCTGTCGATGCCAGGATCAAGTAGGTTTGATCTGTTGACTGCTCTACCATTACGACGTAAATGTATGTTATCAACCCTAATTTAAGGAAATATTACTTTTACATATAAATATTTAATTCCTAGTCAAACTAGTCATAGTGTTTTATATATTATATCATGTCATTGTCTACCTATACAACCATATATAACAATACACTTTTTTACTTATATAATGTATTAGTTAGGTATAAACTCTATAAGTAATAAAACTTTATTTTTGTACATTTTGTCGCATTATAATGTAAAATAAGTTTTGTTTACATTGTATATATGGTGCCTCTACTATATGTCTTGTTAAATTTAAGTG
This sequence comes from Acrobasis repandana, assembly GCA_963576875.1. Classification (NCBI taxonomy): domain Eukaryota; kingdom Metazoa; phylum Arthropoda; class Insecta; order Lepidoptera; family Pyralidae; genus Acrobasis; species Acrobasis repandana. Next base: position 7,092,306 of record OY756214.1, read on the forward strand.
CCTAAGTACTGTAATGACAAAGAAACTGTCTCAGACTGATAAAAATGAAACAATGATCTCTTGTATTTTGATCAGGAAATAAATGGCCATTTTAATTAATGTTTTTATTCACGAAACAGCCACTCTTTAATTATTTATCACCAACTGTGTGTACTTTTGCTAAAAAAAACTGTTGTGTTTGTATGTCTACTCTATCAATACTAACCTATTGACGGGTTCCTATACTCTTATTCGGGCTAGCATTGTCAGTTCGGCAGAATTTGTCGAACAACTAAGCCGACCCGAATCAATTATATCGGCTTTTTTTCGAACATTTATCTATATGGAGAAGGCAATGGCAAACCACTCCATTATCTTTGCCAAAAAGTAGTCATTGTGTGCGTCTCTGATAAATGACACCGATAAGAGCCGGGTTCTTTAATGTAGATAGACATCTGCATATTTCAATTTACCGCCCGGCTGTGCCGATTAATGCCAGCCCGTGTATAGCAACCCCGAAAGTTACGACAACCTCTTTGACTCGTCAACACAGAAACTGCACCGAAACTTACAAAACCATGCTACTTACTTATCGACGTTGATTTATCATTCATCATAAAATTGATCAATTCCTACCCGTTACTCTTATACGTAATTTGCTTCTCCGATTTATTGGATAGCAAAAGTGAAAACAACATCACAAATGATTTACAACCTAGAATAACGACTATTAAGGCATATTTTTAAACGTTTGTGTGTGTATCATAGAGCTTTATAGAATGTACTGATGGCGAGTCTGATTTTGATGTGGTTAGTCAGTAGAGCGAATCGAAGACTGTTTAATATCGATTTATTCGTTTGATATTTTCGTATAATCAAATCATGAAGTGAAAAGTGTATAAGTATTTATTACAACATTAGATAACATAGACGTTCTAATCACAACGATCGAGCAACCAAGAAAAGTACTTATTCGTTATGATACGTAGGTTGTTTATTGTTTTCGAAATTCCTTACATTGCCTTGACTGAATTTACAGCTAGCAGCGTTAGCATGTGTTTATAAATTATTGTTTTATTGCTAGGCACCCTCAAAAAATTTTAGTCACGTGTGTCTTTTACGTACGGTTAATAACATTCTGTATAAGAAATTAGGTATGCTGTTAAAGGAAATTACAGCGAATAAAATTGAGACTTTATAAATAATGAAGCCCTTGAGGAACTACATCACAAGACGGCTCTTTGCAGTATCGCTTACTGACCGAAAAGTTTACTTACGAGTATAATAGTTGGGGAAATTTCGATTCAGGCATTTTTTACCTTACTGCTCAGCATTAAGGCAGGTGTAGAAGAATTTCCTACACGTATAATATAAGTCAAGCAATCAGCATCATAGTAATTGTCTTAATTCAGCTACTGATTTTTAATAGTTTTACTATACTTAATAAAATTTTGATCAATCATTGCAAAATATGCATATACTCTTTATCAAATTTTCCTGAGTCTTGGGTGTTTATCTATATATTAAAAACACCCAAGACTCATATAGTTAAACATATAAAGTTATTATCCCATAACACAAGTTTAAAACTTACTGTGGGGCTACCTCAATCAGTGTGATTTGTCCTTATATATTTATTTATTTATTTATCTGCCATAACCACACAAAGTACCTAAAGGTACAACAATCCTACCTCTATGTCACCACATGGCAAATACAGCTGGCCATGTAGTGACATGAAATACAGCTACCTACTTGCTTTCAACAGAGAACCAGCATTTTTGATGACAGATACAGTCCCAGACATATTTTTTACCATACCTAATTTTGTAACCGGGCAAATTTAATTAAGTTCTTCATGCCACTGCAATCCGCTGCATTAACTCCACTTAAGTATTCAAGTACTCAAACTGGTTTCCCTTAAGTGTCATTAAGGCAATTAATTAGCAATGAAAACACCGGTTATATTGATTTCTAAAACTGGTAGAAAGTAGGGGTTGAGAATAGGCGCCTCTGGCTTTGTCTTAGACGGAAAGTAGCGAGCGTAGGAAATGTTAAGGTATTTTAGAAAAAGGTCTCACTGGCTGGCGGAGGCGGAAACAGATACAGCATAACACCAACAAACAACGGATACACCGGGTGTATTTATGAAATGTCACCAAATTCATCAGACTCTCGATATGTACACAGAAATTTTATAACATAACAGCTTACTCCATCCGACTCTTACATTTTTGGAACGAAGTTATTCTAATAAAAATTCTAAGAATCTATGCCAGTTCATCTTATATTATATTACAAGATAATACAATATCTGATTCAATACATTGGCTTAATTGGATCTGAGGTTCTACTAGGTACTTACTTTACGAACTTAGCATGATAATTAATAGCTGTGTCAAAGCTCCTTTGCACAGCTTTACCTTTACTCTCTACCTACTCTATAGTATCAACCCGCGGCCCGCCTCTACACAGAAGAATCCGCTCTCTCAAGCAAGGCAGGCAGCCTTACCGAGAAGTGGGGATACATCTCGAAGAGGGGGCCAAGCCCGCCAGTCCCGCCGCGGCGCCCTAACTGCGCAAGAGTCACTCTTTTTCTTACCGCCTTGTTTTTATTCTTTCCTGCATGTAACTCCAACTTACAAGGTCAGTAAAGTTTTCACTACAAGTGCATCTGCAAAGTGTTTGTAAAGTTTCGACACAGTGGCTTGTTTTTGTTCAACAAACCGGTTTGGACAACTCGGTCGGCCAGTCGAGATTGTTGAGGTGTACTATATTGATAATATTATCAGTATCAGTGTTGTAAATGAAGGCAAGTGTGTATATTTATGCGGGTACGTTATGCTGTGAGAAAAAGCTGTGCAGAAATATCATCAAATTGGATATAAAATAATTATAAATGCGCTGCTAAATACAAGGGCTTTCTTCGTTTTACACTTTACAGTAATAATTTTACTGCGTATTGCGTTCATTTAAGTATATTTAACAATAGAGGTACATTATTGTTCTTCATAAATTTTCATTACAAATATAATCACAGTAGAATTAATTTAGAAAAGTTTTGCTTCAATAATTTATTAAAATAATGATAAGTCCACTGACTAACATTATTTTAACTTCATAGGTAGGTAAATAACTTAAAAGAAGCTTTCTACTATACAACCATAGGTTCTGTATGAGGTCGCAGTCCCACATAATTTTATATCCTTATAAATCTGAGTAATTCCCAAAGAGGGTTGACGTCAGACAGGCGACCGGTCGTAAAACTATAGCCAAATCGTTTTAACTGTTCTGACTATTTCTTCTCCAATTCGCAAGGTCTTTGGCATCTTGGGTGACCATTGACATGTATATTAAACATATTTCGAGAAATAAAAGTGGGAGAGCGCACGACGGGCTCCAAAGCAGCATAGCTGAGGATGCAACCGGGAACGCGCTAAGATGAAGAAGAGAGACACCTAAGTAAATTTTAAAATCGAGTTTTTTTTTTAATTACCCAAAGATTAATTAGTAGTAGGTACCATTACATATTACTAGTGTAACTAAACTTTAAGCCTGGTTTTACGACAAGGCAAGATTTATGTGTGTTTCGTTTGTGTCAGTTATCCTTACCATCAGGATAAACTGTTCACAAGCCTTTTAGCAGTTGCTTAAATTCATTACACAATAAGATAAGTGTAGCTCAATCAAAAAAAATCAGCTAATCTATATCTATCCACAAAGAAACAATATGAAAATCAATACAACTTACTACACCTAGACTGTCCTAGACTAAAATTAAAACAATGTTAAAAAGTAAAGTACCGAACTAATATAGTACCTGCATTCTTCCTGCTAGGCTTGTTCGCTGAGCAAATCAGCTGCTGATCGGCCAATAGCCGTTGCGATATGTTTAATAAATGCATTAGCTTTAGAGCCCAAAGCTCAAGGTATGAACAGTACGAAAAAAAACTATTTGATTAAAACATGCGACCGAAAACTTTCGTTTTCGGAAATCTTCCGTCCCACTTCCGGCGGTCCTGAATGGCGGAGTAAACAAGACGACACAGTTCATAGGCGTATGAATGGAGGCAATAAAAACACGTGCTGAGTACATCCGGCTGTTTGGCGCATTTCTCATGCGCAAGCCACGGGCGATAGCGGGCCGTTGGGCTGGGCCGCTTTCACTGGCTTGTGATATGATTTAATTTGATGGCATCTGGCTGTGGACTGGACATGTAAACCATATATTTAAATATCTTATATATCCTTGCTTTACATAGTACAAACTACATTCTTCTATATAGGTACAGAACTAGAGTATAAATTGCTCACTCATAACTTTTTTTAAATGTAGTTTTGTATGTACTTCTCTCTTAGCATTACTCGTATAGTATATAAGTCTCCTTGGTATTTGTATCTTTTTTTTTCGTCAAGTTCTTTCAAATCACAAGTATTTTAATATAGTTTATTTATAGCGCAAGGATGTGGGCATCATGGGCTGGGCCCATTGGTAATACTAAAAAAAGTAAAAATAAAACCTTTTTTTATTTAACTTACATAATCGAAACCAGTTTTAGATTAAATCTTATATTATATGTGATAATGGTGGACGATACTTGTGATGTTAGTTATAAGAATTACTTAAAGTTTTTGCACCACTATTTCACATTGTCTTCAGTCGGTAAAAATCACATTCCGTACGAGTTTAGCCCCTGACTTGCGTCCGCTAATATAAGTCGCCACAGCACCGAGTGGAGAGCTGAGCAAGTGGGTCGTTTCGCCGACAGTCGCTAGCCCGCAGCACTCGATCTAAATCGCAGTTGATCCGACTGTGAACACTTTTTGTAACTGGACTAGCAACAAAGCTGACAAGCGCCGACGCCGACGTACACGCGCACTTCGTTTCGGCGATAAGTAAATAAATAAATACATACTTATATGTATATACTTAGGGACTTTTAGGATAGGGAGTTTTAAACTTGGGTTACTAACTGAAAGATACTATATTTTATGATAAATACATATATAGATAAACACCCGAGGCCAAGGCCTTTTTGCAACTTGCCCTGGCTGGGAATAGAACCCAGAACCTCCGGATTGGCGGTCTAGCGTGTTAACCATTACGCCACGGAAGTCGTCTAAATATTCGTAAGTCGATCGAATAACTATTTATAAAACGCATAAACCTATGAATTATAATTTATTTATCATATGATAGTGAAACAGTGGCTTCCGACTTAGAATAGGATCACTCCATCTCTTACTGTTTATGTCGTAAGAGACGACTAACGGACGCACAAATATCTCGTGCTTTAACTGCATTCTTAAGCAGTGTTGACGTCGGACGGATGCCAAACTTTGCATCTGATGCAGCATCTAAAACTTTTCCCAATGCATTCCCAAAGAGGGTTGACGTCAGGCAGACCGGTCGTACTCGTAAAATCCAAATCGTTTCAACTGTTCCTGCTATATCTTCTCCACTTCGCATAGTCTTTGGTATCCTTGAGTGAGCATTGACATGCAAAATATATGGAGAAAAAAAGGGGGAAAGCGCCCCACAGCTCCGAAACAGTGCAAAGCCGACGTTGCAACTGGGAATACACTAAGATTAAGAAGATGACGGTGAAAAAAAGAACCCTCTGGTTTATCAATATTAGTCGTCTTATTTTTGCATGAGGTACGAGTACATAGTCTCTTTGTCCTCTAAGCGCTTTCCCGGTTGCATAGGCTACCATCTTGGAGGGCGGAGTCCGCTGAATGCCCATAAGTTACGGAGTTACTCTTTTATCAGTTGTCAAACCGTATTTTATTACTTGCTTTCTATCCTGCCCTTGCTATACCCAACTCTACAAGAGTAGAATAGGACCACTCCAAGTCTTCTCGTGGATGTCGTAGAAGGCGACTTAGGAAACAAGCTTAACAAAGCATACAAGCATCAGTTAGACCTCTCTAACCCGTCTGGCCAGCGTAGAGGGTGTAGGCTCTCCGGCTGCTCCGGTTAAGTATGGCTCGGATAGCACAGATAGAGTATTGCTTCTGCATTGGAGACTAAAAAAGACCTGATGATGACAATTACCCTGGACTTGAAAGTGACAGCGATCTGTGTAGGTGAAAAAGTAGACGTAAAAAAACAGTGGCACTCCGGGATTGGCGACAGAAGTGAAAACTTGAACAAGGTGGTGTCGGTTACAATCAATCAATCAATCAATCAATACGTTTATTTGCATAAAATGTAGGTACATACAGATCTTAAAATTACCACTCCCTTTTACATTTTACCATTTTGTAACCAGTACAGGGTCGCGAGTTCAATGGTTTTTTCCTATCTCTGCCCAACGAGCCTAAAGAAGTTTTCACTTCAAAATTTGTCCGACTATTATTTAAATATTACAATTACCACAGCTATTACTATTTTAGGAAATTAATTTCCCATGATCCTAAATGATTTTTCATTTATTACCCATTTCTTTGCTGGGCAAAAGTCTCCCCTCCCCATTTTATATAATTATTGTTACAATAATTATTTATAGAGATTTTAACCACTAAGCTCTTAAATAAGAAGAAAGAAAGAAAGAGATTATAAATTAGCTTAAGGTTTTATAACAAGTTATCATTAGTAATCGGTAAATGGAAAACATATGTTTTTGTGCATGATTTTTTTAATACTTACTTATTCAGTGTTAGTTATTAAAATTGTGAATATTTTCATATTTGTTCTGCCGTGCGCCACAGCGTATAAAGTTTACTGTTGTTAAGTTTACTTTATTTTATTAACCACCAATCCGATTAATCAGGCGGTGCCTGTGTATGTTACGTAAAAAATATATTATTTTTTTTCCAATTTTATGGCCTAAACTTTCATCACATTAAAACATAGTAATCAAATTATACATCTGCAAATAATTATGCGAAACAGGTTCGCTGGCCGTAGACGGACGCGCGACGGTCGTGAAAATTTGCATTGACAAAAACTTAATGGAAGTTTTGACCCCGGCCGCGTCTGACCAATATTAGTGTGCGATAATATTTGCTGGACGGTGAAGAGAAATTACATTTTATGATACGTCTGTGAGTTTTCATCAGGAACAATTTTTTTTAATTAGTTGTTTGTGTCCCACGTTTGGGCGTCTGAAGTCGTCTGACTACCTTGTTTTAGGCCATAAATTATTGATAATATAGTATCAGTAACTGAATACGAGTAGGTACACCATTTTTGAATTCGACCATAAGAGTCAGACTCTTAGTGCACCACATAATGTAATATATGTGGGTGCCAACGTCGTATAATCTATTGGAGGTTACGTAAATAGCAAACTTGTAGAATAAAAACATATTAGTACCAATAGGGTAGTAGGTATCCTTTTATTCAGAAAGAAAATTAACAAATGAATTTAAATAAATATGAAAAAACTAACTAAAACTATTTAATTAAAACTACTTAACTTATAAATAAAAAAGACAAGGCAAATCGCTGCCCCCTGGTAATGTGCCCAGAAGTCTGGCAGCATTGCCACGTTGTAGATATCCAGGGTCAAAAATAAATTATTTTGTAATGATACGAGAATAAAACGTCACAGAATAATGTCACTTGTCATTCATGATGTCCATTTTGAACGTGATTTTAGATTTATTAATGACGAAAAACTGATATTAAGAGCGCTATTTGACTCCAAGAAACTATGACGTCATGCCGGGCGTTTTTCATATAAATCCCATAGAAAATATTTGTTTTGACGTTCAGAAAAAAGTATCTGTTTCGACTTGATTGCAACTAGCGGATTGCTCACATAGATGGCAGCACACAAATTACCAGCAAACCTGCTAAAGGTAGGTAATATAGGTTCTAATACTAGGTCAGTAAGTATTCAAATTTTATTTTAGCTCCTACTTTGGTTTCTATAAACTATTTGTCTACGTCACCTTTCGGTTGACCGTTTACAATTTTTGTAATAAAGTTGAATAAATCAAAACGCCATCTAGTAACCTATTTAAAAACATTTAGAGAAAAGAAAATTCTGCTCACTGTTACATTTAGCACTGTTGTTTATTTTTATACCTACTATCCTTCAGTCTAGTTCTTTTACATTATTTTTATTTTATTAATATTTTTTTAAAAAGAAACGTCTTCTCGATTGATATCGGAATATTTTCTGGTGTTATAAATTACTTACTAACATCTTCTATACCTTACATTTGAAACTTTTATAGGTAATGGGTATTTGATGAAATATTAATGAATTAAACAGTATGTACTTAGAACAACCAACGTGGAGATAACTAGCATTTCTCAAGCAAATTCGCAGTTCTTTGACCCCATAACAAATTAAAGACTAATCGAAAACAAAAGTAATTGTCTTGTTGTAAGGTCCAATTTCCTGTGAAGAAGAGCCTCGGTGACCGTTGTCCAGCTTTGGATGTCTTGCGTCACTGCCGTGCAATAGTGGATTGGTAACAAAACACAATTCGCTTGACCGAAAAGTGATTAAAAATTAGACACGAATTACTATGGTTTTTAGGATAGCGCCAATAATATAAAATGTTCTGTCAAAATATTAAATTAAACACTTATTCAAACAGTCTGTTCTATTCTAGCACGTAAAAAGCAGACTGTAACGTCATAGTTTCTTCGCTCTAAATATCAGTATTTCTGCATTAATAAATATAAAATCACGTTCAAAACTGATGTGATCAACAAAAAGTGTCCTTATTTTACGACAGTTTATTTCCTTATTATTACAAAATAATTTATTTGTACCCCAGTCCACGTTCTAATTTAATTAAAGAGCTTGAAAAATCTGACAAAGTGTTCGGCTCCTTGGTTTTCCACATTACAATATTTGTTCTAATATATACATACAAAGACATACTAATAGCCCATTTTCAATCTGAAAACGGTAATGACAATCTTGATCTTGGGTAGACAGTGATCAATGTCTTTCCCAATAAATATGTAACTTGTACCATAGAAAAATAAATAATAATATCCTGTACATACCATAGATAGATATCGTTTATATTATATTGTATAATATTTCTTTAAAACAGACATGGTAATTTTTAAATATTATGCAAACGTACAAGAATGCGAGAAGAAACAAATGATGTCATTGATGCTACGCACACATTTTTAACATGACATTTTACAAGATACTGTATTACCTTGGCATACAACGAAACAGTATGATATGTTAAATATATAAAGATTTCTCGTATTAACATCAACAGGGAAATTCATATATCTACAGAAATTCAAAGTGTCCATAGGAAAGACATCAACGCGCCTTGTGTGTAATTTTGCCATTTACTATAAAATTTGTGCTGGATTCACATTGAAAAGTCTTTTACAAATCTGTCTCTTATTGAGTCTGGTGTCAGATAGTTCAAGCCACATAATGGCATCTGACGTAGCTCAATCATTGTCATCTAGCGACAACCGTCATTATTACCTACACACTAAGGCTTGAAACTACGTCAAGCGGACGGACGCCCCAGACGGGTTCAGTCCGTCTCTGTCACTAGCTCTACGTGCGATAGAGATAGCTGAAACCGTCACTGGTCAGTTGTCTCTGTCGCACGTAGGGTTTGTGACAGAGACGGACTGAACATGTCCGGGGCGTCCGCTTGACGTAGTTTCAAGCTTATAAATTAGTGTGCAGGTTTTCTCACGATGTTTTCCTTCACTGAAAGCTAGTTGCGGTTGTTAAAAATGACCATGCATAAGTAGTAATATCTGAGGTACAAGTCTCGCTTACTTAGTGAGGATCGAACTCGAGACTCAAAGACGCACAGCCATGCCTTAACCGCTTGGCCACCAACGCTTCCCAGTCTCTTTAATCATTCATAAAAATTAAAGGCCTACTTCTTTTTGTCTGCTTGAACAGAAATTAAAATTTCATTGTCATGTGATTGATTACACATGACTATGAAATTGATGTTACAAAGAAGCCAGGTCAAAATACAATCTTTAACAAAAATGTTCCTTTTAGACGAGCTTGTTCACTATTCTTTCATAAATGTTATCTCCGTTGCAACGGGCACTGTTTCAGTTGTTGACTTCTACCTTATCTAATACTTTAACTGCGTAATCATCATCCGAGCATATTCCCGGTTGCGTCTTCAGCGGTTATACTTAAGAGCCCGGGGTCCGCTACCTAACATATGTGATTTGACGAGGTTACTGGTTTTTTACTTAAATTACGTAATAGCGTGCAGTTATAATCACGACAACGCGGCATTTTATTTATATACATTTTCATATACATTATAATTACATACATATATACTCGTATTATTATTTGCAGTATTTTTCACAGCACGTTTTTGTTTTTGTAACAGTTTACAACTTCCTATTTAAAATTATTAGAAAAATCCTGTTTGTAAGGACAAAAATCTGTTTTTCAAATCCGCCGACCCCGGGCTCCGAAGCTATCCAAAGCTAAGGATGGGACAGGGAATACGTTTAAATAAGAAAAATATATTGTTCTGGATATACAATATTACCTATATATTTACTATTCCACTGATTGCAACTCATCCTTCTGATGTAAACCGGTGTCTTTTCTCAACTTGCACGCAAGTCTATCAACTTGCACGAGAAAAGTCACCGGTTAATCTGCTCTAACCACTAGTAAAATATAATATAATAACTATCAAACAAGAGTGATCGAAAGTGCAAAATGCCTGTCTGGGAACTGCGGCATAATTGATCTTCAGACATTGACACCAATGTATCCCACATATGTTGACAATATAATTGTATGGAAAGCTCCGATTGTTACCATCACAATGAGCGTCAAAGTATTTATCTTTTTCAGTTTTAATGAACACAAGATTATCACATACACAACTTGACACAACTTATTAGCGACAAAATTTATAATAACGTAAATTAAAATCTATATAATTGAATTGTCCTCCGTAAATCGTTTACGGACCCTATTTAAAGGAGTCGGGACACTCGGCACAAATGAAAAACGCTCAAATAAAAACAATGACATAATATACGAAACAGTGTAAACAAAACACTATCACGTCTTTATCCCTAATAGTCAATTTGCATGTGATTCAGAAACGAACAAAAAAATTATGTGTAAACTTTATTGCTAAAGAAAAATAGCCTTATATATATTTTTTAAATTTAACGTGTTTCCATTGAGAAATTAATGATTTAAAAGTTGTCTTTTTCAAATTCCCTCGCAAATTTCCGAAAATCAATGCTATTGGCGGAACGAAACGTGGCGACACCAAACACTGTCAAACCTAATTTTCTAAATAGTCTGTACTGTCAACCACAAATTAGAAAGAAGTAGAATCTGTCACCGTCAATAAGTTGTTTGTAATTTGTATGATTGTTGGAGGTTATTTTCATTGTTTTGCTAAATTATTAGTGTTCTTTGAGAATTATTAGCTGAAAGACTTGCTACAATGATTGAAAGCGGTTTTGTTGTGGCAGATACTGTCAGATAATCTGCCTAAAATTGATGTGTTTATGATGACTACGGACTTCGCAAGTAATTCCAATTTTACATCCTTTGAACTCAGAGGAGTAAAAGCCACGAGGTAAATAATTTATAGATATTTGATAAATTTCCATTTTTCTCAGTTTTGTACTTGACTATTTTTTTTTTTCATTGACACTGACATTGACAGTGTGCGGCGACGTCACAGAATAAAAGCGCAAAATGGCACCGCGTTTAAGTCGTCCGAAAATGATAGTAGTTTTAATTTTTTTTAGACTTATTTAATAATATTCTGTGAGTGTGATATTTTTTTTCGTTTATATAACTTATAGAATATTTTACAAAATAAAAAAAGACATGAATATACCCTATTTGGCAGACAGAGCCAATATTACCCTGGACATCCTGTCAAAGAGAAATTATAGAGTCAGCACTTGAGCTGCTCTTCGCGGGACTTCGCGCACGCGTGGATCGTCGAGTTGGAGGCAAATAGAGGATTGCAATGGGTCCTTCATAGTGCCCGCTATGTTTTTTTTAAAGTGGTTCTGTTATTATTATAATACATACATTGATTTGTTGTAAAACACACATTAACAACATTTCGTGACCAAACAGCTCGTACGTAAAACGTAACCACTACAGACCAAAGTAATTAAAAATATGTAGGTTAATACACAATATTTACAATAGGTACAATATTTATCACTTCCTTTATTATTAGAAATAAAATTATATTATACTTAACTTTGCGGATGAGCCTGTGCGCATTGCCGTGAATCCGGATTCCGGCCTACCTTCAATAAATAGACAAATAGATTGTCTTACTAAACTATACTTATAAGATTGTTAAACTTGAGATATATTTTACAAAAGTAAGGAAATAACTATTTAGAGGTTTAAAACTGGTTAGAAGCCAACAAGTCGTAATATTAAATATTACAGAGCAATACCAAAAACACAAATGTGAAAATGGGAGCCAAGTTCAAGATCCGAAAAAAATATTGAGATCTAAATGGGTGCCAAATTCTGTTTTAAATCATGAAATTTATTATATGAATCTCAGCGCACACGCTGAAGCTTTAAGGGTCGGCACCATGTAAACTGGGTTTGCGCGGGCAACAAGTTTGTACAGAAAGCATTTGATTTAAGCCAAATAATGTATACACATAGATAGAGGAAGAGTTGGGACAGAAGACGAAAAAAAGGATTTTTTAAAATATTTTGTAGTTTTCCTAAAAACAAGCATTGAATTTACCCAAAAACATGCAAAACGCACTTTGCGCGGGCAATAGTTATGGCTTGAGTAGAAAAGACCACTAAGAAAATTACATACCTAGTTATAGGTGAATAGACTAGCCAGTAGACGAAAACCGTATTTTTTTAATTTTCATTCAGAAAAAGTAAGATAAATGTAAAGAAACCTGAAAGAAATATTTTAGAAAATCTTGCTACAAACTGGCTTGTTTTTCTGCGTAAAGAAATATTCTAACAAGGGATTGCATATATTTTATAAAAATAAAGGCTATTTTGAAACATTATTCTTAATATTTGCTTACAATGCCTAAAACAATAATAAAAAAAATAATTTTAAAAATTGGATGTTTTGCAACGTTTTTGACAGAATTCTCTGAAATGGCGGCCATGTTCTTCCATACAAATTCAGTTGCCCGCCGGGCGTTCAGGAAGGAGGCCGTGTCGAATTTTTCAAAAAAATCCATTTTCGAATTACGTAAATTGCATTACAGTCTAAAATATTTCAATAAAAATCTATGTACAAACTGCCAAATTATGTCATACTTTTGCTACACTATGGTACAGTTTTGACATTTTGTTGACGTTGAAGCAAAGATGTAATGCTATCGCAGATACGGCATCGCACATTTTTTTTTTTATTTTATTGAAAATTAAGTCAATGAAAAGAATAATTTGGTTTGATTTATTACCTTTATTTTTTATATGGTGATTAGGGTGAAAATCGGATTGGAACTTTCTCGGGTCGCGGAATCATATTAACTGTTTTTGTAATAAAAGGTGCTGTTTAATTAGGGTTTTACAATTATTTTGAGGGGTGATTCAGTCTGAAATTTTGAACAACTTTTCCCCATGAATGTATATCAAAATACGAATTGACATTATGCGTAATATATCGAACCACAGGCTATACTAGATCTATACTTGGCTAGGCAGGCAGACTATAGTAGGCTATTTATCTATACTAATATTATAAAGAGGAAAGATTTGGTTGTTTGTTTGTTTGCATTATATGGCTCCGAAACTACTGGACCGATTTAAAAAAAAATTTCACCGTTGGAAAGGTACACTATCCCCGAGTGACATAGGCTTTGTGTGTACCAAGGGCGAAGCCGGGGTGGACTGATAGTATAGTATAATGATATTAAAATAACAGTCAAAAAACAAAAAGAAATCTGCATTTTCATACAAAAGTGTGCAGCCGCCTGGGAAATTTGTAAAGGAACCGATTTTTTTGGTGTTTTTACTGTTTTTAGGGTTTCGCTTGTCTGTCTGTCCGTAAGTCACAGCCAATTTGCTACGAAACTATTAGAATGATTTAGTTGAGATTTAGTACCTACACTTTTGTAACTTAGTTACCCAAAGATAGACGTATAACATAAATAAATGAATCTTGTGACATATCAAATTAATGAACTTTTTATGACAATTTTAAATATATATATTTTTTATTATTTCTTAGATCGGTATTTTGAAGTTATTTAAGAAAATGGGCGAAAATTGACCCCCCCTACTAAACTACTGGACCGATTCAGTTGAAATGTGGTGCACATAATGTAAATTTGTGACCCAAAGACGGAAGTAAAATGTAGGTAAATTAATAAATTAAAAAAAAATGGGGCCATAGGAGATAAATGAGACATTAAAAAAAGGATTTTGTGAACTATATCGCGTAAAAGATTAAATGAAAGAGCATTTTATGATAATATTAAATATATTTTTCTATATTTTTTAAGTTGGTGTTTTTAAAGTTATTTTTGAAAATAAATAATAAAAATACCCATATCTCCGAAACCACTGAACCCAAACTTTTGAAAAATATACAGTTAATAGTTCTTTACCTATAGATTACAGGAAAACCTATTATAAGATAAAAAATAAAAGGGTGCAATAATGCTAATTACTGCTTCATTAATCAACCAATTTTTTTTGCTGTTTTCAGAAAAAGATTTCTATTTAGTGTTCTTTGTTGATTCGTTAAAAATATTGTACAAAATCAAACAGTCAAGTCATTGATTGAGCACATACAGCTGCTAAGCCATAAAATTATAAATTATATATATATAATTATAAATTTTTACCCTCCGTACTTACATAATAAGGTGAATAGAAGTGAAAGGTGTTATGATTGCAGATGGTCGCTAAACGTATTGTTTCACAAAGAAAATTCAAATGTATGAATTTTCTGTCAGTGGAACACAAAAAGTGTAGTTTTCCAAGTCACCGCTCGCGTAAAATACTATTTGATTGTATTTTTGAGAACGTCCTGTCAGCGATAAGTAATATTGATTTACGCAGAAATATCATAAATTTGTCTGTGGTTCCCTAAAATTTCAACTTAACCAAAATAAACCGGCCACGTGCCGTGACGGGCCACGTGTAGTGTAGGCTTCCGTAGTCAGTACCTACTTGTTTTATGTAACTAACAACTGCCTAACTTTAGGTCTGAAATCAGTCCATGATACTGAACAACTTTCACCAAGGAACAAACGAAATACAAAAATTATTTTTGATCTCTTACACACAAGATTTGGCAAAATGTAATATTTATGTAAAATATGAATGAATATGTAAGGACAAATCACACTAAATAAGCTAGCCTCAAAGTAAGTTTTAAACTTGTATTATGGGATACTAACTCAATGATACTATATTTTATGATAAATACATACATAGATAAACACCCAAGACCCAGGACAATTTGAAAAATACCATTTTCTAACTTGCCTTGGCTGGGGCTCGAACCCAGAACCTCCGGATTAGAGGTCTAGCGTGTTAACAATTACGCCACGGAGGTCGAATGGAAAGCAAACATTTTCTTTTCATATTTAATTATGTGTTCCTTAGGAAAAGTTGTTCAGTATCATGAACTGAATCCACCTTAAATTAGTTTTAGTACAGGGAGATGTTATATACTACAGCCGTGAATTTTTTTAAGTGTCCATATACAACCGTTTAACTGACAGAGAGGGGAGACACATGATTCTACCAAAAATTTGCAATCAAAAACCAAATATTTCACAATCGGATTGCTAAAACGAAAAAGGGTGTTTATAATCATACAATATTTTTGAAAGACCTATTCAACGACGTCTTACACTACACATTTTTTTTTTCAAGATTTTATTACCACATATCCATGCCCATGCCCAATTACAGCTTTCTAGTACTAATAGTCTATGAGTAAAACTGGGGACAGACAGACATGACGAAACTATAAGGGTTTCTTGTTTACTACGGAACCCTAAAAAGCTGCGTGAAACGAAACAGATTCTCTATTCTAATTATTTGTCATTTGCGCTTAAACAAACAAAACAAATTTCAAAATACGAGTAATCAAAACCACTTGTGCAAATATTTCGCTCCACTTCGCATACGATAAATTCAAAAACTGATGGATGAATGACTGTGCTTTTACAGGTTAAGCAACTTCTAGCTTGGTCACAGTTAGGATGGGTGACCGTGCTTTCAATCTTAATGTTGTCCAAGTCAAATGTTGAGATTCTTATGAATAAATTTCAGTTTTCTCTACCTACATAACTTGGCAGCTATTTGAATTTCAATTGTTTTGTCGGAATTTGAACTTGGCATTTTTACATTTATGTTTTTGATGGGATAAAATAAACACTCAAGAACCAGGACAAATTAAATAAGGCCATTTACCAACTTGCCCTGGCTGGGAATCGAACCCAGAACCTCCGAGTGACGGACTAGCGTGTTAAGGAATCGCCACGGAGGTCGACTAATAAATTGAAAAAGTAATAAATTTTACGCAAGATACGAATAATATATATATAACTTGGATTTTTTTGAAAGCGCTATATGAATTTCACATATATTCAAACTCGCTTTTTAAATAAACGTCTTGCATTCACGCACACTACTGTATTTTCGACTTTACTTTTTCTACTGATAGCCTGTCTACTGAAGTGTTAAGTACATTATAATGACATCTGCCAAGGCCTTAATTCAGAAATAATAATTCAAACAAAATAATTCTTTGATTTGATTGATTTAAAAATTTTAATAAGTATCGCGGACTGGAAGTCTTGACGAAAAGAAAAAAGTAATCTGTATACTAATTCTACGTTACAATTTATGATTACCTACATCTATTGTCCCGTTTACACATTATTAACTCTATTCAACTTCATCTTGACATTTTTATCCCCCTAGCGGGAAAATTTTGCATATTTCAGAGCCAAATCCGACCACGTGGCTTTGTGCATACAGTCCTTAATAAATGTGCCAAATTTCATGTATGTAGGTTAAAGAGGTTTCGAGTTGTGAAGGGGTCAAAAGTACTTGAAACGGTTCGTGTAAATATACACAGGGCTGCTGCGTCGCCCGTATAAATGCTCGTGGTAATGTCGACTTATATAATATTGTCTCTACCAATAAAATTATTATGCCCTACCAAATGCTAGACAAAGTTATGGCCACTGCTTGTATTTGATCAATCTCATTTAGGTAAAAAAATCATCGTCTTCATCATCAGGTCTTTTTTAGTCTCAACTGCTAGAGCACGACCCTTTCTGTACTACCAGAGCCATATATTAGACAGAGTAGCCAGAAGATTAGGCCTACCCTGTCCACGCTGACCAGACGGGTTAGAGAAGCCTGATTGATGTAAAGGTATATTTGTTTAACTTGTGTTTTCTAAGTCGCCTTCTACGACATCCACGGGAAGACTTTGAGTGGTCCTATTCTACTCTGCCGGGAACCACACGGATAAAAAGATCATACTCTAACCTACAAATAAGTTTCAAATCGAAGCAAAGATTAAAAGTACGTATAATATAGTAACAATTAGTCGCAGCAGCTATGATACATTAATACCGACGGGTATGTTTTCTATGTTTACCTGTGGTTCCGGGTTAGAATACCACTCCATCTCTTCCTGTGGATGTCGTAAGAGGCGACTAAAAGATGAAGCACAAACATCTCGTGCTACAATTGCATTCCCAAGGAGGGTTAACGTCGGGCGGCGGCCGGTTGTAAAACTTTTCGCACAAATACATTCCCAAAGAGGGTTGACGTCAGGC
Organism: Acrobasis repandana; assembly: GCA_963576875.1. Classification (NCBI taxonomy): domain Eukaryota; kingdom Metazoa; phylum Arthropoda; class Insecta; order Lepidoptera; family Pyralidae; genus Acrobasis; species Acrobasis repandana. The sequence continues at coordinate 7,110,022 of OY756214.1, forward strand.
AGGCGGCCGGTTGTATATAGTCAAATCATTTAAAATGTTCCGGCTATTCCTTCTCTATTTTGCAAGGTTTTTAGCATCCTTGGGTAACCATTGACATGCATATTATATTTGGAGAAGAAAAAGCGGGAAAACGCACCACGGGCTCCGAAGCAGCACAGCTGAGGATGCAACCGCGAATGCCCTTAGACGAAGAAGAGGTGTTTTCTATGTTTCTATGATTTGAGGCCATAGATCCTAATTTCTTAACTGTAATATTTTCAAGATCAACAAGACTTACTTTGTTGCAGATACCTGCTATAGTTAGATAGTGTGTTTCAAGCCACAATTTACTCGGAAATAGAAGTTATGAGGTGCATTGCATTGGCATTGATAAGTAAAACAGCGGCTTTTTTCGTAAACCCTTTAATTATAGGATTGTAAAATAAAATACTAATTTAAATTTGAAAAAATCTGTCGGTAATATGTGATAGAGGTTTATAGTGGAGAAGTAGAGAAAACTGACGTAGAATTAAAAATCTTTACGTAGTAGGATTTTTGGTTCTTATGAAAGACAACTAGCATTTTCAGCCTACTTAGGTCATATAAAAATTATCTGATAAAAATTTCCGCTAAAAAGCCACTTGCTCCTGTATACTTTATTTTCGAAAAATGGTTAAATAATAATATATTTGACAGGACAAACGCCCATCGCTGCCGCGGAAGTGTCGATCCCCTGGATCACCACGGCACGGCCTGGCGTGCCGTAGCAGCGCAGGACGCATTTCGCGTCATGCCGCCTTGAATGACGTCATCCATCGCGCCCTTGCCTCGTCCGGTGTACCAGCAGTTCTTGAACCTGCTGGTATCATTCGAGACGATGGGAAGAGGCCAGACGGAATGACACTCATACCTTGGAATAATGGGCGGTCGCTAGTATGGGATGCCACATGCGTGGATACTGTTGCTCCATCCCACGTACCTACGAGCGACTGCCCGCAAGGCAGGTGCAACTGCTGCGACTGCTGAAGCCAATAAGAGCCGCAAGTATGCGGCTTTGGGAGAGCCGTATATACGAGTATTTGCGCCTTTTGCTGTGGATATCTTGGGCCTTGGGGTGTGGATGCCCGTCAGCTATATAAGGAAATTTCCGCACACTTAATCGATGCCTCAGGGGATCCAAGGGCTCGCGCGCATTTTGGCCAAAGGCTGAGCCTGGCCCGAGCCCTATTCAACGTAGGAATGCCGCCAGTCTCTTGGGTACCGTACCCTGCGAGCGCAGCGATTTGGGTTTCATTTTTTATATTATTTAATGTTGTTTAATGTTATTTTAGTATTTTTATTTAGTTTACTTTATTCTTTCTATTGACTTACGACAATCTTTTGAGCTGTAGTACTAGTTCGGCGCGTGCTAGGCTTTTGGCCTTGGGTGCGCATGAGGCCGGCTACTGACTTCACGCGTACCCTTCGTCAAATACAGGAACATTTCTTGAGCCTGACACGCTCCGAATCGCAACCTGTCTACGGCTTAAGGTTCCGGTCTGCGCTCCTCATAAATGTCCCTGTGGCAGTGATGTCGACAAGCTAGGACATCACGGACTGTCATGCCAAAAAAGTGCAGGCCGCTTCTCGAAACATGCCGCTCTTAACGATATCATACGCCGGTCCCTTGCCACCGTCAACGTGCCAAGTCTACTTGAGCCGACTGGTATTGCAAGAGATGATGGCAAGAGACCGGACGGTATGAGTTTGATTCCATGGAAGATGGGCCGGGTGCTGGTATGGGATGCAACCTGTTTAGACACGCTGGCCCCTTCCCATCTACATGCAACCAACAACAGAGCTGGTGTGGCTTGTGAAGCGGCTGAAAAAGCTAAAGCATGGAAATACAGGGGTCTAGGCTCCGAATATGATTTTGTTCCATTCGGTCACGAGACCCTTGGTCCGTGGGGTCCTAGCGCTATAAGGCTTTTAAGGAAATAGCAAAAAGGTTAGTCGACATCACAGGAGACCGAAGAGCTGGCAGCTACCTCGGACAAAGAATCAGTCTAGCTATTCAAAGGGGGAACGCTGCCAGTATCTTCGGAACCTTGCCTAAAGGGACTCATTTTAATAATATATTTTAGTTATTATATTATATTTTTTAAGGTTTTTAGGTTGTTTATAGTTTTAGCTAACTTTAGGTATTATATATTATGAGATTTTCTATGACTAATAAATGAACGAATGAAATTAATGGAAAGTTTACTTTTATATACGTATGTAGTCATAGATTAATTTTAGTTTGATGATGTTATTTTTAGTTATGTTATGAATAAATATATTTAAATATTAATTAATTACTTAAATGCTTGTTACAGAATGACGGACTACGAGAAAATAAAGGCAAACTGCCTCGCTAAAGCCGAGCTATGGGAGGACCCCGACTTCCCAGCGGTGCAGAGCTCCGTGTTCTACTACCAGAGGCCGCCTTTTCATTTTTATTGGAAAAGACCCAAGGTATGTACTCGTAGTACCATAGAACTTATAGTTATAAATGTACATACAATACAAAGGGTATTGTTATGTACATTTATCACTATTAATTGCACACAACATTAAACGAGCTAGGAAATGCGCAGAACCCAAAATGTAGTAAAATAAAGCTAATCTAATATAAACTATTTTTGCTGATCCTATCGTTTTACGTCTTTATTTATTTAAACATATATTTTTCACAAAAACATTAAATTGCCGAGAGACTTGTCCAAATATGCAAGAAAAGAATGCGTATCTTAACGTGTCCTTTAGATACTAAAAATTAAAATGAGGAGCTTACCGTTCCCCTTAAATCAATGCGTCATGCGTCAATAACGCATATATCCACTGTACGGCGCAGGCTTCGATTTCACCTAGGCCTACGCCATACACGAAGAGATGATGTTGTTGAGGTTGGTTGATGATGATGGTATGGAGACACAAGACCACGTCACGTAGAAACTGGTTTATTGTTTATATAAATTACATGTTGTAGAGCTGGGTGTGACGGGTCCTTTCTCGATCGCTGCTCGATAGTGTCTCATTGTTAGTAATTAATTGATGTAAAATGTTATGTTAAAACAGCTGACACGCGACCTACATAGTATGTAGCCGCGTGACGCCGAAATGTGCGAGCATGGCTCGTACATACTCCCAACCCCAAAAGATGAGGAATAGATCGAGTAAGGAACCGCCACTTGACATGATAGTGATACATAAGAAAAATAATTTGAATGTAGGTTATGTTCGCTTTACGCTTCTTGATGCTGCAGCACGCGACGTAGGGATCCCAGGAATCGTCCTGGCATTGTCTATCCGCTGCTGCTGCTGCGTGTCCTCCCGACCCGGTCCACTCGAACAGGAATTCTTGAGATGTCTGTGTTGTTGATGATGATATGTTTCTAAGGAACGCATGATACGACTATAGGTCGCAAGGACATGATGTTGATCTTAAATTTAATGTTTGATTTCTTGAAAATTGTTATCATTCGATGTGACGTATTTCATTATTCTATGTATCCGGTGTCCAACGAAGTCAGTAGGCACGCAGTTTTGCAAGCTTGCAAATAGTTGTCACTGGCCTTGTTCACTGTCTATGTCGTTGAACTTGTGATGTGTAATGCAATTAGGCATTTCTTGAAAGTATCATATGATGGTTTTTGTAATTTAATTTGATTGTTCTTGATAAATTATGTGTGTTTGTATGATGATATCTCGTAACACATGAGTTCTGATTTATGAAGTCAAAATTACTCTTTCTGAGTATATTTTCTATGTAGATTTGTGACACATTCAGTGACCACAGTGTTCGTAGTTAGGAAAATAATATTCCTTGCTTAGCTTACATTGTTGATAAAATGAAAAATCTACTACCTTGTTCGCGGCGTAGCTTCTATTCTATGATGATTAATGATTGTTGGTGTCCAGCTGAACGACGGAGACTTCCCACTGTTTGCGGCGAAGCTCCAATGTTTGTTAAATGTTAATGATATGTCCAGCTGAACTACGGAGACTTCCCACTGTTTGCGGCGAAGCTCCAATGTTTGTTAAATGTTAATGATATGTCCAGCTGAACGACGAAGACTTCCCACTGTTTGCGGCGAAGCTCCAATGTTTGTTAAATGTTAATGATATGTCCAGCTGAACGACGGAGACTTCCCACTGTATGTGGCGAAGCTCCAATGTTTGTCAAATGTTATTATGTCCAGCTGAACGACGGAGACTTCCCACTGTTTGCGGCGAAGCTCCAAAGTTTGTTTAATGTTAATGTTATGTCCAGCTGAACGATGGAGACTTCCCACTGTTTGCGGTGAAGCTCCAATGTTTGATAATGATATGTTGATGATCTGCTAGACAACGAACTAAGGTAGCGTCGGAACTTACTTGATAAATGATGAAAGAGTTTTGTTGTAAAAAACACTGTGATTTCACTGCTGGTGGTGTTGACACATGATACTTGTTCTTGATAGCTTCTTGATAGAGCTGTTTCGTGTGTTTCCATGTTTGCGCTGATTGCTTCGGATTATTCGCGCCCCTGCGATATATGCGCCTTCTCAATTCAACTGGTGAGACCCGCTTGTGGGAGGCCAGTGAACCGATTCGCTACGTATCGCAAAAGGGCCCGAAATCCATCCGGCTCGAAGGACCATTATGTACGGCGCAGGCTTCGATTTCACCTAGGCCTACGCCATACACGAAGAGATGATGTTGTTGAGGTTGGTTGATGATGATGGTATGGAGACACAAGACCACGTCACGTAGAAACTGGTTTATTGTTTATATAAATTACATGTTGTAGAGCTGGGTGTGACGGGTCCTTTCTCGATCGCTGCTCGATAGTGTCTCATTGTTAGTAATTAATTGATGTAAAATGTTATGTTAAAACAGCTGACACGCGACCTACATAGTATGTAGCCGCGTGACGCCGAAATGTGCGAGCATGGCTCGTACATCCACATCTCATTCGATTAGATTTATCAACTTTGACCTCTACGACCAAACGATTCAATTTTATTTGCATGACAAATCAGAATAAAAGACATTTTATAACTATGTTATATATGTATTGTATCGTATTGTATTGGAATATCTAATCCGAATTGTTCTAGAAGTCTGACGGGATTATAATATAATATTCACTTTCACAACACACACACAATTACATATGTTAGTATCGCAATCGCTATCAATTTCACTTTCGACACCGCAATCGAGATCAATCTTAATTATCATTGGTCATATCTTGAGAATTTAAATAAAATTACGCGAGGTGCCGGCCTTGGCCAAAAGAAAATCTTTGTTATATGAATTTACATTTAAAATTATGCGCTTGCGCTGGTACGCGGCAAGTTGCGGTGAAAGTATCCAACCCACGACACACTTTGAGTAAGTGATATGGTTACCATACGAATTTGGACTTAAAAAAGCGATTATATCAGCTTAGGGAATCAGAAAACCACTTGTTGGGTATCTTTACAAACTTTTCTACGATATTGTAAATACGAGTATAATCGAAGGTCCGAGTACGCAATACGTTTCATGGAAACTGGAAGAATTTTACGTTCATTATAAATGTTATATAATAATACATAATATAATCATATACAACGTGGAAGTGTCATCATTATAGTATAACGAAATTAAAATAACAGCCAAATCACAAAAAAAATCGGTATTTCCATACAAAAGTATGCAGCAGCCCGGGTGATTTTTATGAGAATGTCGATTTTTTTGTTTTTTGACTGTTATTTTTATTTCATTATACTTTAGTCGTCTAGTATAGCCCGTGGTTCGATTTATTACGGGTATTCTCTCTATTTCAGAATATTTGAGTGACAATTCTAAATAAATGGACGGAAAGAAGCAACACGTCATCATTAATTAAGTAAAAAAAAAAGTTACGGCATTGCGAATAAAATAAACAAAAAAAAACTTGTCTCAGTATTTGTAACATAGGTACGCACAGAAAAATTACTTACATGATTTTCATTTATCTATTTCGAATAGAAGAAGATCAATTATTCAAACAAGCTACTCGTATTGAACCTTTGAACCTTTATAGAAATCTAGTTGCGCTATTGCTTGCTTATTGTAAGTATATTTTAGTGGCATGACGCGACCGGAGCGCGAGCAATTTTTTTATTCATTGAGTTTTACTTGTCATAACCATTGTTGAGTAACGTATGTTACTTTGGGTTTTGTGGTTGGGAAGAAAGAAGCGTCACGGTGACTGATATTATAGCGTGTTCTGATTTGTAAAACATCTACCTAGCCGCCCTGGCTCCGCGCGTGCTTTTTATTTTTTTATTTGTTCATGTACGTACTTGAAAATGTTCAAAAAATACATTAAAAAAATTATACAATTATAGATGGGAAGGAAGAGGTAATTGGTGTAAACCAATCAAAACTAAGTAAATAAATAGACAAGATACCTAAGTAATTTAATAAATAATATAAATGTAACATAAATTTACATACATTAATAAATACATATTCATAAAGCATAATTTATTTAATAAATATAATATATGATAATATTTCTAAATATATCAGGATGATAAAGACAGATAGTAATCTTTTTCTTGTTTGTTAAGCGTCGTTATGGTTTTAGACTCAAAAATGTTCGGTGCTGGTGGATTTCATAATTTAACTGCTTGCATGGAAAATAGGAGTAATAGGAAAACAAGGAGGGTCGACATAACGTGCAAAATAAAAACCGAGGTTGAAGACGATGCAAAGGATTCTGGTGTTCCGGCAAAGTCGGATGAGGAGCCACTTGAGTTGTATGCGAAAGTCAGTAAAACGAATACACAAATTCAGCAAACATTCAAGCTTAGTAAAAAGCTCTCCTGCAGTGTCAAAGAAACAGGCATCAGCATAGTCGAGAAATGACAAAAAATAGGGAATGACAGAGGGAGATTTCAGTTTGAATTGGTAAGAAATGTTGTGAAAAAGAAATGAATGTGTTGAAGACATTTGAGAGAATGAAGAGAATAATGTAACCTCAGAATAGATGGTAACTAATCTCGGAAACATAAGCAGGCCAATGGCTTAAATTAACCCATCAAAACAGCATGACACAAGAATTAAAAAAGGAATTTCCTATTTTTAATTCCAGCCTGGTATTTACAAAGCCATCAAGTTGGAGGTGGGCGTCACGCAGAACCGTACCGTTACAATAGTATAACGCTACTATACGACGAAGCCCGATGAAACCAAGAGTAGGCAGGTAGCCATGACCTTCGTAAATCGACAGGGTAACGGCCAGCTAAGAACTCCTCGGCTTTTGGCCTGAGGACTTGGTATGAGTGTAAACGGTAGCGGATCGCGATAGAAATTACTGTTATTGAACAACTGTACGTAGTAAGAGTAGTTACAAGCGTTACAATATAAAAATATTAAACAAAACTTAGTTGCTAAGGTTCCAATAAAACGTTACGAAAGATTAATTACCACGTTGGGCAATAGGTAGGTATGTACTGTATATTAATACCAATAAAAAATGGTAAACAAAATCCGTCGTCAGAAAACCAGCACATTTGTAAATTGTACAAATTGTTTTTTTTTTTTTTTTAAGTTTTTTTGAATACTTAAATTTTAATAATTTGTTTTTGTAATTAATTATATAGTTTAACTTTTAACATTGTTAACTGTGCCTACCTTCTTCCAATACTAATGTTCTTTATATCACCAGGTACCTATTTAAATGGTACCTATTTGTTTTCTATACAATGTAGCAAGACATAGCGCACTATTATAGGTATTATGTTATATAATACCTATAATGATTATATTATATAGTAACATCTTCATGTATCATTGAACCTACGTTTGACAAATAAATTGATTTATTAAAGGAAGAATGCAATAGCAAGTATTTTTATATGCCACTGACAAAAATGATAGGTATATGTGTGTATCTTTATTATTGATCGCAACTAGTTATGTACCATGCCTGTAAACAGGAAAGTTTGGGATACTCCCATAAACATTTTTTTAAATGGAAATTTAGGGGAATGTTTACGGAAATACCTAATGGGAATATTCCCGTAAATTTACAATGGAAAAATCCGAAAAGTCAAATCAGACACTTTTTACGAAACGTCAAAACAAACATTTTCTATGGGATTTGTATGAAAATCAGAACCGTATAAACGTCAAAATTTTTTCGAGACAAATAGCGCTCTTATTATCAGGCTGCATTAATAAACCTAAAATCATGTTGAAAATGGATATGATCAATGACAAGTGACACTATTTCGTGATGTTCTATTCTCTTACCAGTCTGGTACCAAATATTTATTTTTGACCCAGTCGTCTACCCAATTCCCGAAAATTTGGAATTTTGCCAGCATCACAAATCACGATCCTCAATTAATCGACGCATGATGTGTGTAGTGTATACCTACTCGTACATCCACTTTTTGGCCGGGGCACGTAAATATATTTCTTTAAGACTTTGCTCAGCCGTTACCTAAAGCCTATTTCGAGTTAACGACCTAGCTCCAACGCGAAGGCTGGCATATTTGGAAACCCGCACTCATCAGCGCGAGATTTGGCGAAAACGAATTTACGAGTGGGAAGTATTTAACATCATGTAAATTATGTGTAAACTGACTAATGAACAAAATATTTCGTGTAGGACGATTTTGATATTAGGCAACACCAAAATGTTATTTTTTTTTTATTGGAAAGTAGCGTCTCTTAACGGTCATTAACATTTTTCTTAGTGGATTTTCGAGTTGTTATAGCTTATTAGTTATGAATTTTAATTTATTTCCTACAGTATTGTACATTTCTGTAGCTTAAAAGGAAACGGAATGAGCATTTAATTATTTCCTAGTGTTATTCGGCTCTGCATTTGCATAATTAAACCAAACCATACATCTTTTTAAATTATATTTATTATTTGGAAATTAAGGTCATTTATTCATAAGATAACTAAAAATAACAACATTAAACTAAAATTAATCTATAACTACATACGTATACAAAACTAAACTAAATAAAAATACTTAAATAACATTAAATAATATAAAAATGGAACCCAAATCGCTGCGCTCGCAGGGTACGGTACCCAAAAGACTGGCGGCATTCCCACGTTGAATATTATTATTATTTGGAATAGAATAGAAAATCTGTATTTGGAGCATACTCGTAGGTAAGTAATTAAATAACAAAATTAAATTACCTATATAAAGTATGCCTTCAAAACAGTTTCTTTAAGTTTTATCTGCTAAGCTTTGAGAAGGCGGCGAAGTACGCTGGTACATAGATAAATATATTGTAAGCTCTGGCAGATGCATGGGCAGGTGTCCGTCTCTCCATCACCTGTATGTGTGACATTGTACGTAACAACTGTACGATCCAATGAATTTGCCCCAAGCATTAGCACAAGTCCAAAAAGAGTCCGTCAATCAACAAGGCGAAGGAGTCAAGCCGTATACAGCCAAGAAAATTTTAATGGTCATTGATGCATTTCTGTGTTGAGGTCACTGTGGTTGATGTATGCAGTGTCAAGGACTAGGATTATTAACATTTAAGCATGCTTTCATTATTATGGAGACTTTTAAATTTTTAAAATGAAGAATTTGGCTAAATTATGAAGTTATGTTACAGGTAATAATAAACTTTCAGTCTCATCATAAGTCACCTTTTGCGACCAGTCATTGATTGTATTTTTGCATTTATTAAGCGAAAACACAAAGATGATGTGTTTAATTTATCTAATCAGGTATGGTCAAAGAAAATAGGAAAACTCTCTATGTACTCTAAATAAATGTGGGTAATGTGGCTGTATGCAAAGGACAATTCTGCAATTTTTAAAAATTGTATAGGTAACATTCTATGTACCTAATGTTATAATGTCAAATAAAATTGGAATAAAGTCTTTATTTATTAAAACTTTATTGATCCACAATAATAATAAGGTAACGCTAATAGCGTTCCTCCCAGTCAACAGGGATAAACAAATAAAATCACTTGCAGTGCGAAAATAATTTCAAAAATGTTGATTAAATTGGGTCCTTATTAAGGATTTAAAAATGTTTGACAAAGCTGACGCTACGCACGCGTGAATAATTATGTAGCGCAAAAAATATTTTGAAATTTAAAAAAGAAGTCCTGTTAACTTTCCTTAATAAATGACGAAATACGACCTTGGCGGTGAATGTAGGTAATATGCATGAAGAACGAGCGCGGGCGCATTACACGAATGGTGATCGCGATCACTCACTGCTACGCACATACATGCGAGATCAGAAGACTTGACTTGAGGCCCACTTGCATCTGTCTGAAGGACTTACAGGCAAACCATGGCGCCTTGTAATCTGGGAATAGCGCGTCAGCATAGACATATTTTATATAGACCAACTAACTAATATATGGTGAGGTGAATGAATATATCATACGTATATAATTATATCATATACAATATTTTTTGTAATCTAAATGAGCCAAAAAAAATTTTTGTCCACATCCATATAAAATACTTTGTTCCTTTATCTGACGAAGAGAATGCTGCCAAATAAAGATCGCAGGCTTTTGGATTTGAAAGAAAAAAGAGCGCTTCTATTTGTACTTACATTTTTTATAGTGTAACAGTATTAATATGAGAACAAAGTAAGTACCAGTCGAAAGTGGTCAGACTGGAACTTTGCTATAGGTATACTTGATATACGAGGTCGGAGCGCCACCTACGGCCCAGCACGCCCCCGGAGCCAACATGCAATTGCCAGACAAATTAGGTATTTACTTAAGAAACTGTCGTAGTTTGCATTAACTACTAAACATGTGAATATAAAAATAAAGTCTAATAAAATATACTAAAACTATTGATATGTTCCTGATACTAACGCAGATACCCTCCATGTTATCAAAGTTGACCGATCAGGTCTTCTGAATTTTCATAATACTAAAAGTATTTACTTGGGGAAAGGGTTCAGTATTTATCATGAACTGAATCTGTTATAAGTAGTAGTAGACAGCTTTTAGTTAGTAATACTGTTTTAAAAGGTTCTGCCTACCTCCGTGGTCCAGTGGTCAAGGCGTTTGCCTTGTGATCTGGAGATCGTGGGTTCAAATCCCACTGGGAAGCATACTTTGTGAAAAGTTGTTTCCAGTCTAGTTAGGATATTGCAGGCTTGAATCACCTGATTATCCGAAAAGAAAGATGATTCCGTGTTTCGGAAGACACGCAAAGCTGTTGGTCCCAAACGCCATCTAGCATTTGTAACCTATCCTTTGGATTGGTTCTGGGCTACCCTTTGGGTTGAGGAGGTCAGACGGCAGTCGCTCTGTGTGACAACCAGAAACCTCGTCAAATCACCTCGGTTAGGTAGCGGACCCCGGGATATGAAGCGTTACCGCTAAGGATGCAGCCGGGAATACGCTCGGATGATGATGACTGTTTTAAAAGGTTCTAGCAGCTAACTGACCACATTCAACACTTTGACTTTTGCATAACACATACGGTACGTTTTGCAGCAATCGCAGTGAAGGTTAATGTTTATAAGGAAGTAACATACGCTAAATTAGTAATATTAAACTTAGTACCTTTAACTTCTTATAACAAATATTTAAATTGATAAGATTTTTTATATAAGATTTTCATGATCCTGTTTTATCTATGCGCTAATAAAGTTTGGTGATTGAAACAAACTCACTAGTTTGTGTCACTAACAAACTAGTGATTGTTAAAACAAACTAGTGGCTCCGTGAGCTGTGAACCTCGCGACTCACCCTAACCCGTTGAAGTTTATCGGATAAAAAGTTTTTCAGACAAAAAGTTGCGTCTTAAGAATCCCCTTACCCAAGACTTTCCCATACAAACGTAGTCTACGTTTTATTTTGAAACGACATGTCAGATTTCTTTAAAAATTTGTACCTTTAAAGAAATTGCATATATCTAGGGTTATAATTGGTTTTCACAGTCAACATATGAACTTGAAAGAAAATATAAGGGTGTAAAACTTTTCCATACTGATGGTCAAAAATGATATAATACACTATATTCTTGTTCGAGTTCATATTTTGACTGTGAAAACTAATTATAACCCTAGATATATGCAATATCTTTAAAGTAACAAATTTTTACCGAAATCTGACATGTCGTTTCAAAATTAAACGTAGACTACGTTTGTATGGGAAACTCGGATTTTGCCTAGGGTAAGGAGACTCTTAATATCAAAAAAGATTTAGGTTTAGGACATATTTGAAAATTTATCGAATTGGCTGAAATATGATTTTCTTAAAAATTTAAACCCCCACATCTCCGCCATTTTGAAAAAATTCCAAAAACTGAATCGACAAATAAATTCTATATAATTTATCGAACTTGCTTATAAAATTTCACAAGCATCGGATGATAAGTGCGACCTGTAGGCGAGAACAAACCGACAGACAGACAGACAGACGGACAAAAGCATTTTTGGCCAATCTCGACAGTGAGACGCTTCGCTCGCTCGCTCGCTCGCTCTTTCGCCCGATCAATTATTGCACAAGGCATCGATTCATAGTTTCAAAGGTCTTCTTAAACCTGGCTGTAGTATGGTGTCATGATTATCATCGTAATTATTGTCGAAACCCGGATGTGTTCGCTAGATTGTCATTTCAGATACCTTTACTTTGCTTGAAAAATTTAGTGTAGACCTTCAAGGTTGACATAATAAACGTTTTGTAGCCACAATTTGTAGCTTAAAAAGCATTAATTAGGCACATTTCTCTAAGCACGGGCAATCGGAACTCACGATCTACGACGTAAGATAATGGCAGCTCGCGCGGGATATTGTTGGAAACATTACGACAAAATATAATTTGAACACAATTAATTTTTTGTCCGATTTCAGAACATACCTAACCTAAATTAAATAATGAAATAAGAAATGGTGAAAAAATTCCATGTGGGCAGGTCTTTTGTGCACGTGGAATTTTTTCACCATTTCTTATTTCATTATTTAATTGACTACTTTAGTACTGCATCTTGAGTGCCTAAAAACCCTATAAAAATTTACCTAACCGTTTTTAATATCTTTATAGGTATTTTAAGTTATTTTTCTTAAACCATCTACTTAATTCCACTTTCAATGATGATAAAAATATATTATTTACTTATCTACCTATCTTCGCAGACAATTTTCATCTGAGCGTGTATTACAGATAAAGTACCTAATGATTTTAACTCGCGTATTAAATAACTCATGTTTTATAATTTCAGGAAATCTACCCAAACTGCACATTTATGTCGGACAACGACACCTTTGATGTGGTCACAGGAAAATTAGGTGAGAAAAATTGTATTCGTTTAAATTTTCAACTACTTAACTAGAACCCTCATAATACTGTCATACTGAACCGACTTTTAAAATATAATTTTTCACTATAAGATTCCTAACTGAACACTGCAATTTATATGATTTCACACAAACATGATAAAAGCAACCGAGACTGTGTATGTAAAAGGTGATATATTATAACACCCGTATAACACCTACATATGTCATAGGAAGTTGATTAGATTAACAAACCGACCGAAAATTTAATCCAAACATATAAGTAGTTAATATAATTCCCAGGTTTGACACGTGTAGATAGGAAGCTAGCAAGCTAGTAATTCCGGCCTCGTGTAGACGGAACTAGCTAATTTTAGGCTAGAAGCTAGTGAAAAAGCTAGGAGTCTACAACTATAAGCCAAGGTAGACCTAGCGCTCGTTTACACTAAGCAGCAAGCTCGCGGGCCGCCTGTCGGCCCGCGTCGCACGCCGCGCTGTGTGTCCGTGGACGCGGCGCTATTTCCAAGAAGGGCAGGAAGTGTATTCTGTGGTATTAGTATTTAGGTACAGTGCAGTTTATTGCCGCCTCTTCTACACTAGCGCCTAAAGAGGCGGCACTAAACTTAGCTGTAAGTAACTATTTGACGTCAACGTTTGTGCAAAAAAAAACAAAGTGACTATTATTATGAAATAATTATTATAAATATCCTATGATAATAAAGATATTTAAAATTGAATTACATTAGATTCATGACGATACACGTACTCGTATACTATAGGTACGATACGAATTTGTGTAATATTTAATTTTTAAAGCGATGCGAATTGATTGTTGTGGTGGTTGTGGTTCAACGCTATCCTTGTTACGCAGTGCGAAGTTTTATTTTACTTTCAGGATTTGCATGCATCTACATAAATTTTCAAAATATCTACGCATTTTGCGAAAAAATTACTTTTCGAATGAATTGAATTAAACTGATAGATAAAAAAGTAAAAGAGCTTTGATAGATATATATATATACTGATAGATTGAAAAATAACAAACATACAAATACATAAATATGACAAAGAACGATTGATGTCGCAATTTTAAATATTTACCTACATGAAGTAAAAAAAAGAATACTTATCTACCGATGGTGAGGCGGGAATATGAAAACGAAACAAAAGGAAAGATAAGATCTCGATACAAATATCGTGCCTATGCAAAGCCAAAAGTATGTTTGTGCTAACGCAACTGCAACCGTCGTTTGCCATTATAATGTGTACTTGTATGTTTTTTTTATTTTTCAATATATCTATTTAATTCAATGCACTCGAAACAAATTACGTTCGTGAGCTCACATTAGCTTTCACAAAAAGAATAGAGGGTCATTGGCCATTGCCCGCACACATAGTTTTGACAGGTTCGACGCAAAAGCGAAAGTCCTCATGACGAGGTATAAAGGTAAATAATTTATTCATCAGGCCACATAGTACACATTATATCACGATATAGGTTGTTACCTGGTGATTAGAGCTCATGTTTATAGGCTCAGAATAAGGCATTCAAGTGGCGTGTTTTCTGACGATCTATTCACGGAAAACTACGAAGGGTCTTCTGGGTCCATAGATAGGGTATCTTTATTATATAGGTACCTACGAGTACGTATTTCCATCTTTTCCACTAGAAGAGTATAGCAGCTTATTTTTGGAGACAATATTAAAAAGTGTATCGTTCCTTTCGGCCACTCTTTACTTAAGGCGAGATGGGTTTACAATTTGCAATACAGTACGTGTTTTTGAAAAATCACTGGTATTTATTCCTCAAAAGATTTACATAAAAATCTTAAGGCCGTACCTAAATTTTCCGGGGACCAGTGCTGCCCCCATTTAAAATAAATCATTTCAAAGAAAACGGAGACATTATTTAAAATTTTGCTACTACCAAATCCTAGATAACCTTTCAAAGTATTTTATGAACTACTGTTTACAGTTTATAACGATAACGTTAAGCTTTACTACGCACATTTGCTAAAAGTGGCCGTTTTTCGCAAATGTGCGTAGTAAAGCTTAACGATCTCACTTTAAACTGTAAACAGTAGTTCATAAAATACTTTAAAGGGTTATCTAGGACTGGACTGTTATCTAGCACTGTCCACGGTGTAGTGCTGCCCCCATTTAAAATAAATCATTTCAAATAAAACGGAGACACCATTACAAATTTTGCTACTATCAATTTCTAGATAACCCTTCAAAGTATTTTATAAACAACTGTTTACAGTTTAAAGTGAGAACGTTAAGCTTTACTACGCACATTTGCGAAAAACGGCCACTTTTGGCGAATGTGCGTAGTAAAGCTTAACGTTCTCACGATAATAAATAAAACAATGCAAAATATCGTCGAGCACGGCTCCGGGCCTTTCTTCGCTCTCGACGAATATTGCACTGTGTTTTATTATTTTTTTTTTTTATTATATTTATATTTTTCTTTATAGCCAAACCGACTAGATATTCAGATAATACATTTGTTGGTATAATTTTCATATAAAAAGGTGATAAAATAGTAATATGTATTATAATTATTATAAAGGCAAATTTAGGCTTTAGAGGTATGTTTGTGATTTTTTTCTATCGACCCAAAAATGCTCAATCGTGTTTTGGATATTGTGGGAGTCTGTAGAAAAGCCTTAAGATTCTTATGTAACGTTTTTGAGGAATAAACTGTAGTAGTTTAATTACAGTGATTTTTTTTTAACTCACAGTTTTCTTTGCTCTGAACTGGCGGGGCCTTAGGTAAAGTTCTGCAGATATAAATGACCTTCGTTTTAAGACAACTTAAATGTTAGGTAAATGTTAGGTGCTAACTAGCGCGTCAAAAATAAAACATATCTAGGTATAGATAAGTACATACAATTATATTCTATTGTGGTCTTCCCCTTGCCGTAAAAGTTCAACCCCACATCCAGTTCAAACGCTATATAAGTAGTGTATATATCTCTCTCGTGTAGATATCTCCTTTTGGAATCACGGGTCTTTTCACCCCGGTCCTTTGGGAGGCTTGCTTGGGGGACAGGTCCAGCACTTAGAGGCCCTTTGGACAAATTGATGTAATGTGGTATTCCCGCCAAAACCCATTCTTGGATATACCATGAAAAGTGCACCCTTGAACATGTTTCGGCAGGAGATAAGGATCTTTTGCAAGAAAACTAATGTTTATTGTGGTAAACGATCATATAGTTTACATGTACAGCAACATGTACCTACATATTTTAAGTTCGGTAATCATCTAATCAGCGGATGTATAGAGTATTTAGCAGAATCGTCCACTAACTTCCTGTCTGTTTCTTTGAAGTCAAGTATTAAATAACCTACTTATCGGAGTCCGTATACGTGCCGTGAGAAGGAACTTCGTAACGGAGGATTGCGCAATGCTCGTGCACCATTTCTCTTTATTGGGCCACCATCTGGGAATCGAGTGAAAGTTGCATTTTCCCAACATTTTCTACACGCTGTGGTTTCTATTAATTTACGATGTGGGTGAAAACCGCGAGGTTTTTAATAGATTCTGTTGTTGTATGGAACCCACTGGCTTTAAATCATACTCATAGGTATTTATTTAATACAAAATTATCGAAATTAATGACGAAAATTATCGCAATAGGAGTACTTACTCGTACTTGTCTCATGTTTTATCAGTTTTCCCCAGGGTCACGAACACGCAATTTTTTCGATTAAAAAATACTTATATTTCGAATATTTTATGAGCTATGATTATAAAAAAATATGACATTTTTGGTATATACTGCCTATATATCAACACGAAGTAATTGTACACATATTACTTAATACTAAAATTACTTATAATAAACGACAATATTTTTGGAAAATTGTTGAAAATAAATTTGAGTAATATGTAGTACTTACTTAAATTTATTTTCAACAATTTTCCCAAAATTAGGACATCGAAATGAAAAAGCTTTCTGTAAAAGCTCAGTTCTACTGAAAGTTAATATTTTTCGTGTTCCAGAATTATGTATCACATGTTCCTGTTCTATATATTCCTGTTTCATGTATCACATGCTTGTTAGTTGTGAATAAAACTGCAGATAAGTAAATACTCGTAAATATTTGATTGAATAATTGTATTTTTTATGTATGAACCTAGTTACTATATGAATCAAAGATCAAGGGAAACTGATGAGGTTGTATTTCTGTATATTCGGTACATATATGCATTAGCGGACAATATAGGCATTCGCTAAAATTAGTTCGTAAGTCGTAAACTGAATTAGCTCATAAAATATTTTAAGGTTGTATTTACTATATACATATGTTAAAACTCAAGAAAAATACTCCACCGAAAAACTATACATGAGGTACCTAGTACCTACTTATATGTAGTTCTTAAGTTTGTTTTTAATGATGATATTAAAGTAAAGAAAGCAATGCAGGATGCATTGCTTTCATAACTCTTTATTTTATATTAGTCTGTGATACACGACTCGTTTACTGAAGCCGTTGTTCCAGGAGACAGATGGCTGGTGTCGTGCCTGGGGGTGCTGTTCCTAAGCAAGGGTCTCTTCCACAAGGTCGTGCCCACAGACCAGCGGATTGACAAGGAGTACGCAGGGATATTCAGGTAATTCAATATGGATCTTCTTTATCTTAGCGCGTTCCCGGTAGCATCCAACTTTCTGGCCTTTGTACCCGACTACCTACGGCTAAGCCGAATAGAGGGTTTCGCCGTTATGTGTATTCATTTGTTTCCTCATATCTTCAATGATATCCATGATACGTGCTACCTTTGACTGAGGTATCGTTGGAAGCGATTTAGTTAGTCAACTAAATCGCGTCAAGTCAGTATAATCATATCACAGAGTAATAATATACTAGAATATGAGGTCACACTTATTTCAATATGGGCTATTTCAAGCTATAAAAAGAAATGAACTAAAAATACATTAAATCTTATCATACCTCATACCCTTTGGGTACCAAATAAAAGGGATTAGCACATTTAAAAATATATAGGTAATTTTTTGGCTGTTCTTGTTGTGCTTTTTTCAGAAAGAATTTTCGTAACTATAAAAAAAGCTTAACCTAGGCGTAAGGCCCCCTCAGGCGCGAGGCCATCGGCGGTCGCCGACGCCTAGAGCTTCTACTGGTTATAGCATATATAAGATTTGTTTCCTCCTAACTTTTCATTGGTCATCTGGGTGCCTAAGACCGTGCGAAATGGAGAAGAAGGAGCCGAAACCAATAAAACAATTGTTTTTCAACCAGTTGCCTGCCTGTAGTTAAATCTCCTTAGAAATAAATTAGTTCTGGAATAGTAGTAGACGACCTCCGTGGCGTAATGGGTTACGCTACACGCTAGACCGCTAATCCGGAGGTTCTGGGTTCGATCCCCGGCCAGGGCGAGTAGGAAAAACGGCCTTTTTCAAATTGTCCTGGGTCTTGGGTGTTTATGTATTTTATATATGTATTTATCATAAAATATAGTATATCTTTGAGTTAGTATCCCATAACACAAGTTTTAAACTTACTTTGGGGCTAGCTCAATCAGTGTGATTTGTCCCTATATATTTAAAATATATATATTTAGTTCGAAAAGATTAACATCTGACGGCCGCTTGACGCAACGTTTAACCGTCTGTTCTCGTCGAAAACACTTTCATAAATTAAGTTGTACAATCTTACCTGATATTTAAATTGCAAGTCATCAAGCTGGTAAGGCTCCAAGGTTACTGAAGTAAATCTAGATTTATGTAATTAAATCATTATCGCCAAAGGCGCAGTGAAAGGTGGTAGTACAGTTGCCAAGCTATATTAACTTCATCACTAGATACCTACTGTTTTGCGTATTAGTTAAAAGGTTTTTAATAGGTATATTTTTAAATTAGGTATCTAATTGATTCATTTGCATTTGACTATTGATTCTGAATTCAGGTCATTCTCATAGGGTCTTACCAAATCTGACACCAGTGTTGGCTACTTACACACACACGATAAACAATAAACACTTAGGTACTTACCAAAAATCAAATTGAATCTATTGCATTCGACTATTGAATTTGAGTTCAGGCACGGGTGTTCATAGGGTACGGTAACCACTTACCTACCAAAATCTAACACCAGCGTTGGCTACTTACACACGAAAAACAAACAACAAACACTTACCAAAAATCTAATTGAATCTATAGCATTCGACTATTGGCTTTAAATTCGGGCACAGGTGTCCACAGGGTTAGGTTACCACTTACCATCTTAGGTCAAAAATGTCAGGGTATTAAAGAAGCTGGATAATCAATTTCAGATTTCGCATATGGTGGTGCGGACAATGGACCGAAGTGTTGGTGGATGACCGTCTCCCCACAGTGGACGAGAGGCTGGCGTTCCTGCAATCCTCGCAGACCGGGCAGCTGTGGCCAGCGCTACTCGAGAAGGCGTATGCTAAGTTAGTATTTATTTCTTCACCAGTTTGTATAAGTTTTGCTGGATTATATGCCTCTCCCGACAAAGTGAGGATTTGCCTTAAATAAATTCTCACGCAGTGCGGACGAGTTGACGAACACAATACATGGTATAATTAGTAGCACTGAAGACGCTGCTGCCTGTTCTCTGTTATCTATATCTTCTGTAGTCGCCTCTTACATGATGGAAGAAAGAGGTGGTAATTTATTATTACACTGTCATTAATAAAATGCGCGGGATTCTTCTAAATACCATATCAGTCTAAATCTAAATACTGATCCCATGACATTCGTATTATAATTATCTATCATCATCCATGTCAGAGGTTACATCCCACAAAAAGGACACAAAGTCACAAGTAAAGAAGACTTCTCTTTCATTCAGTAATATTCCACACTTTTATTGTACATCTCAGAACAGATAACACTAGTTTACAAAGTTTTTACTGTTTGCATACTTGCAGCGGTTTCATAAAGAATTCAGTACAAAAAACACATTATCTGGTTATAAAAAAAATTAAGACGTCTAAGTTTTAAAATATCTCATGTCAAAAATTAAATTTTCGTAAATTTTGCCAATTTAAAAATTTTACTATAAATTCAATTACTTTTTTTGGAACTTTTTAATTTAGGTTAATTATAGTGCAAGCCATCCATTGTACAATTCATTTAGATCACAGCTCAATTCTTTTACGAATTTGAGCTATTCGCGTTTTTGTATAGGGATATTGCCATACAATGCGCACGGTGCTCAAAGTATGAGAAATGTTGTCGCAACTTAATTTACATATATCTGTGTACATAAGAATGATACGAGTAGAGGGATAAATCAAATTTTATTTCGATTAAGAAGAGTGATCTTTTATTTTACAATATAAAAGTAAATTATAAGCAGAGTAGTCTATTTTCTAAAAAAAAATAAAAAAGATGAAATTGGGAAAATTTGGAAACTTGTTATAACAATACTTCAAATTCTGACGTCTAAGAAAAAAAATCATAATCAGATCCGTATTTAGCATACAAAAATCTAAAAGAAACAACAAGTTTCATATGTGCAACACAAAAAATTAAAAAAATTGTAAACTAGTGTAATAATCTGTTTCAGATTACACGGTTCTTACGAGGCGCTGAAATACGGTAACTTATTGGACGGACTGGCGGACCTGACAGGGGGCATCACAGAGTCTCTGCCGGACGTGGTGGACGTCGTCACGCTGGGCAACTTCCTCCGGCATAGTAGTCTCGTCACAGCGTTCTATTGCCCAAGTGTGAGTACCTACTCTTCAGTTCGCTTTGTAACGATGCTGCATGCCACCTGTATGCTGCAGGTTTATTTTCCCCTTATTTCTCCATCTCATCCTGTTCATCTTACTTTTTAACTGTAGGTACATTTCTTTAATTTCCTAATCCCATTTATGAATCATTCGCACATCCCTTTTCATTTGACTATGTAATTCCAATTCCACGACATTCAGGAATACCTCCTAGGTACTTATTACTTATAAAGTCTAATTAAGTAAGTATATTTTTTATATCACTGCTGTAACTATATCAAGTGAAATAAAGTTTATAAACTAGTGTTGTTGAGTGTCTAACTGCTCTACACTACATCTACCTACACCTACTTTGTACTCGTAGCTACTTCTCATGCTGACCTGACTGCGCCGGGGCAGGTCAAGGTCCCACAGCTTTAATCTCTCTTTCTCAATCTTCATCCATCCCATCAATAAAACGTGACGATACAGTAGACTATCAGAGCTAAAGGCCGTAGGACCCAAAGGCCACGTTCAACGTGACAATAGGCGGTGTAGGTAAAAAGTAGAATCGAAATGGAATCAAAATAGTAGCGCTAGCCGTATTGCATATCGACTGTTTCAAATTCTTTCCTACGACCAGCTTTTACGATCTGTGCGGGTGGAGAAACAGCCGTTACGTTCTACGTTTTTTTTTTCTATTTGATCAGCATGGATCAAATGTGACGATGACATCACACAACGTTGTTTAGTTTCGACTCTCTGCTCTGTTATGTTTTTACAGTGATTCTCCGCCACGTCATAATGGCCAGGAGTGCTATTTTTCATTCAGGGACTCACATTACGAATGATTTACGCGAGTGTTTCTAAACGGGCGAATTTTTGAATTGATCTTATGCGAAGGATTTGCAACGAGTGGTCTGGACCACTCGTAATTTTGATATTTGTAGCGAATAAATGTCAAAGAAACGTTCCATGGAGAATCAGTTCCGATTCACGCTGCTTTTATATTTTTGTTGAAATGTTTAGAGAACCATTGACAAATTTATGATATTTTTTGCGTAACACAATATAAATTATCGCTGACACGCACAAACTATGTAGGGAGCTGACACGACGGTTTCAAAAATACGATGCAACGCGTCGGAACGCGAATGGTGACTTGAAAAACTACACGTTTTGTGTTTCGCTGAGTCCCTAAATGAAAAATAGCACTCCTGGCTATTATGACGTGGCGGACAATCACTGTAACAACGTAACAGAGCAGAGAGTCGAAACTAAACTACGTTGTGTGATGTCATCGTCACATTTGATCCATGCTGATCAAATAGAAAAAAACGTAGAACGCAGGGCACTATGTAAGTCAGAGAATGTAAATCCTGATAATATACATCAAATTACTTATATTTGTGGATGATCACACAATCATAATGGCATCTCTTTTTTTCAGTCTGTGGAAGAAGTAATAACGGGGATGCAAACCGAAATGAACTACAGAATATACAGAATAGAAAAGGTATGTGACTGATGACATTAGTTTATTCATATTTTTTTAAATTAAAACACTTGATTGTTCCAAAGTGAAAATATACTTATAATAAATGGCGGACTTAATACGAGTACCAAGAGCATTTTCTCCCAGTCCAGTGATAAAAAAAAAATAGCAAATTATACGTTTGTAACCATTATATGGCAATAGTCAAGCTACTCGTATGTCTGATGCTCTTTGGTCTGATGCCTGAATGCTGCTTGAATAAACTGGCACTAGTGGCCAACACACAAAAAAGAAGAAAAAAGGAAAAAAAAATAGAAAAATTAAAAAATCTAGCTGCATTTTTAGGGTTCCGTAGTCCACAAGGAACCCTTATAGTTTCGTCATGTCCGTCCGTCCGTCCGTCCGTCCGTCTGTCCGTCCGGGCTCGTACTCCGCCGATACTGCACCGATTGTCACAAAAATTGGTGGAGATAGATATTGAAGTTCCAAAAGTTGGTTTTTAAAATTATGAAAAAATGCTTTTTTTTCCGTACAACGAAAAGTGAATTTAAAAAATAAATTGGACTAACCCCAACGTGTGGGGTATCGTTGAAAAGGTCTTTTAAAATGCAACAAAAACTGATTTGAAACTATGTAAATCAAACCCCCCCCCCCAGTCTTGAGATAATCTAATAGAAAGTTAAAATTTGAGGTGTCCCCCCGCCGTAACTTTTGAAATATTACTAAAATAATTCTGAAAAAAATGTGGTATATACCTCAAAGTATCAAAGATAGTTATTTTTTAATACGTCATAAATCGTAAACCGCAATTTACCTTTACAACTTTTATATTATGTTACTTGCTGCTACGGAACCCTTCATGGGCGATTCCGACTCGCACTTGGCCGCTTTATTCTATTATGCATTAAAAAAAATGAATCTTTGCAGGTTCATACTTCAGAAGGGTCCATGTATCTGATACTGATAAAAAGGCCGTTAATACCTGGAGGGCGACACATCGGGACTACAATGGATAATGTCACGTAAGTTATAAACTCTATCCCTCTTTTCATATTTTTATGCGTAAATAGCTAGGACGTTTTGTCGACTAACATATAATGTTGAGACTTGTACCTATCCTAGGATTGGTTCTGGTCTACCCTTTGCGTTGAGGACGTCAGACGGCAGTCGCTCTGTGTTTAAAACCAGTAACGTCGTCAAATCACCTAGGATAGGTAGCGGACCCCGGACTCTGAAGCGTAACCGCTGAGGATGCAACCGGGAATACGCGCGGATGGTGATGATGATTATGTTGAGACTTGCTTATAAAAAAAATGTAAATCCTGATAATATACCGCTAAGTTTTTACCATGCAAATTAAAGGTTCATTTACATGTATAGTATAGGTATTTTAAGATTTCGAGGAATGTGTTTTTGCCTTTAATTACACCCTATTATTAGTTAACGTTAAGCTTATTTCGAAACTAAATCTGAAAATTACATGCAAAACTGTAACACTTATATACTATGCAATCAATCATTTATTCAGAAAGACGTACCTAGACAGAGCCACGGCCGCAAAACTCAAAGGCCACGGTTAATAAGAAAGTGGGCCTAAGATACAAAACAAGAATCGAAAAGAGTGATTGGTTGCTAGCATATCACCTATTAGGAGAAGTAGCTGTCACGTTCCATGAATTTAATTTATAAAACCTGTGGTGCTACGAACAATAATTCTCTAGAATCGTAACTAATCCCGAAAATTATTCCACGAGATATGTAGCGCGGCGTGCGAGGCCTAAAATATGAACAGCGCGGCGCGACTCTCGAGTCGTGCGGTTGCGTCGCAAGAAGTGTCCTTTGAGAATATTGCTGGGTTTTTGCGATAATCGATTTATTAAAAATGCCGTCATGTGCCGTGAAGTGGTGAAGAAGCCATGCAGACATGAAAATTAGTTATTCAAAAAAAAAGTAACACGTAAACAAGGTTATTTATATTAGCGTAGCGTACTGCTTAATAGATACCATCCGCGCGTTGTACCTTACCGCTTGTTGCGTTGACTGCCCCACCCGACCGACGACGACGCGTGACCTCGTCGCGGCCAATCGCATGCATCTTGGTCTATGTGTGCGTTCGAGTGTTTAGTTGTAATTACTGTTCGTTTGTTGCGTAAATGGAATCAGAATCGAAGCGGTGAATGTAGAAGCGTTAGAATTCTAGAGAATAATATTTCCATGCTGTGGTCACATTAACCAAAATATATGACTATCAATTGATTGCAGAAAGATGATGCTGTCTTTTTCTAGGTGGAAATCAATATCTCCATACGAAAGAGAACGACTCTTAGCAGACAGTCGAGGCACCTGGATGCCGTACACCGAATTCCAGCGAGTGTTCAGCCGGCTGGAGATCGTCCATCTGGACCCGGAGACCAGCAAGCTCGAGAGCATATCGTCCGATAAGGAGACGTGGCACGTGAGGATGTTCCAGGGCAGTTGGCGGAGAGGTGTCAGCGCGGGAGGTTGCCGGAATAATGCTAGTAAGGACATTGATGGACAATTTTAGTAAATAGAAATCTAAGTTAGGCGAATACAAGACGAGGTTTTAAAGACCTACAAAATGCCACTTTTTGTTTTACTATTTCTTACAATATTGCCTCTTTTTGTTCGCGTGATCTTTGCGGGCAGTTTCCAGTGCAAATTTGGATAAGAATATTGTAAGGTGCGCAGTAGTTACTACCAGTATCATCCTAAAACCTATAAATATATACTTGAACATTAGCAGTAAAGGTGCCACACGGGATACTTCCAGACACCTATTAGATATTATAAAACGCATTATGTAACTACGAGTATTTATATAGTTGTTCACAAATTTATAAAAAGATACAGACACACTATCACGTCTTTATCCCTGATGGGGCAGACAGAGCATGTTGGGTTTTGCGGCGTTAAGCAAACAGAGCCCCAGGTTCGCAAGACCCAAAAGCCACTTTTAGCGTGATGATGGGCGGGAAGATGGAAAAAAATAATCAAAATAGTAATGGGTTGCTAGCCGCATCGCCTATTGATATGATTCGCATTTTCCCCACTCTCTTAATCTTCTACGATCTGCGTAAGAAGAGAAGCAGCAGTAACATTCTAAGTTTCTTCTTTTCTCCCAGACTAACATGATGTTGGTCAAGGAGAAAAGAAGAAACTTAGAGAGAAAGAAGAATGTTGGCAACATGAAAGAGTAAAGAAGTAGCAAATTATCATGTACTTATTAAAATTACTTTTTTCAGATTTCTTCCACATCAATCCACAAATACAGCTGATCCTCCACGAACCGGGCACGGTCCTCGTCTCCCTCAACCAACACAGCATAATGGAGCCCAAAGTCATCGGCTTCAGCATATACAAGATGCCAGCCTTCCTCCGAGAAACCGCCACCCAAGCTTTCTTTAAGGGGACTAAGAGCACCATCAATAGCCAATATACGAACAGTCGGCAAGTCAGTCACAGGTAAAAGCATTCTGTGGTGAAACACCGCACAGATGATAAATGTAACAAATATTTTGAATAAAGACTTTGTTTTAGTAACTTGGTATTAGTAAACCAATGAATGTATGTAGGTACTGAGAAGGACTGAAAAGTCATCTTTAGACCTCCTGCCTGAAGTGGTTTATTGCTCTCAAGTCCCTCAAATGCGAGCTGTCATATTAATGTTTATTGCCAAGCGAACTGTTCATCGCTCAGCGAATGCCCATTTTTAGCTAGGTTTGAGAGACTATATCTTTTCAGATGCGAGTTGGAAGCTGGAGCGTATTTGGTCGTCCCCACGACGTTCGAACCACGAGAAGAGGCAGACTTTTCTCTCAGAGTTTTCTCTTCCAATTGCATAATAGACATGATGGTATTAGACTGCACGCCTCAGATCCTGAAGACTGCTTTGAAAAAGGCGCCGCCAGGGCTGGAAGCGACGAGCTTTGCGCAATACGAGTCAGTGTTTCTGCAGCTGGCTGATGAGCACAGGACGATAAATGCCTTTGAGCTGCAAGAACTCTTAGATGCCTGTCTGCCGAATGACTACATTAAAAGTTGTGCGTCGTTAGACACGTGTAGACAGATTGTGCTTTCTTTGGATGTATCCTTTTTACGTTTTAGGGGATTGAATTGCGTATTCATTCCTTACTGGTTTATATTTCTATTGTAGTAGTATTAGAGCAGTAAGGGGCCGTACAAGTATTACGTAAGCATCGAAAGGAGATGGAAGACTTTGATTTGCTTATTTTTGATGACATGGGGGGCGGGAGTTTGGACTACCATTACTTATGTCAGTAATCTTTTTTAGTTATTTTTTTACATTTGTTGGCAATGTCTTTGCCAACAAATGTATTGAACTTCTACGAACAATATACTTAGGTATACTTGCTTATAAAAAAAATAAAAAGACTCTTTATTATATCTTTTCGTCAGTAATCTTTTTTAGTTATTTTTTTACATTTGTTGGCAATGTCTTTGCCAACAAATGTATTGAACTTCTACGTACAATATACTTAGGTATACTTGCTTATAAAAAGAATAAAAAGACTCTTTATTATATCTTTTCGTCAGTAATCTTTTTTAGTTATTTTTTTACATTTGTTGGCAATGTCTTTGCCAACAAATGTATTGAACTTCTACGAACAATATACTTAGGTATACTTGCTTATAAAAAGAATAAAAAGACTTATGCAGATGTTGTATAATGTAGATCAATATGCTTACGTAAGCATAGGAGAGGAACAAGAGATGTGCTTACTTTTGCTGACAAGTGGGCCCTACCCCACTGGGGTACCCATGGGTTAATACTTGACCGATCTCTAATACATAACCAATGGTCCCGATAAGGTGGCCTAAGTCCACTGTAGTCTATATAGCATTGCAAGACACTATTTGGAGAAGATAATGGAAAATTTGCTCAGCAGTGGGACTTTTCTTTTTAGGCGTAAGACAAGGCCTGATGCCCTTAGGTACATAAGTAGCTAAAATTACTACAATAAATGTCTAAGGGTGCGTTTATTCGACACGAATTGTGTGACGCCGTAACCGTTTGTTCAGTGACGGCAAGTGTAAACTTTATTTACTGGGTAAGAAAGCAAAAATTTCTCTCAATAGGTACTCGTACACTAACCGCGCGGCGACTGCGCGGAGGCCGCGTGGCTAGAGTTTTGCGTGAAATTTAAACTATCATACTTAGGAAATAAAGTTCACACTTGCCGTCACTGACCACATCTGAACACCAGCAAAAGGCGGCGACCTGTTTAAACGTAACAGTATAACCGTAAGTTAAACGAAACGAGACGAAACTCTTTGTGTGGAGACCGGGCCGAGCGTCTAGGAATTACAAATTAGTTTTTTTTTTATCTCATACAAAAGAAGTCTATTCGTCAACATACCAATAACTCTCCTTATAAAACAAACAGCAAACCGGCTCAGGTCGTATCACCCTGGCCAACTTCAAAGACCTAATGTGCAGCCTCAAGTACTGGCAGATGATCTTCAAGAACCACGCCAGGGAGAAGATGGGCGTGCTGAGGGCCGAGCGGCTGCGCGATGCGCTCCACGAGGTGGGGTTCGTGGTGCCGGAGCAGGTGCTGGCGCTGCTCGTGCTGAGGTTCATGAGGAAGGACGGCATGCTGAGGTTCGGGGACTTCGTGTCCGCCGTCATGCATCTACATCGGGCGTTTAGTAAGTATATGTAATCCGCTAGTTGCCATCAGAGGTAGGATTGTTGTAGGTACCTATAGGTAGGTACATAGACCGGCAACTCCTATTTAGACAAGCAAAAAAACGAGACCAATTTAGAATATTGTTTACACGTTGTACAACGAAAGTGGCCGTATATCGAGCTGTCATAATGTCCGCCCTGCTGTACGGCTCCGAGACGTGGTGCCTTTACCGTAAGCACATACGTACCTTGGATAAATATCACTTACGCTGTTTACGAGATATACTTAATGTAAAATGGCAAGACAGGGTATGCAACAGCGAAGTACTAAGACGTTGTAATATCGGAGGCGTACAGGCATATCTTACCAGGCGTCAACTACGGTAGACAGGAAATGTTAGACGAATGTCTGATGAGAGACTTGCAAAACGCGTGTTATATTCAGAACTTGCACATGGAAAACGCTTGCAAGGAGGTCAACTTCTCAGATTTAAAGATGTACAAATGCGGCATGTTAAAAATTGTAAAATAAACATCAATCTTTGGGAGAAGTTGGCAGAAGGACGTGATGAGTGGCGCCAGTTGGTTAACGACAGAGTTCTCGAGTTTGAGGCCAACCGTCTGGCGGAAGAAGACAGAAAGCGAGACGAACTGAAGGCTAGACCACCTACAGCCTACCACTATAACTATGTTGATGGAGTCTTGACGTGCGCAATATGTTATCGCACATTTACCAACAAATTGGGCTACACAAGTCACTACAGAGCCCACCAGAGAAGGAATTGAAACGCATGAAAAAACAGTCGCCGAGGCCGAAACCGGCCAGGATATCATCATCATGAAATAAGTTACTTTCAGTCCCCTGTGCGGTGGGAAAGTAAATTGTAAAACTAATTTTAATAAAAATTCTTTAACGTTTAGTGCAAAAATCTAGTGATAAGGGCGCAAATAGCTGCAATGAGGATAATTTACTGTGTTGTACCGGGCTGCAGATCGAATTTAAAGTAAAAATCACAATGTTTTTCTTTTCACAGGTAAGATTATTTTTGTTATTTTTTACTGATTGAACACACTTATACTTAAACTTTGTATACTAAAAGATGGCAAAAATTGAATTATTTTATATTATGTATGGCGCCGGGTCAAGTTTTATGACGTTTTAAATTAGTCATTTAAAACGTCATAAAATTTGACCCGGCGACATGTACTATAAGAATGTCTAAGATTTGAATATAACTTTTTTATAAAATACGTGAATTTCCGCCGAGTTTTGACCATTTTTGACCATTATTCCCTCCAGCATTTTGTACATGTTGACACTTGTGCCATCCGACTACACATGCATACGCACGCACACTAATGCAGCAGATTTTAGGGCTCGCCTTTTTCCCGCCGATTTCCAGTCTAGTTACAAGGTCTTTGGTTGCCATCAAGTCAAAACAGATACTTTTTTTCTAAACTTCAAAACAAATATTTTCTATGTGATTTCTATAAAACGCACGGCGTGTACAGTCTGGTTAGGATATTGCAGGCTTGAATCACCTGATTATCCGAAAAGAAAGATGATTCCGTGCTTCGGAAGGCATGCAAAACTGCGGGTCCCGAACGTCATCTAGCGTTTGTTCCTATCCTAGGATTGGTTCTGCTCTACCTTTTAGGATGCAGAGGTCAGACGGCAGTCACTCTGTGTAAAAACGAGTAACCCGTCAAATCACCTAGGTTATGTAGCAGACCCTGGGCTTTGAAGCGTTACCGCTGAAGATGCAACCGGGAATACGCTCGGATGATGATGAGATGACTGGGTCAAAATAAATTATTTGGTACTGTTATGAGAATAAAATGTAACAAAAAAGTGTTACTTGCCATTGATCATATCCATTTTCAACATGATTTTAGATTTAATAATGCAGAAAAACTGATATGAAGACCGTTTTTGACTCCAAAATACAAGGTGACGTCATAGTTTAGTTCATTCAAGGAGAAAAACACTTTATACGTAATGTAATAATGTTGAACTTCACAGTGAATATATTCTTTATTTTTTCAGGTATATTCTACGCAAAAGACGGAGCTTACGACGGAATCATCAATTTAAGTTTTACTGAGGTAAAAAAAAACTTAATTTGATTTAATGTAAAGATACCATAACATAGCAACCATAACGTAGCAACTCTTACATACATAGAAAAAAACATGAAAAACCACAGGCCGGAATCTCCTAAGGTACGCGCAATATGCGTCCCCGTTCCCCGTCCCCGCACCTCTCCCCCGTTTTCGCCTCGATGACTCACGTTGGCCGTCAAGAACCGGGGGAGGTGCGGGTGCGGGGAACGGGGACGCATATTGCGCGTACCTTAGGAGATTCCCTTCTGTTTACCCTTACTGTATTCTGTGGAAAAGCAGAACAGGCAGTATTGACTATTATCTATAAATAAAATATATATGCCTTAGAAAAAAAAACAGAAACCTGCCTAAAGCCTTGAACTACGATAGCAATGAAATACAAACTCAAAAAAGGTCAACGCAGGAAAATACGAATTAAAAATTTAACATACATATAATAAATTATGAAAACGTAAATAAAACTCACTAAAAATGCTTCTCTGAAATTCACCGCAAATAAAAAAGCAGGTTCGAAAAATTCATTTAAGGCCGTACCTAATTTTCCGAGGTCCAGTGCTGCCCCCATTTAAAATAAATCATTTCAAAGAAAACGGAGACATCATTTAAAATTTTGCAACTATCAAGTCCTAGATAGCCCTTCAAGGTATTTTAAGAACTACTGATTACAGTTTATAATGAGAACGTTAATAGTGATAGTTGCAAATTTTTAAATGATGTCTCCGTTTTCTTTGCAATGATTTATTTTAAATGGGGGCAGCACTGGACCCCGGAAAATTCAGGTACGGCCTTAATAATACATTATGAAAACATAAAGCTTTCGCTAAAAAATGCGACTCTAAAATTCGCTGCAATTAAATAATGAATTCGCGAAATTCATCTAACAAATCATTTATTTCAATAAGATGTTTTTGTTTTCAGTGGCTGAAGTACGCTTTCATGTGCTGAAATTTACTGCTGAAATGAATTCGTCTGGACAATACAAACAGAACAAAGGTTGCCTGTGATTACTTACAAAGTGCAATAACTTAAAGTGGTTTTGTCAGAAACAGGGAATTTTGAGCAGTGCTTCAGTTTATAAAACAGTGAAAATAGATCATAAGCTCGCATTTAAAATATGTATAAGTACAGTCAGGATATAAAAGGAACGACTTATGGATGTGGTTGCTCGCTCGCGAACCGAGTGTATTCAGTGCACAACAGCAAGAAAATCTGTATCCATTGATAAAGACTGTCTATGGAAGTTTTAATTTTATTTTTGTAAATATTCTATCAAATTGGAAAAACCAATCAATCGGTGCCCTACTGCCACCCAGGAAAACACGTCTTGCCGCGCAATTCACAGAGAATTCGTCTTCACACCTTGAAACCAACAGTTCCTTGTACAGTAAGTAAGGTAGGTGCGCCACTCTGCCGTCGTAACAAGGAAGGGCACATCTAACATTTTCTAAAAGTCGAGTAAATTGAGATTAAAGATATTTTTACATTTATTTAAAAAAAACACAGTTGGCGTATGCTAATAAAAAAATTAATAATGAAAAAAAAATCGACAAATACTCCATCTAATGTAGGGTAGGGAAGTATTTATATTTATTTCGAAGTTTTTTTTTAATTAATCATTTTTTGTTTCAACTTAGTAATATAAATATAGTAAAAATAATAAAAATACAAAGGAAAGGCATAAATAACCAGTTATGCCTTTTCTTTGTATTATTTAAAGATAAAAATATGCAGTTTTGCAATGAAAAGGTATTTTTAACTTTATGTGCCTTTTTGTTCTAAAATCATAAAAAATCTTTAAAAATGTGTTTTAATAATTAAAAGGCATAACTGGTTAGTTATGACTTTTCTTTTCAAATTTTGAATAAATGAAGTCACTGAAAATTAAATCAAAAGAGACATTTGTTTTGTCAATTATGCCTATTTCTTCTAACATGACCCAAATGTGCCTTTTTAATTTAATGTGAGGAATAGTATCTATAGCATTTTTTTTCTCTAACTGTATAATTTAAGCCCTTTCATTGTAATAATAGCAAGATATGCCTTTTTATTTAATTAAATTTGAATATTTGTATCAAATGTGCCTTTTGGGCTTATTGTATATTTGGAGAGCTTGGCGATGAAATTCTACAAAAAATTAGGCAAATAGGCCTTTTTTTCCTGATTCCGAATATGTATTTAACTAAAATTTGAAAAAAATGTTAGTTGTGCCCTTTTTTCTTACGACGGCAGCACTGTTTTCCTTAGTTGAAGACTAAGGTTCTCACCATACTAAGGTTTTACTTACTGAGTTTTTTTACGGGGTCGGCAAAGCGCGTGTGGTTCTGGTGGTGTTCGAGGCACGCAAGCTATGATAACTACTTTCATCAGGTGGGCCGTATGCCTGTTTGCCTACTTAGCTGTGTAAAAAAATCTGTTTCTTGAACAAACGGATAAATAAATAATTTAAATTGTGAGGAATTTAACAATACTCAATGCATTTTGTTAGTTATATATAAAAACCACGATCTCAATTTAATTGAACATACGAGTAGCTTAATTATAATTAAGCCTTTTTTTTACTTTTAAGCATTCCACCGAATTGTTTGTTTATTCTACAAAATCTTCTGTGAACTATTGCTTTGTTTTTACTTTTATTATTGAAAATCTTTGTTTATGTTTTATTAGAAACATATTAAATGTTAAGGTTTGTGGTTGTTAAAGTATGACATTAAAATTTGAGAAATATACATACGTAAGTATTAACTATTGTAAATATTTTCTAACAACTTGTATTAAATATACTTATAAGTACTTGTTGTAATGTATATACTTTATATAATGAACCGTTTTCTAAGGTAACGGTAAACTAATAATGTTCAAACGTATAAAAACAAATATTGTTATATCTGTCTTTATAATGTCATCAATTTATTATACATTTATCGGTACATTGTATTGTATTTAATTATAATTAATGATGTGAGATTGCATAAGTACTACTCATTAATTAAAAACAAGATAATGTTAAAACATTTATTTTAATTTCTCAATCCTTATAATAGTTATTTGAATAGATGTAAACAATAAAATATCACAGCAACGAAATACATTATTGCAGTCGGGAAAATGATTAGCTAGTAAAAGTAAGAATTAAATTCATGCGATTCCAAAAATAGTAACAAATCGAATTTTTCAACAACTAAAGTAAATATAAAAACAAAAAAATAGTTTAATTAATGTTATATACTTATGTTTATAAAATTATTTACTTCTTATTGTGAAATGGTACAATTTAAAATTACAGAAATAATTGGCACTAGAAAAAAATAATAAATACCTACTAAAATACTACACAATTATCTAAATATGTTCACACAAAACATCTCTTGAGTCTATCGTTTAATCCCACTTTTGGATTGCACTTTATTATTTTAGCTGGATCCCATAAACTGTTTTCTTTTGATCCCAAAAAATGACACTACTCGTATTTGTCATGGGGAACAAAAGTGTTAGATAATAATATACGGTACAATATTACATACAAGTAAAGGTTTTTTTAACTCTTTACGAGTGCAAAATAATTTAAATATTTTAAAAGAATGTAACTTTTTTTTTTTATTTATGTAAAACATAGACTAGTTAGCAAACATAGACGTTCAGTAAAGAATTACCTACATCATCAAATATATTTTTTTACAATATATATTATATGTTTAAGTATAAATGATTAACATTTCGACCTACCAGTACACGAAATGAAATCCAACGACAATAGCAAATTGGGATCAAACGGCAATACATCGTGGGTATTTAAAAATAGGATCCAAAAGTGGAATCCAATGAAAGACTCAAAATACGTCGTGGATCTGCTAAAAGTGAGCTGGCTCCTAGAAATCCTATCTCTATCCCTGACAAGCAACAACCCAACATTTACTATCTTAGCTGGGCTCGAGTAGATGTTTACATGCATTGCCTGTAATGACCATCTGCTCCATTATTTTCAAAATGACCCATCAAAAGAGGCATCAGATTAGAAAATAGTCAAAAATTAATTGCTTGCATATTTTCTTCAGCTCACTATTCAATACATGTGGTAAAAACAACCTAAGAACTTATTACATACATCATTTATCCTTACTGCTTCTGTTTTCCTCATCTGATTCCAAAGATGCAGCCTTGTGTAACTCATACAACTGAACTATCTGATCATCAGTCATGTGATTAAGCAGCTTGGGGTCTAGGTACAGGCCCAACTCTTTTCTCTTTGCTTGCTGCATTGGTTTCATCTGTTTGGCTAAGTTTATTGCATAGTCCTGTAAACAAAAGTAGAATAATTAATAGGCTCCAAACCAAACATGATTTACTATCACAAATAATAGAGGTGGAGGTAATTTTTTTCTCTAACTATTTAGGTCTTATAGTTGGGCAAAAAGCCTTCCTTTTGTAGCTGATGTTCTCCATTCCTTATCAAATGCAGGCATTTTTTTTCAAATTTAGGTACCTCTAATAAATTATCAAGTTCTTCTGTTTTAAGAAAAATATTTGTTAAAAATGTTTATAGATATACAGGGTACAACAAAATATAATTTGAAAAAGAATTTTGGCCTCTCATAAAAGTTGAACGATCAGCTGATCTGAGTTTTAATGGGAAGCAAAAAAATATTTTTCATATTTTAATCTTGGAAAAAGTTGTTTAGCATCATGGACTAAACTCACCCTTAAAATAGTTTCAGTATATTTGTCAGATGTTATATAATTTTGGTGATGAAATAAAATGTCAGTTCATACCGTCCATTCATTTAAAAATATTCGTGCTTCTTCTGTTCCGCATGTCTTATGTCTTTTGAACTCGTCACGAGCATAATTATCACCAAGCACACGGAGCTCAGCAGGCATGCCCCGGTGGAGGCGAAATATCAACTTGTACAGTCTCCGAACCCGCAATACATGTTCACGGGCACACAACATACTGAAAGTTGAAACACTTTGTAGGTGCATGAGTGGATCAGGCCTCTTTCAATCGGGCATTTTGAAAACCCTTAGAGGAGCCTATATCCAACAGAGGACTTCTTGAGGCTGATAAGATGGTACTGGTATCTGCGAGTCCAGTTTCAGAGAAAGTTCAAATAGAGAAAAAGACAAGTAGGTAGATAATTTGGTAAATTATTGAAATGTCACATAAATTTTACATTACAAAGGTAACCATGGGCAACCAAGCGACACAGCACTAACCCTGTAGGCCAAATGAATTTGGTGATCAATATATCTTAGAACTTAGCTATTTTCTTAGTATAATATGTACCCGTGTGGTTAGTGTATCCTGTGGATGTCGTAAGAGGTGATTCGACTAAAGGACTAAGCACAAACATCTCGTGCTACCATTGCATTCCCAAGGAGAGTTGACTTCAGGCAGGCGGCTGGTCGTAAAACTATAGCCAAATCATTTAAACTGTTCCGGCTATTGTTTCTCCATTTTGCGAGGTCTTTGGCATCCTTGTGTGACCATTGACGTGCATGTTATATTTGAAGAACAAAAAGCGGGAAAGGGCACTCCGGGCTCCGAAGCAGCACGCACAGCTGAGGATGCAACCGGGAACGCGCTTAGACGATTGCCCCAGGGCAGAAAGAAATATAAAATTAAAAGTACCTTTATGAAGTTTTTTAGACCGTTAAATAAAGCTTAAAACAACTATAATATTGTATTACTATACAAACGTTAATAATTTAATAAAATAAAGAAATATATTAAAAAACTGTTAATTATTCAGTTACGAAACACATCAACATAACCTCAAATCTGTCGATGCTTTTAATGTTACTTACTTTTTACTTTAGATGCAGTATTCAAGTATGAATCAACATGAGTTTGTTTAAAATGAAGAAGAAATACTAAGTTTTAATTATTTTTATCAAATATCGCAGACATTTTATTTCATCACAACTGTCATCCTCCTTTTCGGAGAAGAATAACAACCGCCAGTGTTGCCAGTATGATGTCCCAAAAAAGTATGGTTGCCTTCCTGAAAAGGTATGGTTTTTTACTGCAAGGTACGGTTGGGCCAGTTCTCACGAGATGACGGGGGGTGGGGGGGGGTGCGTACGATTTGTCAACAAAGTTACGGAATGGAGTAATATTAATATCAGTCATTTTATCATATATTTTAATTCATCGCTCCTGAGGAAGAAAGGCAAGGAATGTAATCCAAACAGCCAAGTCTTATTTGGGTGGAACAAAAAAGTTTTTTAAACGCAAATTCAGAATGTTGACAAAAACAGGAGGTGATTTTTTTCTACCCTTTGTAGGAAGCAGCAACAAAAAAAAACCTAATATAGAAAAGGTATGAAAAAGGTACGGTCTACGCTGAGGTACGGTTGTAGTACGGTTGTGTGATGAATAGTACGGAAAACCGTACTTTTTGGTACGGTCTGGCAACGCTGACAACCGCATACAATGAAAGTGTGTTGTGTGGTGTGACAAAATGAAGATGACATTTTTATTTTTTATATATTTTATTGGTCGGTAAAATTATCCCCCGCATGGAGATTGGTTCCCAAGAATTAAATAAACCAATGAGAACGGCACTGTTGTCGTCGTAGTAGGTAGGTAGAGGTAGGTAGGTATTATACCTATATATTCCGTGGTAGTAGGTTAATTTATTATTATATATGTAGTTACCTAACATAAGAAATAAAACAAATAAGAATTACTGACAATGATTTATAAATAAAATGTACAAATAATTTAAAACACTGTAGATTAATCATGATATGACTGGCGACAATAGAGGTTCCTTTTTCCCTGGCTTCAAAACACGGAACAGTTTGATAAACTATGATGCCATCTTCTATAGCCGCACTTAAAACCATTTCACTATTTGGCTATTGGCACTAATAACGAGTATTTTCTCACTAACTAAGCGTCACACACAGGCTCACAGGAATATTTTTTCTCGGAACTTCCAAAAAACGGAGGACCAGCTGTTTAACAACGTTATCTGTCAAGATAATTAATATCTCATCTGCATAGTTTGCAACGCAACGCAACACAGCAAATTTAAAGTCCGAGTAATTTCTTAATGGAACAAGCACTCAACTCGACGAAAAACACACGACAAAGTCCAAAACTCCGGTTCATTGTGAAAAATCATCATTTTGATTTGACATTGACTAGTGTTGCCAGTACTAATGAAAAATGTTACTACGACATTTATTTTATCTGCTCCAATACTTAGTAGTAAGTATAACTTGTATACAGCCACACTGGTTTTAGCCCCCGTAAGTAGTTTTCGAAGGCCCTTAACTTGACCAGGGCTGGTCATAAATCATATCCATGCCTATGAAACTCTACTTAGAACATTGCAGAATTTTGATTAAAAAAAAACAATAAAACGCCATCTAGTCACGAATCAGCTGACCTAACTCCTAATGCGTGTTATAGAATAGGAATATCAAATAGTGGAGAAATTTGCCACAGAGGTTGAACATGTGATAGCTCAGTTGATCAGAGCATAATTAAAATAAGAGCAACGATGCGAGTTCAAGTCCCACTTACGCAGTATATTTTTTACACCATTTTTTTATTTGATAGGAATATTAAATGATGGATAAATTCGACATGCGCGGTTAATCACTTAATAGCTCAGTTGTTGAGGCTATTGAACATAGTCGACTTGACAAGAAGTAGAAAAAGAACATAGTCGTATTTGAACCGAGATCACGAGTTCAAGTCCCAGCTCACGGAGTAATTTTTTCACCGTTTTATTTCATCTTTTAGTCTTTTGGTGTTGCGAAAGCATGTTACCAGATGGCGCCACTGGTTTGATCTAATTTTAAAGCTACAGTTTCTTATCTATTTCAGTATATTATAAAATATTTATCTATGGTCATATCTGTCAGCTACTTTATCTGTAGTCCGTTTTGAAATCCCGTACAGTGCTTTGACATTTCACTTATGAATAATGTTACCATGTTAAAACTTTTAGTGTTGTGCTATTACGATTTTCGGGTGAATCGTTAAGATTTTCTTACCGACTACCGAAAGTGGTAAATAAATAAATCTTTTATTTAGCCAAAAAGACATAGACATATTTACAAAAAACTCGCACATTTATAGATACATAGAGTAGTAATATTTTTTTTCCATCCAACCAGCTACAGGCCATCTCCGAACTAGACAGGGTTCTGTATCTCGGAAACAACCTGTCTTCGGTATGGATTTCATAATTTTATTGTTGGCCCAACATTATTGACAAATGCGTTCACAGGTTGTGCGCAAATTTCCCAAAACTAGCATAACTGTGATTTTGGGAAATTAAATATGTACTTATATCTAACTTATATCTAATCTAATTATAAATTATATTTTAATAATCAATGAGCTTGACAAAATAAATAATGAAATAAATAAATAGATAAAAATAAAAATAAAAAGAAACAACCAATGAGTATTTGTGAGTGTGTACGTAAAGATGTGATGTGATGTGTGTGTACAATGTCTATGGTACGATGCGAGTATTGGGGAGAGTGTCAGTTTAGTGTGTTAGTGTTGGTTGGGGTATGTGTGTGGATATGGAATACCAGAATTTAAAAAGAAACCAAAACACAGTTAGTAAATAAGGCCATTTATTTAAGCAGAGCTTCTGTCTCTGTATAGTTTAATTTCTCAGCTTGCATCTGTACATCCTCCCAAGTCTTGTCATGTATAAGGAGAGCAGTGTCATCAGCATATGTGTAAATGCTGCAGTTGTTTAGGTTTAATTTGCAAAGATCATTGATGTAAATAAGAATAACGTAGGGCCACGAATACTTCCCTGCGGAACACCGGTTGTGATAATTTCTTTGTCACTTATAAACTCATCAATTTTACCGCTTTGTGTTCGTCCACTTAGGTAGCTGCGGAACAAATCTAGTGGAGTTGCTCTAATACCAATTGCCTCTAACTTTTCAATCAGAATGGGGACAGAGACCGTGTCAAAAGCTTTTGACAAATCCAGAAAAATGCTTAAGCATTTTACCTTCTCCTCCAAACAGCCAATAATGCTATCGACCAGGGCCAATAAAGCATCATCCGTGGATTTTCCTTCTCTGAAACCATACTGATTGGTTGAGAGTTGATCACCTTTTCTAGTATTTTGGATATTACAGAAAGAACTGATATAGGCCGATAGTTGTTTACAGCATCTCTATCCCCATTCTTATAGATCGGATGTACAATTGCCTTTTTTAAAGCATTTGGGAAGGTTCCAGAAATGAGAGATAGATGACAAATGTGGGTAAGTAGTGGAACTAAGATTTCACAGGAAGATTGGAGAATAGAAGAAGAGATAATATCCCATCCAACGGCGGAATCCCTGCGTAGATTTCTTATAATCGTGTGTATTTCATGATAGTCGACTGCGAAAAGGAACAACGAATCTCCAGGAGTAGTTGATGTAATGTAGGTGATTGAGGCGATGGGTGTGACAACTAAGTGGGTCGTATTTTTTCGGCTAGAGTTGGATTGGGCGTGGACTTCAGCAAGATTTTTGATGAGATTGGTGTAGGTGAAATGTTTGTGATATTTCTT
This sequence comes from Acrobasis repandana, assembly GCA_963576875.1. Lineage (NCBI taxonomy): Eukaryota > Metazoa > Arthropoda > Insecta > Lepidoptera > Pyralidae > Acrobasis > Acrobasis repandana. Next base: position 7,149,826 of record OY756214.1, read on the forward strand.
ATTGCCTTCCATTTTGATTTTGGGTTATTTTTTGCATTTAATAAAGTATTTTTATTGTAATCCTTTTTGAGTCTTTTGAGTAGTTTATTAATGAAATTTCTGTATCTTTGATAAATCATTTTTAATGTGATATTATTTGGATCTTGCTTTGTTCGTTTGTGTAGCTTGTCTCGATTGCGGATGCAACGTAAGAGACCTGGAGTAATCCAGGGCTTTAGGTTTCTCTTGCTACGTGGGTATATATATAGGTTTCACTGACTATAGAGATGGAGTTTTGATTGCATTTCAGTAACATATGATGTACACATGTCAAGTCTAATCGTGTAGGGTAAGTGTATGTTGGTAATAATCCATGTGAAGCCATAAGGTTTAGGTACTCATCACATGTTTTATCTTTGCTATTTGGTGAAATATCTATATTTATATCTCCTATTACAGTAATTGTTTTAAAAGATTTTAACGTTACTAATTGATCATCCATGCTATTTAGAAAAATATTAGGGTTCTTATACGATGGTGATCTATACGCAGCAATGAGTTCTGTTTCAGTACCCAATTTACACACCAAACAGTCAGTCTACTTAACATCCGGTGGCTCAAAGACAGTGCAATCCAGAGTATTCCTAACGAAAACAACGACACCAGCGTTTTGATTGTCTGATATGCAATAATGTTTTGTAATTTGGGTAGATACGGTGATTTTGATAACCAACATTCTGTGAGAATAATAATGTCATATTGGATGTTTGTCATAGAGAGAAATACTAAAAACTTATCAAAGTTACAGTTTATACTGCGTATATTCAAATGTGTAATTATGAGAGATTTTCCGTTGTTGTCTATGTATTTGGTGCACTGATCCGGAGGACAAAGATAACACTGCGATACGTCTAGAGATTCCAGCTCGGTAGATAATTCATTAATATTTGTCATATTACGGGATATAAGTAGTAATATATAAAAATAAAACTGATATATATGAACATAGAATGTACAGTATACCACAATGAGAACAATGTCCGTTTAAGTTGAGAAATACAGTTACTTCCAATTACACAGCGACCAACGTGTAGAATTGCGTGACCAACGTGAATATACTCTCGTGGGGTTTTTGTGTGTGATATGTGTGATGTGTGTAGTTCGTAATGAGTAATGTGATGGTATGTTTCTAGTGTTGTTGACGTTTATATAAAGAGTTAGTTTGGGACCAACTAAAGGGATATGTAGCTAGAAATAATAAAACCTTTAAGTTAAATGAAGTGCGAAGGCTAATTGAAAAAGGGCTTTGTGAAGACACTCCGCAGAGGTGGAAAGACTGCATATCGCACGTCAAAGAAATTGAGGATAAAATGTCCAATCTAGGCCATGTAGTCGAAAACATTACCTATAGGTTCATAATTGATGTTGGTAACGATTCTGATGAGGAGGAGGAATGGAATGAAGATATGGAAGTAATAGATTTTAATTTGGATTGCGAGCTTTAATTATTTAATACTTATATTGAATAGCTTGGATTATTTGTAAGTATGTTGATTATAGTATGTAGGCAATTGTTAATATAATTTTATGTTGTTTTTTTTTGATAAATGCTTTATGTTGATCAGAGGAAGTAGGTAATTGTTTTTTTTTCTTTTTTATTTAAGTACTAAATAAATATTTATTCTACTCTATATTTTGTTTGTAAGATGTATTACGTTACGAGTTAAATGATCATATTTAGTACATAATTGTTATTTTTTTTTCTTTTTTGTTTTAATGTTAGTCATGTATATCTTAGTCCTTTCTGATTTTTAAAATATTTGTTGATTTAATTTTGATAAATACTTTACATTTTTACTTATTTTTTTATTTTGTATATTTTAATTCTTTCTGATTGTTAAAATATTTGTTGATTTAATTTTGTAAGTAGGTACTTTATATTTATTTTTTACTTTTTTTTTAATTTTGTATATTTTAGTTCTTTTTGACTGTCGAAATATTTTTGTTGTGTAAATTTTGATAAAGACTATATTTGTAATTACTTTTTTTTTATTTTGAATACTGAATAAATATTTTATTTCTTAATTGTTTGTTTAATTTATTCCGATATCTTTATATATGTATTGATTGGGTTTTATTCGGTTTATCATTCACATTTAAGAATCAATTTCATCAAAACAGTCAAAGATCATATTTTAAACACTTTTTTCATTATATGAAAAGAAAATACGATAAATCTTTCGGTAATAACCGGTCGTGGTAATGCCTATTTATTGAATGTAAAAAACAGGCAACCCTCCAAATGTCAGTGCGTGCACTGTATGGGATTTTTAAACGGAGTATATCTGTCATCATCAGAAAGACTATTTTTGTAAAGAAATATTTTACGGCCCTAGATACCTCTTTAGAGCCTATATTTAGTTTTGTTGCTTCTTTCTTTATTCCTACTCCTAACTAGCCCGTCCCGGCTTCGCACAGGCATTTAACAAAAAAATACAATAAAACACACACATAAACCTTTCTATTTGCTACAAGTTACTAAAATAAACGGGCAAGTGCGAGTCGGACTCGTACATGAACGTACAATGTTTTAAAACGCTGAAGAAACACGTTTCTTGTATGACGACCCCCTTTAATAATTATTAACTTTATCTTCTTTTCATTATTTGTTGTTATAGTGGTCATAGTAATACATAATCGGTAAAAATTTCAGGTGTCCAGCTATTACGGTTCAAGAGATAGAGCCCTGTGACAGACGGACAGACAGCGGAGTTTCAGTAATAGGGTCCCGTTTGCACCCTTCGGGTACGGACCCCTAAAAAGAAAATTATAAAGAAAGTTAAAATATTATTATTATTTTAATCTTATTTTAATAAACTTAAATTTTTATTTTTATGGATTATTTTGTTGTTTCTTTTTTTCGGCCCGTATACCCCAGTGACGCCTACACTACATTGCATAATGGCACCTCTACACGTTGGGCCATCATTCTCACAAAAGCTTTTGAGATTTCCATCCAACGCAGCAATGGACAAAAAATCTGTGCAATGTTGGCCCATCGTGTAGAGGAGCCATTAAGGTGCTGCATTGCTAGCCGAGCAGTGTGAACGGCTACCACTACCACGCAACTTTTTTCTAAGGGTCAGTTCAGACAGAGAGGAAAAATGCTCGCGCGGGCTCGAGCTTCCTATAGCTAGCCGCAATTCACACCGAGAGCAAAAATGCGCCGGTCATCGAAAGAATGGTCAAGACCGCGCGAGGCGAGGACGCGCGCGACAACGCGAGCCGACGCGCGGAAATTCATACGAATATCCCCGAAAGCGCAGGCACAGGCAGTGATCCGCGAGCTCGTCAGAACTTCCTCGCGCGGTTTCGGGCGTGCTGGAGGCCTCCCAGGCAGGCACGAGGACGCGCGCGACAGAGTCGCGAGCATGCGCCAGACGACGCTTGAAGTCTCCGCCGATATTCATACAATTTTATACTTTAAGCAATGGTAATACGGTTGTAATTTTAATGAAACTAGTAAATTCCGGGAGCATTTTTTCTCTGTCTTAACTGACCCTAATACTGGGTGGCGCAAAAGTACTGGCACTAAAGAAAATACTTTTATTTTTTTTATATGACATTTTCTGTCATTCTGTTGTTGAAAATTGTGTAGTGAACAAATGTAAAATACACTGAAAATAAACATGGACCGTTTTACTCCCCAAGAACGTGGAATAAACACTATGGACTTAGTGAGGGACGCTTTTCCAGGCCGAGTTATCTCTCGTTTTGGCGATTTGCCTTGGCCTGCAAGATCACCCGATCTGACCAGTCCAGACTTCTTTCTTTGGGGTTTTTTGAAATCTCGGGTGTATGTGAACAAGCCACAGACTCTCGCAGCTCTAAAAGAAAACATTCGTCAAGAAATTACGAACATATCGCAGGAAGTGTTACGGCAAGTTATGCAAAATGTCATAAATAGGGCTCAAATGTGTATCAACTCTGGAGGTCACCATTTAAAAGACATCATCTTTAAATCCTAATGGTACGAAATTTAATGGCACAAATATACATTTAAAAAAACCTAAATCTAGTTTTCTAATTTAGAAAAAATGTTATAGCTGAACCAAATAGGGTCTTTACTTTTGCGCCACCCAGTACTTACATTTTTAAACTCGTAAACGCCTTTTCTAGAGGCGGCATTTTATTTAAATTAAAAAAAAAACACTTATTGTGGCATAAGTATATTAGTTAGACATTGCTGTCGTTGTATATTATTTTATTCTATCATCAATAGTTTTCGCAGCGCACGCGATGTAAAGAATATTTTAGGCATTGACATATTATATTACTAGCGTAAGGACTAGGCCAACCGCGTAAAGAAATGGCACCAACTCGTTGACCCGATAAAGTCGGTTTGCGGATCAACGCGACTTAGTCGTCCTCGGTCCGCGGAAGAGTTCATTCGTTTTTGTTTCATACTTGTAAATGCCATAAAAATGCCTGGTTGCGCATTTAAAGGCTGCACAATTCAACCAAATAGATGGCTGCTATGGTTGTTAAATTAGAGCGCGGTAAAATTCCTCGCAGCGTCGCGCCCGGAGTGACAACAGCGCATGCGCTGTGGTCTCTCCGGGGACGAAGTCGAATGTATTTTATGCGAAATGTTCCGATGGGCCCATCCTGAGTTGAATTATTGGAGTTTTAGTAAGAATCCCAATTTTTTTTTGAAAATATAATATAGCCTATGGCACCCGGGGATAGTGTAGCTTTCCCAACAGTGAAAGAATTTTTCAAATCGGTCCAGTAGATTCGGAGCATTATTCAATGCAAACAATAAAATCTTTCCTCTTATTAATCAACGAAAAACGATAAAAAAATTCGCCTTCCCATACATACAGATCAGCGCTCAGCCTGATTTTGTAAGGGAGGACGAAAAATTTTGATCTATTTTCAATAAATTTTTTATAGATAGTAGTGGACTGAACTTGCTCCAAAAATTTGGCTGGTGGTAAAAGTTACCTTTTAGTACAAAAGTTTAATTTTCTGACATGTCGGTTATCAATTTTGTTTCCTAGTCTACGTGAAGGTAGGTTAGGTACAATGTTGTGCATGAAGTTTGGTAATAGTATGACAAAAGAAATAAAGTAACCAAATATATATAACTACTTTATTTTGAATACCTAATTGATACTAACAGTACCCTCCATTGTTATTAAAACTCTTTCCTTGGTATAAAATATCGAATTACATGTACTCTGTCGGAAACAATCTTATTGCGGACCCAACAAAAAGCACTTTCTGTGAGGTTTTTATTAAAATCTTGCCAGTTGATTACATGTATAAATATAACAAAAGTAATTCCATGAGATTACAGTAAAACAGGAATTTTGTATAAGTACATAACAGAAACGAAACATCAACTTTTATTCAAATTAAGCGAGAAGTTAAAAAAATATAGATGGAATCAACACGATTATTGATTCTTCAGAATGAAACCCGGAATAGAGGGTTTGCCACTTACACTTTGTTCACACAACTTTGCAACTGGCATCTCAGCAGTTGCTTATTGCATGTTGCGTGATTATTGTTTGAATGTTCACTGCGCAACAGATATTACTAGTGTCATAATTCATTCGCGGAATAAAAAGTTACATTATTTACAGCCACTATCATTAGTGATTATCCCAATGCTATATTTTCTCTTGTATGAAAGGGTGTGCGAGGCAGTGGTTGACAGAAGCCCGTTTCGCTGGGTCCAACATGAGCATCCTCTCGAGTAAGTCTTTCAGTTGAGTTATTTTCTTCGCCTCGGGCGGCTGCAAGCGGTGATGCGGAGGCGCCAACTCGGATTGAAGGTCCCTAGCTGGCTTTATACTAGACATTATTACAATCTTCTCCTGCAAAATAAAATAGCAAACATTACTAAAATACGTTAATAGTTCAAACAAACTGCTGGTTGTAATTGACATAATGCGTTATAAATCGACCACGGGCAGCGGGCTATACTAGATCACTGTAGTACAAGTATAACTAAATTAACAGTCAAAAACAAAAAACTCGGCAATTTCATACAAAAGTGTCCAGCCGCCCGGGCAGTTTGTATGGGAATGTCGAATTTCTTTTTTGGTATATGGTTTGTATGGAAATGACGTATTTTTTTACTGTTATTTTAATTACATTATACTTTAGTGATCTAGTATAGCCCGTGGTTAGATTTATTACGGGTATGTCCCTTCCACTTTGTATAGTCCAGTGTTTCGGCACAATTTAGGCAAGCTTTTCTAGAATATTTATATAAATTAAATTAATTAAAACGAGGAGTATAATTTATAAATAAATAATTAAATAAGTTTACATCCATCATTATTGAACTTACCCGTTCCGATAAATAATTAAATAAGTTTACATCCATCATTATTGAACTTACCCGTTCCGTTATCCTATCTAACTCGTGGTACATAAAATTGCAGTTCGCATCAAAATGCTGGTCCTTGAAGAGTCCTTTTTTGATGATCTTATTTGGTATCTTCCCCTTCAAATCCATGAAGTACTTCAGCATTTCGTTGTTGGATTTGCCAACGAACATGATCCTGCCTGTAGACAGCTCGTATATCGTGCATGCCGTCGACCACATGTCAATACCGTGGTCGTAGGGCACTCCGAGGATGATCTCGGGGGCTCGGTAGAACCGCGACACCAGGTACGGCGTGATTTCGTTGTCGCTGACGTGCGACGCCGCGCCAAAGTCACACAGTTTGAGCATTAGTTTACTCTCGTTCACGAGGATGTTGTCTGGCTTGATATCTGCAATCAAATAGTTAAGTTAAATAGTGTAAACTATAAAATAGTGTAACCTTGTTGCAAATGATTTAAGACGATACACGGAGTCCAGTGCTGCCCCCAATTGAAGCGAAAAACGGCCACTTTTGGCAAAAATACAAACTAAAGCTTAACGTTCTCACTTTAACCTGTAAACAGTGGTTCATACTCGTAAATAGTTTGAAGGGTTATCTAGGTTTTACTAGCTCAAAATTTTAAATGATATCTCCGTTTCCGTACAAATAATTTATTTCAAATGGAGGCATCACTGGACTCCATGTATCGTCTCAAAGCTAAGTATATTTCGGAAACTTATTTTAAGATCCTTTTTAATTTTAAACAAATGGAACCACCAAAGGACTAAAAGATGAAATAAAACGGTGAAAAAATTACTCCGTGAGCTGGGACTTGAACTCGCGATCTCGGTTCAAATACTACTATGTTCGATAGCCTAAACTAAACTAGCCTAAAAAAAGCCATTTAATATTCCTATCAAATTAAAGAATGGTGTAAAAAATAAACTGCGGAGTGGGACTTGAACTCGCAACGTTGCTTTTATTTTAACCATGCTCTAACCAACTGAGCTATCACGTGTTCTACCTAGTATGGCGAATTTCTCCACCATTTGATATTCCTATTCTATAACACGCATTTAGCGTTAGGTCAGCTGATTCGTGACTAGATGGTGTTTTATTGATATTTTTTTTATCAAAATTCTGCAATGTTCGATGTTTCATAGGCATGGACAAACATTCGATGCGTCCACAGTGTGTGTTGTTAAAGATAAATGATTAAATTCAGTATTTAAAAACCGTATAGTACTGTGTAACTGTGTCGAAAGACACGTGTAACTTCCAGTATCATGAAAGACGGCATTACATTTCACCGGTAAGTAATAATAACAGTAATACTGTGATTTATATTTTGGAAATATAATTTTCCGAAAAAAAATTGTTTGTTTATTTTTAAGGGTAAACACTCACGAAGTGTAGTCACAAAAGGCCGTCTAGTTTCGATCGGTTTAGACGATCATCATTAGGCCAAGTGAGTGCGGGCGGTGGCACTGGCAGCGACACGCGAGGCGTCACTCAGTGCTATGGACAACGAAATCGTCGGGTCACCTCTTCTATATAGTTTGTGGAGTCACCGCTCCTAATACTCACCCAGATGATGATCGTCTAAACCAATCAAAACCAGTCGGCCTTTCCCGACGACACTACGTGAGTTAAACCGTGTTTAGACAATTGTAATTACTTTATCTCACGTGTGTTGTAATTATATTATAACAAGAATTAGTGTTTGTGCATGCGACCTTTATTTTTTTGGTGATGATGTTACTATATTTTATAAATTTTAGTGATTTATTGTAATTTAAAATAAATATGAATAGAAATAAACAATTATTTTTATGTTTGTTTGTAATAACTTTATTGTACTTAGAAAACACATAATTAAAGACAAAAACGTCCCAAAAACAGCGATATTTTATTTTTCCATTTTATCGTAAACTCAACGGTGTTTATAGATATCAAGAGAAAGTCATCCATCACTATGGTGATACCGGTGACATGTACCTGCTATCGTCACTCTAGGCGTGATCTTGAGCGAGCCAATAAAAACTATCGGGCGTCGCTCCGCACCCCGCCAACTTTTGGCGATTTCGTTTTAGTAGTAAAGATCATGAATGTGTGGTCTTGTTGGTTAAGTGGTCTGTGTGTCACAGTACAGCCTGGTTTACATTCTGACAAGCGGCAAGTGACAAGTAAACACTGACAAGTGTCAAGTGGTGTTCACACATCTGGCAAAAATGGATATGCAGTAAGCTCTTAAATAACGTGAAAGTGAGGGAGCGCAGGGCAGAGCTACTTGTCAAAAAATAGAACGGCCTGCTATTCACATGTCACTTGTCAGTTCCTATTCACACGCAGAATCACTTGCCATTTCTCTTTTTTTTTTAAATAATTTTACGGCTCAGGATACAAGTCCTTTAATGCCTATCTTTAGTTTTGTTCTTGATTCTTAATCCTAACCTAATCTTAACAAGTTACAATCAAAGGGTGGTGTAGGCCTTTGTCTGCTTCAAGGGAGATTCTGGCGACAAATCTATACGAGTCCATTGGTTTTTATAGACGATTGAGTGGCGGACTACGCCCGAAGACGCCTACACAGTCCGCAAAACAAATATCACTACAGCCGTACTATGACTGTCCACTTTAACTATTTCACACATTGTTAATGAGCGTGAGCATTTATACTCGTAACACCAAACAACACCAATTTCATATTATAAAGTCCACTAAAATCAATTTGCAAAATAATAAAAGCAAACCCCAACCGAACCCCTTGACTTCCCGCCAAAAACTCCTTGCCATTTCTCACTATCACTTGTCAAAATGTAAAAAGTCCTTCAAGCCTGGTTTAATCCGACAGGTCTAAATGTGAATGCCCTGTTTGATACAAATAAATAAATCTAACCTAACGACTCACCAGCATGCAGAATGCCCGTCTTCTTAAGCAGTTTGAGCGCCAGCAGCATCTGCTGCGTGTAGCTCCTGACCGCCTTGATGTGGATGCCGCTGTTCTTGCCATACTTCTTCAGGACCTCCCGCAGGTTCATCGACAGCGGCTCCATCACCATGCACAAGTGCCGCTTGTGGAAGAAGTGCCGGTACAGTCGCAAACAGTGGAACTTGTCCTCGGGGTCCGCGTCGTTGAGACGCTTGAGGATCTCTAACTCGCGGAGACCAGTCTTGTGCCTGTCAAATTAATTTAAATTCAAATTTTAATAAATGTAGTCAGAGGCGGTGTGGGCCACCGCCCACGGCCTCGCGGTCTGCAGGGCCTCGCATGTGTAGCGAATAACCTTTTTATAAGGACGCGTCGCGTTTGCAAGCGAATTTTTTACTAGCCAAAGGGCCTCGAACTATTTCGCCCTCATAAAACCTTGATCTTGCGTCGCCACTGAATGTAGTGTTTTAATAAATAAAAAGTTTAAGTATCTGTAGCTAACAGATACATTATCACGTCTTTATTCCTAGACTTTTAGTCTTTATTTAGACAGACCCAAAGGCCACATTTAGCGTGATGGTGGCGTTTAGATGGAAGAAAGGGAAACAAAATAGTGATGGGTTGCTAGTCGCATCGCCTATCAACATGATTCGGATTCACGCCTCTTCCCTTGATCGGCTTTTACGATCTGCGCTTACGGAAAAGGAGCTGGTACATTCTACGTTCTTCTTTTATCCCAAACCACTAGGTAAGATTAATAAATAAGATATTTACGGTATTTCCCAGATACATAAGTAGAAGAGAAAATATCTTGAAATACCTAAACAATATTTTTACTGTGTTTTTATGGCTAAGAATAAGTTTTAGATAACTCAAATTGAGAAAACATACAAAGTATTAAAACAACTTTATGAGTAAGTATAATGTCACAACATCACATCACTTCGGCGTAGAAAAACCGCGGGGCACCTTGACATCATCATGGCAAATAAAGATAACATGGAAGTGGAAACTGGACATAAGGCTTGACGCTACGTTACGCGGACGCCCGCGCAGTTCCATACAAAAGTGCTCCGCGCGGGCGTTCGTCGTGTGCACCCGCGCGTGCATCCGTCGCGGGGACGCGCATCCTCGCGACGGGGCCCGCTTCCCCGCGACGGATGCACGCGCCGGTCTGGCTTGTTCAGCTTAAAGTATAGAGCAGATAATTATGATCAGACGAACGACTGCCATACATATTTCTACATAGTAATATATTAATTTCTCCATCGACACGACTGTGAATATACGCCGTAAAAATTGAACTAACTGACACTGACTGACGTCGGGTACCAGCGAAGGGGCCCGTCGCGCATTCGTGGAGCACGCGCGCAGGGCCCCGCGTAACGTTGCGTCAAGCCTAAATCCCACACCGGATCTACATCAAGAGGCTACATTTGTGTACTCACATGATCTCGTTGTTTCTGATGATTTTGACGGCGACGTCGTTGTTCCCTCGGGCCTGGTCGCGAGCGCGCACCACGTTCGAGAAGACGCCTTGCCCGGTGTATCCGTACACGTTGTATCTATTGTCTAATATCTCACCTATCCGCACTCTGTGAATAGAAAAAATATTTTTGTTAATATCGCTAGCTTTGCCTTGTCAAACAATACAAAATCTTTATTGCTCCAATAATCACCTATTAGGGTTGCTAAACACTTATTAGGGCCGGCGTTCTCGGTTCGACAATATTTGTCACACAACAAAGCCGACCCGAATCAATTATAGCGCCTTTTTCCCCGAACATTCAGATGAATATATGTAGATACATATATTCGAATTTACCGTCTGGCTGTGCCGATTAATGTCGGCCCACGGCAAAAACCCCAAGACGTGTCTTAGCACACCCTAAGTTAAAGAGTGTTTGCACCAGATTTGATAGAACTGCTCACCACCACATAAAGCCGAAGTGATCAAGTGTCCGAACCGAAAAGCCGCGCAAACTCCGCCACTGGCATTCATTGAGAGATACATTCTCGCTTATACAACGTTTAACAAAAAGAGGGTATTAACCCGAAAGGGCGTAAACATACTAATCAATGTGAACAACTTTTACTATGGTAGCATCCCTGAAATCGCAAAAAAAATCTTCTGCTCCATACAAAATTATGGATGCAAATTTTTTTTTCGCGATTTATTTTGTAAAAGTTGTTCACGTTGGTTAGTACGTTAACTCCCTTTCGGGTTAATACCCTCTTTTTGTTACACGTTGTACAGAAGTACCTACATTGTATTTCCTTCATACATTTATTTTTCATTGACAGTGATAAGTGAGCAGTTATCGCATTAAACGCTCTCCGCGCCTCTGGTGGTAGTACCACAGGCCGGAAACTCCTAAGGTACGCGCAATATGCGTCACCCAGGCGTCCCCGTTCCCCGTCCCCGCACCTCCCCCGTTTTCGCCTCGATTTCTCACGTTGGCCGTCAAGAACCGGGGGAGGTGCGGGTGCGGGGAACGGGGACGTATATTGCGCGTACCTTAGAAGAGTCCCTTCTGTTTACTCTTACTGTATTCTGTGGTAGTACTCTGGTGTTAAACCATCACGTCTGCGATTGATTCTAATAATTTAAACTTACCTGTAGTACCCTTCCGCGTCGTCCCAGTTGTCTGTTAACGATGGGTTTTCAAGAGCGTTTTTACTGTTCGGTTTACCAGCCGTCGGAGTCTGAAACAAAATAATATATAAATACCAATGAGTTCTTTTGTTAAAAGAAACAATAAAACGCGAAAGTTTTGGCTATCCATAAGTTTAACACATTGTAGGACACAATACGCCTATAGATAGTCGTAAATCGATTGATATTTCTATTGTGTCTGGTTTCGTGTCCAACAATGTGTTAACATTGCCAACTTGGTTGAAAAGTATAGCTACGCAAGGACGGGATCATACTGCGGCACTCACGTCAACATCGAAGTTGTCTTGATCAGCAAACATGTCCCACTCGCCCGACTTCATTGATTTCGTCAGTCTTATCTTTGTCTTCCTATCTTCATAACCCGGGTCGGGTTCCCGCTTAAACCATTCAGACTTCGTCGTGATTGATGACGTCTTTGGAACAGCATCTTTGTCCTTTTCGCTGTCTCTGTTGCCATCGCCGTACAGCCTCTGAAATCATAACAAATAGCTACACAAAGATCTAAAGATGACGGAAAAGTTTGAGTAAACTTTTAAAACCTCCTTAAAATTCAAAACAAACAATTACGCATATATATTACGCATTTACAGGATTACTTTTTAAACACCGGCAACGTTTTTGGAGCAAATTCAGTCCGTGATACTGAACTATTTTCCATAAAAACGATATTATCGAAAATCGAACCAAAAATTTCGTCCTCCCATACAAAATCCATTTGGCTGAGCGCCGATTTGATTGGGAAGCCGAAATTTTTTTTCGTTTTTCGATAATTGTTTTTATAGAAAGTTGTTCATTATTACGGACTGAACTGGCTCCAAAAATGTTGCCGGTGTTTTAAAAGTTACCCTTATAAAATCTGTGTGGTTCCCGGCAGAGTAAAATAGGACCACTCCCAAGTCTTCCCGTGGATGTCGTAAAAGTCGACTTAGGAAACACAAGCTAAAAAAAGCACATAAACATCAATGAGACCACTCCAACCCGTCTGGCCGTCTGACCCGTGGAGAGTGTAAGCCAAATCCTCTGGCAACTCTGGCCAAGTATGGCTCTGTAGTACAAAGAGGGTCGTGCTCCTGCAGTGGAGACTAAAAAAGCCTAGGCATATATACGTGGAATAATTACAATTCAATTAACTAACAGCTAAATCTTCCGCATATTTATTATTCTTCATATCAAACATCTTGTCAAGTGTGAGTTCGTCATTTCGCAACTCACCGTACAGTTTCTGAAACATTTCGTTGATTTATTTAGTAATATAAAGTCGTGGAACTATACTATATAAACGGAACTACGCTAGTGACATCGCTTCGCTACATTACGATTTATATACTTTTTTCACGACTGTCCCAAAAAAGGAGTGTAATGTTTTCTCAATTCATAAATAATATAGCCAAAAAAAAGAAGAAGAAATATGAGCCAAGTTTAATATATGACATAAGAATTAAGATCTAAAATCATGTAAGTACATATGTATGTGAGTTTCTTTTTTCTACCATAACATATAAATTCCTGAACCGATTTGATTGTATGGCGTATAGTTAGAAACGATCATCCCAAGATGTCACTCTGGCTTTGTTATTTTTCGAAAAGTTAAGGGCATTCGTATTTTTTTTTCATAGAAATGACTTGTACTAATGTTAGATTAAACGATAGATAAAGTTATACTCGTAATATAAATTTATACAATCCTTCTAAATAAAATAAAAATAAAAACAAAGCACTAAGAGATTACTCAAATGAAATAATAAATAAAGCAAGCTGCAACAGTCTGTCGCATCGCACACTAATTTACCACGAGTAGATACTCGTACAAGAGCTTATTATGATAATATAAATAATACCCACTCTTACAATTTGACTTGCGTCTTTCAGACCAACCCTGCATTCTTTGAGCGAAAACTCTGCGCAATCCTTTCAACAAGCTACAGCTAGGAGAATGCCACCCGAATTACGTAAGACTGTACACTAACGTCATTACTTTGAATTCCATTTGAAATACAAAGCCAAAACGGTTTTTAAATATAGACGTTGATGCAGCAAATCATTCAATGAGTATTATGTGAAACAATATATACAGGATGACTTTTTAAACACCAGCCAAATTTTTGGAGCAACTTCAGTCCATGATACAAGTTATTAAAAATCGATAAAATATTTTCGTCCTCCGATAATACAAAATCCGTTTGGCTGAGCGCTGATTTGTATGGGAAGGTGAATTTTTATTTTAGTTTTTCTGGAAAGTAGTTCAGTACCATAAACTAAACTTGCTCCATAAATTTAGCTTGTGGATAAAAAGTCAGCCTGTATAGGCTCGAGACGAATAAGTAGATCCCAAAATAATTTATTACGAATAAAAGCAGTAGCCCTCTAATAGGGTGGACGAAATTTCGTGCACCTTTTATGTTTTATCGGCAAACATTGATGTTCCCTACGCATGTAGCAGCGCAGTTGACAAACATGGCTCTGGACTGCATTGCGACTGCCGAATTGCAGCTCAGATACAGTTTGATTGCAGTAGGCACGACTGCAATGAAACTGCACGGTGCCTGCAAACCGACTGCAATCGGGCTTTCTAGAGCCTATGGGAAAGCCAACTAATCCAGTTAGCTCAAAGTGCTTATTTTGTAATTTGCATGTACTTTTGTTGACACGATTTTGAGCTACAAGCACTACAAGACAAAACGTAGCAGGTTCCGTTATAATGTTATTTAAAAGTATCTTATAAAGACAAACCACGCGTTTCATTATGAATGAACATGAGGATTGCATATGTATAAAACTGAACTACGGGGGAATGTTTCTGCTTGGCAAATCTCAAAACGTTTTCAGAAAAGCTTCTAAGTAACTAACGGCCAAATCTTCTGCGTAAGGGTTGTCATCGGTTATTTGAGGTTTTATTAACTCTCCGAGGTTTCTCTGACTTCGCTTGATACTACCGTAAAGTTTCTGAAATATTTACACTGATTTATACACCAATAGCGCTGAAATATAGAAAATGTCAGATAGCAAGAATGTCTTTCAAAACTCGAAATATGTATACCATTTTGAGCTTTTTCATCTTCCCGTGGCCAGGAAGTGACATCTTCACACGCGTACTGGACTTAAAAACGCAAAGTATTAATTTTAAAACATCCACATTAATGTGTCAAGCACCGCAACTCTTAGCAAGTTTACTTGGTATACTCCATCCATATACAACCAAGATCATAGATCAAGAACATGTTAGGGCAAGAGCCCGCAAAGGTCAGACCAATGTTATTTTATAAAGGCAGATTTTTTTTCTATGTATGTCCCCAATACAGGTAGAAACGATTCCCGACCATGCAACTTAGTGTTGGCTTTGGCAGATAACAAGTAACACGAGTAAAGGTGTCTCAAATTCATTGTAGTAAATAGCTCAGTTTTTTATATATTTTTTTCCTAATAATAGAAATCGTGCCTATTGCCAGATTTGCCAGACACCCTTAACTATATATTTTAAGGGTGAATTCAGTCCATGATACTGAAAAACTTTCCCCAAGGAACATTTATCGAAATATGAAAAATAATTTTTGACCTCCCATACAAGTTGACCGATCAGCTGATCCGAGATGTATGGAAAGCAAAAAATTATTTTTCATATTTCGATATATGTTCCATGGGGAAAGTTGTTTAATATCATGGACTGAATTCAACATTAAAATAGTTTCAGTATATTTTGTTAGACGTTATATACACGTACGTTATAGTTACTATAAAAGCTGAATTTTATAATAGGTCATTTGGGAAACTATCAAATGATGTATCCTCAGTAGCCAAACTGTTTCGATAGTTATGGTAAATCGACCTACATCAGTTGCAGGGTGTTAAATTTAACCAAAACAAATAGTTTTCACCCCCTATTGCCTTAAAAAAGTTATTGTTAGTTTTAGTTTAATTATGATACATCTCTGTTTAGAAAAATATATGAAACTTTTCGTGCAAATGATGACACAAACATTTCAGCTATTTAAAATGGTACGATAATCAGGTAAAATATGGATAATTCTTAGAAAAAAAGGATGACAAACGACAGAATGGAATAATATTAAAGAAAAAGTAAAGTATTAAACGGATAATTAATGAATTAATAAATAAAAGTTGTTCCCTTCAATGGCAGAATTTTCCCCAGTAACGGCAGTATAGCCGGCAGGCAGGTCAGGCGTATCTAGGATATAGCAGGTAGTGTTATCTATCAAAGCCATCACGACCCAAGTTTCATAGTCGGGGTCGTCCTTACCTGTACTGGGGAAATACATAGAAAAACACGCAGCTTTTACGAAATAACGAAGATCTGGCCCTCGCGGGCTCTTGAGCTATGTGTATTGAATAAAAAGATTATTTTAAAATAACTAACAGCTAGATTTTTCTCATAATCTTCATTCTTCTCGTCAGTTTTAAATAAATTGTGTAGGCGTTTTTCACTTTTTTTAATATCACCATAAAGCTTCTGAAATATTGTTTTCATTTTATTAGTCAACATCAAAATTAGTAACTTTATATAGGGTACAACAAAAGCGAAAGAAACCCTATCGTCCTAAGCTACGCTAACAAATACAATCATAAAAGTCACTAACTGTTAATTCTGCATACGTTTTTCTTTGTGCCACTGGATCGGGCTTTTCGACTTTCTTTGCATTTTTTCGAAATAACCTCTGAAAATATATTTGATGGGCATTAGTTAGCTCAATCTACCCATAAATGATAGTAAGACTGTTTACACATTTCGCTGCTGCGGCGCTGCGCCCTTGTATTTTATAAGCGCCATTTAGACAATTTTATTCCACATACAAGTTTAATAATTGAACCGCAATAATATCCCTTCAAGAATTGTAAGCATCTGTTCACACGAGGAAATAGTTAAAAATTGAACGCTATTATTGAATGCAAGTCTTGAAAAGCAATAATTTCTAGCATCTTCCGTTTACACCACTGCATTTTTTTCCAGGAGGTAATTTCTTTCAAGTTTTGAGTTGCATGAAAAAATATTTTATGCAAATACGTGCAATACTTGAAGCGATACGTCATAAAGACAAAGCTTTGAAATACAAAAATGCAAGACAGTATTTAGACGAGTCAAAGGTTTTGACTTGTCTAAATACTGACTTGCACCATTGTTACCATTTTATGCCGCATTGCTTCAAGTATTGCACCTATTTACACAGACTACTTTTTCATGCAAGTCTCTCTTTATCTCATCTCCACGTATTTCCAGTTGCATCCGCAGCTGCAACGCTGCGACACCTGGGGTCCGCTTTCCAGCTTTTCCTTCTCCACTTCGCACGGTCTTGAGCTTACTTGGTTAAATAAAATTAAAAAGCAAAATTATTATTTTGTCTGCAAAAGCATGAAAATAATTTTGATAAGCTATATTCTCTAAAGGTCTGCATTTTAAAATTATTGTCTGCCAATAATTTAAAATTACCGCACTACTATTAGTACGCAGATTACGATTTGTTACTTAATTACTAATATTGCTGTAAATATATTTGATTTGCTATGCTATGACTTAATTGCTAATAAATTTGCCCAAAAATACGTTTCTCGCTGAACAAATTAGTTTTTTTTTCCAACCACTAGAAGCAGCTCACTCAATTTACTTAATTTGCTGAGAAAATACATTTTGGAGCTTACCAAAAGCTCTTTGTTTAGGCCGACCGTCTAAATGATAGCTTATTCTAATGTTATAAACAAAGGCGCAATGCGCGGTGTTTTTTTTTCAAGTACTTAAATGTAATTTTTTTACATTCACTAAGTACTTCAGTTTCAGTGCTATTATTATATTATAAGCTTATTTTTCATTAAGTACATTTTAAGGGGTGATTCACTTTTGAACTATTTCCCAAATAATGGATATCGAAATACAAAAAAAAACAATTCCCATAGTAACTAGATCTACTTCGTATGGGAAGCGAAAGTTTCGAAGATGTAATTAATACACGTCCATATCAACTAAAGGCTAACGCTAGCTAATAATATTATCATCTTCCTCGTAAGGTCAATAGTTTTGTTGTAATTCTACGAATAACTAACATGGATTTCGATCGGAGGTGGCGTAGTCACGAAGTTCAGTTCCGTTTGGTTATCTCCACTCTTTTTAAAACCGACTTTCTGTAAATGGTAAAGATGTGATTTTTTTTACCAAATAATTGTATCATCATCATCAGGTCTTTTCTAGTCTTCACTGCAGGATCACTACCCTCTCTGTACTGACAGTCATACTTGATCAGAGCAGCATATTTTAGTATACTGACAAATTACACAGATTTAGCCGTGGGCTTTCCGGTAGAGTAGAATAGAAACACTACAAGTCTTCCCATGGATGTCGTAGAAAGCGACGAAATACAAGCTTAACAAAGCTTATAAAAATCAATGAGACCTCTCCGACCGGTCTGGCCAGCGTGGAGAGTGTAGGCCAAATCCAAAAACAGAGAGGGTCGTAATCCTGAAGTGGAGACAAAAAAGATATACCTAAATATTTAATGAGGATCTCGGCAACGGCCCCGACGATATAAATGAAATTTAATATGGTCGTATGCGGTATTGGGGCCGAAAAATCGGTCCAGATAGGTTCAATTTTTAGGGAACCTCGTTTGTTGGCGTTTTCATCAACCGACGCTTTTTTACAAAGTACATAAGTAATATATTTAGTTTGAGAATAATGTATAATTTGATCAATAAATCGTCTATTAAACCATAAGCAAGCTAATATGCAATATAACATGATATAGTATAAAAATATTATTTACATGTAATCTGTGGTGTGGATGGAGTGGATCTCCATCCCCATAATGCTTTGAGTGACTTACCTACCTGAAAACTATATATATTATATATGTATATATATTTTATATGTATGCGTATATATATATCTTTATTATGAGTATATATGCATGTATGTGTATTATTTGGTATAAGTATGTAATTATTTAATTATTTTGCGCCGCATCGAATTATCTGTTTATCCCTATGGTTGACTGGGAGAGAACGCTTTTAGCGTTAAGTCCGCCAATTGTAAAAAAAATTTCATTGTTAAAAAATAAAGTTTAAAAATAAAATAAATAAATAAAACTCATTAGCTATTTTTCCAATTTGAAGTTCAACAAATAATACTTACTTAAAAGAATCAATCAAATGACAAAAATGCGTCTACTTCAAAAAAACGTTACGTTAAAATTTTTGTATTTCGCATTGTGACCTTTTTATTTATATGTGTCACGTGTACCTGAAAAATGCTAGAATACAGATGAAATATCTAAGTTTAATAAATACTAACCTTTTCTGGCTCTGCAGGTTTCTCCTTCTCGACTTTCGGCGGCGTGGTCGTGCCAGTTTGTTTGTCTTTATCATTTGCCTTGTTATCGCCACCGAGCCTCTGCAACAATACCATACGACGTAAAGGCAATTGTTGCGGCCTCCCAAGGCGATGCCTCCACGGACGAGAGAAAACGGATGTGGACTAATTTTTTTTTTCTTTTCTCTGATTAGCAAAAAATAACGAAGATACAGCGCATTCAAATTTCACATCACGTGACGGTCAAGTACGATTTTCACTAGACGGTGACATAAATCGCCCCCACTCCAAAACTTCGATGCTGATCTAATAACAAGTCACTTTTACACACTAATGAACTAGAGTTACTCTAGTTCATTAGTGTGTAAAAGTGACTTGTTGTGTACACTGATTTTCACTCATGTACTCTAGTAGAGTTGAGTGAAAATCAGTGCCTTGCTCTTGCAGTGAGATACGCGCCGAGCTGCTGCCTATTTGTATCACTGCGACACATAATCACAGTCTGACTGGCATGTACTCGTACGTGTTAATTTCGTTGTTTTTTTATTGTATTGGGTTTTTGTTGGAACAAATAAAGCATTTAGGTAGCAAATAGACACCAAATTGATAGGTTGAAACCCCAAAATTAATTAATATTTTCCTATTTTTGACATTCTTAAATATATATTGACATTTAAATTTATATTATTATTTGTGTTTATTGCTGTATTTTTTTGTGTAATAATAATTATTTAGATTGTAAACTTTTTTATATATGTGTAAAATAGTACCTAATTTCAGACACAACTGTATTTTGTTAATGAATAATTAAAATAAAGAAATAAAAATGTATACTAGTACAGTTTTCCTCACAATGTTTGCCTTCACCGGAAGGAAGGTCGATGAAAATGACAATACCTAAGTTACATTTTACTACTAACGCCCACATATCAATGGTTTTAAAGGTTTATGAGAAAAAATCGTACTGTTTAACCAGTTTTATCATAGTCTTTGAGTAGCTAGTTCCTCGAACTAGCTTCTTGGCTTTGATGGGAAGATCTTTCGAAAATGTTCTAAGCATCACGGGTTGATCACACTTGAAGAAACTTGAGAAAATTAACCAACCTGCATAAGTTGTTCGCGCTGCTTGCGCCGGCGCTCAATGATCTGCTCCTCCGTCTCCTCTTCCTCATCTGTGTTGATGTCTATGTTGATTTCAGAATCGCTGGAGCTGGGCACTATTTGAGCCACTTCGTTCAGGGAGCTCTGCAAGTGAAAAAATATTTTAGAATTTTTTGTTTAGCCTTTTGTCGTAAAGATAGGGATAGGGCTTGAAAATTAAAAACGCTTGAATATTTTTCTGTTGTTAGGTATACCATTCCTCAGATTTTTTGTCCGGCCAATTAAATATAAACAATAAAAATAATAATCCTAATTTTAAACCCATGATCCACCCAGTGTCATGATTTTTTTTAAAATACGTTAGACGGTCCCGGCAAAAAAATTGGCGGCATAATGCTGATAAGGATTAAAAATTGGGATTTAACATATTTTTAATTTTTAATATTAATTGACAGGATACAAAAATCAGAGTTTTTTATGGTAACGAACGAGGAATGTATTCCTAACCACAGAAAAATATTTGAGCGTTTTCAAAATTTTCATCCACTACCTATTGTACATATTATCAATCACTTTCTTTACAAAATATGTTTCTCTAGCGATAAAAATAGTCAGAATACATAAATGTAAGTTTGTATAAAATGCAAACAAACCTTCCGTCTGTCCCTGAAGGATCCTCTATCCTTCGAGCGATCCCTACGTCTATCTCGGCTGCGATCGAGGCTCCTGTCGCGACTGCGCAACGGGCTGCGGTCTCGCGAACGCCGATCGCGTTCGGAGAAGCGGCGGTCGCGGCGAATGACGGGCGAAGGCTCCCGAGTCCGCCGATGCGACCGTGCCTCGCGATCTCTCCGCCGTAGCTCAGAAGACCTACGATCCCTTTCCTTCTCTCTTTCTCTCTCGCGATCTCTTTCTTTCTCTCGTTTCCGTTCTCGTTCCTTTTCTCTCTCCCGTTCTCGTTCTCTTTCGCGATCTGCCTCTTGTTGCTTCCTACGTTCCCTATCCTTTCTTTCTCTATTCTCTCGCTCCTCTAATCTCTTCTCCTTTTCTTTCCTACTTTCTCTATTAATAATAACCCTCAAATCTTCTTCATGCCTCTTTTTATGCCTATCGTCAGAGAACCTATCCTTATCAGATGTATGTCTTTTCCTATGTTCATGGTTTTTATCTTTCCGTGACTTTTTAGGCGGCGGCGACTTATCATCATTTATACATATTACTTCATTCGCCCTCTCCTGTTTATCACTGTCGTCGTCGCTCTTATCGGAGAAGTAAGCTACAAGGCGAGCTTGTAATAGCTCTTTCTGTTTCATCAGTTCTTCCAAATTCAAGTCATCCTCTATCATAGTTAGCTCGGGACTCGCACAATCTTCCTGATAGCCTGTTTCGGAATTAGACGATATAACTTCCAAAGCATCGTCTTTAGAGTCAGATTTCTTGGTGTAGCTACTCCTACCGTTGCTACAAGCGCGAGATTTGGAACGAGACCCAATAGATGTGTCCCCGTTGTTTGTCTTCTGTCTCGTCGAGTCCACTGAATCGAGTAAAGGCGATTCCAGTGAGGAAGGCTGCCGCGCTTGTGGTTTGCACTGCCGAGATTTCTTAATCAACTCCTCGACATCCGATAATGATGTCTCACTTTCTGGTTTTGGACTCTTATACTTTTCTTTCTTGGACTTCTTTCTCTTCTTGTTAATCTTGTCGTCCTCCTCGCCAGCTTCCCTTTTACGTTTCTTGTGTTTTTTACTCTTCTTCTTCTTTCTATCTTCATTTTTGTCATTTTCACCATTCGCCGACTTTTCCGGTTCGTTTTTACTGAAATAAACATTAAAATATTACTGTTACTTACAATTGTTATCCGCGTCTGGTCTTCCGTCCACTTCATAACATTCTGTTTAGCTCTGCAATAGTATGCATATAAAAAAGTAGTGTATCGTCAAGAAAGTGGATATATTTAAAGCATTTGAATAGTTGTTTTCTAGTCACCTTGATTTTAACTTTTTTTTAACACTGATTGTAATATGAATGCTTACATCGGAATATATAATGTTCATTTCTATTGTATGGTGCTGTGGACACGCGAACTTATAAAAAAAAATTACTCTCGCGAACTACATGTTTATTGAATAAAATAGTTATCAAAGAGAATTCAAATACTTGGTGGTTGGTGGTGACTGGTAACAATATGAATATTGAATAGGTGTCAAGAGTGTCAAACAAACCAAGGACAAAAATTCATACGACATTTTTTTTAATGTCGAAAATAAAACGTAAACAGTTTTCATCAAAACATCTCGTAATTTTTTTTATGCACAGACCTAGTACGAGCGTTTTTTGAGATTAGAGTCGCGGAAGTTGTGTAATTTCTACTACATTCGGTTTCATATGATAGTCCTGTATGTACATCATGGGACATCTGAAAACGAGTTGTATATTTATTCTCCTTGTGATTTAAGATCTTGCTCTTGTCGGTGGAGTTAAGTAGAGTCTCCATTCCTATCTTGTTTTATATTTCTATAGACCGTAAATTGCGCAACTTATTTTCTGGCGACTCCAATCCAAAATTTACGCTCGTTTTGCCTTGACTTCCCTTTAACACAGGGAAAATATCGGATAGGTGTCAAACTGAAGCAAGGTAAAACTAAATACCTGTAGAACTACTTTTAGTAATACAAAGGGATGCGTGATAGGGATATTAAAAATGTAATTAAAGTATTTTGTTACAATATATGTAATTTTTAGCATTCTTGTGATAAATAAATAAATGACAACTTTGTACTTACTCTTTGCCCATTTTCAATAGCTCTGTTAATTGTACCTTAACTGCACCATCAAATGCTGTGAAAAGGACGATAAATATTAGTATTCATACCTTTATAGTGTCTCACCACGTCAGGCACTAATATAGACAATATTTAGTTTCTCAGTTCACCAGAGTTGAGCGAAAGATATTTGTAAGAGGCGTAGCAAGTGGAACATAGCCTTTGCCCCATAGGAACATATTATTTATCACACACACAATTACCTATATGGTGACATATATACAAATTGTGTATATATGTACATGATTGTGAACAGCGATAGTTCATAAACTATCTCGCGAGATTATACCTAAACTGTTGATAAATTGTGAACATGCTTTTGTGTACAAATTACTATATTTTTAATTTAATGAACACAAGACACTTGAAACACATTAACTGAATACTTTGTTTTGTTTTCTATTTCTTTATTTTGATTTATATTTTCATACCATAACATATAGTATCGTTGAGTTATTATCCCATAACACAAGTTAAAAACTTACTTTGGGGCTAGCTTAATTAGTGTGATTTGTCCTTACATATTTATTTTATTTATTTATATATGTATAGTTTAGTTATCTATATTTAAGAGCTCTTGTTGGTGGAGTATGAATTATCTTCGATTTGTCTCTCTCATGCACTAGTTATTTCACTTTTCCGTACGACATGACATTCACCTTCTTCATCTGTTTCATGTAGCTATGCCTCGGTCTTCTTTTCCCTTCTGTCTTTCCTTCAATGATATTGACTAACATAAATTGAAACTTGCATTTACTTTATTTGACTTCTATATTTGTTTTATAACTCCATGGACGCAAAACGAGCCACTGCCAAGACTAAGCAATCAGGGACAGATGATAAAATTGGACAGATTGTGAAGTCCATCTGTAGGTGCAGGATCGTTAACAAATTAATAAGAGCCCGCGAGGAGCAGACTTCTGTTATTTTATAAACCTAGAAATATGAAGGTTGGGTCGTGGTGGGTTTGGTAGATATCAGTTAGTAAAGGTGTATAAATCGGACCCCAATTTCACCATAGTATACAGCTTAGTTTTAAATAAATTTTGTCTGTTATATGTTAGAATCGCTTGGCACATTGGCAAACCCTTTGTGCGGTTCCAACCCCCCGGCAGACCCTTAAAGTATCAAATATTGTAAGTTAATCATCATTGTATAATCGCTGAATTTTATATATGTTATGTGGGGAACTACCATATAATGTTACCAGACCGTTTCAATGGTTCCTTCATCTTGCCAGACACATTAAAAGATGAGATAGTAGACATGTCTAGTAAGGATCAAACTCGTGCTTCACAGACGCAAAGCCAGTGCCTAAACCACTTTGCCACCACTGCTTCTTTTGAAATGTGATTCCTAAAGATACCAACTGTCTTAGGCACTAAAGTTTCTGTTTAAGGATGATTCCATAGAAAGATTGCAAGGTACCTAGACAAATAAACGAGGAAAAAAAAGGAGGTGTAGGCCTTTGATTGCTTCAAGGGAGCTTCTGGCACCTAAACTATACAAGTCCACTGGCTTTCATAGCCGATTGAGTGGCGGACGACGCCTAGACATGGGTAACTCCAGATTCGAATATTGAAATGAGCCGATTCATCAACAGGTGCCAATACCCGTACTGAATCCCGGTAATCGTTATCGGCTCCCGCGAGTTATTGAGTCCGCAGTTCCGCACCGATTTTGGTCCCGCCGGGAACCGGCGGCGCCTGTCAGGTCTCGAGCCGCGAGCCGCGTTTCAGCTCCACCGCGTCTCGGGAGGAATCGGGAGTCGGGCGTAAATATTATTCTGTATTGAAACCGGTACCAGAAAGGATGTCCGTATTCTGTAGATTCAAGAGCGAAACTTAACAAGAGGCACAAGTCGCAGCTGCAAGACTTAAAACACTAGGCCTGTGGAAACACAAAGACAAGGCCCCTCATACGCGAATCCTGCCACTAGCCCTCAAAGCATCACACCTCATAGGCGCGATAAACGACAGGATTTTGCAAGCAATTTGCCTTCGACAAAAAATACAAAATACAATTACATGAGGAATCTTCAGACAACTCCGGTACTGAAGAAATGAGGGTATACACAGACGGCTCAAAGACACAAAATGGTGTAGGTGTTGGCGTATTCTCTCATGATCTCAACATTTACTCTGCATCTGCCCTGGGCAAGGACAACTCCATCTGCCAAGCCGAATGCGCAGCTATAACCCACACAGCTACAGAAATTATTAGGAGGAAGGTATCAGGTATGTCCATCCGTATCCTAACTGACAGCGCAGCGGTCCTACTTGCCCTCAGAAGGACACATGTGGACTCTGCCTTAATACAAGAATGCCACAGATCCCTGGAAAAACTCTGTAAGTATAACACAGTCACTCTCCAATGGATCAAAGGACACAGCAACTCACTGGGTAACGATGCAGCTGACGAGCTCGCGCGTCGAGGATCGAGTATGAAACCGTTGGGATCTCTTCCTATGGTTCCGATCCCCTTCACGCAGGTTCGCACCTGGATCAGAAATCGCATTAGCGAAGAACAAAATCAATCATGGCAATCCCTCCGGACATGTCGGCAGGCTAGGGAGGCACTACCCCAATGGGATAGTCGCCTATCCCGACGCCTGTTAGCACTACCCCGGAGGAATCTACGCCGTATGGTTGACATTATTACTGGTCATATTGCACTAAACAAACACCTTTACACCCTAGGTATCACTGATAGCCCTCTGTGCAGAGCTTGCATGGAAGTTGATGAAACTGCGAGCCATCTCCTCATCGAGTGCGGTGGCGTCGCATACATAAGAAGAGGGTTCCTGGAATATCAAGGAACCGTGGAGGAACCCGTGAGGGCGCCGGGGAGCGCTCACGGATTCCTGCAGGAGCTGGGCTGGTTTGAAAACTGATAACAGCGCCGGCTCCACACGCAAAACGGGTTTAGCGCAATGGACCAAATTGCGGAAATGAAATCCTCGGGAGAAATGAAATAGCGAAACTTAACGGACCTTGGAGCTGGAGCCAATAAGGGAGTAGGAATCATTAAGATGAGTCGGTACCGGATGCGGAGTAAGATTCAGTGAGCCGAAACATTCCTCGGAGTCGAGATTACCCATGTCTAATGACGCCTGAAGACGCCCACACAGTTCGAAAAGCAAATATCACTACAACCATACTATGACTGTCCACTGTAACTATTTCACATAACTATTGTTAAGTCACCAAATATGTACAGGGTCTCAACTACTTTGAGACCGAAGACTTGATACAGCCTTTGATCTAGTAGCTTATTTAATATATGTTTAATTGTAGTTTTTTTTGTATATTAATTAAATAATTTAATTTAGTTAATTAATAAATTTTGTAAATATTTTCCCAGCCGCTCGTCCTAAACTGTTAAAAGTATAAGTATATTGTTAACTCTTTTTGATTGCCCGCGATACAGGCTTTGCCTAGTGCGGGAATCTTTGTTTAAACTTATAAAATGTATTAACATTTTTGGTAAATAAATGATTTGATTTGATTGTTTATGAGCATGAGCATTTATAACACCAAAAAACACCAATTTTATATTATAAAGTCCACTAAAATCTATTTTCAAAATAATTTAAAGCAAACCCCAACCAAACCCCTTGACTTCCCACCAAAAACTGATCTTGGGACCCCTCTTCATGACTCTTGGGAGTCATAGTCAAACATAACCTAACTTATCACCAATTAACAAATATAGTTAGGTACTTGGCACCACTGGAAAATTTAATAATCTGTCTAGTTACTCTGTTAAACGTTTTTGATTAATTTATAATTATAAATTACTCAAAACAGCAAAAATTTGAGATTTACAGCTGTACAGCAGTCTATGTAAAGCTTACGTGAGAGTACTCTTTTCGTAAAATCTAATTTAACTTGCAATAGAAATTAATATAAATAGTATTGTATCAAAGAGTAGAATAATATTAAAGGTTAAGTTGATGAGAACATGAAATGGTTACAAATTTATAGCTAACTTTACCATTTATTGGCCAACAACACGGAAACACTTCTTTCTACAGACACAGTTCAAATTCAATAATTACGATTTCAGTCTGCGATAAATAGTGCTTTAAATAGTAACACTTCCATCACCAGCAAAATCAGCTTAGATGCCATCCACCAGATTTCCAAACTAGAGTTTTTCTGTTTCCAAGCCAAGTAAACCTATTTTCTCTTCGGAATACAAGTAGGTACCTACATCCACAAGCAAGAACGCCCATAGATAATACACTTAGAACGCCAAAGAGAAAAAAATGCACAGCAGGCAGAGGAGGCAGAGAGACAGACAGACAGAGGTTGTCAAACTTGTCAAAGGTTGGCTGTCCACGGACGGAATATTCAGAATACGCGTACGCGACAGCGACGACGGTGACGGCGAGACGACGCGACGGTGACTTGCGGTAGTTGCGGTGTGGTGGTGCCGCGGCCGCCGCCGTATCACAGAATACAGTAAGAGTAAACAGAACGGAATCTCCTAAGGTACGCGCAATATGCGTCCCCGTTCCCGCACCTCTCCCCCGGTTCTTGACGGCCAACGTGAGTCATCGAGGCGAAAGGCGTCTGAGATTCAGCATCTGAATATTCCGTCGGAGGACGGCCAGCCTAAAAAAATTTCAAATAAATAAATATTATGTCAAATTATTATTTGTACAAGTTTGTATTGTAGGTATCGCTGATTGTAGGTAAATACAATTGCGTCACATGAGTCACATCACATTGATTTTTTTCCTGAATATTTTCCGTTTTTGGTATATCATTGGTATAACACTTCGTAAGTAGAAACATGTGGTAGAAACCTATATAACCATTGTGTGGAATTATTTTAAATAGTGTAATGCAATAGTATATTTAGTGTATTTTATTGGTTAGTTTTTCAGTGAATGCCAAATTACACATATAGGTACCTAACATCCTGATCTTTTACAAATTTCAGGTCGTAGTTGCGTAAAATTCGCTTGAAAACATGTCTGACGTGAGGCGGTTTTGTTGTGACGATGAGACTGGGGAAGTAATGACGTACCACGTAAACGGAGAAACCGGAGAACCCGTTGTAGAGAACTTGCGCACTATGCAACCTCGAGCACGAGCTTCGCGCGTGCGGCCTCGATTTTCACGTATCAGCCGGCCACCAAAAGGCGTGCGTTTTCCTAAAGGTTACTTAGCTAAAACGAAAAAGTTTCAGTTATTGAAGGCGAATATTCTAGCTGGTTCTAATACAATTAGTCATAGGCTATTGTTAATACCAACTGCAGTTGTATTTCCAGCATTTGCTTGTGTTTTGCTCATGATATTGGAGATATATCTTCATGTTCGTTGTCACAAGAAAAACAAGAAGCTTAATGACTCTACAATGTACTATCGTAGTCCATTCCACATGGTCACAAGAACATTTTGTGGTGTCTGCCGCGACTGTGACGCTGCATCTATTGTAGGTCAGCTACAGGACCAAAGGCGGCACCGCTATGATACTTCCGTTCTTTAGCTATTTAGATCTCACCTTCAAATAAAGAATCTCGTATGGATTTCCTCTAAGTATAAATGAATGTTCCGAATGAATTTTTAATAGATAACACCTTTAGTAGGTAGTTTGAATTTGCTGCACTGACTGTAAGCAAAGGTGAGAGAATAAATCTTATGACTTAAATCGATTCCACATTTTTATCATAGTAATATAATGTAGCCTGTGGTGGTAGTTCTCCTTGGCAACCCTATTGTTATAAAATTCTTGCTTGACGGGTTAAATGTTTAAGTTAGTTATCAGTTTGTCTATCCAAAGTTAATTTTGTTCAATTTTTACAAAAGCAGTTTCCTGGACAATTACAGCCATAGACATAAATCAATTGTTATTTTTATTGTGTCTGGCTGACAGTCCTGCAAACACATTGCATTTTGTGTGTCAAAAAACTTTGCTGGCGAAACTGGAAAAGTGCAGAATTTGTTGAAGGGCTTTTGATTTGATCACTGATTACCTAGGAGTGAGAACACAATGTGTGGAAATAAATAACTTCAATGAGAAAATGGAATACACGACTTTTCGATAATCGACTCTAGCCAACAATGTAGGAGTACCTCAGGCTCTTCTATTTCTACTTTATATTAATGAACTGCCAACAATCACACCTCATCCATGTACATTGTTTGCCGACGATTTATCTATTGTTATTTATAACTAACTGTAATTACGAGCAAGAAATTAATGATACAATAAGTAGAACAGTCCATTGGTTGAAATGTAATAATCTCTGTGTTAACCTAAATAAAATAAAATATTTATAATAAATAAATAAAAACGGCAAACCTTTAAACTTGTCCATAGAATACAATGGCAATCAAATCACAGAGGCAACTTCAACAAAGTTCTTAGGTATTGAGGTTGACTCACATTTGTCATGGAAGGAACATATAGCATCAGTCTATCAAAAATCAACCGCTTTGTGTATTCTTTATATCGGCTAAAAAACACATGTGGCCAAGAAACAGCCTCAATCGCTTACCATGGCCACAGACCGGAATCTCCTAAGGTACGCGCAATATGCGTCCCTGTTCCCCGTCCCCGCACCTCTCCCCCGTTTTCGCCTCGATGACTCACGTTGGCCGTCAAGAACCGGGGGAGAGGTGCGGGTGCGAGGAACGGGGACGCATATTGCGCGTACCTTAGGAGATTCCTTTCTGTTTACTCTTACTGTATTCTGTGCCATGGCTATGTGTGTTCGACTTTAAGGTATGGGCTAATCGTCTGGGGCAACTCTGTGTTAATGGATGAAGTTTTTCTTATACAAAAGAAATGTGTGAGAACCTTATGTGGTGCTGGACCAATAGACAGTTAGTACTCTTATTTAAAATAACTTAAAATACTGACTCTAGCCTCTATGTACATATTAGAAATATGCTTGTTTGTAAAGAAAAATAATAATTTATTTAAAAAGGCACAATATCCCACTATCGACAGGTACCCCAATCACCTGGATATTCCAACACACTCTACGGAATCGTTTAGTAGAAACAGTTACAACATGGCAATAAAGCTCTACAATTGTTTACCAGAAAATCTGAAGACATTTCCATATTCAAAGCTTATGAAACAGCTCAATACATTGTTACTGACCAAATGCTTTTATACCGTTGATGTATTTCTTGACTTTAAATTTTGACATGCAGCGCCCATATCATCATTAAAATTTGACATAATTATTATTATTCAAAAAATAATTGTATATTGTAAATTATAGTAAATTATTTGACATGCATATTATTCAAAAGTGACTATTATTATTATATTGTTGTGACGAAGCACTAATTTAAAAAAAATTGCATGCCGATTGTTGGTGCAACACGCTTGTTCAAATAGATCTAGGTATAAATTACCTGTAACATCAAATGTATTTCTACCGTGTTTGCTTGCATATAAAAAAAATTCATTTCATTTCAACACATTCTTTAGCTAGCCATTTATTAAAGGAATGTCAAACTCACCGAAAGGATAAAGCACGCACAACCTAAATCTATAACATAAACAAGTTCCTATAACTAACACTACTGATTTAAGGGAGCACTGTTTTTAAAGCACTCTTTAAATTGGGTAGCATTCTCACTATATGACTGATTTACATGTATGTATTAATGACAATGTGCATGATAATGAATATACATGTATCACAGTAAAAAATATCTGCTCTGCAGTCTACTAGATCTCTATGAATGTTTTGCCTGTGATTATTAGAGTATGATGTTATGTTGATTGATGATGATCTCTTGGATCTCTTGGCTTCTAAACCATGTTATAGACATATTATATATATATATATATATATATATATATATATATATATATATATATATATATATATAGTTTTGAACTTTTGAAACGAAAGATCTGAAAGATTTATTTTAATATTTAAAGTAATGATGTTATGCTTCTTCTTCAGCCCATTGTAACCCAATGTTGATCTTGAGCCTGCTTTCCTCATCCAAATCTTTCCGGCAACTTATATTATACGGATGTTATGCATTTGCTATTTATTATACAGGTTCAAACATAATATACTGAAACTGTAAGGGTTAATTTAGTCCATGATACTAAACAACTTATATCGAAATATGAAAAATATTTTTTGGCTTTTCATACAAATTCGGAATAGCTGATCGGTCAGCTTGTATGGGAGGTCAAAAATTATTTTATATATTTCGATATGCATATGTTACTTGGGGAAAGATGTTCAGTATCATGGACTGAATTCACTCTTAAAATAGTTTCAGTATATTTTCTGAGACCCTGTAAGATAACAACACACACACCCACATAAACTCTCCCAATCAACCCAAAGGTTTGACTGTTAGAGAATGCTTTTATGAATTATATAGAATGCATTAAGTCCGCCTGTTGTACTATTACATTACATACATTTGTTTGTGTGTACAATAAAGTGTAAATAAATAAAACAAATGCATAACATCCATATAAGTTGCCGGAAAGACTTGGATAAGGACAGCAGGCTTCACTCAAGATCATTTTTGGCCTCCCATACAAGTTGACCGATCAGCTGATCCAAGGTTGTATGGAAAACAAAAAAAAATATTTTTCATGTTTCAATATATGTTTCTTGGAGAAAGTTGTTCAGTGTCATGTACTGAATTTACCCTTAAGGTGAAGTGGTAGCATAAGTGGCGCCCTCATTTGAAATAAATTGTTTAAAACTGAATATGGTGATATTTAAAAATTTGATTTGTAATAATTTCAAAGGTTATTCATAAAATAGTTTGAAGGTTTTATTAGGCATTGATACAAATAAAATTTTTAAATATCACCATATTTAGTTTTAAACAATTTAATTCAAATGAGGGCGCCACTTATGCTACCATTTTACCTTAAAATAGTTTCAGTACATTTTTTTAGACCCCGTATAAAATCAATTGCTGTTCGTTTGTCTCGCTAAAACTCGAGAACGGCTGGGCCGATTTAGCTGATTTTGGTTTTGAAATGTTTGTAGATTCGACAAACATTTCGAGGTGAGAAAATATGGAAAAAGGAACGGGAACGGGCGAAACGAAGTTCGCCGGGTCAGCTAGTAAATTATAAAATCACACAACATTCACTGTTCACTAATATGAATAGATCTTATTGTATTTTTTAAAATTAAAACGATGGCAATATGGTTTTATATATATGAATTGATTTACATTATACACTGCCTGTTTTGTAAAGTGTGACTAGAAATTAAGTAATGCATATAAAATCAGCATCTGAATTTAAGACAGTAGGGCCGGGCTTTTAAATGAGGATATAAAAAGTTATTGTGTTATAATTTGTTAGTGTTACAGTCACACCAAACATACTCGTAATATTGTCCGCCGCTCAGTCGCTGAGCATTTGATCATTAAAGTCCGAACAGGCACAGCCTAGGTATGCGGTGTTAACGCTGCTCAAAAGTAATGCAAACCAATATCTTAAGGTGAATACAAAGCAGAAGTGGCGCCCTCATTTGAAATTTAGGCACTACATCAGGTGAAGATATAGGCAAATGGCCTTGTGAAATAAATTGTTAACTCGTAAATATGGTGATAATTTCCATATTGCTCTTCGTCATGCACTAGATAGCCCTTTAAATTATTTTATGAACTGCCGTTGAAACTATTATTGGTGGTCCGTCTAGCTTTAAAACTTGCCGTGGCCACTTTTGGCGGAGGCAAGTTTTAAAGCTAGACGGACTAATGTAAATACTTTCAACGGTGGTTCATAAAATAATTTGAAGGGCTATTTAGTGCATGACGAAGAGCAATATGGAAATTATCTTTATATTTACGAGTTAACAATTTATTTCAAATGAGGGCGCCACTTCAAGGCCATTTGCCTATAACTTCACCTTAAATTATTTTAAGAACTGCCGTTGAAACTATTATTGGTGATTCGTCTATCCTTGAAACTTGTTTCCGCCAAAAGTAGCACTTTTAGCGGAAGCAAGTTTTAAAACTAGACGGACTAATGTAATACTTTCAATGGTGGTTCATGAAATAATTTAAAGGGCTATCGAGAGCCTGATGGTTAGCAATATGGAAATTATCACTATATTTAATATCAAACAATTTATTTCAAATGAGGGCGCCACTTCTGCTTGGTATTAACCATAATAAGAACAGAGTGTTGACTGCTATGCTGTGACTTTCAGCTGCTTTATGAATGTTATTTTTATTGAAGTTTTTAATAATGGTGTAGGCAGATCTTATTTAAGGGGAAGGATAGCTTATTAATGTTTTGTTAAAGGTATAAAATAAACCGTAGAAAAAGTAACGTAATAATACTTGACTATTGTTATAGGTTGGTATGGTATTTTTTAGGGAAGATTGTGTGATTGTACTTTATCCTTTAAGATGTTGTATAAAGGTATTTATTATGATCAGATTTGTTTTATTGTAGACATTGTAGTAGTGTACCTACCAACTTAGATTAGGTAGGTACATTTTTACAAGCTTTTATTTAACTTGCAATGAATGTGTATGTAACTATGTTTGTTGCGGTGGAATCTTGCAACTCAATTTTGAAGCAGATAGGTATCTTCAACTGATTGAGCTGAAATTTTGCGTGCATATCGCGTGACATGACAATGCAATATTATGATGATGGAGCTTCCCACCAGAGGAACTCTGTAATGAAACGACGGAACCCCATCGAGTTTTGGCTCGTTGGATTCGTTTTGACGAGTCCTTAAATGGTTTTACCTTAAATTGGTATTTACCTTGTCCTTAGATGGTATCTGGGGTAAGTAATTAAGTAATACTTGTACACCAGGAATAAAAAATACACAATAAGAATTAAAAAATACATCAAAATGTACAATGGGCGGTAGGGTGTTTCATTTTGTTAGGCAAAAATTAAATGCAATTTTTTTGCAGAAGTCGATCACCCCCCGTGTATCTGTCATGTAAAAGTTAACTACGCCAAATTTTAAGAAGATTGGATTACTTTTAGAGGTTGCACCAATGACCTTCCATACACATGTGTATGGAAGGTCATTGGGTTGCACACATTGATCACTTTTGAAAAATTTAAGTAAAATTACGGTATTTTAAATTTTAACTTTTATTGGAAAAACTATAAATCACAAACTAAAACAAAAGAAAACATTATAATTACAACGGAACAGTTTTATATTAATTAACTTTGTACGATGCAATTCCTTCTTTCAATCGCTTGGTCACTTTTTTCCTGTGATGTTCGACAACTCAACAAAAACTGTTTTTGTTTTTTATCTCTGACTGAAAAACTTTTTAATCAAAGCAATTCCTCTATCTGCAGTAGGTATCATTGACAACCTTAAGGGCATCCACATAACTTTTCAGAGAATCACCGCAGTATTCAGTCACGTCGTGGACCCCAAACAATTCAAAAAACGTTTTTGTTTTCGTAGTAACAAAATGACTCAAGTCTTTTCCTTCAAAAGCTAGATTTTTTCCCTCTAATCGGTTTAATTTCAGTTCTTTGCGGGTTTAGTCTCTATATTTTTGAGCATATTTTCCTTGACATCCTGAGTAATACGTTCATCTAAAAATGCCAATCCTACGTTTATTTCTGACAAATACCAAATGTCTCTTGGCAATAGTGAGAGCACTTTTTTTGAGGTCGGCATCGGGGTAAGTGTTCAAAAGCTGCAGCATATCCAGATCATTCTTTGGAGCCCATCGGCTGACAGTTGCTTCATGCCAAAAGCGAATGTATAATTAGGCAGACAAAATGTGCAACTCTTCATTCCTTTCAAGTCTCGTTGAGGTATGTTCAACAGTTTGGTGAAAAGTGCCATTTTTAGAGCATATATTCCTTCGCCATCCACTACGCTTGATGTAAGGTGAAACAGAAGTCGCTTTCATTCCAACCTCCTAGATAAAGGAGTGACAGTTGTAATAATTCTTTGTAGTCTTCTCTTGGGTGATTTCCAGTTTTTAGGACATTTTGGATAGTTAACCATGGTCGCTCGTTGTTCTTCTAAAAAGCCATCAACGGGACTCTCTTCCTCTAGAATTGTCGTATATGATTTCTTATCAAGTGAATTCCAAAGACTTTAGAACTTCCGAAAAATTGGAATGTCAGGACCACTTGATGGCGACTTGCAACACTTCAAACACACCTTTTAATATTAATACATGGGTATGATGGCGACAAGCCAACCACAGCATGTTTTAAATTAATGTAATGTCCATGTAATCTATTAAGTGTAGATATTAACTGTTGTAAATAATATTTTTAATGTGTAAATAGTTGTTTGTACTTACATAAAAAACATAGTGAAGGATAGTGTAAATAATAAAATATTTATTAAAGATCCCTACACGTATTTCACTAGTGTGAGATAAAAGTGGCCAACATGTGCAACCCCTAAACATCCTTTAATCTTCATAAAATTTGGCGTGTATGTCTTTTGTGTTAGTGAGACTCCGGCCCTGCGGAAAATCGATCTCACATGAAAATCAAACTTTTGGAAAAATGAAACACCCTAATGGGCGGCTTATCGCTAAAAGCGATTTCTTCCAGACAGCAGATTTGGTCTGGGGCCTGATGAAGGGCTAGAAGGTGGCCATAAGAACTCCGTAATAAAATGACGCAACCTCGTTGAGTTTGGGCTTATTTCGTTGTACAATAAAAGCTTGTACAATTTTTTTTTTATAAAAACATTGATTTGTCTTTGTTCAATTTACATTGCCGCAAAATGGAAGCGAATTTTTAAAGCTCTACAAAGCATATTCGGAACGCTTCAGCATGGCTGGCGCTGAAGCGTTCCGTCGCAATCTCTGGCTCTTGCAAATGACGCTTCTGAGCAACAGACAGAAAGGGATAGCAATTAGCAGCATAGAAAAGTGCTGTTCCGTGCTGGCTGACAGATGTGACCCTAATTCACCTCGATTCCGTGGCACTGTAAATTGAGCCTTAGTGTTTACACATGGCGCCAAGCGGCAGAGGCGTCGTCGTTGCCGCGCTCTTGGATTATTTTGATTTACACACTACCGTTTGGTGCACGCCACCCCGCAGCTAACATCCAGGAGCTAAAGAAGTCAAAATATACCGGCGACGACAAAGATGTGCCTAAGGATGCATCCAGTCCATGGAGTATGTATAACCCCAGCAAAATGTTTCGCCTTAGAGAAATGAGAGTATTACAGATTAATGGTTCATAGTAAGCCTTAATGTAAACAACTATAGCAAAATTCGTTCATGTTGTATTTTCGAAGTTATTCGAGAAAAACTGATTTTGAAAATCTTGAATTTTTTACAACTCATTAAGAGCTATCTTAAGAAATAAAATACAATTTAAAAAATACACTTTATTTATGTTTGTGTTTACAACTAAGCTGTAGTACATTATAATAACACAATGGATTTCGACAATGCATTGATAACGTTAGGTTAGCCGAATATGAAGTCAATTGTATGATTTGTGTGCGTCGTTATACGAACAGTGAACATCTAACATGCGTATTCTCAAACAATACGAAAATAACATCCAAGTTTTAACTTGTCCATTAGCGCCAATTTTTCTTTCAGTCATTTTATAAAGACGTCTTATTACAAGCTGCTTAATAGAAACTACCTTGTATATTTGTACAATACCCGGCACATAAGTTGAGCCAAAATGGCGGTCACTGCGCACACTTTTTCCTCTAATTATACCTGCGCAGAGCCGCTATTTTGGGTCAACTTACGTGCCAGGTATTGTAACTGAATTAAAAGATCAAAATCAAATATTTAACAGTAATTAGGACTTTGGAGAGGCACTTTTACACGTCAATTATTTTAGTGTACATTATTATTGTACCGATACTAGCGTTACGCAACGACCACTGCTGAGAAGAAACGCCAGAAGGGCTTGGTCAGATTACAAATATATTATGCCTAATACAATGTTATCACAACATAATATGTAAAGCTTGCGAACAAGTGCCGAATCAAATTTACAGAAATAAGTTTATTAGCAGTATTGATTAAGATTTCCGAATCATTGCTCGATATAAATAGTGTTAAGGCTCATGATAATTAAACTAAATCTTTTGGTCTAGATGTATAAAGTTCTATAGATATTAATGTAAAATACACATTAAACAAACACATTCCCAATCAGTCAGTCATTGTAATAAGACGATATATTTAGCCCGACATAGTCTTCTTCTCCATGCGTAAAAACTCCGCAGTATTTTTGAGAATACAGACGTATAACCACAAATACCACCAACATTTACATCGTTTATACGCAACTGTACATTAGTTTAATATTTAGTAATATAAATATTGTTCACTACTAGAAACTATCCATTGAATGATCGATTTTGTCTATGAGATAAGCAGCCAAAACACACCGCACAAAATGCAAGGAGGACTGAAAACTAACAACATCGAATGATTTACATTCAAATGTGTAATGGCCGCTTAAAAAATATAAATAAAAACATAATTTCGTTGATCTTATCACGACATTTGTCCCGTGTTGTCGCCATGCGCAATGGCAATACACAATTACACAATGTCAGCGGAAGGAGCGAAATAAAAAAAATAACGGCGGGAGCGTGACAGATAAATATTCATTTAGATTTCAACCTTTGGGCAAAAAGTTATTAGAATTCTATTAAAAAATTGTGGTAAAGTAAAAGTGGCTAAGTTAGTCATATTATTGTTAAATATCAATTTGTGTATTATAATTTTGGATTTAAAATATAGTGTTAAAATAAATATGGTGTTATGTTTATTAATATATGTGTGCGTTAATATGTTTATTAATGAAGTTGAAGTCGGATTTGATACTCTTGGTATTGATTTATGGAGTTATACTTTTTTGTAAGTAGATTACAAACAATCGGAAAAGAATCTTTCATGCACAATTCTGAATATCTAGTGTTTATAAAAGTCAATTCAAATGCGCCTTAAATACTAATTTACCAACTCGTTATAATTTATTAATTCTATAACCAACACAATATTTTATTCCAATAGGAAAAAGCTTGTAACAAATTTGTTAACGATACCAGGCACATAAGTTGACCCAAAATGGCGGTCACTGCGCACACTTTTCCCTCTAATTATACCTGCGCAGAGCCGCCATTTTGGGTCAACTTATGTGCCGGGTATTGTATTTCGTAAATGCATTTCAATGTTAACTTAGGTAGGATACATTTACTAGGAATTTGAAACGCATGCGACTTAAAAAAACTCAAAACATTTTAGGTTAACATTTCATAAAACAACATACACATCAGTACAGTCGAGTAAATCACATAACAAAGTATAAAAATAACAAATTACAGCGGTACTGGAGGCTGTAGAAATAACTGTATAAATTAAACTACAACATACAAACGCTCTACGAAGAAAGACGAATTTAAAAATGGCATCTGTATTTGATTATCTTCATAAAATAGAAAGATGAGCTAACTGCAGTCAACCTCATAAGTCATAACAAAAGAGATAACACGAAAAATAGGAGATTACAAAGTTGAATTTTTAATTGATTCCAACAATGTAGGAAACGCGTTAAGAGTAGAGGTGGAATAATTTTATTTACAAGACATTCGTTATTTATTCTATTCTTTAGTGTATTTCATGTATTTTATAAAATTACTCGAAAATCTGTTTTCATACCATTATTTTTTATGTTATTATGATAGAAGCAGAATTATACTTTTTATGCCATTGTTTTATAATTAATTTATAGCCACATGTATTATATATCCAACCAAGGTTACGTTTCCACCAAAGTTAGGCCAAAAGGCGAACGAGGAAAGATAAACCTACAGTCTAGTAAAGTGGCTCTCACAAGCAATATAGCATATTGCTGGATATAATAAGTATGTATAGATATAAACTTTCGATTCCTGCCGTGGTCGGGTTACTAATGAAACACATTCGTCGCAGCAGCCATATAAATAAGCACGTCTCTGATACAAATGCAGCCAATTAGAAAAGAAAAGTGTATCTGGGATATTTTTCAATGAAACTCATCAGTACTTTCGTTGAAAAACTCAGATAATGTAAATTTAAAGCTACAATGTGATGATAAAAAATCTTTTTGATATAATATCTCATGAATAACTGCAAGTTTTATAATACCAGAAGACGTACGTAATTTAATTATACATGTGGGATTTTAATTACCGTACATGTTAAACTACACGGGACATAGTCAATAACGAGAGATACACTTTATTTTTTTGTAATATTGAAGTATAAACGAGTCTTTATAAATTTACTTAGCCTCGTAAAATATTCGAACATTGAGGAAATATTTTAGGTAAATAATTTAATAAGGTACATTACATATTCAGCTGCCGAGACGTTAACTCAGCCACGTACCTATGTGAAATCGCATAAGTAATTTGATATCCCGCCTCGAGAAATGTGTTGCGGGTGGATTATATTAATATTAACGTTCCCTTCATACCTATCTGAAATTCTAAGATTGCAGCAAGTTGCAGCGCAAAATCACATAGCCACCGGTACGAGATACTCGGATATCATGCTACTAGGACCGAGCCTCGAGGACAAGCATAGAAATGTAGACTTGGTGAAGCAGTCGGCCGAAAAGATTGGTGCCTGTCGGCTGGTCACCTGAAACAAGTCACTATCTTATTAGGGTTCGGACACATTGTCAGCACGGGACAGCATTTTTTATGCTGCTACTCTTTTCTGTCGCTTAGAACCGTCATGTCGGAATGAAGCAGCATCGCCGATTCCGCAGCGTTCCGTCGCTCTCTCTCTCACTCTAGCATATTACGGTTTTGAGCGACAGAAAAAGATAGCAGCGAAAATGCTGTTCCGTGCTGACAGATGTGTCCCAACCCTTATGAGCCATGGAAATTATATTCGCTTGGCCTGAGTATAGCTTTGCATTTGTGAAGTGGTTGGCTAGCATAGAGGCCATAGGGAACTACACAAGT
Organism: Acrobasis repandana; assembly: GCA_963576875.1. Lineage (NCBI taxonomy): Eukaryota > Metazoa > Arthropoda > Insecta > Lepidoptera > Pyralidae > Acrobasis > Acrobasis repandana. The sequence continues at coordinate 7,189,954 of OY756214.1, forward strand.
ATAGTAACTAACTGGCTTTTGTTCAAAATTAACTGTGTTTTAATAACATGGCTCACAAATGGGCTGACGTCAGTGAAGAAATCATACAAATTAAAAGATGTTGCAAGAAAAAAATCAGGAAAAGTTCTTCAAATTCAGTTGTACGATTTCTGTAAAGGACAAACAATCATTACGAAACAGGTGCTCGCCTGTTCGCCAAGAAAAGCAATCTTACGTAAAGGAAAAATAACATAAATATGACCTCTATTGATGCTATTTTTCCTTCGAGTATCCGATTAACAGAACTTCTTTTGATAAGAATACTCACTTGAAAATTTAATAGGCGTTAGCTTGCTTAAATTATGATCCAAATTTGAACTTGGTCGGTACTTGCGCGGGCACGGTGAATGAATAACCTGAAAATAAACATTGTTGTTAACTACCTCTTTTTTGATTTGGTTAACAATAGTAACAACATCCAATTGTCGGTAAAATTTGTGTTCTCGAATGAATTTGAGTTCAACATTCGTGCTCGAGTCTGCTGTAAAAAGTCGCGCTTGATTCTAAGGCTAAGAGCGGTTTCGCACTACGTCTGATCCGATCCCGATCCGAATCCGTGAAAGAAGTGCGAAACCGCTCCCACACATCACAAAAGAGCGGTTACGCACTACTTCACGGCTTCGGATCGGACGTAGTGCGAAATCACCCTAAGGTTTTAGTCCACCAAGCAGGTAAGATATACGGCGGTGATCTCACTGCACCGCGCACCATCGTCGTGGAGCGCGGGGCAGCAGATTTTAACACTTTATGCAAGTATCTCAGTTTGTATAGAAAACACGCCTAGTCCAACACACAGATAACGCGTCAACAGGCGGGAGCGTCAGTGTGTCGAACCGCGCTCACCGCGCTCCGCGTAGGTGCGTGGTGCAGTGGGTTCACCGCCTAATAATGCGATGTGCACTTACCGCCGCTCTGCTCGATACGCTTGCTGTCCTGCTGCGCCTTGCGCTGGTCCGCGAGCACGAACACAGACTTCAGCTGCTTCTGCTGTTCCTCGTTGAGCCCGCACGTCAACGCGTGGTACAAAGCCGGCTCGCTCTCTGATAGGCCTGACGATAGACATTTCATATCGTTTATAACAAAACCCAAAATATCAAGGTGAAGATTCTCAACAATACTTTGGCTAAGACTCGACCGAAGTTCAGTGGTGATGAACGAACATTAAATAGCTAACATGATTTTGAATGACACATTGAAAGCGTTCAGGCGGTCAGCGTCCACTTCTTAATTAGTCTTCTTCTAGTTATGACCAGTTAGAGATAGGGAGACCTTAAAACGCGTGAGTCAGCGAAACTCAAAACGTGAAGATTTCCAAGCTTGCGCTCCAAATCACGAACTACAATTTTTGAAACCGTCGCAATAGCGGAAGGTTATATTCTTTTACGCAGAAATTTGTCAATAAGTCAAAAACAGCGTGAAAAGGAACACAGCTCTTCATGGCAAACAAAACGAAGGTTTCTTTGACATTTGTAGCGGAAACGATTGAACAAGCCTCGTCAAGCCATCTCGTTGCAAATCCTTCGCGTACGAGCGAATCAAAAATACGGCACTTTGGAAATGCTCGCGCAAATCTTTCATTGAATGACTTCCGCGTTTACCAACCCTGACGATGAGTTGGTCTTACGGCCTGGCCACGGGACATTCGCCGTGGCGAAAATACGCGCGGCCATTAGACTCTACCCTGAAAAATTGTTTGTGCCCAAATTCGTTGCTCTAGCAGCCAGAATCGAAGTCATCAAAATTCTACCAAACTTAGCTAAACCATCATGACTAAATCTAGTTTCAAGTGGTGTATCAAAATCAGTCCATTCCTTTATGAGCAACACAGACGCACGGATGCACATATGTACTTACTCAGCCATACAGATCCACACGTAAAACTTATATTTAACACCCCTCTTTTCTTCCGGGGTTAAAAATGTATAAGGGTATTAAGGGTCACGTTATTGCATCGATTGTTGCGATTGCGAGTTCTGTTTAGGAGAACATACCTATGACGTTTCACAGAACCATAGTATGTACAAATATGTACAGCACCAGGTAGATATCATGAGGGGACACAACACAGCGCGTTGGATCAACTCATGGTACCTACCTATCTAGCCGCTGCAGCGGCTCACACTGCTCCTTATCTCCACGAAATAAAATTTATTTTCTGCTATTAAGTTTAAAAAATAAAATCACAAAATAGAAGTTATGTCCTTGAGATAAGAAACGGTACGGGCACCAGATTTTCAAAGTTTCAAAGGTCAGTGTTTGATCTCTGCTGACGAGTACGTATGTAATGTAGGTATGTTACTGTATCCCTCACCGTGGGGCGGTCAGTTATTTAGTGCATAATCATTGGATCTGATGTTTAGTTGTTGTCATAAAACTATCTTTTGGTCTAAATCAGATGAGTTTAGTATCTTCCTACAATATATAGAAGGAAGAACAGCAAAATAGTTACAAATCAGACATTCAAATGTAGACTTGGGAGAGTAAATGATTTGAATATATTTAAAAGTATAATATTGTGTGGCCGATGTTGGGACTGAAATATAGGGCTAAAACATACTAGAACAATGGACGTATTTAGGTATAGGTTTCCATAAAAAATTCAGATGATCTGAGTGGTCTACTGACATGGAACGCATTTTTTTTGTACTTCGCTGTAAAACTATTCTTAGGGCAAGTTTTTTAGTATCACAGACTGAATTTAAATAGTCTTAGCTCGGGAGGCCGAAAGAAGAGCCAACGCGCGGCATAGCAAATTTTGTTAAAACTCCTGTAACATTATTTTGAAAGCGTGGCTTTTATAGTTGCTTACCTGACAGCGTATTTTTGAACCTTATGTACTCGTCGATTAAGCAGTCCTTTTCGTCAAGAGGCGTCGTGTAGCATTCGAGTGTAGTCTCGTCAACATCGAAGTCGTCCTCCTAAACCACAAAGTTCCCATAAATTCTAAGATACACTAAGGCGTTGCCTCCACAGGGAAATACATAATCGCGACAAGTCGACTGGGTAGTTTTTTAGGGTTCCGTACCCAAAATGTGCCAACGGAACCCTATTACTGAGACTCCGCTGTCTGTCGGTCCGTTTGTCACAGTCCGTTTGAACCGTAATATCGAGACACTTGACACGATTATGTACTACTGTGGCCGCTATAACAACAAATACTAAAATAAGATAAAGTTAAAAACTAAAAGGGGTCGTCATACAAGAAGCGTGTTTTTTTCAGCGTTTTATTTAAAACATTGTAGAGGTACGGAACCCTTCATGTACGAGTCTGACTCGCACTTGACCGGTTTTTTGAGAGACACGTGCATTGTGACAGAACAGAATTACGCTTCACGACAATTATTTCGCCATTTACGCAACGCTTAAGGACCGTATGCGTAAAGCCACGTGGTCGGATTTGGCTCTGAAATATGCAAAATTTTCCCGCTAGGGGGATAAAAATGTCAAGATGAAGTTACATAGAGTTAATAATGTGTAAACGGGACAATAGATGTAGGTAATCATAAATTGTAACTTAGAATTAGTATACAGCTTACTTTTTTCTTTTCGTCAAGACTTCCAGTCCGCGATACTTATTAAAATTTTCAAATCAATCAAATCAAAGAATTATTTTGTTTGAATTATTATTTCTGAATTAAGGCTTTGGCAGACGTCATTATAATGTACTTAACACTTTAGTAGACAAGCTATCAGTAGAAAAAGTCAAATCGAAAATACAGTAGTGTGCGTGAATGCAAGACGTTTATTTAAAAAGCGAGTTTAAATATATGTGAAATTCATAAAGCACTTTCTAAAAAATCCAAGTTATAGTTATTCGAATCTTGCGTAATATTTATTACTTTTTCAATTTATTAGTCGACCTCCGTGGCGATTCCTTAACACGCTAGTCCGTCACTCGGAGGTTCAGGGTTCGATTCCCAGCCAGGGCAAGTTGGTAAATGGGCTTTTTTAATTTGTCCTGGTTCTTGGGTGTTTATTTTATCCCATCAAAAACATAAATGTAAAAATGCCAAGTTCAAATTCCGACAAAACAATTGAAATTTAAATAGCTGCTAAGTTATCTAGGTAGAGAAAACTGAAATTTATTCATAAGAAACTCAACATTTAACTTGAACAACATTAAGATTGAAAGCACGGTCACCCATCCTAACTGTGACCAAGCTAGAAGTTGCTTAACCTGTAAAAGCACGGTCATTCATCCATCAATTTTTGAATATATCGTATGCGAAGTGGAGCGAAATATTAGCACAAGTGGTTTTGATTACTCGTATTTTGAAATTTGTTAAAGCGCAAATGATAAAGAACCCTTAGAATAGGGAATCTGTTTCGTTTCACGCAACTTTTTAGGGTTCCGTAGTAAACAAGAAACCCTTATAGTTTCGTCATGTCTGTCTGTCTGTCTGTCCCCAGTTTTACTCATAGACTATTAGTACTAGAAAGCTGTAATTGGGTATGGGCGGGCATGGATATGTGGTAATAAAAACTTGAAAAAAAAATGTGTGGTGTGAGACGTCGTTGAATAGGTCTTTCAAAAATATTGTAAGATTATGAACACCTTTTTTCGTTTTAGCAATCCGTTTGTGAAATATTTGGTTTTTGATTGCAATTTTTTGTTAGAATCATGTGTCTCCCCTCTTTGTCAGTTAAACGGTTGTATATGGGACATATAAAAAAAATCACGGCAGTAGTATATAACGTCTCCCTGTACTAAAACTAATTTAAGGTGGATTCAGTTCATGATAATGAACAACTTTTCCTAAGGAACACATTATTAAATATGAAAAGAAAATGTTTGCTTTCCATTCGACCTCCGTGGTTTAATTGTTAACACGCTAGACCGCTAGTCCGGAGATTCTGGGTTCGAGCCCCAGCCAGGGCAAGTTAGAAAATGGTCTTTTTCAAATTGTCCTGGGTCTTGGGTGTTTATCTATGTATGTATTTATCATAAAATATAGTATCATTGAGTTAGAATCCCATAATACAAGTTTAAAACTTACTTTGGGGCTAGCTTAATTAGTGTGATTTGTCCTTACATATTCCATACATATATTACATAAATATTACATTTTGCCAAATCTTGTGTGTAAGAGATCAAAAATATTTTTTGTATTTCGTTTGTTCCTTGGTGAAAGTTGTTCAGTAACATGGACTGAATTCAGACCTAAAGTTACGCAGTTGTTAGTTACATAAAACAAGTAGGTACTGACTACGGAACCCTACACTGCACGTGGCCCGTCACGGCACGTAGCCGGTTTATTTTGGTTAAGTTGAAATTTTAGGGAACCATAGACAAATTTATGATATTTCTGCGTAAATCAATATTACTTATCGCTGACACGACGTTCTCAAAAATACAATCAAATAGTATTTTACGCGAGCGGTGACTTGGAAAACTACACGTTTTGTGTTCCACTGACAGAAAATATACACATTTGAATTTTCTTTGTGAAACAATACGTTTAGCGACCATCTGCAATCGTAACACCTTTCACTTCTATTCACCTTATTATGTAAATTCGGAGAGTAAAAAAGGATTGCACGTTGAACAGATCAACGTCTTGGCTTAGCGGCTGTCTGTCCTCAATCAATGACGTGACTGTTTGATTTTGTACAATATTTTTAACGAATTAACAAAGAGCACTAAAAAAATTGGTTGATTAATGAAGCAGTAATTAGCATTATTGCACCCTTTTATTTTTTATCTTCTAATAGGTTTTCCTGTAATAAGGTAAAGAACTATTAACTGTATCTTTTTCAAAAGTTTGGGTTTAGTGGTTTCGGAGATAAGGATATTTTTATTATTTATTTTCAAAAATAACTTCAAAAACACCAACTTAAAAAATATAGAAAATATATTTAATATTATCATAAAATGCTCTTTCATTTGATATTTTACGCGATATAGTTCACGAAACCCTTTTTTTAATGTCTCATTTATCTCCCATAAGTGGCCCCAATTTTTTTTAATTTATTCATTTACCTACATTTTACCTACATTATACCTACATTCTTTGGGTCACAAATTTCATTATGTGCACCACATTTCAACTGAATCTGTCCAGTAGTTTAGTAGAGGGGGTAAATTTTCGCCCATTTTCTTAAATAACTTAAAAATACCGAATTAAAAATTAATAAAAAATATATATATTTAAAATTGTCCTAAAAAGTTCCTTCATTTGATATGTCACACGATTTTGTTATCAAAACTTTTTTTTAATGTCTAATTTACCCACTATAAGTGGCCCCATTTTTTAAATAAAATTTATTTACGTTATACATATATCTTTGGGTCACTAAGTCACATAAGTGTAGGTACTAAATCTCAACTTAATCATTCTAATAGTTTCGTAGCAAATTGGCTGTGACTTACGGACAAACAGACAAGCGAAACCCTAAAAACAGTAAAAACACCAAAAAAATCAGTTCCTATACAAATTTCCCGGGCGGCTGCACACTTTTGTATGAAAATGCAGTTTTTTTTTTGTTTTTTGACTGTTATTTTAATATCATTATACTATACTAGCAGTCCACCCCGGCTTCGCCCTTGATACACACAAAGCCTATGTCACTCGGGGATAGTGTACCTTTCCAACGGTGAAAGTTTTTTTTAAATCGGTCCAGTAGTTTCGGAGCCATGTAATGCAAACAAACAAACAACCAAATCTTTCCTCTTTATAATATTAGTATAGATAAATAGCCTACTATAGCCTGCCTGCCTAGCCAAGTATAGATCTAGTATAGCCTGTGGTTCGATATATTACGCATAATGTCAATTCGTATTTTGATATACATTCATGGGGAAAAATTGTTCCAAATTTCATACTGAATCACCCCTCAAAATAATTGTAAAACCCTAATTAAACAGCACCTTTTATTACAAAAACAGTTAATATGATTCCGCGACCCGAGAAAGTTCCAATCGGATTTTCACCCTAATCGCCAATTAAAAAATATAGGTAATAAATCAAACCAAATTATTTTTTTCATTGACTTAATTTTCAATAAAATAAAAATAAAAAAAATGTGCGATGCCGTATCTTCGATAGCATTACATCTTTGCTTGAATGTCAACAAAATGTCAAAACTGTACCATAGTGTAGCAAAGGTATGACATAATTTGGCAGTTTGTACATAGTTTTTTATTGAAATATTTTAGACTGTAATGCAATTTTACGTAATTCGAAAATGGATTTTTTTGAAAAATTCGACACGGCCTCCTTCCTGAACGCCCGGCGGGCAACTGAATTTGTATGGAAGAATCATGGCCGCCATTTCAGAGAATTCTGTCAAAAACGTTGCAAAACATCCAATTTTTAAAATTATTTTTTTTATTATTGCGTGATTGCATTGTAAGCAAATATTAAGAATAATGTTTTAAAATAGCCTTTATTTTTATAAAATATATGCAATCCCGTGCTAGAATATTTCTTTACGCAGAAAAACAAGCCAGTTTGTAGCAAGATTTTCTAAAATATTTCTTTCAGGTTTCTTTACAATAGGGTATATTCATGTTAATTTTTTATTTTTTTAAACGATTCTATAAGTTATTATATAACCGGAAAAAAATATAACACTTACAGAATATTATTAAATAAGCTTAAAAAAATAATTAAAATTACTATTATTTTTGGACGACTATAAACGCGGTGCCATTTTGCGCTTTTTTCTGTGACGTCACCGTGCATTGTCAATGTCATAGATACACTTATATGTCAGTGTCAGTCAAGTGCAAATTACAAATTCAAAATATTATCAACAAAACAACGAAGTTTTGGATTCACAGTTTTATTTTATAAGTAATACTATCTAATTTGTGATTATAAGTGAGTGATTAAAGCTTTTAATATCAATTCATTACAAATGGAAGGGCGCACAAAATCTTATTATAAATATTGTATGGTTCCTATGTGCAAAAATAACATCGTAACTGCACCTGACAAAATATATTTTCATATGCCCAAAGATGCAAATGTAAGGAATCATTCCGCGTATTAGGGTTCGCTGTTTTACAAATCCGAGCTATAATGCCAAACAGCTAGAGGTTTAGTAAATTAGCGGATTATACCATTCAACTGCAACTGTACATACCTTTTGTGAACAAAAAATACATATTGTGAGCAAAATGAGTAGTGTCATCCTTTGCAAAACTACACAGTAGTATTGTAAGTACCTACTTCAATTATTTATAATTTAATAGGTAATAGACTAGCTGCCTGCTACTATAAGATAATGTACTACTTACCGTAATTAATTAAACAAATTGATATTATTTAAGAAAAAAAATACCCAAAATTCTCCAAGTTTTATTTTTTTTTCTCTAAAATTTCCCATTTTTACCCAGAATTGCGAAAAAAATACCCAATCTGGTAACACTGCAAATTACAAATGACTTATTGACAGTGACAGATAGTCTTCTTCTTTTTAATTTGTGATTGACAGCACAGACTATTTAGAATATTAAGTTTGACAGTGTTTCGTGACGTCACGTGGCGTTTCGGAAATTTGCGAGGGAATTTTAAAAATACAGCTTTTAAATAATTAATTTCTCAATGGAAACACGTTAAATTGAAAAGATATATATATGGGTATTTTTCTTTAGCAATGAAGTATACACATCATTTTTTTTGTTCGTTTCTGAATCACATGCATATTGTCTATTATCTTACTTTTTCTGAATGAAAATTAAAAAAATACGGTTTTCGTCTACTGGCTAGTCTATTCACCTATAACTAGGTATATAATTTTCTTAGTGGTCTTTTCTACTTAAGCCATAACTATTGCCCGCGCAAAGTGCGTTTTGCATGTTTTTGGGTAAATTCAATGCTTGTTTTTAGGAAAACTACAAAATATTTTAAAAAATCCTTTTTTTCGTCTACTGTCCCAACTCTTCCTCTATCTATGTGTATACATTATTTGACTAAAATCAAACGCTTTCTGTACAAACTTGTTGCCCGCGCAAACCCAGTTTACATGGTGCCGACCCTTAAGACAGCAGAATGAATATGCAAACCTATTTTGAGATGAGACATAAATAGCTTGGGCTAACCTGGTTTCAATCTCATTAGGAGACCATCATTAGGGCGAATGTTGATTACAGGGCTATTGGCCTGAGACGATTATTCAAAGAATAACCATAATACATTTTCATAATGCTCTGATATACTTGTGACACCCAATATCAACATTTGCTCTCATTCTGTAAGAGTTTAGTCCTGTAATATACATCTACACTAAGAGCAAGACAGCAACTTATGGCGCTTCCAAACTGTTGGTAAAAAAAATTAACATTTTCTAACAAAATAAAATACTGTTAATTCATTATTATAATTAATAATCCTTATAATAACGTATAATAAAATAACAAATATTACATACAATAATAAGTTATTTTATTTGAATTTTTAAAGTTTGTAATTTTTTTTTAACACACACTGTTAGGAGCACCTTAGTCCTCAAAACAAATGACTCACATCATCGCTGTCGTCGTAATCCTCGATCTTGGTGGCGATGTCGACCCCTTGCGCGGCGCTGTTTTTGGTGGCCATACGCGCCAAGTTCGCCAAGTAGTCGTGTTCAAGATCATCCTCTTCGCTGTCTAGCACTTCTGTAAAGATGTAAATTTAATAAAAATATTCTAACTTGCCTTGTGGTTTCCGGCAGAGTAGAATATGACCAATCCAAGTCTTCCCGTGGATGTCGTAGAAGGCGACTTAGGAAACACAAGCTAAACAAAGCTTATAAACATCAGTGAGACCTCTCCAATTCGTCTGGCCAGCGTGGAGAGTGTAGGCCATAACCTCTGACTGCTCTGGCTAATATATGGCTCTGGTAGTACAGAGGGTCGTGATCCTACAGTGGAGACTAAAAAAGACCTGATGGTGATGATGATTCTAACTTGAGTTATCTCCATGGTTAACCAACATACCGGCATTGACAAAGAATATATAGACTAGCTATATCAAACATTGGATCTCTCTATAGTTCTATTTTTGAATATATGGCAGTGTGAATTTTATCATACATATTTAAAATTATGATAACCATGTTTTCGTATGGTTTTCGCTTATAAACTGTCGAAAATGCTAGGCGTATGAGAGCTAGCAAGCGGTTAAGTGGAGTTTATAGATAGCTACAATACGCTAGTTTACAACAAGTCAAATCAGATACTTTTTCTTAACGTCAAAAACAAACATTTTCTATGGGATTTGTATGAAATATCGGACTATGACGTCATAGTTCGTTGGAGTTTTTCTGCATTAATAAATCTAAAATCACGTTCAAAGTGGATGTGGTCAATGAAAAGTTGCATTATTTTGTGACGTTTTATTCTATTAACAGTACCAAATAATTTATTTTTGACCCAGTAATTTTACTATAAAACCCAATTGAACAGAACAAATCAGTGATATGAATGAATGAAATAAAAATATGAATTTTAGATGCGCTACCTGTTATCTTACTTATATACTTTGCACTCCTTCTCTTCAGGGTTGCCTGTAAGAGATTGCTTCGGCGATAAGGCCGCCTCTTGTACCTTATATTATACAGGGAGCATTTGAAATCATTGCCATTAATTTAACTTATTAACATACTCACTTAAAGAATATTTTTTACGGTAATAATACTGCAATTAGTGCAGTATCGAAAAGTAAGAAAACTAAAGTATCAAAACATCGCGCGTTGCGCTTGCGAGACGGCTATGACCCCGGCGCTGGTACGTACACTACCAGCTGTGGCGCGGGCGGCCGGCATACAAAAACAGACTTTAAGTTGCGTGGATAAGGTTTAAAATCGAGGGGGGAAAGGCGATATGTCACGCGACCGATTAAGAGAATGAATGTTAGGTACTACGGAATCTACGATGACGCATAGAAATTAATACTATTATAAGTTTTTTATTTATAATTGCAGTAATGGTGTCTATCAAGGAGTCTAACGCATGTTTAGAGGTTTTCTTTAATATAAAAATGACGACTTTTTATTGACATTTTAATAGGCTCCCTTACCTTGTATCATGGGTATAGTGGATATTTAAAAGGATGCCAACGATTTCAATTCCACCCTGTATATTGTCCTTTATACTTTGTATTTGTAAATGTCATATGGTGCAATAAAGATTTTTATATATTGTATTGTATTATGTGGTGTCTTCTCTAGTTTCACTTAATAGCTATTTGCATACAGGCAGTTTTTAGTCTATTAGTCTCACATACCTTCGTCATCTTCATCATCATCCTCTTCAGACGAGGAGTCGTCCTCGGCGTCGGCGCGCGCCTCGTAAGCGCGTCTCAGGCCATCGAACAATACCAGGCAGGAAGGAATGAGCTTGGGAAGGATCTCTTCGAGGTTCGGCCGTTGCGGCCCCATCTCTAGAAGCGTGCAGATGCCAAGCACGCATAGCTTTCGGTCGTGAAGTCTGCGAAATTGTCAATGAGTATGAATATTAAATCGGTCTTTATAATACTTACCGATCTTTCTTATGTGTGATCTTACCATGTTTTCACTATTGATTGTGTTTGCCAATCATTGTGAAAACATTTCCAATAAAATATTTTTAAATACAGATAGTCTTCAATGCAGTTATATTTAACACTGGATGTTTACCTTTTTAATGTCCTGCGAATGCGGCACATCTCTAGTTTAGTTATGCAATAACAAGTCTAGAACTGAGCATAGAGGCTAAAATAACTTGACTGTGTGATAAATAACTTCGTAACGCAAGCCTATTGAAGATTTTTTAGTGTTATATCTTGCATAGGGATCTATAAGGCCCAGCCAAACGAGCGTTATCTTGTGAGGAGTAGCATACAATGAGTTTTGCAATGTATATTGTATAGAATATCCTTTGACTTATATATTAATAGCGAGAATATCTCATATTACGAGGGCTGTTTGATAAGTACCCGTTGATGAAAAAAAAACATTTTTTTTGTATATATTTTTTGCATTTATTTTTCTACGTAGTCACCTTTTAACTCTATACATTTGTTCCACCTATACTCAAGCTTTAATAAACCATCCAAAAAGTATGATTTTGGAAAGTCATTAAAATAGGCCTCTGTGGCGGCAATGACTTCGTCATTTGATCCAAATCGCTTGCCACCGAGCCATTTTTTTAGGTTGGGAAACAAAAAGAAATCGCATGGGGCCAAATCTGGAGAATACGGGGGGTGAGACAATAGTTCGTAACTGTAGTGCGTAACTGTACTAATTTAGCCGTCACAACTCTGGACGAATGAGACGGGGCGTTGTCGTGATGAAACAGTACTTTTTTCTTTTTTAAATGGGGTCGTTTGTCCTTCAACACGGCGTCAAATTCATCCAATAAATTGGCATAGTAATGCCCTGTTATTGTTTTTCCCTTTTCTAAATAGTCAATATGTATAATACCCTGCGAATCCCAAAAAACGGTCGCTATGACCTTTCCAGCCGATGGGACGGTTTTTGCTTTCTTTGGAGCAGGTTCACCCGGTAAAATCCACTGCTTCGACTGCTCTTTCGTAGTGGTGGACCCACGTTTCGTCCACGGTCACGAAACGACGCAGAAACTCCTTCGGGTTACGTTTGAACACGGCCAAACACTGCTCCGAAGTAGTCAGTCGGTTCCGTTTTTGCTCCTCCGTGAATAAACGCGGCACCCACCTTGCCGATACTTTCTTCATACCCAATTTTTCTTCTAATATGTGTTGTACCCTCTCGATTGAAACATTTACAGCATCAACGATTTCTCGAAGTTTAATTCGGCGGTCGGCTAAAACGATATTTTCAATTTTCTTAACCATATCGTCTGTAGTCACCTCAACTGGCCGGCCTGGGCGATCCTCATCAAAGACGGTTGTTCTCCCCCGCTTAAACTCGTTATACCAATATCTGATGGTTGTCATAGAAGGAGCACATTCATGGTAAACCGCTTGCATTCTTACTTTTATTTCATCACATGTTTTTCCTTCCAAAAATAAGAATCTAATTACAGACCGATACTGTTCTTTCTCCATTTTAACAATTTTAAGTTCACGCCTTCACTGAATCGTTGTCAAATGAGAAAAAAAAAAGATTTTTTTTTTTAATTTTCCCGCCTCTGAAAAATGGCTTAAAAAGGTGGTATACTTATTTGCGGCCAGTGATATTAATATATTTAGAAAACGGGTACTTATCAAACAGCCCTCGTATGATATACGATCCTACTGGAAAATTTTATTTAGAATAAGTAGCACCTACTACGTTTTCCTACGTATGTATATTTGTAAATTTTCAAGTGTAGTTGATCAAAAAAAATAATGAAATAACAAAACTGCGCTGCTTATGTCTGAGTCGCAGGCAAAATTCATGTTATGATATAAATAACTGAACTTTCGTTGTAGTCTGGATACAGATTATTTACTCGTATGTTACATACCCTAAGAAACAATCGGTGTCATGTATCCATTGCTTCATGAAATGTTGCGTGATAGACGCGTTTGGCACTGACTCTTGAAGCTTGTCCAGGATTTGGAACAGTAAGTGAGGGTTACAATAAAGTATCGCTATTAGGACCTGCAACAAAGATACATTTATTAAAAGGTCTGTTTCTATTACAAGTAACAATTCGGTACTTGACTCATTTTATTTTTTATTATTATATATTCATATAAAAAAAATCTGAACTGAAAAAATGAAAATAAATATTCTTTTTTATCCACTTAAAAATAAGTAAGTTATTATAAGCCATTAAAATCTGGTGAAAAAACAGTTAAGTAACAGAAAAAGGATGCACGTATAAAAATATGACGTCACTGCCATAAGGTTTCGCGCGTATGAAAGAGATAGGTAGATGTCCCCACTAAGCTTAAATAACTGCTTCATTTAATAAACAATTTTCTTGAAAGATTTTAGTGAAATTGTAGTTTCGGAAAAAATATTTTACAAAATCAAAGATGCAGCCAAGTACCCAATTATTAAGGACATTGGGAACAGATAGTGTCTTGTCCTTAATTCTGTCAATCAATTTATTGCAGTACATTTATTGTATACCCCTGTAATGAATATATACCTTTATGCTGTCATAGTATGGCGTGAACTTTACAATTATAGTAGAATTCAATCCGTGACATACAGACCTGTAGCAACATGGTCCTGAGCTCCGAAGTCTTCACCTTCCTAGTCAATCTGTTTAGCACCAACTCGACAAACGAAGGCAGGCAGTTGTCGATCTTCCCGGAGCATTGGAGCACCATCACTTCCAAGAGTTTGGCGGCTATGATCTCCGACTCATCTTCGGAATCAGAAGTAAGCACCTACGAGAGATAAAAAAATATATACATTATACCTTAGATACATTTCAGAATGTTAGCAAAAACAAAAAAAATCGTCGAGTGAAGAGCAAACAAATATGCATCTAGAAATAGAGAAATAAGCTTAAAAGATTACTAAACAATATTTTCGCTATTGATTATGTTTGCCTATCATTGTGGTGTGGACACATTAACAATAAAATGTTATTGCAGTCTTTGATGCGATTATATTTTATTATAAGCGAAAGAGGTCTGTCAAGATCGTAGCAAGTGGAGGTCCATAGTCTCTGCCTACCCCTGTGGGAAACAGGCGTGATAGTATGTATGTATGTATGTATATTTTATTATTAATTTTGATTACTGGATGTTTACCTTTTTAAAATACCCGAATGCCTTACGAGCGCGGTACATCTTTAGTCATGCAATAACAAGTCTAAAGAATAGCACATAGAGACTAAAATAGTTTTGACTACGTGATAAATAGCCTTGTAACGTATGCCTATTCTGCCTGCGAATCTACTGGACCGAATCAGGTGAAATTTGGTAGAATGTTGTAATCCTATGACCCAAACACATGTGCAAAGTAAATTTTTTTTTTTTAAATAAGGGTCATTTTCGGGGAACACATTAGGAAATTTAAAAAAAAGTTTTGAGAACCTTACTGTGTCATATATCAAATGAAAGGGCTCGTTGTGAGGATCTCAAATATATTTTTGTTATTATTGTAAATGAATAGTTTTGATTTTATTCATGAAAGACAAAAATCTCCGAAACTACGGAGCTTAAAATTTTGAAAAAAAATACAAAATTTAGTTCATTGCTTGTAGATTACAGGAAAACCTATAAGAATTCAATCAATTGTACGGAACCCTCTCCACGCGAGTTTAACTCGCACTTGGTCGGTTTATTTTCTAACATTAGCCTCATTTTTGAAACACATACATGACACAATACATTTTTTGTGAAGAAAATAAAAGTTAGTTTAGATAAAGATACACAGTCACGTGTTCATCCCTATTGGGGTAGACAGAGCCTAGGCGCGTAAGACCAAAAGGTCACGTTTAAAGTGAGTGAAAAAGCGCATCAAAATAGTGAGGGGCTGCTAGCTGTCTGTATTGCGTCGATCGGCTTTTAAGATCTGTGCGGGAAGGGAAGCAGCTGATGCATCCTAATTTTTTTGTAATACCAACATGGAAGGTCGTTTAGTGACCTAACAATAAGGGTATAAAATGCTTAATATCTGCTGCTTTTCACCCAGTAGTACCGTCCTCTAAGCCTCGCATGTCAAAACGAAGCCTTAGCCATATAAACAGTAAAACCAGACACGTGAACAACACGATCAATCTATTGATCAAGCAGTCCGTACCTGTCGTCTAGTCTCTAGGTTTCATAGCCAATGAATATAATTACAATACAACTGATTTTGGACTCTAATGAAAAGGATGAAAAGAATAAAATTATTTGCGACTAAAGGAGTCATTGGCTGTTTGCACAGATTGAGTTTGCTGTCAACGATAATCCGCATGAGCGATTTGTCTAATGGTCGGTTAACTTAATATCAAATTTAAATAGATACATTTTTATTTTCAGAATTTTTTTGAATTGGACATTTTATGATTCGGTAAATTTTAGACTGCATAAGTAGTCATTTCAAAAATCGGTAATTTTTCGACTATCCATAATATATACTAATATTATAAAGCGGAAGAGTTGGTTTGTTTGTTTGTTTAAACGCGCTAATCTCAGGAACTAATGGTCCGATTTGAAAAATTCTTTTTTTGTTGGGTAGTCCATTTATAGAGGAAGGCTTTAGGCTATATAACATTACATTCCGACAACCACGCGAACGAAGTCGCGGGCACAGCTAGTAATTCATATAACTTTTATTTCATATAATTCGCCTCGGCTTGACCACTACGTACTTACTGCTTTTCGTAAAAGACGAAATACGCTATTTTGCATCAAGTCGTCGTGTATGACGTCAAAAACAAACAATTTCTATGGGATTCGTATGAAATATCGATTTATGACGTCATAGTTCCCTGGAGTCAAATAGCGCTGTTAATATCTAAAATCACGTTCAAAGTGGTTGTGATCAATGACAAGTGGCATTATTTTTTGACGTTTTATTCTATTAACAGTACCAAATAATT
Organism: Acrobasis repandana; assembly: GCA_963576875.1. Lineage (NCBI taxonomy): Eukaryota > Metazoa > Arthropoda > Insecta > Lepidoptera > Pyralidae > Acrobasis > Acrobasis repandana. The sequence goes on from OY756214.1 coordinate 7,206,416, forward strand.
TATTTTTGACCCACCGTAATACCCAATTGCGTGCGTGCCTATCACAATTTCTATGTGTATAAGACAGTCACATTATTATAACATCTTTAACTAACTAAACCCCTTCAATGCGTTGCGATTGCGACTCGGCGCTCTCTAATATGCTAAGCTGTGATGTTAAGTAAGGGTCAAGGGCTGGTTGGACGGTGGAAACGGGATTCCATCGTCCGACAGACAGCCCTCTGGAGTGGAGGGCAGGCGTGTGTCGTGTTTGCGCGCCTGTCCTAGTCGGGCCGAGAGGCCAAGCTGATGGCTGCTCCGGACCCTTGATTAAGCATATAGGGTGCCGTGAGGCCGTGAGCGAGCCGGGGCCGCTGAGGTAGCGGCCGGCCGCGTCGGGGCTGTGGAGCATGGAGAAGCATACGGCCCCGGCCCATAGCGGCTGAGAGGTAACACCGCGGAGTTTTTAGTGGTAACACCACATAAACTTACCGGCCTCCCGTAACCGGTAAGGTATCCGAAGGGATTTTCTCCGCGACAAAAAAAATGTCGGTCTGACGCGACGCGACGCGGTGTGAACTGACTCTAAGCATTTAAGTTTGCGAATGGCAGACCCGGCCGTATCTCCAAACTGGGTTCGTGCTTTTCCCATTTTACACACATGAATTACTTTCCGCAAATGAAACACTGCTTGGGTGCCGTCCATCTCACTTTTTTATATTTGATGCACTTTTTCCCTACTTTTATGTACTATTTTAAATCCGCTTATAGCCGGGTTAGTAACTGTACCAGAGAAGTTATTTAAATCTTGATCTATATCTAGAAGTTATTATAATATGATTGGCATAATCGGTTCGGTTTTGTTCTATTCTTCTTTACATATGATAATATGTAAAGAAGTAGAAACATATGATAATATAAAACCAAGGTCGCAAACTGAATGAATAGCAAAAAGGTCTGGCTTGAGCATGGCGCGGGTCCCTCTTAAAGGGTTGTATACTTAGACATGTCATAATTTAGGTACATTGGTACATACTAAATTTACAAATTGTCATTATTTTAAATTTCGTAATTCTTATAATTCAATTTAATTATGACATAACAAACAATGTAATCTCAGTCCATCCATATAACTAATTTTAAGTTTTTAGTTTGTTAGTTGACGTCTTTGGAGAAAACGTGCAGTGTAGTTTGTTGCCGCCTCTTCTGCACTTGCGCCTAGGAAGCGGCGTAAACTTAGCTGTAAGTAACGATTTGACGTCAACATTTGTGCAAAACAAAACAAAGTGACTATTATTAAGAGATATTATAAATATTCTATGATAATAAAGATATTTTGAATTGAATTGAATTGGTCCCGTTGGTAGCATTCAGGAACAGGAGCTAAAAATTAAACATCACCAACTACTTTTCTCCAAATTTTAAGTATTGCAAAAATATAGCATTTTTTATAGACATTTGTTATAAATCGCATAAATCCGCTAGATGTGAGGTGAATATCAAGCAGAAGTGGCGCCCTCATTTGAAATAAATTGTTAACTCGTAAATAATAGTGAAAATTTAGATATTTCTCAATGTTAGGGGCTAGGATACTCCTCAAAATTATTTTATGAACTGCCGTTGAAAGTATTTACATTAGTCCGTCTAGCTTAATAACTTGCCTCCCCGCCAAAAGTGGCCACTTTTAGCAAGTTTTAAAGCTAGACGGATAACCAATAATAGTTTCAATGGCAGTTCATAAAATAATATCTAGTGCCTAATATTGATAAATATGGAAATTTACGAGTTAACAATTTATTTTAAATGCCACTTCAAGGTCATTTGCTTTTAACTTCACCTTAACGTCAAAACAAAATTTTTTTATGAGATCTGTATGAAAATCAAAACCGTGACGTCATAACTTTTCCGAGTCAAATACACTAGCACTCTTATTATCAGTTTTTCTGCATTATTAAATCTAAAATAATTTGAAAATGGAGGTGATCAATGACTAGTGACACTATTTGGTGACGTTTTATTCTATTATTATTAGTACCTCAAATTTAGGGACCTTGTATTAATTTAGTCGGTCGATGGTCTACGTGGATATGCTCTGACGTCAAACTATATAAGATACGTATGGGCATTTATCAGGAACACAGATACCTTTGAATTCCTAACAAAAGGAGTTGTTGCTGGCGCTTAGTATAGTTGGGCGTCGTCGCTGGTCATGCATCGGATTGGCCGCCATTTTGTGATCACAAGCTTGCCTGACATCCCCTGAGACGCGCCAGATGTAGTCCCACTTGTTATTTGCCTGGGTCTGGATTGTCTCCAGCGTATTTTTGGCTAGATAAGTCTCCTCACTCCCCAAAAAGCTTTCACCACATTTTTTTTCTAATTAGCAGAACCTTTATTTGTGAATGTTTGACTGTATAGGATTAACTACCTTTGCCGGACCTGCGTCTAGCCCCTACCCTGAGTGAATTTATATTTTTGTGTGTTAACTTATTATATTGTGGTACCATCAATTTATATTTTGTTAACTTAAAATTTTTATTGGCCATTCACATATATATTTTTTTATTTTAGCTTAAAAACCCTGGCAGTCTACAGTCTCTACGAGCCGTCGTGGTTCTAATTTAATTTTTTTGTTGTGGTTTAGAACCACTTTTAAACAATTCTTGCTAAACAGTCTAGTTAGCTGGACAATTTTGTACTAGAAAGACACGGTAATGTTAATAATAAATAAGAAAATTTATTTAAATATTGAAAAACCAAGAAAAAAGTAATGTCTTTTTGCCGTAATCGAGTCGTTTATCGTACCTATTAAAGACAGAGCCATTCTTTATGCCTAATTTGATCTTAATTTATTACCTATTATAAATAAAATACACATTATAACATGACTTTTATAAAGTACCGAGCAAGATGTAAGTGGCCACCACAGCAGCAGCCACACTTGGCGTTTACTTGTATTATGATAGCTTAAAGAATATAATAACTTACCCCTTTTGCCATGTTGAACATAGCCAAAATGTGATTCTCGTTTGACAGAAAAGCGTTGGTGTCCACTGTGATGTAGTTGTGTAACACAGGCATCATATCTGTGAAATAGTCAAAGCCTTCCCTCTCGAACACTTGGTACAGCAGCTCCAGTACTTTCCACATGTCTTCGGATATTGTCTTTGTAGTCAATTCACAAAGCAAAGTCATGGCCTCTTCATAGTACTCTGAAATTTAAACACTTTATAAAATCTAAAATTCAAAAAATAATCGATATTCGAAATAGGTACATATCTTTATTATCATAGGTATTTATAATATCTCTTAATAATAGGCACTTTCTTTTGTTTTGATTTGAAATATATTCCAATGTATGATTTCCATAAAAAAGAACTTGTTATGAATACATACCAATAATATTATGATGTAAAATATGTCCCACGACACGCAACACAGTCTTTTCCAACTGTGCCATAATTTCAGTGTTCTCACCCATGACATTCAAAACTGTCTCCATGGTATTCAGAAGACCCATAGCAGTAATCGCCTTCTCATCAGTCCCCGAGTCTGTCTCTATTACCTTGCTGAAAGTCGTCGCCAAGTGATCCATGATCTCAAAGGCCATTGGCATCAACTGCTCAGTGTACAAAGGTACTATCTTCTGAAGTACATTTGCAATATTATCGTTCTCTGTCTCTCTTATAATGCCAAGTAACTCTGTCGTGACAGGTTTTACTTGGGGTTCCAGGATTTTGTGGACTTTCTCTTGCGACGTCAACAGCATTTGTAGCGCTATCGCCGCCTCTACCTTCACAGGTAGTTCAGTGTCAGTGAGAAGAGCGTTAATAGTCAGACGTACAGCTTCGATAAGTAGTGGCTCACTCTTGAACCGAACAGACGCAAAGCAATGGAGAACCCAGCAAGCTCTTGCTCGCATATAGCCAAGTTGGCTATGGAACTCGGGGAAAACGTACTGGCTGAGAAGAGAATCAATTTCTTCTTTGTAGAATTTCTTTTTGATAAGAATGTCATTGAGCGTCCCCACCATGTGCAGGGCGCCGTCACGCTGTCGTGGGCCGTGTTCGACGTTCTGACTCCGCAGTATCTGCATGCAGAGCTGCATGGTGCGTTCTAGCATGTCTTTTCGCTTTTTGCAGCAAGAAGTGAGGAGAGCTTGTGCCGCAGTTACTGGTGATACAAAATCTTCAAAAATATCTGCGAAAAATTAATAATCAATACTGGAATGGAAAAATACTACATTCTATAACAATTACCAACTAAACTGTGTGTATATGGATGTGGTGTGATAGATAATACTTACCGAATTTAATACGTATGTACTCGTGAGGGTCAGTATTCCAAAGCTCCTCGTCGGATTCGGAGTATGACATCAACGGGAACAAGACATCTTGTATGATAGCAAACATATGAGGCTTCAAAAGTTTCCAGGAATGGCTATGTCCCACACTAAAAAGATAAACACTTTGATATTGTTGGGCTTATAAATATTATCTTTTCTTATTATAGTTCCAAGTACTGTATGTATGTACAGACGTCAGATCGCCGTTAAGAATAAATGTCAGAAAATATTATTTGACAAAATTGTTCTGCAAATGTAAAAAAACTCTTAGTAACTAAAAATAATAACGCATATATAATAACTATGTACAATGTTTTTTTAAATAAATAAACTATAAAATTATTATACATGCCTTGAAAGCGGACCCCGGGCTTCGCAGCGTTGCAGCTGTGGGTGCAACTGGGAATACTGAGATGAGAGAGAATAACTATGAAATGATTTTAGTACTCACCACTGATCAATGTAGCTGATAGTTTGCTGTAGCACCCTGGGTGATATGTAGACTTTGTTTCTATACTGATCAAGTATCCGTAGAAGTACTTCCAAGATGCCACCAGTGAATGTTGTTAGATACCATTCAGCAAACTGTACATATTCTTCACGAGCATTTACAGGGCTACCATATCTAGGAAAGAAACGGTTTTCTCAAGGTTTATTACATACTAACACTATTATGATATTGCAAACAAAAATATTTAAATAGATAACACAAGCGAAATGTTAAAAAATGCACTTCGCAACTTGCATCTGAACCAGACTTACTCGAATCCTGCATACAAATGCGACCCTGGTAGAACTGTGATAGGTTTATATACGTTTGACTAGTACTGAATATGAAACAGAGATAGAACGTAAAGTAGTCTTGATACTATGTATGTATAATAGTTAAAAAAAAAAAAAACAGACTTTAACATCAGTGATAGAAAGCTAAATATGCAACAATAGGCATGATGAATGATGACTAAAAAAATATCATTGGCCCATCGGTTAGATTTACACATGACGTCACGGCTTAGTACTATTTTTCCATAGCGGCGGTGACGTCCCAAGCCCCCACTTGGAAACTGAGAAGCTCCATTTTACTTTTTTGATTAACTGAAAAGTATGGGTCCCTAGTTTTTGGATAATCTAGATTATAATAATACTTAACTGACTCTGTCATCACCCCTAGTTCCCTATTATATTCCTAAAGTTGTATTTGATGGGGTTATAATCAATTATAGCAAATCCGTAAAAAATCTTGGCGTGTACTTCGACAACACTCTTTCTTGGCGCACTCAGATCTCCGAAGTCAGCAGGAAGATGTTTGCAGCTGCAAGCTCCTTAAGAAAGTTAAATAAATTTCTGCCAATAGATACCAAGATTGCGCTTACTCACTCCTTATTGCTCCCTATCCTTGACTATGCTGACACTTGTTATCTAGATATTACCGAGGAGCAATTGGACAAGCTTGAACGCCTCCAGAATTTATGTATACGGTTCATATTTGGACTCCGTAAATATGACCACATTTCGCAATTTCGTATTCAACTCAAGTGGCTACCTATCCGCTTACGTCGTGATTGGCATATCCTTTCTCTCCTATACTCCATTCTTTTTAGTCCCACATATCCTGAGTACCTCAAGGAACGTTTTTTCTTTAGAACCTCTTCAAGGCCTCTACGCAGTGCAGATAAACTTCTTCTCAATATTCCAGTCCACTCGACCAATTTCTACAAATATTCTTTTACTGTCTATGCTATTCATCTCTGGAACACTCTACCCCTTTCCATTCGATTCGCCAAAACTTTGAATAAATTTAAAACCCTAACTAAAAATCACTTTTTTACTTCTGTTTAGTTCCTCATCTCTTTCCCCTACTATTTCTTCTATCTTCCTGTTTAAAATCACCATGTACAGATCTGTTTACATCATTGTGATATTTATTTATTTGTATGTATGTAATAAATTACTTATTATTATATATATATATATATATTCATTTATTTATATAAATATATCTTTTTTTATAATTTATATTTTAAATTTAACTGCGCCACCTGTTATCTTACTCATATACTTCGCACTCCTTCTCTTTATGGTTGCCTGTAAGAGATTGCTTCGGCGATAAGGCCGCCTCTTGTACCTTATTTATTTATAAGTTCCGTAAACTTTGTAATTTTTTATTGTTTTTTATTTAGTGCAATAAAGACTTTTGTATTGTATTGTATTGTATATCTTAGACGACATAGAATTTCCAGTTATTTTGGTTTTGAAACCAAACAATAGATGGTCCCTCAGAAATTCTCCATCTAAAGTATACCTCTTCAAACCAACAAATAACCTTTTAAATAGATCCAGGCGCCTTCGAGTAATAGGGGAACATACATAAAAAATAATTAAAAAATTAAAGATTCCGACGAATTGAAAACCTCTGCTTTCTTGAAGTCAGTTAAAAATCAGATAAATTACACTAGCATGTAACACTGGCGAGTATCATCTTAAAACCTCCATTACATTTTTACATTTTGAAAATTAAAATATGACTATAAAAAAGGAGAACAATGATAATAGTTTCATCAAAATTTTTAAAAATAAAGTAAAATGCCAAATTATCATGGCGCCACTCATTTATTATGTAAGGCGATTTTGCCAGGGTTTGACCCTGCTCCCCCATCTAAGAAAACATAAGAATCGGCCGACCCGACGATTTTTTTGGTAATAATCAAATAACGTTTTAGTTTAAATCATTTTTAAAGTATGTTTGTAATGCGATATTTTCGCTAATTGTGAACCGATTTTGATGATTCTTTTTTTATTTGAAAGCCTTTACTACCAAGTTGGTCCCATTTTAATTTGGTGAAGATATGATGAAGAACTTTGAAGATATGAAAGAAAATCTTAAAAAATGAAGTTTTATTTTGTTAATAATTTAATTATTCAAAATATAATGGGCCATGCGCCCATGGCCTAGACATGGCACTGATGTGTATGTATCCCTTTAAGACCTGACCTTGTATTTTATTAAATGATGTATAACCTATTTCCCCTTACTATTTTATATATTAAATAAATCGGCCAAGTGCGTGTTGGGCCATGTTCAAAGTAGAGTTACGAAGATACACGGTACAACATGGAAACTTTATTTTCCACTATTTTACATAATTATTTTTTAAGAATTATGTATGTTGTAAGAAATTTTTCAAATAGGTACCGACTGTACCTCTTAAATTAACAAAGCTAACTTAGCCCGCATAGATTTATTTAAAGATTAGTACATATACTAAGATCACAATTTTTTTAAAATGATTTTTCGACGTTTGGGTTTTATAGGGGAGAGGGAGGGCTGTACTCGAACAATAATTTAGTAAAATATTTCGAAAACGGGTCACTGAAAACCCACAATTGTTTTAAAATATCTATCTATCTTACGATACCTCTCACTACAATATACGCGAAAAAAAAATATCATCTCCACTTTACGTAGAGGTATATGAGAGCTACCCTAAGTTTTATTTGTAAACATTTTATTTTACCTCTATCAGCATAATACCACAGAATAAATAATACTAACGCACAGAAGTTTCACTCAGCAAAGAAATTCAAAGAAATATCTACTCGTGGCTAGCAATATGGTTTAATTTAGCTCACGTCAGAACTCAGCACCTTTTCAGATACCTAGACATCCATTGCAAGCTAATTTCATTCTTATTACTCTGGACAAACGATTCGTATAACTGAATTTACCACCCGGAGGGGCCGCCTGCGCGCATAGTAATAATGTAGGTACATTTTCCATACCTAAACGGGGAGTGACACAGGCCTAATAATACATAATACAGCAAATAGCTTTCTTGTACTAACAGTCATTGAGCTAAGCCATGGACGGACAAATGGCATACCAAAACTATAAGAGTTCCATCTAGGGACTTAGGAACTCTAAAAAGATAGGAAAAATAAAAACGTGAACTTTCAGTGTTTCAGAAAGTACCCGCACTCTCGTGCGGACACCATCCGTGCGATGGTGCGTGTTCAAGATGATTGTAAGAATCTACTATGAAAACACATAATTTTTTTAGTGGCCTAACTATTAAAACAATTATTATCAAAAAATATATATATCATTATAAATAAATATTATAAAGAGGAAAGATATGATTGTTTGTTCACATTGATCCGAAACTATAAACCGATTTGAAAAATTCTTTCACCGTTGGAAAGCTACACACCCCTAGTGACATGGGCTATGTGTGTACCACGGGCGAAGCCAGGGTGGACTGCTAGTTATAAATATATTCATTTGCATCATTTATCGTTAAGTTTAAGCACCTTTCCATTTTTCCTATAAATTATATATGTATTTGGAATAAGAATATTCTTCGAGACCCTAAGAAGACTCGTCTAGCAGTCCGCAGCTTTTTCAGTCAGCAGTCAAACATCTATATTCTTTTTAAATTAGGAAATAAAGGATAATCTCACATAACCAAGTATGGTAAATAAATGCAGATGGCTCAGCGATTTGAAAACACAGCACTGCAGATGTGAACGCGGGCATTATCCTGATAAAACAATTTTTCTTAGTGATCCTTCGTGGACTTTTTTAAAACTTTTAACTATGCAGATGTCTGAGAAGTTTTAGTTATATATAAAATGAATTGTTTTACCTCTTGGTAAATAATCAATTAAAATAACCCCACAACTAGAGACCATAACTTTGAAATATAAACCAAACTACAACTTTTTACTGGTTAACCAAAACTACATTAATTTGCTTAGTTATATTATTCTGTTTTTTTTTTATTTTTTATAATCAGAAACTGTCATGACTCTCCTTAGACAAATAATTAAAGAAAATACAGATAGTTGTTACCATTTGCAACTTTGCACACTTACAAGATATAATTGAGGGCAATAAAAAAAAATTTTTACTATGTAAGGCACAAACTTTTCAATTGACCCTCGTATTTAGTTGTTTCACTATCTTTTTTTTATGCAACTGAGAATAATGTCATCAGATCAGTAAGTTCTGCTGGGTCTGAAGGGGTATGGCCAAAGTGTTTAAGTCTTTAAACGCTATGGCAGTAACCTGTTGACCGACAATTAAAAATCTTTTGCCTCTGCAATGCTGGCCAGTCAAGGTGCTAACCTGTCAAACCCAAAGTCTGGGTTTTGACATGTAAATTTTTGTGAAATACTTCAATTTGTTGATATGATCTCACACATCTTCACTCCTGTTAAGCAGTAACATTTAAAACTTACTAATAAATGCTTTGAGTCTATCTATCTATCTATATTTAAGAGCTATGCTCTTGTCAGTGGAGTATGAATTCTCTTCCATTTGTCTCTCTCATCTGCCAGTTGTTTTACTTTACTTTTACCAGGAAGACTGAGGCATAGCTACATGTAACAGATAAAGGAAAAGGTGAACGTTGTGTGGTACACTGAAGTAAAACAACTAGCTTTGAGTCATAAACAATTAATTGAATTTTACCTTTCAAACAATCGGTACAACGTATGCACAGCCCATTTCTTGCACTTCCACCACGGCAGCTCCATTCTCATATCTTCGTCCACCTGGAGGGTACTCTCGGGGACTGGAGCCTCCAATACGGCTCGGAGCACCTCCATCCACTTTGTAAAGGTTTCCCTTGTTATTAGGTCCAGGGGTAGAGCATACTGAAATATTTATATTGATTAAGCTTCTAATATGAACACAATTTCCTTATCATGAAATCGCAAGTTGATTTTCAGAAAGAAATGCTACAAGAAATAGTTTTTTATTCAAAAGTATTTCTTTGTATTATATAATTAATTTGCAACAGACAACACTGCCTTTAAAAAAGAAATACAGACCTACACTTCATTTGTACCTTTTTCTCAATACGTACATGTATTGAGAAATGAAGTATACTTTAACTAAATGATTGCTTAACTTATATTAAGATAATAACTATAATAACTTACTTTGATTAAGCCATAGAAGCATTTGAGTATTTGTTTTTGTATGAGAACAGACTCCGTTGATTGGTCTGCTTGGAGATTTACTATCAAATTATACATCATCGGTAGCAACAGGTTCATAGCCTCTATAAGTGGCACTCTCTTTTGCTCAACATAGTATTCATAATTCTTGATAAGTTGATATAAACACAAAAGAGCTCCCATCCAACTAGAAGGTTCTGGATTTTGGAGATATATGTGTATTTTGTCTACAACCTGTGTCCAGCGTTGGGGAAAGTCATGTTTTATGATAGTTTTCAAGCAGACGCATAGTTGCACGCGGATTATGTCAGGTGCTTGTATGATAGCATCTACAATGCTGTCACGGACCATAGCACGGTCTTGTTCATGAATGACGAATGGAGCAGGTTCTTCATCATCAGGATCCTTCTCTTGCCAACCTGATGTGATGAGGTTCTTGAGATACACCACTCCAGCCAACCTAACTGGCGGCTGGACCTCATTGAGCATAACCACTTGTAGCAACAATGGAGAAAACCCAATTATTTTATGTATCTGCAATAATTAATTGTGTTTAGCATCATTTTAACTTAAAATGACTAATACAACAACATTTTGACAAAATTCTAAACTGGATGAGATATAAGTGACCTAGTAATATTTAAAAATCATGTCAAACATTATTAGTACAACATTTTTTACACCAAATAAAATTATTTACTTGTAAAGTTCAGTTTTAGTAAGTTATTTTTGTATACAGAAAAGTACTAAGAAATGTGGATAAATTTGCTATGAACTGACCAAAGGCAAATTATATTTTGACTGATACTTTTACTCAAGCATTCCAATATGATCTTTATCATTTTATTTAATGTACTGCTAACACAAGAAAATTAGAGGGTACTTCTAACTTGGTTATGGCATGGCAACAAATTCATTCTCTTACTACTGATACAGATAATGCCCTTTAGAGTAGTGGTAGAAGATCAAAAATAGCATATTTCAGAGCGATGATCGCGGTACCAGCTTGAATAAAAGGAATAATTCACAATCCGTGCGAAAACATGCTATTCCAGAACCATACCAGCGCGGCATGTTACTATACGGCTCAGTAAAGTAGCACTTTACACAATGGAATCTTCAACACGTTGCCGTACAATCCGATTTGGTCGTCTTAGAAAATTCCGGAGCATGTGGATGATTGATTTACCTGTGCGAGCTGTTCTTCTGCCTGCTGCCTCTGGTTGGGATCAATGGTAGCGCGCAATATTTCCGTCAGCTTTCTGGTGTCCATTTTGGCGACAATAACATTAAAATTAAAAATTAGATTCTGTATCAACGGAGAGCATCCGCCGCCACCGGGCGTGGAAGTAAAAAAGACAAGACAATTTTTCTAGTTGTCTATGGTAGTATTGGTACATGTGCTGCCATTTTTTACAGGGCTATACATACTCGCGCGCGATGCCACTTTATAAGTGGTCGTCCACTGACATTGACATAATATTGATGCTGATCGATCGACAGATAGGCTTGCCACAAATTGGTGCAACAGCGACGGCGGCGGCGGCGACAGCGACGGCGCGGCGATGGCGTGTGCTTAACCATGCCATAAATTCACGCGATTTTGCCCGCGGAATATTGCCAGTTTAGGGCTTTTTACCTTAGAATTTGGTATAAAATGCCGTAATAATATGCCGTAGGGTAGGACCATGGGCAAAAACAATTACCTGTAATATAAAAAAGAAAATAGTATCTGTTGATGACCGTACAAAGAGAGCGGCGGAGGAGGTGCGCGGGACGCATCGGCGCGGGAGCTCGCCGGGGAGAACGCTTGCGACGGGCGCGCCGGTAGGACGCGCGCAGTGTCATATTAGTGCAACATAAATATATGTAACCTTAAATAACCTCGAATACACGAAGTCTTGAAGAAGAAGTTGTTATCCTTGACAATAAGTGGCGACCAGAACCGGACCGGATCCGCAACGAAGATACGGATCACGGAGTATTCACGAAATTTCTTTCGTCAAGCTGGGAACGGCCATATTTTACGACGCTGACACTTTGACGCTTTCGATGGACGGACTATCTGCCTGTTGATAACTTGGAGATATATGTGAAGTGTGGATTTGTGGAATGAGTGAGTGGCATAACAAGTGGCATATCACATCACCAGCCCAGGGAAGTAGCTGTCCTTATTCCTTTCTTTCCTCATTATTTACACCTTCAATTTGTGTCGAGTCATGCGTGCTTAGTTCCGAGTGTGTGACGTTAATACCTATTTCCTATTTCTTTTGTGAACATCGGCTTTGTGTTAACATAAATTAGATGTACACAAATACCTACATTTCTTTTGCACGAAAGCTGCCGGGTGTGCTTATATACATAAGTGGTTTAGCTATTTATTAGGTATCTACCTTCCTCTGACGCCTTAATTAATAAAAAGGTGTTTATGCACTTAAATTCAAGCACCGCACCGCTTAAAACTGCGTATAGGGAAGGCTTACCTCTTTATTTAACTTATGGTGAAATGCGTTTGGCACGTAAATAAAGCACATAGGTACTTAATACCTAGCACGATACCTAGGTACCTAAACTACATATCTAATTGCATTATTGCACAGCGTTCTCTTAACCTTAAATATTAATAAATAAATAGCCTATATTTTTCCTACTGAGTCTCTTATGAGTTGCGCTTAACTATTCCCTTTTCCCTAGTACGAATCTACGAATAAATAATTACTATTTATTCGTAGGTACAAAGCTATAGGCCCTTATTAGTTGCTCAATCATTTATCCCGACTTTATCAATAATTTCATCATAACATCATCTTTAAAGCATTTTGAATAGTTGAATAATAGTATACTAATTTGTTAACGCCGAACATTCCAGCTGCCTGCTCGGCGCTCGGCCGGCTAGCCGATAGTTGGCTGCGTGGCTGTTGCGCCCGGCGCCGGCGACGGCAGGGCGGCGGCCGCTTGTTGCCAGGCACACCCTGACGCCGTGATCGCGCGGCTCGCGTCTACCGCTTCTGTTATAACTGGTTTGATGCACATTTTCCTTTGTTTAACTCATCATTGGCTACTTAAATTGTTTTAGTTATTTAATTACTTTGTGGGAATGGTTGATGAAACTTTAAAAATGGGTGAATCTTCTACTGGTAACTCTGAGGTATTAATGAAAATAAAAGAGTTAAATAGATCACGAGGTAATATTAAGGGTCGTATAACAAGATTTAGGGATTACGTTTCTGTGTTAAATGTAAGTAAAAGTGAAGACATTAAGGAGTTAAAATTAAAAGAGTTGAAAGTCCGTTTAGATAAAATAGAAAACTTATTATATGAGTTTAATGAAGTTCAGTCTCAAATTGAAATGTTGTTGCCTGAGGAGGATGACAGTGAAGTAGATAATTTTGAAAGCACTTTCTATAGTACGGTGTCTTTGGCTCAACATATACTTGACACGCGTCTTTCTACTCAGGCGGACAAAGATACAAGTCTTCATTCCGCTCGCTCAACGTGTTCTAATTCGTGTAGTCATCATAATTTGAATCATATAAAATTACCTACCATTAATTTACCTACCTTTGACGGTAATTACCTAAAATGGCTAGAATTTAGGGACACGTTCGAGTCATTAATACATTGTAATACTTCCATATCGTAATATAGCAGAGAGCGTTTAGCGTTAATGAAACGTATTATCTATCAGTCTAAGAATAAAATAATTGTATTTACGAAACGACTTTATATTTTCCATTTAGTTAAGTGACAAGACTAACAACACAACTGTTGCTAAGCTACAACACTTTCCCTCAGTTAACTAAGCCAAGCTCTCCTCTGAGATGCGTGAATGTTATCCTTAGAAGTGGTTTCGTGAGAATATCCGCGATTTGTTCAGAGGAACTCACTCGTCTAACTTCTAGTACATTATCTGCAACTTGCTCACGCACAAAGAAGTGCCTCAAACGAATATGTTTTGTCCTCTTATGAAACTCAGGGTTGTGAGATAATTTCACTGCAGCTTCATTGTCGACGCTAAGATTTGGTACTGAGCTGAGCGTGGTCAATTCTTTAAATAGCTTTGTAAGCCACACCATTTCTCTCGCAGCTTCGCTTGCGGCGACTAGCTCTGCTTCTGTTGTTGAAATAGAAACGGAAGCCTGTCGTTGGCTTAGCCACGATATCGCTCCTCCTGCGTAACGACACAATACTCCGGTTGTAGAGCGTCCTGTGCTGAGATCTCCTCCGTGATCAGCATCACTAAAAGCATCTAAGTATTCCTTCCTTGCATTGGAATTATATTTTATACCATACGACATTGTGCCTTTTAGGTATCGCATAATCCTTTTGACTTTAAGCCAATCTGCTTTGGTAGGTGCTTCGAGCTTTCGTGACACTATACCTTCTGCATAAGCAATATCAGGGCGAGTCGCAACCATTAGATAGGCCAATGCTCCAACTGCTTCTCGATATGGAAAGTGAGCATCGTCAACAGCTTTCCCTGTTTCAATAGTTTTTTTTTCTATAGGTGTTGAAATTGGGTTACAATTCATCATTCCAAATCTTTCTAATACTTTCTTAGTATATGCTTCTTGTTTGAGTATGATTGAACCATCACATTTCGAAATCTCCATACCCAGATAGAATGAAGCTGATTTCGTAGTTATCTTTATTCTTTGTTTTAAATCATTAAGAAATTCTTCTGCCATCTTTTGATTAGTTGCGGCTATGAGACCGTCATCGACATAAAGTGATAATAAGAGTTTCTTGTCTCCTTGTTTCTTTATGTACAGACATGTATCTGCACAACTTTGTTTAAAACCTAGTTCTATTAGAATTTCATGAAAACAGTGATTCCAACATCGTGGTGCTTGTTTCAAACCGTAAAGACTCCGATTAAGGCGACAAACTCTCTTCGTGCCATCTTCAAAGCCTTCGGGTTGTTTCATATATATCTCTTCTGTTATTTTTCCGTATAAGAATGCTGTCGTTACATCAAACTGTATAAGATAAAGATTTTCTGATGCAGCAACGCTTAAAAGGGAACGAATAGTAGCCATTCTTGCTACTGGGCTAAACGTCTCTTGATAATCGATGCCTTCTTGCTGTCGAAATCCTTTTGCCACTAAGCGTGCCTTGTAGCGTTCAATCATGCCATCACTGTCCCTTTTCAGCTTGAATACCCACTTGCAAGGTATGCATTTCTTATTGGCTGGTAAGTTTTGAAGAGTCCAAGTATCATGCTCCTTTAAAGATGATAGTTCTGCCTTCATTGCAGACAACCACTTTTCTTTATTGTTGCTGTGAATAGCCTGTTTAAAAGTTACGGGTTCTTCGCATAATACATGGTTTAATGATGTTACATAATCGTTGAATTTTTCTGGTCTTTTGAGTGAAGATCGATCACGCAGATCATACCTCTGTTCTTGACTTTGGTCGATACTGTCATGAAACTCGTCATTTCTGATATTATCATCTTCATCATAATCTTCTCTCTCTAATTCAAGCGATTCTCTTGATTCTTCTTGCAACGGATCATAGACATTATCAGTTCCCACTTGAGCTTCTCTCTCTGGCTCAATAGGTTCTATGGTGTCATTTGTAAGTTCCACTGGCTCTGTTGAATGTATATCATCTTCAATTGTACGTTCTACTATGATTTCATCTCTAGAAGTATTGCAATCCTGTGACACTTTCAGTTGAAATTCATTTATCGCGTTTTCATTACCTGTCTTAGTGTTTGCATCTTCTGATGATAGAGGTGATTCATCGAAAATGACGTCTCTCGACCGAACAAGACGATTTTTCTTGCCGTCAGTAATCCAAACTCTGTAGCCGTCTTCATCATATCCGATAAGATATCCTTTAATGGCTTTCTTGTCCATTTTTTTTCGTTTTTGTTTTGGAATGTGTACAAAACATCTGCTCCCAATTATTCTGAGATGTTTTATGTTCGGCTTTTTTCCAAACCAGACTTCGAAAGGGCTCTTGCATTCTACTCTTGATGCACCTGTTCGATTTAGTATATAGGCCGATGTGTTTATCATTTCAGCCCATAGTTCTTGTGGAAGTGGCTCGTGCGCGTACATAAGTGATCTTCCAGTCTCGACAAGAGTTCGGTTTTCGCGCTCACTACACCCATTTTGCTGTGGGGTGTAAGGCATAACCAACCTTTGATTGATACCATGTTTATCTAGAATATGTTTGACACTTGTGTTGTCGAACTCTCCTCCGTTATCGCTCAGAATAGTTTTAATTGTATGGCCTTGAGTTTTGACCGACTGAATCATAATTTCGAGTTTGTCTTTAACTTCACTCTTATTGCGCATAAAATAAACCATTCGATAGCTAGAGTAGTCGTCTTTAAAAAGTACATAGTATTGAAACTTCGTATAGCTTTGTTTAAATGGTCCACAGACGTCAGTGTGGATTAATTCTCCGGGTTCGGTTGCTCTCGTTCTCGTACTGAACTTTAATCTGTGAGCTTTCCCATAAACGCAGCCTTCACACGTATCTTTATCCAAAGGTAGATCGATATCTAACTCTCTCTTGATAACTGCCTTGACATGCCTCTTATTCTGATGACCAAGTCTTTCATGGTACAGTTGTAAAGTGGCTGTAGACAGGCATACTTCGATTAGTTGAGCTGGTTGTACATTCTGAACATCTAACTTGTACAGACCGCCTCCACGACACCGCCTTCCAATTAAGCAAATATTGCCGTTGATGCTTATCTCACACATGTCTATCCTGGATGTGAACAGTATATTTGGATTGCTGTCGTGTGCCGCTAGTACTGAAAATAAGTTTTTCTTGATCTCAGGAACGTACCACACATCTTGTAGAGTAATCATATTCATGTTTGACTTAATAATGATAGATCCTTTTCCTTTAGCACATATGGTGTTTCCATCGGCTGTAGTTACTTGGTGGGTCACATCAAAAGGTTTGAATGTCATGAATAGATCATTTCTGTTTGTGATATGGCTGGTCGCTCCGTTATCAATAAACCAGTTTTCTTTGTCACATTCAATCGCAAATGTTTGTGTATTAAGTGACATCAATAACATGTTTGCTCCTTGATTTGTAGGATGAGAGAATTTTGAAGTGGTATTCTTGGGTGGTTTTCCGTCTTGGATCCATTTTGCACAATCTCTTACACGGTGTCCTACCTCATGACAATAATTGCACTTCAATTTCTTATCCTTCAACTTTTTATGCTTATTAGAAGTGCTTGCTGATAAAACTTCCGGATCAGGTAACTTTTTATTTGACAAAGCTCTCTCATAAGCACATAGATGAGTTGTCAGGTTCTCTACAGTCCTCTCAGTTTTCGACATTAAAAGCCAACTGCTGCGGAATGCAAAATATTCTTCACTGAGAGTATCTAAGATTTTACAAACAAGTAGCAATTCCGGTAACTCGTTAGATTTATCTTTAACAATTTCGATATTTAAATCGTTCCAGATATTCTTCAGTTTTGACATGTGACTTGCTACGTCGTCTGATGGATCTCGTTTAGCTCCAAAGAATTTCATGCATAAATCATATAGGACTTATCTTCACAACTGCCGTCAAACAGCCGGTGTAGTTCCTGCCAAACTTCTCGAGGTGTGTTGAACCTCATCACTTTCTTTAAGGTTTCGTCGTTCATATTGGTGGTAAGGATCAACAGAGCGCTGCTTTCTGCCTTCATGAATTTGGCTAAGGCCGAGTCATATGCAGAAATTTGTGCGTCACCTGCGCCTTCTGGCAACACGGGCTTGGTATATTTTCCATCTATTACCTCCATTGCACGTTCTGTGCCTCGTAATAAAATAGAAACTTTGTACCTCCATGTCTCCCAATTATTTTTTCCTTCTAACAGACCGATCGTCACTTTTGCAGAAATAGATTCCATTTTAATAACTAACAGTCCATAACCTAATATAGCAGAGAGCGTTTAGCGTTAATGAAACGTATTATCTATCAGTCTAAGAATAAAATAATTGTATTTACGAAACGAATTTATATTTTCCATTTAGTTAAGTGACAAGACTAACAACACAACTGTTGCTAAGCTACAACATATCGGACATAAATAAATTTCATTATTTAAGATCATCGTTGCAGGGCAGTGCAGGTTTAATTATAAAATCATTAGAGTTTAGTTCTAAAAATTATACAGTTGCGTGGGAATTAATTTGTGAGCGATATGATAATAAAAAGATTCTCATAAATAACCACTTAAAGGCGTTATTTGAAATAGAATGTATCGCTCATGAGTCTCACAAGGCAATACGTTTCATGATTGATCATGTGTCTAAAATTTAAGGTCTCTTAATACTTTAGAACAGCCTACTGATAAATGGGACGTTCTCATAATATATTTAGTGTCAACTAAATTGGATTCAATTAGTTTTAGTAAATGGGAAGAACATAAAAACTCTTTCAAGGACTTACCTTCTTTATCTGATTTTCTTCAATTTTTGCGCAATCGTGCTGATATTCTCGAGACAATGGCTATCAGCAGAACTAACAAACGAGATCAAAAGACAAATTTTTATAAAGATAAAAATAAAAAACCTGAATTTAGAAATAAAGACGATCATAATAAATCATCAAAAAGTTTTGTCTCTTCTGCCAATACAACCTCAACTTTCTCTTGCCCGTTTTGTAATCAGCAACACCGGATCATGGATTGTCCTGCTTTTAAGCAGTTGTCTCCTGAAAACAGATGTATAGAGGTTTCTAAATTAAAACTTTGCTCGAATTGCTTGCGCAGGGGTCACGTGGTACAAGAGTGTCGAATCTTCGGCTCATGCAAGACCTGTAAATCAAAACATAACACATTATTGCATGTAGATAGTCATACTCCTGAAACAAACGCAACTTTAAATCATTGCAGCTACTTACCTGTATCCCTGCCGGCTCAGTCTCCTAATCAAGTACTTCTGGGCACTGCTATAGTCAAGGTGGTACATCCTAAAAACAATAATACTTACCTTGCTCGAGCTTTACTCGATGCGGGCAGCCAATCTTCCTTTATCACGGCGAACCTGAAAGAAAAGATTGGATTTATTAGTAAGGGTACAGATACATTATGTATATCTGGTATTAATAATTGTAAAATGCCTATATCTGACAGCTGTGAAATGATAATACAATCACGTGTCAACAATTTTAGTACTCAACTTAAATGTTTAGTAGTTCCTAAAATAACTGGATTATTGCCTAATTCTTTCATAAATACTACTGATCTTAACTTACCTCATAATATACAACTGGCGGATCCTAACTTTTTCCGCCCTTCAGATGTTGACTTATTAATAGGTGCCGAGTTATTTTTTTAACTTATCTCTCCTAATCAAATAAAATTAGGATCGAACCAACCAGTACTTCAAGAATCCAAGCTGGGTTGGATAGTAGCAGGTCCTCTTTATGCAAATAACCTTAAAGAGAAAAAACAAGTACATTGTAACTTCACCAAAGTGATTAATGATCAACTGACAAGGTTTTGGAGTCTTGAAGATATACTTCAAAACCAGTTTTGTCAGCTGATGATGAATTTTGTGAGCGCTACTTTAGAGAAACCACTAAGCGCCTTGATGATGGTAGGTTTTCAGTGTTCATGCCCTTTAAGGAATCTCCAGAAGTAGCTCTCGGCGATTCCTATTGCATGGCTGAAAGGCGCTTCTTAAGCCTTGAGAGAAGATTGAATAAACATCCTGACCTTAAGGCCGAATATTGTAAATTCATAAATGAATACGAAGACTTAGGTCACTTAACTGAGATTACCAAACCCCAATTCGGTTACTTTATGCCTCATCACGCCGTCATACGCGAACAGAGTGAGTCAACGAAACTCCGTGTGGTCTTTGATGGTTCTGCGAAGTCATCTTCTAATAAGTCACTTAACCAAATACAATACGTTGGCCCTGTAGTGCAGGATGAGTTGTTCAACATTTTAATCAGGTTTCGACAACATAAATACGTGTTGACTGGAGACATTCAGAAAATGTACAGACAAATTATGGTCGATGAGTCTCAAAGACATCTTCAGCTTATTCTATGGAGAAATGAGCAAAATATGCCCCTTAAGGTTCTCCAATTGAATACTGTCACATACGGGACTGCATGCGCACCGTAATTGAGTACAAAATGTCTTCTTCAGTTAGCAGATGAATGTGCTGATCCTGTTGTATCTCAGGTCATTAAAAGTGATTTTTATGTTGATGATCTCTTGACAGGCGCGGCAACAATAATAGAATTACTTCACATTAAACGAAACGTTACCCAAACACTTAAGTCAGAAGGTTTTCCTATACATAAATTTAAAACTAATTGTCCTCAAATATTTCAAGAAGCTATAGAATCTGATTTTCATAATTTGTCAAAAGAGTCTAGCGTGTTAGGGGTATTATGGGCACCTGTTTCTGACACTCTTAGATTTGAAATAAACATAGAAACACGTCTAGAACAAAAACTTACAAAACGTGTGATTTTATCAAATACATGTCGAATATTTGATCCTTTAGGACTGTTAAGTCCATGTACTATTACACTTAAGATTCTTCTTCAAAAACTGTGGGAGCTTAAATTAGATTGGGATGATAATGTCCCAAATGACATAAAAAGAACTTGGGATAAAATAAATAAAAACTTAAATGCCTTACTTACCCTTTCAATTCCCAGATCTGTCTTCTGCGATTCTCCAGTCATCACACAACTTCATTGCTTTATGGATGCGTCACAAGATGCTTATGCTGCTTGTGTGTATTTACGCTCTATAGACGCAAATGGTAGCATTAACACCAATCTCATATGCGCTAAAACTCGTGTTACGCCTTTAAAGCCTCTGTCAATTCCACGACTTGAACTTTGTGCAGCGCTTCTAGGAGCGCGGCTTACAGCAAAGGTTGGTGAAGCCTTGCGCTGCAAGGTTGATACTAAAACCTTTTGGTCTGATTCGACGGTAACATTAGGATGGATTAAGACTCAACCGAAACTCTTAAAGGTTTTCGTTTGCAATCGAGTCAATGAGATCCATGAATTGACAGAGCGAGGATCATGGAGACACGTTCCAACTGATGTCAATCCCGCGGACATGGCATCAAGAGGTATCGTACCGAGCGCACTAGTCGATTCTGCATTGTGGTGGAGAGGTCCTCAGTTTCTGTCTAGGCCCGAATCTGAATGGCCACAGCAACAACACGCTAACGTCGAGCTGCCTGAAGTTAAAGTTCACCACGCCCACGACAATGATCTTAAATTCATAAAATTTGAAAATTATTCTAATCCATTAAAGTTAAAAAGAATATTTGCTTACGTATTCCGATTTTTAAATAATTTTAAAAAACACACTAACAAATTAACAGGTTCACTTAATGAAATTGAACTTCATCAATCTCTCACATATCTTCTTAAAACCGCTCAGCAGGAGTCATTTGGTCAGGAGATAAATGCACTTCGTGAAAATAAGTCGCTTAAACCTAAATCTAATATTTTACAATTATCTCCCTTTATTGATAACAATGGACTTTTGCGAGTGGGCGGTCGTTTAAATAACGCAAATCTTAACTTTGACACAAAACATCCAATTTTATTGAAATCTGACCATCACCTGACACACATTATGATGTCTAGCGAACACTTAAGATTATTTCACGCTGGTCCACAACTGCTTCTTAGCTCCTTCAGAGAGAAGTACTGGCCCATTGGAGGTAGATCACTCGCTAGAAACATAATGCGGAAATGCATAACTTGTGTCAGGATGAAGGGTAAAACGATAGAACCCTTGATGGGTAACTTACCCCCACCAAGAGTATCTCAATCTCATGTCTTTCAAGTAACCGGCACAGATTTTGCTGGTCCTTTCATGATTGCTAGTAAAAAAGGTCGCGGCAGTCGGACATCAAAATGCTATCTATGCATCTTTATTTGTTTTTCGACTAAAGCTGTACATCTTGAAACGGTCAGTGATCTCACAACTCAAGCTTTCATTTCTTGCCTCAAAAGATTTATCGGTAGGAGGGGTAAACCTGATTATTTGTACTGTGATAACGGTAAAAACTTTGTAGGAGCGAACAATGAGTTGGGCAAGGAGTTGCAGTCAAACCTAAGTAGCATAACTGATTTCGCGGCTGATAAGGGCATAAAGTTTGTTTTTTCTCCCCCCTACTCGGCGACATTTGGAGGTCTCTGGGAGGCGTGTGTTAAGAGTGCCAAATTTCACTTAAAACGTATTGCGGGAAATATTAGTCTCACATACGAGGAGCTGAGCACGCTCTTTATACAAATTGAAGCGATCCTCAACTCCCGCCCCTTAGTTCCTTTATCTCCCGATCCAAACGATCTCACACCCTTAACCCCAGGGCACTTCCTCATAGGGCGGCCACTGACGTCCCTACCAAGCCCTCAAAGGCCAGAAGCCATGAAGATACGCACTAGATACCAGTTGGTTGAGCAGCTACGATGCAATTTCTGGGAGAGGTGGAGGAAAGAATACCTGGCCGAACTACAACAACGGACTAAATGGCGTTCCAAGCAGAGAGACCTTAAAAAGGGAGATCTGGTGGTCTTTAAAGAACCTAACTTACCACCACTTAAATGGAGACTTGGCCGAGTTCACCGACCTTATCCTGGAGATGATGGACTAGTCAGAGTTGCTGACTTCTTAACCTATCGAGGCGTCGAGCGACGTGGTGTCAACAAGGTCTGTCTCTTACCTACATCGACGAAGGAGCATGATGTTTTGGAAGAAACCCCAGTTCCTTCCAAAGGTGGGGAGGATGTTGATGACCGTACAAAGAGAGCGGCGGAGGAGGTGCGCGGGACGCATCGGCGCGGGAGCTCGCCGGGGAAAACGCTTGCGACGGGCGCGCCGGTAGGACGCGCGCAGTGTCATATTAGTGCAACATAAATTATGTAACCTTAAATAACCTCGAATACACGAAGTCTTGAAGAAGAAGTTGTTATCCTTGACAGTATCGTTTTGGAGAAAAATAATTTCAAATTTGGGGAGAAATAGATAATAGGGTCCCTAACCTATTATATGTTTCCCTCCAGATGAACCCTTTACGCATCGCACGCATCTAACACTAAAAGATTTGGCTATAGTTTTACGACCGGCCGTCTGCCTGGCGTCGTCAACCCTCTATTGGCGAAAAATTTACAACCGGCCGCCGCCCCGCCACGCTTAGGTAATAGGGTCCCGTTTTTACCCTTTGTTATTATTAAACAAATTTATGACGGGGCAATTCATTTTTATTTTTTTTATCAAGCGTGGCATTAAAATAGTACCTCAACTTCTTACTAAGTAATCTGGTCTCCAAATCATATAACACTATTAAGGAATGATACAAAGTTCGATGCAAGTTGATACAGAAAAGTTTGTTAACGCGACATAATCTCGATGGCATAGCGGTTTCTGTTGACCTTCATTTGATTCACGTACATTCAACATCTTGCCGGGAGGCGGACGTCGAAATAACTACATGGGTACCAAATTGAAGATCTGTTTTATTCTTCATAATCATTTGCAGTCTAAAATCATAAACGATGTCTCCGATATCACTCGATAAAAACAGCTCACTTTCGGAACGCTGTGAAGAATTCCGAACTAAAATCTAAAAAAGAGACAACAATATATTTATCTGAGCTATTTCCAGAAAAATTCAAAAGTGACGTCACAGAAATGCCTAGTTGAGGCCGTATTGCCATTTTGGTTTCTCGCTTTAACAAGTACAATACCCGGCATATAAGTTGAACAAAAATGGCGGCTCCGCGCAGGAAAATTAGAGGAAAAAGTGTGCGCAGTGACCGCCATTTTTGTTCAACTTATGTGCCGGGTATTGTACATTGGTTGTCAGTGCCAGTTGTTTTTGCAGTGTTTTATTTATTTTGTGCTTTAATTTGTGACTTAATCTTGTTTATACTGCTATACAAAGAGAAATAAAACAACAAGGAACATGCCTAACTGCAGTGTTGTAGGTTGCGGCAGCAAAAAGAGCAAAAATCGACCAAATATATCATTACACCAGTACGTATTATAATTATGCAAAAATATCAAACAATACGGTAAAACTTGTATGTTTTTGCTTTTAAATAAATTCTTTATGGATTATTCATACTAAATTTATCTTGTACTACGTTTTTGTAGGATTTATTAGTGTATTTTTCTAAAGTTTGCAAAATAAAAATAAACAGTACTTTTGTCGATAGAGTTGCCCCTCAAGACATTTTTTTACATCGACCTATCGATGTTTTCACGTATGATTTAATACCTTTTTTTTCGTTTTAGGTTACCTAAAAATGATCAAAAAAAGAAAATGTGGCTGGATGCAAAGGTGTGGAAATTTAAAGTCATATAAGAAGTCCATTTTCGTTTGCGAGAAAATTAAAACAAGATTCCTCAAAATGCAGGGATGCATTTTGAGGAATCTTGTTTTAATTTTCTCATTCCAAATTTCATTTAAACATATGTTGTATATATTTTTGTAATCCTTGAATAAAATCTTTAATTGAATACCCCACTTAACAGGTTTTGAAGAAAAAAGATTTTTCATGCCGCGCAATTAGGCGCCAAAAATCCTTCATTTTGATTCCCAATAATTTTAATAAAGCCTATGACTTCGTCTCAACTATTAGTGAGTGGTTAAGAGTTAAGACGAATCTAACTTCTTATAATTTATTAAAATTGGTTAGTAGTTACGTTGAGGGATCATAGGTTAACTCCACCGGACATACATACATTCCGAAAATTTTTCAAATTTGTCAAAGCTTTTTTGTTACTGTTATTAAGACGCAACTTTTTTGTCTAAACAACTTTTTTATCCGATAAACTTCAACGGATGAGGGTGAGTTGCGAGGTTTACAGCTCACAGATACACTGATAAGTATTAGGCTAAGCATTGACATTTTAACACAATAATCTTTTGTTATGAAATTATTAAAATGAAAGGTCAGTCAAATACATAACCCTCCTTTTGGGCTTTGCCGCAGCCGGGTAAAAAAGTAATCAGTTTCCTTAAAATGCTCGCAAAGTTATCGACAATATATCGATATCTTAACACAAAACAGTGGAGCAGCAATACGTATAGGCGCCATTTTTGTTTCTCAGCAAGTTTAGATATACACGCTATTTTTGTAGGTATGCCGCCTCCATATGTTTCAGTACTCAGAGACTAAAATACGCTTGGTACGCCTGAAAAGTCACCGTTGTCGTTGATCGTGTCATGCTTCATACATTTCCTTGTATTGTATTTGTTTCTGTCGCACTCGCATCGCATCGCATGTCAGCGTGCCCGTCGTCGTTGTCTTGTCGCCGTCCGTCGCCCCCGCCGCCGCCGTCGCTGGCGCGTATATTTGTGGCCGAGCGTCAGAATCTAAAAAATCTGAATATTCCGGACGTGGACGATCAGCCGAAGCCGAATATCCTATCTATCATAGATTATAGATTGAAAAAAAGTAAATATTGTTTATCTGTAAAAAGATATCATCAAGGTATTTCTGACGAAATCAGATCAAATAAAATTAAGGATTATTTTCTGGTGTATTTATGAATAAATATTGGCAAAATAATAAATCTTAAGTTGACGCAAATCCGTTATACCGTGAATTCATAATAAATAAAGTAGTTTACCTCATTGTATACATAAATAATGCGTCATCGAGTACTTATGTTGAACTTTGAGTAGGTACTGAGTGCAGGATTTTTGAGTATTTCTGCTCTCTACAGACGACAGTAATTTCTATTTAAAATTTAGATAATGTGATTTATTAGTCATGAGATTCAATAAGCAGGAGTTGATTGCATTAGCATCACAGACTTCGAATAAATTCGACCGAGAAGGTGTACTCGTCTTGAAAGAAAGACAAGATGGTTTTTTTCGTAGATCTGAAGGTCAGTTCGCGCTATTGTTTCAAATATTTTCTAATCTAGCTGCGGTCTAAGTAAGACCTGGAGTTTTTGTCTGAACTTATTCTCTTATCGAAACATTCAAGTGTATTAGCCTGCTATAAATAGTCCTACTGTCCCAAAAGACAGGATTTAAAAACTATTTATCTATAATATAGATACAATGCATTGCAATATTGTGTTTCATACATACTGCACAAAGCAAAACTGTAAAGAAGGCATAAGAATAGTCAAACCCCATTTAATGTTATTATTACAATGTATAAATTCAAAAGAGAGTTATATACTTACATTTGTCGACCTCTGTTCTGTAATGGTCAATACGCTAGTCCACCAATCTGGAGGGTCCGGATGCGATTCCCAGCCAGGGCAAGTTAGGAAAATGGCCTATTTCAAATTGACCTGGGTCTTGGGTGTTTATCTATATATGTATTTACTATAAAATATAGTATCATTGAGTTAGTAGGATCCCATAACACAAATTTAAACTAACTTTGGGGCTAGCTCAATAAGTCATCTGTTCTTATACATTTATTTATTTATACAAATACAATGAAAATGCATGACGTAGGTGGTTCACACACATTTACCCACCACATTTTTTTGTTCAGATAAATGCATAGTAGAACAAATTCATTTTGAAAGTATTTTTCTATTTTTAGGAAAGATGTACTTAGATAAACAGTATTGCCAGCCAGTTGCATATAATTAATATTTTTTAGATTCCCTGTCTCTAAAGCAAAACATTACAGGCCTGAGGCAGAACCCATTCTTCTTCTTCATCTAAGCGCATTCCTGGTTGCATCCTTAGCTGTGCTGATTCGGAGCCCGGGGTGCGCCTTCCCGCTTTTTCTTCTCCAAATATAATATGCATGTAAATAATCACCCAAGGACGCCAAAGACCTTGTACAATGGAGAAGAAATAGCCGGAACACTAAATGATTTGGCTATAGTTTTACAACTGGCTGCCTGCCTGATGTCAACCCTCTTTAGGAATGTATTTGTGCGAAAAGTTTTACAACCGGCCGCCGCCCGACGTTAACCCTCCTTCGGAATGCAATTGTAGCATGAGATGTTTGTGCTTAGTCCTTTAGTCGCCTCTTACAACATCCACAGGAAGAGATGGAGTGGTCCTATTCTAACCCGGAACCACACGGGTAACCCATGAGGCAGAACCCATTATAGGCTGGTTCCTTTTATTTTAATGATGTTTGGAAAATGTAATGATATTTTTTCCTCTTATTCACTGTGGGTTTACCATTTTTTATTTATTATTTCAGGTTGTTCAGTAAGATGGTTTCGCTTGAGGGGAAACCTGCTGTTCTACTTAAAGGGACCAGAGCCATGGTATGAGCCTATGGGAGTTATAGTTTTGGGACACCACCAAGTAAAAGTTCACTCTCAGGACGAAAATGGTCATTGGCCGTTTCATATTGGTATTTATAAATTTTTATTCTCTAGTCCTAGTTAGAATAGAGAGTTTGATTTGTAACAAAGTATTGGTTATAATGTATCTTTTATTTAATGATATGTAAGTTAAGATGGCTGTCATTAAGATGAAGGCAAAACAAAAAAGAGGAGAGTAAAGTTATTGTAGTGTGTGTAAATAAGGATATAAGAATCTTCTTCAACTTCTTACTTACTACTTCCAATTTATTCATATTACTAGCTGATGCCAACAGCGTTGCCTGCGTGACCAAGTTTCTAACTATTTTTAATTTAACAATGCCATGTAAACCTTACATTTTTCCACTAAAAAGTATGCTTTGTTTTAATCAGGTAATAAGATATCTACATGCCAAATGTCAAAAGTTGAACAAACATTTTACAAAGTTTACCTTTTATAATTTTATTTAGAGTATGGGTTCTATACAAAATGTCTTTTTTCTAATTTTCTTTATAAGTAATACTTGATGTAAATGTGATCATTTTAGTTTTGAATGCAAAGTTTTTGTGATAGTGTACTTAATTTTTTTTGAATTTGAAAGTCATTTAAGTACAAAAATGTTGTATACCTACAAGATTTGTATTTTCGTAGTTCACTAAATGTTATTATTGTAAAATTATACATATAATAGGTACCTAATTTATTCAATTTAATGAATTCTTATATTTGGAATATTAGCTCCCTGCGTCGATGTTTCCCCATACGTATGATTTGGGGATTTTCAAGGCAAGAGTGAATAGGCATTTTTTGAGTCTGCGTGTAATACTTTAGACCTCATCTTAGCTTCTCATCAGGCTAGATAGAGGTCAAACGCACTCAAATCACTATTAAAAAAAAATAATAATATTAGCAACATATCCTTTTAAACATGTTTTTACAAGATATCCATCATGAATAAAAAAGTGTGTTCATTCTTTCTATATTTCAGGTTGGGAAAATGGAGTATCATATAGAATGGCAACATTCCACGAAAGTGAACGTACCTTGTGGCTGAAAGCAGTACAGATGGCATCCTATGATACCATCAAAGCGCAGGTAGCAGATCTGAAGGAAAGACTCATCAAAATCAGACCAGTTTTGGACATTGCAAGCTACAGAATGCAAAAGGGAATAGTTATAGGTGACTATCATCTATTGGTCTTGAATTATTTTTTCTGCTACAGATTGATATATTCTCTCCCTGCGCCTGTGGGAAATAGGCGTGATAATATGTATGTAAGTTCCTTAATTTTTATTTAAAAGCTATGCTCTTATTGAATATGAATTTTATTTATATGTATAATTTAGATATTCCAAGTTGGCGATGAGGTTTTAAGATTTCACTAAACCATTTTTTGAGTTACAGATTTGTTGTTTGATACTTTAATTTATATATATACAATACAATACAATACAATACTGTACAAAACACGTTATTGCACATAAAAAAAATACAGAACATCTTAAAAACGAAAAAAATGCGCGAAATGCGGCATTGTCCTTATCGCTAAGCAATTTCTTCCAGGCAACCTCGTGTACCTTGACTGCCTCCGTGGTCTAGTGGTCAAGGCGTTTGCCTTGTGATTCGGAGGTAGTGGGTTCAATTCCCACTGGGAAGCATACTTTGTGAAAAGTTGTTTCCAGTCTGGTTAGGATATTGCAGGCTTGAATCACCTGATTATCCGAAAAGAAAGATGATTCCGCGCTTCGGAAGGCACGTAAAGCTGTAGGTCCCGAACGCCATCTAGCGTTTGCTTAAAACCTATCCTAGGATTCATCTGATTATCCGAAAAGAAAGATGATTCCGTGCTTCGGAAGGCACGTAAAGCTGTAGGTCCCGAACGCCATCTAGCGTTTGCTTAAAACCTATCCTAGGATTGGTTCTGGTCTACCCTTTGGGTTGTGGAGGTCAGACGGCAGTCGCTCTGTGTAAAAACCAGAACCTCGTCAAATCACCTAGGTTTAGGTAGCGGACTCCGGGCTCTGAAGCATAACCGCTGAAGATGAACCTCGCGTAAATAGAAAAAGTGATGGGAAATTAGGTAGTGCAGGGTGGTCAATTTAATAAACATACTTATATACAATAATTATAATAAACATACATATACATACATCATACTTTAATACATACAACTTACACAAAAAAAAGAAACAGTACAAAATGAAGAAACTAAGTAGAAACAAGGAAAGGAGATTTACCCTTTTTAGGGAATTGAATTCTTGCAAAACTACACTGTTGTTTATGTGATCATAAGTTTTAACATATTTTTTTAAGACTATAAGTGAATAAGTGTATTCTATAAGAGTCAATAAAAGATCTTTAAACCTAAAGATAGAAAATTAGATTTTACTTGGGATTTGAAGCTGGCTTGCTTCGCGCCATAGACGATTGCTCGAACAGAGGATGACCGCGAGTAAAAGTCGGTGGAGTGAGTAGGAATTCCTATAAAGAAACAGTTTTTAGCTCTGAGTAGTGGACGATATATACTATAATATACATATTATGTATAATAAAAAAAAAATCGTCAAACTTTAAATTACACTGAGGTTCAATCAATGCTGCGTCTTAAGTTGACTAGTCTTATTCTCGGCCAGTATGCACAATTTCACATGTGTTTTTGTAATGTAGTAAAGGGAAGAAGACACACATCTTGACGGACCTATTTTTTGATTGTAAAATATTTGCATGACTGTTCTCAGACTAATACATGTACTAAACTATGATGACAACAACTTGTAACACTGTATTTTGGCAAATAAATGATTATTGATTATTATTATTATTGACCAAACATATACGAACTAAGTACTTAAAGATTATGAGTTATTCTGTTTTTAGTTAAGAGGTTCTTCTATTTGTTATCAGATATGAACGAGGTGCCTTTATGCGAGTTGGCGCTGTCGTGCGACAACTTGTTATGTGACACTCACGGGCGTCCTCCTTCGCCGCTCATAGTGGTGTTCGTCAAATTCAAAGGACTGTGCGTGCGGTACGGGGCGACGGAGATAGTTGAGGTGAGTATAATAGAGTGAAACAAGTAATTTACCTGTAATTATAGTATGTAAGAAGAAATAAAATTAAATAAATAAAATATTTTTTTATTTAAAAGCAAGTAATTATTTTAAAAAAAGCCCGACACATCGCTACAGGTTATTCTCAAAGGATTATCAATGGGAACAGACTCAGCATTGAACCCTTTAGATGGTTCAAGATTAGACTTCACCATAAAATGATCCCTGAAAATATTTGCAATACTTTTTGGATTGTCATTTCCACATTTACAGGTAACTTAGTCTTACCATTAAGATCCCTAGTACTCTTCCCGAATTTACTGAAGTGCTTGGCTGAGAGTCTAAAACATCCATTTTTATTTGCTCTTGGTTTTGCTGGCAAAACTTCAATCTGGACTTAAATATCTTACGGCTTACATACATTTTGTCATGCACAGGACCTTGTGCTAGTTTACCGCTCATACAATAAGCTTCATAGTCTAAACGAGCCTGTTTATAATAATAAATAATAAAAAAAATAGTTTAAGCTAGGCTGCGCCTGCAAACATTACAGTATACTCTCACGACAGACCCAGATATCTGCCTGCCGCATCAATGGCCTTAAAAAATCATATTCATCATCATCATTAGGTCTTTTTAGTCTCCACTGCAGGAGCACGACCCTCTCTGTACTTCCAGAGCCATATATTAGCCAGAGCAGTGAGAGGATTTGGCCTTCACTCTTCACGCTGGCCAGACGGGTTGGAGAGGTCTCACTGATGTTTGTAAGCTTTGTTTTTTCCTAAGTCACCTTCTACGACATCCAAGGGAAGACTTGGATTGGTCCTATTCTACTCTTCCGGAAACCTTACGACAAAGAAATAATTTTATTTTTTGGTTTCAGACTTGCAGTAACCCATGTTTCTCAAAGACGATCTTGTTTCGCGCCAGCGATGGGCTGACGGGCGACGCTCACGTCCGAATCGTGGTGTACGACGTGAGAGAGCGTGTCTCGGAGACCTCGGTACCAATGGGCTTCACTGCGCTACAACTTAGCACGATACAGGTTTGTCGTTAATGAATAATATAAATGGTGGCACAGAAATTAATTAGAGTATTTCATACAGAATGGAATCTCCAAAGGTCCCGCACAATATGCGTCCCCGTTCCCCGTCCTCGCACCTCTCCCCTGTTCTCGCCTTATGGAGGGGCGAGAGCGGGCGAACACACATGCATTGACATGTGCACGGATGTACAGTTTCGTTTGTAGTAGTGTAGGCATATAGAGAAGAAATATTTTAAATAACTATTGAAAATAGAAGAGTTAAAATGATTGGACTAATAAGACATGACAGTCTATAGAGAATAATAGTAGAAAGAAAAATAAAAAGGAGACGAGGAAGGGGAAGACCAAGGATGAAGTTTTTCCAACAAGTTAAGGAAGGGTTAGGAGTAAGGTCCCTACCAAGACATTAAAAAGATGGCAGAGAGAAGAGAGGAATGGAGGCATCTCCACTTAACTCCACCGACAAGAACAAGCTCTTAAGTTATAAAAGGAGGCATAAATGATACTCCGCTTCTATGAAGTTTCATACCTGTAACTGTGTTACGAAAGATCACGGTACTAAAGAGCCTTACGCCGCTTACACACGGCATTGCATTTTCTATGGACCTAACACATGGCTACCACATGGTGTCAAAG
Source organism: Acrobasis repandana (assembly GCA_963576875.1). Taxonomy (NCBI): domain Eukaryota; kingdom Metazoa; phylum Arthropoda; class Insecta; order Lepidoptera; family Pyralidae; genus Acrobasis; species Acrobasis repandana. The sequence goes on from OY756214.1 coordinate 7,238,697, forward strand.
GGTCATTCTATATGCAAACAAAATCCACGCGTGTGTAAACACTCGTACGGTTACGACACTTGCTAATCCACGCATTGATATCTAGTTGGGGTTTGGCCCCACTGCAGATCAATATACGGTACTCTTAAAGTTTCATAGACGCATTCTCCACCAATGAACATTCTCCCACTACTTTATCAGTCTGCTGGAGTAGATGCCTGTATTGCCCATAATCACCGCGTTGGGCAAACGGGATCGTGATCGCAGAAGAAAAGGTTGCTGCCTGTTCTATGTTACCTACATCTCCTTTAGACGCCTCTAACGACATCGGTGGGAGAGAAGGGTGGACCAATAGTATTCTACTCTGCCATCACCACCTGTTATATCATGTTCTGGGTATCAGATATGAAACGATAAAATTGCAAAGTTGTTTTTTTCTATGTTCGTTGGTTACATGTTAAGCAATTTAACCCTTTCTCCGCGCGACTATATCAGTTATCGTGCTCCCAGCGCGAGGCATAGTAAATAGGCATAGTTTTTGGTCGGATATATACGACGCTCGCGAAATGGGCAAGATAATGTTTGTCGGATTATTCCGACGTTCGTGGTTAAAGGGTTAAAGACGCAAACTCTAACATACATTATTCAAGTATGATGATTTTACTCCAGGAAGCGCAAAGGTTACGAGTGGCTCTACAGACTAGGGAGAATAAAACGATAGGTTTTGTTACCATAAACGGATGGAGTCTAGAACCTTCCTATATCGGAACCTCACCGAGTCACACCAACGATAAGAACAGCATAGAAATACCACAAAAGGTAAGCTTTTCTTTCTCAAGGCGTTAAGCGGGCATATGCGACGTGTTTAGTCTTTCTTGACGACCTGCGTGGCGTAATGGTTAACACGCTAGACCGCTAATCCGGAATCCCAGCCAGGGCAAGTTAGAAAATGGCCTTTTTCAAATTGTCCTGTATCTTGGGTGTTTATCTATATATGTATTTATCATAAAATATAGTGTCGTTGAGTTAGTATCCCAAAACACAAGTTTAAAACTTACTTTGGGGCTAGCTTAATCAGTGTGATTTGTCCTTATATATGTATTTATTTATTTGTCACAAGCTCCACATGCAAAAGAGATAGCAGAATCCGTCGCGTGATAACGTAACAAAAAAATAAATAAGTAAGAGTAAGAAGAATTGTTTTTCTTTTATGGAAACGATATAGGTACGTGAATAATATCAAAGAAACTGTCAATCTATCATCCTTGACCAGGTTTTGAGTTTATGTAAAAATTTACAAAGGTATTCTGGGTTTCTAAATTTTCCATAGATCGTTCGCGTTGCTTCTGCAGCTGCACATTATTTACTAGCAATGAAAACTATTTTTAGTAACATGATGGGGCTACATTCAGATCTGTATTCTTGATCCTTGGTATGGGAAGTAACAAGTGGAAAACGCTTATAAAAAAATGTGACTAGCCAGCTTATTGTATGTTTAGAATGCCATATATTTATTTAAATTGCGTGGGATGAGAAGCCTCTGGCATATTTTCAGTATCGTATTTACTCTCATTTAGAAAAATTACAAACTTTTTTGTTACCTTATTAAGACGCAACTTTTTGTCTTTTGCCGCTAGTGTATGAGGTAATTTAAACAAAGAGTTTTTAGGTACTCTGCCACCGTCGATCGCAGTCCCTACCACCGAGACTGGGGCTCAAACTGAAGTTTCCCTCATACGGCAGTCTGCTGAAGCAGAACTTTGTGAATAGCCATCAAGTGACGTACCGCTTCCATTCGGGCCTTGGCGGCGATATCACAGTCCATGAAATTATGGCAGAGCCGAAACTCTGCTACATGTTGCCGATGCAGTTACTGTGAGTATTTTTACAACGATATATTAAAAACCTTATTCGTTTCTTATTCTTCTTCGTCTAAGCGTATTCCCGGTTGCATCCTCATCTGTGCTGCTTCGGAGCCCGGGGTGCGCTTTCCCGCTTTTTCTTCTCCAAATATAATATGCATGTCAATGGTCATCTAAGGATGCCAAAGACCTTGCAAAATGGAAAAGAAATAGCCGAAACACTTTAAATGATTTGGCTATAGTTTTACAACCGGCCGCCTGCCTGACGTCAACCTCTCAATTTACAACCGATCGCCGCCCGACGTTAACCCTCCTTGAGAATGCAATTGTAGCACGAGATGTTTGTGCTAAGTCCTTTAGTCGCCTCTTACGACATCCACAGGAAGAGATGGAGTGGTCCTATTCTAAACCGGAACCACACGGGTACTTTATTTATTAATCGATATTCATTAAAAACTGTTTTCATTAAACGGGTTTAAATTATACGTGGTTTTTTTTTTTGGCTTAGTATATGTATGCCAAAATTACGAAAACCTTGTAGAATCGTATTATATATTATTTATTATCCATTTCATGGATGGAAAAGACCAAGGAGAGATAATTCTAGAAGTAAAAAACGGAGGCCGTTGCCTAAAAAAAAATCATTCTCTTTACTTTTATTACTAATAACTAATTGTACGTTAGTATTTTATTTACTCTATGCTAATAATTTCAAAACGAAAAGTAACTAAAAATAATATTATATTATTGTTGTACGGATTCCATGTATCGATTTTCATAAGCAGACACACAAATATAATCTGAGACTTTCTTAGTTTTTATTTATTTACTTATTTATTAAATCTTTACTGACCACATGACCACAATGGTACTACAGGTGGCCTTAATGCCAATGCAGTTTTTACCAGTCAGCTTTTAGGAAAAACAGAAATAAATTTACTAGAGATAGGAGCTTAAAGATAAGCATGTAATTTAATACACACAATATATACATTTCTACATACATACATAAATAACATACACTTACATAATATAAAATAAAATACATACAAACAATTTAAGATAATGATAGTTCTGCTGCAACAAATTAGCAAAAAGTTGGGTGTGGATTTTCTTTAAGACAAGTATTTAATACGGGTATATCTCTTTCCAGAGACATTTATATCCTAAGAGAGAAGGAACTCCTTGAAGATTTACTGTCGGTGGGCGAAATGTGCAGTCAGTGGCAATCCCGCCAGCTGGAGTTAGTGAGCGTCCACGTGTCGTTGCTGAAGCATTACTGCCACTCTAAGCTGTGCATGCAACAAGTCGACAGCGCCTACTTCAAAGCCAGTAGCCGGAAAGGTACATTTATCTTCTTTCTTCTGTTTTTATTATAAAATATAGTATCGTTGAGTTAGTATCCCATAATACAAGTTTCAACTTACTTTGGGGCCAGCTCAGTCAGTCTATTTATTTATTTTTTCTCCTTCATCTGAACGCGTTCCCGGTTGCATCCTCAGCCATTGATGCTTCGGAGCCCGGGGTGCGCTGTTCCGCTTTTTCTTTTACAAATATAATATACATATCGATGGTCACCCAAGGATGCCAAAAATCTAGCGAATTGGAGAAGAAATAGCCGGAACAGCTTAAGCGATTTGGCTATAGTTTTACGACCGGCCACCTGCCTGACGTCAACCCTCCTTGAGAATGCTATTGTAATACTAGCTAAGTGATATTTTTCCTTTAGTCGCCTCTTACGACATCCACAGCAAGAGATCGAGTGGTCCTATTCTGACCCGCAACCACAGGGTACATTTATCTTCTTTCTTATCAGTAAATCCACCCTGGATTTGCCAATAATCACCAGGCTTGGCAGGTGGGATGGCGATCGCAGTAGATGATGTAAAGTCGTTGCACTAAGGATGTTGCTGCTGCCCTTTTGGTACCTAATGGTGCTGTTAAACACTGCTGTTAAAAAATGTTTACAAAAAATATCTGATAAAATAAAAATGCATAATAACATAAAAATAAAATACTGTTAAACTAGCCGTGTGGTTCCCGGCAGAGTAGAATAAGAACACTCCAAGTCTTCCCGTGGATGTCGAAGAGAGCGACTTAGAAAAAACAAGCTAAACAAAGCTTATAAACATCAATGAGACCTCTTCAATCCGTCTGGCCAGCGTGGAAATGTAGAGCGAATCCTCTGACTGCTCTGGCTATTATATGGATCTGGTAGTACAGAGAGGGTCGTGCTCCTGCAGTGGAGTCTAAAAAAGACGTATGATGAAAATACTATTATTAATATTAATTGTTATATTTATTAATTCATAACAAATATTACAATAATAAGGTATTATATTTAAACTTTGAAAATGTTTGTAAACTTTTTTAACAGCAGTGTGGGAGCACCATAACTCTCCCTTAGTCGCCTCTTACGAAACCTATGGGAAAGGAAAGGAGTTCCGACAAATTATACAGGGTAGTTCAGCAAGTTTGCCATAGAATGTGGAGATTCACCACAGTTTCAGACGCAGAGAAAGACATTAGAGCTACAGTAGGTAAATAGCAAAAATGTAAACTTAACATAGCCTTCGCCGTTTTGGAGTTCTGCGTAGTTACGGTATATGGGGCTATAAGTCTAGTGATAACCCTAACCGATGAGCAGCGAGGATATATTCTGCATTCTAAGTAGTATTGTAACATCGTTTGTTAAGCTCATTTGACAATTTCTTTTCGGTAAATAAATGATTTTGTATTTTGTATTTGTATTTTGTATCTCACAAGTGTTACCTATTGGTTCCAGACGAGGCGAGTCTAGAGTTTGCGCCCATAAACCTGCATCTTCAGCGCATGTGGGTTCACAACGACACGCTGAACAAAACCGGCTTCCATGACGTCATCACCGTCGGCGCCTTTGCTGCGCATACGCACAAAGCCGAGAGGACAGGCGGACTTATTACGTACGTGTTTTATTTATGCTTCACTTAGTCACTTTGTAAAAATAAAAACTTAGTATCACGTTTCGGTGGCCAAACTCTATGGCAACGTATAGAAATTTATAGAAAAAAATTTTGAAGTTCTTAAGGGCCCGGTCCTTATTTTTAGTGATTTTGACTGCTTTTTAGAGCTGATTGGAGCCAAAATAACTTAGTAACAATATGTTATGATATGTTAAATTGAAGTTTATTTAAGTATTAAAAAAGTAAATGAGACAATTTATTGATTTTCATTGTAATGCCAAATAACCTGAGACGTTTTTCAATTTTTTGCGGTGCGCGACGTTCATGTCTTTGTTGTTTACACGGAATTTAAAACATGAAGTTGTGTATAAATTACAGAGAAATAAAGACAAAGAAAAATCCTAAAAAGTGAATGAGACGATTTTAGTATTTTTTTTAATCCTTTAAATTAACTTAGTAAAAAAGGGTTAAACTTTGAAGAAAATATAAGCAAAACGTCGTCGGATTTCTTGCGCATACGACTGAGTTAAAAAATAAAAAATACACATATATAAAGGTTGATTCATGCTTAAACACGTAAAATAAATAAATAAAAATAATTTGTCTTTTGTAAAAAGATAGAAAAATTTAAAGTTCTCCGAAATTCTCAACGAAATATGGGTACGAAAACGCTTTTAAGGCAGACCGCTCGCTGCGCTTCTGAATTCGTCTAAATTTGTCTCCAGGGTGCATGTACAATACAGCGCAATGCGTATGTGTAGATAGAAAATATAGATTCGGGTGTTCAATCAAAAATTCCCACGGTCGAAGACTGCAGTCTTAAGACGAAACAGAAGGGCCGTTTTTCCATACAAACGTAGTCCCCTGTTTCCTCTCTGGATAATGCCGGTAGAGTTATATTTTTTTTCCTGAATATCTATAGCCACCATTAGCATGTCCCTATGTTTTCTTTTTTTTTAATAAATTATTTATTAAGAGATATGAACGTTCAAAAGCTTAAAAAATGGCCAGATTTTCCGCTGTGTTCAAACATACAGGAAACAAATTTGACTAGATTTATATAAAAAAATTAAAACATAGGAACATCGCTCAAGTCTTTGTTAATTCGTAATGAAAAAGTACCTATATTGGTTAAGTTTTGGAGAAGAAATCAGGGGACTACGAATCGTTGATTTTCTGTTCTTTTAATAGGTATTATCAGTCCAAGCTGCAGTATGTCTCTATCGCACTTGCTCGGTTGTAGTTCGGGCACAGCGCGACAGCAATAGATTTTACAAACACCTATTTTTCATTTCTCTAGCCCTTGAGGTTTCCTCTTAACATAAAACACCACGTTTGGCTTGACGTAAGAAAATATGCTGATATTACATGGATATTACAGATTAGTTCAGCAAGTGAAAGACGTGAACAGCACTAAAGCGGAACTGAACTCCGTGACCAACAAGATTCAAGCTGAGTACGAGAACGTGGTCGCGGTGAGGAGACTTAGGGACGAAGTGACTCACGACCTCGATAGGATCCTCATGCTGCTGGTGGCAAAGCACGTTGGCGAAATTGCGCCTGTCGTCGAAGGTGAGTTGATTCTTCTTTTTTACCCAACTACGGCGAAGCTAAAAGGAGGGTTATGTGTTTCACCGAATAGGCATGTATGAAAAGATTAATGAATGTAGATAATGTGAAAGAGATCTGACAGGATGTGGTCAGGAGTGCTATTTTTAATTCAGGGACTCACATTACGAATGGTTTGCGCGAGTGTTTCCAAACGGGCGCATTTTTGAATTGATCGTGTGCGAAGGATTTGCAACGAGTGGTCTGGACCACTCGTAATTTTGACATTTGTAGCGAATAAATGTCAAAGAAACGTTCCATGGAGAATCAGTTCCGATTCACGCTGCTTTTTTTATTTTTGTTGAAATGTTTAGAAAATCATTGACAATTTTATGATATTTTCTGCGTAACACAATATAAATTATCGCTGACACGACGGTTTCAAAAATACGATGCAACGCGTCGGAACGCGAGTGGTGACTTGGGAAACTACACGGTTTGTGTTTCGCTGAGTCCCTAAATGAAAAATAGCACTCCAGGGTCGTAACAAGTGGAGGTCCATAGTCTCTGCCTACCCTTGTGGGCAGTAGCGGCGTTAGGGCAGGTCGCGATTGGATAAAGGGGTGTTCACTCATTAATCGAGACTTTACTGGTGGGGCTAAACCGGTATTGCTCGTGAGAAACAGGCGTAATAGTATGTAGTTATGTGCTTCGCTGATATGTTTGTATGTAATTACGAGTATGTATGTATGTCATCTGTTCCCTCGTATCTTCCGTGATATCCATGGTATATACAAATGAGGTATCGTTGAAAGCATCTTGGCTGTTTATACTATCAATAATATCATCTTTATCACCAGGTGTAACCTGATGATGACGATGATATTATTGATCCTTTGTTACAGGTATAAAAAGCAAAGTGAAAAGTCTACTGGCCTTGTTCGAGCCGACCGCCATTGAAGAGTCGTTGTCATTTATTGGCTGGCCGGAATACAACTATACGGATAATAATGAAACACAGGTATAAGACCTTATATATATTTTTTTACATTATTTAACACATTCACAGACCAGTTACCAGACACAATAGAAAAGCAATTGTTTGTGACCCACATGTGGTACACGGACTGTGTGCGCACCGGAGAAGTAAAAGAACATTAGCCCGATAATTTATCTGTCCTTTTCAGCAACTATAATTATATAAATTAATACTTGCTAGATTACATTCACCTTGCGCAGATCGTAAAAGCCGATACAGGGAATGGGCAAAAATGCGAATCATGTTAATAGGCGATGCGGCTAGCAACCCATCACTATTTTGATACCTTTTCCACCTCGTCTACGGTCACGCTTAAAGTGGCATTTGAGTCTTGCGCTCTTTCTGCTTAGAGCCGCAAGACCCAAAAAGCTCAGTCTGCCCCGTTGGGGATAAAGACGTGACAGTGCATTTTACTGTATTTGAGAGTGTGTAAAGACATATCTATTTATTATGTTATAATAAAGAATAACAAATAAATAACAATAATAAATATAACCTGATTATCAGAAATGAGAAATAATTAGAAATGATATGCATGAACTACTAACAAAAATTTACTTATTTATATATGTATAAATAAGTAAAGTGAGTCTATAGAATAACTACCTAAAGTCTAAGAGACAGAGAGAGAGAGACCAATTGTTATTAAATATTTAGAAATGAAAGTTAACTTAATGTAATAATGTAATGTACATAAATTAATTGTATTATGGAATAAATGAGGCTTTAAAATTAAAATTTAAAAAGGATAACAATATTTTTTTATTTATTTATCAGGCTATGTCCACAATAGTCCGCCTAACAGAACTATATTCGATGTTCGACACCATGAGTTCAGACTGCGACACCTTCGACGCCTCCTCCAGCTCCAGTTCAAAAGAGACTTCTCCCACCGTAGACTTCCCAAGCCTCTCCTCGAGCGTGCCGAACATTTTCGCCAACCAATGCCCCAATCATTACCCGCCTAAAGAAATCAAAACCGAACTCTATTTCTACAACAACTACTTCAAGACTGAGAAAAAAGAACGAAGCAGTTTGAATCTGTCATTCAGATCAGTTCGGTCACCAGCGAAGCCCCGTTTGAATGATACGCAGAGTCTTTCGTTTGATAACAATAAAGTACGGCATGGGAGTCTGAGAAATGATTTTAAATGTTCCGCATCGTTGGAGCAAGTGTCCTATAGAAGTCTTATGAACAGCATCGGTGGAAATGATAAGAGAAAGGTAACTATATTCCATACTTTGCAGCTGTTTATTTTTTTTAATGTTTTCCGGAAGTATTATAATAGCATCCTATTTTCTATAGAAACATATCACGTATGAATAGCGTATGAACAGTCCCGTTGGCTTCTGCCTGCTGTATTTGGTTGTATACGAGTATTTTTAAGATGACTGCATGCTATCCATTTTAATTACCATATTTTCGTTTGCTTTAGAAGTATACGAAAAATCTTCTTCGTCTAAGCGCGTTCCCGGTTGCATCCTCAGCTGTTCTGCTTTGGAGCCCGGGGTGCGCTTTCCCGCTTTTTCTTCTCCAAATAATAACATGCATGTCAATGGTCACCCAAGGATGCCAAAGACCTAGCGAAGTGGAGAAGAAATAGCCGGAACAGTTTAAATGATTTGGCTATAGTTTTACGACCGGCCGCCTGCCTGACGTCAACCCTCTTTTGGAATGTATTGTGCGAAGTTTTACAACCTTAGAAGTATACGAAAAATATCTTCCCATTTAATTTTTTAACTCCCGACGAAAAAGAGGGGTGTTATAAGTTTGACGGGTCTGTGTGTCTGTGGCTTCTTAGCTCCTAAACGAATAGACCGATTTCCGTTCTGTTTTTATATAGAAAGCCTTGTCTGTCTAGATGGTTACTAGCTATGTTTGATATAAATCGGTTCAGCGGTTTAAAAGTTATGGGGAGTGAATGCGGGGGTGAGCAGCCCAAAGTATGCAAATATGGGCCCCGAGTGGGGTATCAAATGAAAGGGTTTAATTTTTAGATTAAGAAATCGGTATTCGGTTCAGCCGTTCAACAGTTATTGGGGGTGACGCTTGAAAGCCGAGAGTTTTTTATTAATTTGCCTTGGAAAATATACTTGTTTATAATATTTTTTGCTACGTTTCTGTAGGTGAATAACCTTACTATCACATAAACGCGTATCAATGTTTGCTATTTGTTTAAATGCGCATATTTGTAGCGAGTTTTTTTTATGATTTCCATGTCCACCTTGACTACTGCACTAGACAATTTCAAATGTGGTCTTATTTTTTTATTTTTGCACAACACTTTATTTTATAACGCACGCCTATAATTTTATTCATCTGTTTTGTTTGTTTGTACAATGCATTGCGAATTAATCATTACTTTGAATGTAAATGTTAACGACTCGGAGAGGAAAATATGTCGAATGTGTGAATGGGAATGCGACGAGCTATTTAGAAATTTTACGTTTTCATATAACAACTCTAATTAACTCTAAAGAATAATGGTACTTATTAACAAAGATTCCTTTCGTAATTGGCTTCAATTATTATAATTAATAATTATTTCACACCTCAAGTTATACAAGAGAATTGTTATAATTGACGGTTAGCCCCGAACTGAGTTTTATTGTCTGTGAAAAAAATAATTTTTGTGATCTGGTATGTCTTGATATTTATATACAACGCGAACTTTGGGTAAGTATCCCCTAATTAAGGAGATATACTGGTATTTCGTTTGAAAGGTATGTTAATATGTATCAGACTTTGTTAATGAGGTACTCAAAACAGCAGAAATTACTTTTTTTTTTAACAAAAATATCTTAGCTTCACACACAGCCGCGAATCTGATATTTTAAGAATTTGATGATGGAAAGAAATGAAGGCTATCACAAAACCACTGACTTATATAGAAACAAAGAAGAGATGCTTTTTCGGCAGTGAGGACTTTCGTACCTAGGGAAATATGAATCTCACAGACGACACTCACGCTTTTTGTGGTGATATAAAGCCTCATAAAGCTGCTGCGTTGCTTTTTGTCTGTAAATCCAGGGTACTAATTGACAGACAGCTTACTTGGCAATAAACGTTAGAACACAACAGAAGGCACGGTTGTTTGGCTCGTGAATAAGTGAGCTTTAATTACATGCAAGCTAATACGTTTGACAGAATTCTAAAGTGCTTTGCGTAGTGTAAGAAATATGCTATGTTTTTCACCTAGCTTCGTCTTTATCCAGATGTTCTGGACATAGCCTTGGTTCGCAAGATATACTTTCAGATAGTGGACCTAACGTAGAAAATGACAATCAGAAATAGGTAACTGCAAAGCATGCTTTGCGAAGTGCAAGACTCTATCTAGGCTTCCGAATATTATGAAGACACAAGTCAGTGTTCATCACTTTTGATAAATAAATAAGGACAAATTACACTGATTGAGCTATCTCCAAAGTAAGTTTTAAACTTGTATTATGAGATACTAAATCAACGATTTTATATTTTATAATAAATACATATACCTATGTCATAAGCGACGGACAGAAAGGAATGACAGCGAGAGAAAGGGACTTTACCAGTAACAGAGCTTGTTATAATTTTATAGATAAACGCCCAAGACAATTTAATAAAGACTTTAATTAGACAGAGCCCAGGGTCACCAGATTCAATGGCCACTTTTAGCGTGATGGTGGGCAAGAAGGTGGAAAAAGGAATCGAAAATTCTTATTATTCTTATTAGAATTCTGATATTAACTGCAAGGAGTGCTTTGCGAATTGTAAACAATGCAAACGAGTGTAGCGAATATTATAAATGCGCTAGTTTCATGATTGATTGAATGAATAACATAAGCACAGCCATGTTTCGCAAAATCTACTATCAGATCGTAGACCTAACTAGAAAATAAGACACTGGAATAGTGACACGTTGCTAGACCATCATACATACATATAGATACATATTATCACGTCTTTATTCCTAATGGGGCAGATAGAGTATTGTAGGTATTGGCAGCTCTTAAGCAGACAGAGTCCTGGGCCGCAAGACTCAAAGGCCACTTTTAGTGATGGTGGGCGAGAAAGTGGATGGATCAGAATAGTGATGTGTTGCTAGCCGCATAGCCTATGATTCACATTTTCGCCCATTTCCTCGATCGGCTTTTACGATCTGCGCAGGATGAGATGCGGCTGGTACATTCTAAGTTTTTTCTTTTCTCCCAAGCCAGCATAGAAAAATTTGCGTGGTCGCTTTGCATGGGCTGCGGCCTGTTTGGTCGTAAGACCTTCGGAACGCATTTCATCCTAACGATGCTATTCAAGCTAGCATGTTTTGGGTCTGCTTTTTATGCCTGATGCGATCGATAAGTACTACTTTACTGTGTTTAGTATAAAAACTAGATGCAGGCCGCTTTAGATTGGTAATTTGGACTTCCTTGGGAAAGACTTATGTCCCGCAATGTACATCATGCGGCTGAAATGATGATGATGAGTATAAAATCTGAAGTGCACTGGGTCTCTTGCAGCTAAAATGGTAATACGGATATGCCGCCGTTTAAAATTATTATAATATTTAAAACACAGTCAAGGTGTAGATTGACAGATAAAAAAGGTCCCCGGCTATAAGTCCGCCATTAATAAAGTTAAATAAATAAATAACATGTATGGTCATTGTTTAATACATTTTGTCGGTTGATGTAATGATTTTGTGGTTTGTGGACATTGAATTTATGAACGATTTTACGTTGGTGTATTTAGCCGACTGTCCAAATGTAGGCGAAGGCTCTATGCAATAATAAGTAACATTAGAAATGTTGCTAATTTTGCGAATGTAAATTTAAAAATTTGCGCATCTTGAACTGGTCACATTATAATAGACAAATAAAGGCTTATAGAATGTAAACAAAAGTGATCGAGAGAGAAAGAGAGGAAGTAAGTCTTAATGATGGTTCCTCACACGGTTACGAGAATCTGCAATAGTGTTCGATTTCCCATCGCTTATTTAAAACGATATCAACTCAATAGTGCTGCCCATTTTTTTTGCTGGAGCGAGATATTCAATGTCGCGATTTTTTTAAATTGATGTAATATGTATGTTTGAATGCTTGCTTTGATAGTACGAGTATTATTGCTTGTTTATGTAGATGCACACCCTATCACTAGTGGTCGGATAAAAGGACGGTTATTTGTCTAAATTTCACGCGGCAACCTAACACAGCGTTGATACAACCACCAACCTAATAAAACTTATATCAATCTCCCTTCATTCAACTTTGCTATTATGGTTATAAACTTGTTTGAAAATAGTCCTATTGTAAGTACGTAAGCAGTATTCAAATAAACTATTATTATTTTATCATTCTATAAAATTTTATAAGTAGGTAACATTTTAACATAGCCAGCTCTAGGTATTTATAATTATTCCATGTACAACTAGATAGTATCTAGCGTCTTGATTTAAGGGAGATTGCATTAATGCTGTGTAATTTACCCGCGAAGTTTAGGCAAATAAGCGCCAGATAATCCGACTCCTACGCGACTCGCATGTAGATGGTTACATGACATTTGTAATTTTTGGTAGTTTATTCCCATAAATGTCTTCTTTTACTTCTTTGCGTAACTATTAAAGTTATCACAGAGTAGTTAACTATCGTGTAGGTTTTCTCACGATATTGTTTTACTGTAAGCAACAATTGGTGACAAAAAAGACCGTAAATGTATTATTTCCAAGAATGTATGGAAATAACCCCATAAATATGTTAGATTACAATAGAAATTCTGAGGAACAAGTCCATTTATATAATATATAGCGTTAGGCAAAAGCATTCCGTTTCTGTAAATATATCAATATATAATCATGTATTTAATACGAGGAACAATTATGGGCTTTGGGTCTTTGAAGAATGTTGGTCTACAGGCAGAAATGGGAATAAGGTCAATCAGGTCTAGTGATTGCTAATGTGAAGATTATTTATAACAAACCCTTCAACGTTTGTTACGTCTTTTAGCGTCAACTCACACTGGCGCAGAGTCGAAGTGTCGCGTCGCGTCATGTTTTTCGACTAAATATATTCATCTCTATTATCCCTTTATTAAGGTACAAATTAAAACGTTCGAATGCAGCCAAACGTAGACGCGACGACGTGCGCCGTCGCGCGTCGCTTTGCGCCAGTATGAGTTGCCCCTTAGGCTGCCTGTTAACTGGAGCGAAGAGAAGAAAAGAGGAGCAGAGGTGTGCCAAAATTAACCATTCGAATTGCATAAAATATCCGCTCCGCTTCAGTGGCCAGAGATTTTTTATTTATTGATTTTCAAGGGGAGCTTTTGTCCGTCTGTCCGTCCGTCTGTCACAGGGCTCTATCTCTTGAATCGAAATAGGTAGACATTCGGAATTTTCACCGATTATGTATTACTGTGGCAGCTATAACAACAAATACATACTAAAATAATATAAACTTAAAAATTAACGGGTCGTCATACAAGAAACGTGTTTTTTTCAGCGTTTTAAACTCGATCGTTATAATGGAATTAACTAGATACTTGAAATTTTCACCGATTATGTATTAATGCTTTAGAAACAAATACTAAAAATTATAATAAAATTAAAAGGAGTCGTCATGTAACAAACTTTTTTTCAGCGTTTTAAAACATTGTACCCTTACCCTTCATGTAGCTCGACTCGCACTTGACCGGTTTTTTAGATTTACGATATACATGGTATAATACTGTCGTCGACAGGGTCCAGACCGCAGGGATTCCATCGGCTTCCCCACGAGTCAACTGGACCCGGCCGTGAGGGACATGCACCTCTCTTACTTGACGAACATCAGTAGCAACGTGGATGAGGCTTTAGCCGCCGTTGCTAAAGGCACATCTGATGCTGTGGATCATCTCAATGGTGAGTAAGTAGGCGACCTAAGAAGGTAAACGTAGCTACTACGGCGAATAAAGGAACAGGTCTTTTTTACCCGACTGCGCCAAAATGAGGGTTACGTTTCTCGAGTATGTATGTAAATTTCTTTGGCACGCTCTACAGCCTAAACGGCTTGATGGATTTTAGCTTGAGTGTGCTTGGTGTCGTTAGTTTTGTCCTAACTCTAAGAGAGACACTGGGTATATTAAAAATTTAAATAATCCAGAATGGCGGAATTCCGCGCCAAATGTTTCCGACAAATTTATTTTTTGCTAGTTATGTTTTTTGTTTCAATAATTCGAGACCTTTCAATTTCAGCGCCTTGGTTTCGAATGCTAACCGGTACTTGTATAAGAAATTGTTTCAACTCTTATTGTTTTTATTTATTTATCGTAGAATACACCACTTTACAATATTCTTTTTATTTCATGCTGGTCTGGGAGAAAAAAAGCTTAAAATGTACCAGATGCATCTTTTCCCGCGCAGATCGTAAAAGCGAAGCGAAGAAATGGGCGAAAATGCAAATCAGAATGTACCAGCTGCTTCTCTTCCAGCGCAGATTGTAAAAGGCGATGGAGGAAATAGATGAAAACGCGAATCATGTCATGTTTAATTAGGCTAGCAATCCGTCATTGTTTTGATTCCTTTTACCACTTTCTTGCCCACCATATTGCTAAAAGTGGCGTTTGGGTCTTCCGGCTTTGGGCTCTGACTGTTTACAGCTGCAATACCCAATGCTCTACCTGCCCCATCAGGGACTAAGACGTGATTGAAGACGTTTTATAGTCTTAAAAGCACGTGAAAAATTGTGAGGCCATGGAATACTGTTTAAGGCTTAAAACTACGTCAAGCGGACGCCCCGGACGGGTTCGGTCCGTCTTTGTTACAAACTCTACGTGCAACAGAGACACGTGACCCGCGATGGTTTCAGCTATCTCTATCCCACGTAAGATTTGTGACAGAGACGGACTGAACCAGTCCGAGGCGTCCGCTTGACGTACTTTCAAGACTAAAAATCCTATAAATGGGTACTGAATTACAGATGCAAAATAGAATGATAAAAGAGCAGGAATGCGCGATTTACGAATACTCACATGTTTCCAGATGCGGCTGCGCTTGAAGAAAAAATCGAACAGCTAAAGGGTTACATGGAATCTCTAAAGTGGAGTAGTAACGAAGCAGCGCGGTGGTTGCGGATCTCCCACGCCGCGTTGCGGTTGCGATGCGAGTCGCCGAGTTGGGCGAGAGAACGGGCCGCGCTCCAGACCCGGCGGGACACCTGCTTCTCGCAAGCGGTAATATACCTTCAAAATGTCAAATGATCGATGCAGTTAATGATCATCAAATCAAATGTTAGATGTAGGTACCTACTGAAATATCCAAGCGAAGTCAAAGGTAATGTTATGAACAAAGTTATTTTTTTAAACCTATTGTATTAATTCAAATTCCTTTAGACTATTTGTTTTGTTTAAATAACTTAGTTTTTAATACTTTTTTATAATGATTATATAAATAAACAGAAATTGTCATCTTAAGGTGAAGGTATAGGCAAATGGCTTGAAGTGTGAAATAAATTGTTAACTCGTAAATATGGTGATAATTTTCATATTGCTCTTCGTCATGCACTAGATAGCCCTTTAAATTATTTTATGAACTGCCGTTGAAACTATTATTGGTGATCCGTTTAGCTTTAAAACTTGCCGTGACCACTTATGGCGGAGGCAAGTTTAAAAGCTAGACGGACTAATGTAAATACTTTCAACGGTGGTTCATAAAAAAATTTAAAGGGCTATCTAGTGCATGACGAAGAGCAATATGGAAATTATCTCCATATTTACGAGTTAACAATTTATTTCAAATGAGGGCGCCACTTCAAGGCCATTTGCTTCTATATTCACCTTAATAACAAAATGAGATGGCACGTTCTGATGCACGGTTAATCTCATAAGAAATTATAATGATATCGTACATAGAACCAACGTTGATTGTTTTGTGTGTAAATAAAATGTTACAAAAATGTATGGCAGACTCGGGTAGAAGTGTGGGGATTGAGTTCTTCCATAAACACCAAACTAGTTAAATTTCGGCCGCTCATTTTTATATTTCTAATACAATTTCAGTAAACTTTGCAGTACTTGTTATTGTTGATACACTTTGTGTTCTTATCGCGAAAATCTGAAATCGTTTTGAGCAAAAGTAACAGAGGTTCTTTCGTTATTCTTTCAGTTGGCAACAGTAACAACGGGACTCCTTTGTTGGCTGTGTTCAGTCCCCGGCGACGTAGTGGTTAAACTGCTGAGTAGTGGCCTCGGGCCGTTGTGTGGGTTCGAGGGCCTGCTAAGTCTGTACTCGACCGAGAAGGCCATGTGGGGAGACATGGTGGTGGCCGTTGAAGACTTGCAGACTGTTGTGTTCACCCTCACGAAAGTCGGCCATAGGTATTGATTGATACTTCTTATTCACTCTATAATCTTGGTCTTTCTGTATTCATAGGAAATTCTTGGACAAATATTTTTTGTATATAAGTGCCTAAATAGGGGCAGCAAAGATAAAGGTAATGTCGATAAGTAGA
Organism: Acrobasis repandana; assembly: GCA_963576875.1. Taxonomy (NCBI): domain Eukaryota; kingdom Metazoa; phylum Arthropoda; class Insecta; order Lepidoptera; family Pyralidae; genus Acrobasis; species Acrobasis repandana. The sequence continues at coordinate 7,255,520 of OY756214.1, forward strand.
AGCCTATGGTAGGTGGAAGAACAGTGGGCGTTAAGGAAGAGGTGATGATGATGATCGATAATTTCTATAAACTGAATGGGGAACATAAGTGCGGTAATCTGTACTAATATTATAAAGCGGAAGAGTTTATTTGTTTAAACGCGCTAATCTCAGGAACTAATGGTCCGATTTGAAAAATTATTTTTTTGTTGGGTAGTCCATTTATAGAGGAAGGCTTTAGGCTATCTAACATTACGTTCCGACAACCACGCGAACGAAGTCGCGGGCACAGCTAGTCCCAGATAAAGATGGAGGGACCAGCTTGACTCTTTGTAAACCTTTATTGAGATAGTAGGAATAGAGGCCTTTGATCTCTCACTTTGATCATAATTTATTGTAAAAAAAAAAGTGACTAACTTCTGGTATACGAGGGCCACACCGAAAAGATCGGGAATAGAAAAAAGTACAAAGATAATATAATAATGTTTACTTTTATTGTTTTTCGAAGTATTCTCCGTGACAGTCAATGCACTTTTGCATTCGATCAAACCAATTATTGAAACAGTAATTCCAGTCTGAAGTGGATACAGTCAAAACAGCTGATTTGTAAGCTTCGACCCTCTCTTCTGGGCCGTGAAACCGTTGACCACGTAGCGTATCTTTAATTCTTGGGAATGTAAAATAATCATTGGGGCTCAGATCAGGGATATACGGAGGATGGTCCATCAACTCCACGTTTTCCAGATTTAAAAACGCGCTTGTTTTGCGTGCGGTATGTGAGCTCGCATTATCGTGGTGAAGGATTATACGACGATTCGGATTAATCTTACAAAGTTCTCTTATGACTTCCGGCAAACGAACTGTTGTGTACCAATCAGCAGTAACCGTCCTTCGTTCTTGTAAAGGAATCGTAGCCACATGACTAGTTTTCGATACAAACGAAGCGACCATTTTTTTCGACACGCTGCGTGAGCGAATAACTTTTGTTGGCTTGACCTCACCCTCGAAGACCCAAACTGCCGATTGATGTTTTTTTTCGGGCTTATATTAATAAATCCACGATTCATCCCCAGAGACGATATTGTAAACTGCATTTGAGCTCCCTCTATTGAACCGTTGCAGAGCAGACCGACACCAATTAACACGAGCCGACTTTTGTTCCTCGGTCAAACGGTGGGGCACCAGCATGAAATTAACTTTTTGACACCCAGTTCATCATGTAAAATGGTCTGAATGGCGGCATACCAATGCTGAGAGAAACCCGAATCTGCTCGTATGTCACATGTCTATCTGCTTTTATTAATTGGCGTACAGCATCGATGTTATCTTGTGTTACCGCTGTTTTTGGCCGACCAGTAGAAGGGACTGTGGTAAGAGAGGAACGTCCACGACGTAACTCAGAATACCAACCATATATAGTCGTTTTACTAGGTGCTTCAAGTTCATAAATAGAAACAAGCTCGGCGAGACATTGTTCTTGGGATAAACCTCGACGAAAGTTATGAAAAATTATTGCACGAAAATATTCCCGCGTAAGCTCCATTTTTCTCACCGACTTGTCAAATTCAAATGGTCAATACTTTTCTTTTTTACTTTATTTACAATTCAAAAATGGAATTGTGTTCGAAATAATACTACATTTCAAACACCAAAAAGGTTTTACTCTAATTTATTCCTAAGTATTCTATTCCCGATCTTTTCGGTGTGGCCCTCGTACTTCATCAGTTCCACTGCATCAAAACTCATTTTCTGAATGCAAATGCTAGATTTATTAACAAAAACATTAAAGTCACTATATGTGTTAATAAATAATAATATAATATATGAGGGGTTCCCTCGATTTCTCAAGGATCCCATCATCAGATCTATGATAGATATATTCTAAATCGGTTCAAAAACGGAGAAGTTATCGAGGAACATACATTAAAAAAAAAACATTAGGAAAACATATATACATTCGAATTCAGAAGCTCCTCCTTTTTTGAAGTCGCAAAATCGGCTGAATGCATCCAAAAATAATCGAAATGTGTACTTAAAATGATCGACCTCTATTTGTATTTGTTGCAGCAACATGTCGATTCCACAGTTGAGAGGAACACGAGGTGCGCTCACTGTACACATTCCAGTATCCGACTCTTTACATGCCAAGTTCACGTCTAAAGAGGTCAGTATTACTTGTAGCCGAGTCCGACTTCCAATTATAAGTGTAACTTTCTGAAGATACAGCTAGAAATCAAACATGATCGCACTAGCTAGAGAATCGCCGGTGTGGGTTTACGTTTCATCAGAACGGTGAATGTCTTTTGTTGAGGACAATATGAAAGATCATGTCACGGCTCTGGAGGTATTCGAGCACTGAACAATCTTTTTACGTATATACAGGGTGTAACGAAATATACTGAAACTATTTTAAATGTACATAAAGTCCATCATCCATGATACTGAACAACTTTGCCCAAAGAACATGCAGGTGGATTTGGCACCCATTAGCTATAGCCTTGTAATCAGAGTCATGAATAGACCACAAAGCCGTTAAGAAAAAGATATTTTTTTATTAGCCTATTTCAGTGTCCCACTGCTGCAAAGGCCTCAAAAAAAAAACTTATTTTTTGGATTTTTTTCTTCTATCATCATATCAGCCGCAGGAAGTCCACTGCTGGACATAGGCCTTCCCCAAGGATTTTCTTCTATAAACTCCATTATTTCACAGCAACTCTCATTCACGATCACGGCTGTTTTCTTCAACATTGGCATCAACGAGAAAGCCTCTTTGGCCGAGGCGCTGGGCGAGACGATGCCGCAGTACCACTCTAACACGGACAACCTGGACCGCCTCTACAAGTACTACCACAAGTACTCAAAGATATTCCCACCGGACCACGCAACCAGAGGTAATTTTTCTTTTTTTATGTTATAGGACGGCAAACGAACAAGCGGGTCATCTAATGGTAACTGATCACCGCTGCCCATGGACAACAAGCTACTACTCAGACGTCGATTTTCTGTGAGAGTGTGGTACTTCCCCGAACGAGCCGGCCCATTCATGCTACTAGCAACAATGAGTTTTTCCAGTAGCGTGGCTCTATCACAAAAATATAGCATATCTAACTAGTGGCTAGCCCCAGCGAACTTGACTGAAACTCGTCATCGAAGCTGCGATGCTCAGTGGAATTAGTTCAGACGAAACTGTGGTCATACCACAAAATATAGATACCCCTGATCCCCAATAATGTACTCATGGGTAAATAAGTAATGCTGTAATCTATATAGGTATGAAACCAAACAAAAATATAACGATTGATGTCATTTTAATTTCGTGGTTGTGTATAAAGCTTCAACATACGAGTAATCTATGTGCCTTAACGCGCGTTAACACGCGCTAAAGCCCGCGATGGTTGCACGCGCGTCCGCTTGATGTAGTTTTAGGCCTTAGTAAGTCAAAATTGTTGGACAAACTATACTTTTATTATTGTATATTGGCGATAGTTTGCCAGTATATAGAAATATAAGCCGCCCAAAGTTACTGTCGTATTATTTTCAGCTTCACCCCGAACGAAACCGCTCGAAGAAGTGATGGAAAACTTGAGGATAACTGTTCACAAGAAAGTGCCAAAGAATATAGAAGTCCTCCACTTGGCTTCGTTAGCTACTAGGCTTATGAATGGTATGTTTGATTCTCCAGTCGTAATTAATATGGCATATTTGTTCTGCGATCAAGTTTAAGAGCGCTTACACACGCGTAGCTGCCGCGGCGCCGCACAGTGGGCCGAAATCTCAAAGTGTGGACTTAAGGATTTTTATGTGTATTATTATGTTCAACGTACTAAAAGAAAACCTTTATATACTCATGACTTTTTCGTCCTACCTAATACTTTCGGAGTTATACCTGTTTAAATATTATATAAAAAAGAGAGCATATTGTCTACTTTCAGTCTTAAAATTAGGTTAATATTCATCTGTCATTATATAAGTACTTATATCTAAAGTGGTTACGTATAAGTTAATAAATAAAAACATAAATCATCACAACACCTGTCGTTAACTGCAAGACCGGTTTTGTATGCATCTATAGATGATGCATATAAAACCGGTCCCGACCCGACTTCTTAAACAGTCTACAGGTTGTTCAAAAAGTGCAACTTAAGTTTTTTCTTTATATATTTTTTTGTTATGCTTTGTTTTAACGATAATTCTAAATCATTGATGAAGCGTGAAATAGGATGTTGTTCTTTGGCCATATGAATTGCGTGCAGTAGTTAAAAATTTTTTATTTGTTTTATTTAAAATATCTTCAGTACGCTGTTACTGTTACACACCGTATCAGACGCGTGTTATTACTTGCTAATTTACTTTTATTTCATCAAAATGTTGACATGTTAGTGAAGTTAAAGGAAAGTGGCAGTATTAAAACACAATAATTTCTTATGCAACATGATAAAATCAAAGCAACCTTCAAATTTAAATAATGAAAATGATAAACAACTTAATCATTTTGTGCAAAATATTGCAACAATCTTAGTAAAAAATGGCAGAGTGCACATAGTAAAGAATATGTTGGTATTCAGCTAAAAAAGAGCTACAGGCTCTTTTGGATATTACAACAAAAAGAATACTTATACCAATTACAACTGATGAGTCGTGTAAGGAATTAACACTTTTCAGTAAATGCGGCTTTGATGGTGCATCTAACTAATCCAAATACAAATAAAAAATACAAGATGATATAGAGAGTAGCTATGATGATTCTAGTGTTTTTATGGGTAGTTTGGTACATATAAAACTAGTTTCAGGCGACCAAGTCATCTGGAAAAATGATTTACCTAATTTGATGTATGGGTGTCGTCCACTATTCTTCAAATTTGTAAAAGACATGTTTACCACATTACCTACAAAAGAAAAATGCGATCAAATCGGAGATTAAACATTTGAGGAAAACTGAAATTGGAGATGTAAGTGTTGATGCGAAACATGGATATTGAATAAAAAAAGATAGTGACAGACTGGCAGCTTTCGAGATGTGGTGCTAGAGGAGAATGGAAAAGATCATTTGGACGGAAAGGAAAATCAATGAGGAAGTATTACAAATAGTAGGAGAGAAAAGAAGACCGCTAGGCGAAATAGAAAATAGGAGAGGAAAAATGATTGGTCACTTAATACGACATGACTCCTTATTTAACTAGAAGGAAATATAAAAGGTAGAAGAGGTCCAGGACGACCAAGAAAGTGCTATGTAGACCAACTGAAAGAAAAAGCAGGGGTTATGTTAGAGTTAAAGACATGGATTGTTAAGGATGAAAGCAATAAGCTTGTTATGGAAAATAGATAAAAGAGTATGTAGGAAGCTTTTAGAAAACAAACAGGTCTTATAATTGACATCGTTAAACAGGGTCACGGTACGAACAACGACGGAAATACCGCTAGATTTTTCAGAAAGTCTGTAATCGTAGATTCTATCACTGGCGTTAATGAATACTTAATAAAAAACGTTTTTCGACAATTTTAGAGACAATATCTTCACGTGAACGTATAGATACAAATAAATTCCAGGACTATACAAATGCCACTGTGAAATTGTACGTAGATTTATATGGGTGGTATTACATGCCTGCGAATGTGCATAAAGTTCTTGCTCATGGAGCAGCTATAATCGATAATCTGGGTGAAATTCTAATTGGAAAATTATCTGAAGAAGCGGCTGAAGCTAGAAATAAAGAATTCCGCAGATATCGTGAAAACCATTCAAGAAAATTCTGTGGAAAGGCTACCAACGAGGATATTTTAAATAATTTGTTAATCAGTTTGGATCCATACACATCCATGAATCGTCCCAAACTACTACGAAACCACAAAATGCTCTCAGAGGAGGCAAAAAGATTATTATTACCGAAATATTCGATGACGACATAGAACAGGAAAATATTGAGTTTGTAAGCGTACATACACACGAAATTGCACTGAATCTGAGGCTGAGGACGCTATTTGAATAGAGATAACTCAACTTGAATCTATTATTTGTTCTTATGAAGTGAAAAAGGCCTATTGGGGCCAGCACTAGTGAAAATACGCGCCTGTTTCTTTACCTCTGAGGTGGTGTGGAAAAGAGAATACTCATTGTTTATAATATTTTATTGCCAAAATCGAAGGATATCGAAGCACCTCATTCTGTGCATAAATAGGAAAAAAAATATAATTGAAATCTAATATTCGTATTTGGAGATATCTTGAGAATTACGAGTTATAAATAGATTTGTATATTTTTCATACAAGAAAATCTTTAAAAATTCATAACACTTAAAATATTGGGTATAATAGAAAATTTACGAGTATGATTTTTTCTTGTAATTGATAGTAAAATTAATTTGTGATGTTATTTTTTTTAAATAATTGATCAGATTTTTCGATTCCCTAAGTCTTCAACGGTTCGATTTCAGCCCACTGTGCGCCGTTCGCTTGGATTTTGTTTGTATTTGTACTCACCCTTACACGCCGGTGGCCTCATGTAAAGGTCTATACAAAACCCAAGTACGTGGCGCCGCGCCCGCTGTGGCATGTGTGTAAATGCTCTAACTTCGAGTGCAAGCATGATATGCATCGATTAAGTTTTTTAAAGACATAGAACGTGTGTTGTCTTTTTTCCGTAGAATTTTCAAAAATATCTGATATTCCTCCACGTGTATGATTGTCTTGTATGAAAGGCGCTTCAACATTAAACCCCTACAATTAGCTTTTTTTTTATTTGACAGTAAAATACCTAACTTACGTGTTTCTGACTACGTTATTTGTATTTTTTTCTTTATACAGGTATAAGGTTTACGTCGTGTAAGAGTGCCAAAGACCGCACGGGCATGTCGGTGACTCTAGAGCAGTGCTCGACTCTCGCGTCGGAGTACCACCTCGCGGAGCACGAGATTCAGAAAGCGCTCAGCATCATGCGAAGGTATATTCGTTTATGATATAATACACGTTTCGTAAGAGCCGGCGCAAATATGGCGACGCGCAGCGCAGTGCAAATCCTTAAACAGTAGGTTTGGTATTGGGAGATGCTGGGGAAATCGAGCCAAATGGGGTAACCGCAGCAACAGCTTGTGTGATTGTGAGGTCTCTCAGTCCATGGGTCCCTTATGTCATGTCCTAATCGCCCAATTCCCTGCACAAAGACAGATCTTAATGAGACCAACGACAAGGCGGTCAATGAAGCCAAATTTTGGGCTAAACAAATCTAATTTTAGCCATTTTCGACTCAATAAAAAGAACTTTTGTGCTACAAGCACAATCTGCTATTTGAGGAATTTGCCGTTTTTGTTGATTTCTATTTTAATATTTTTCTTGATTAGTATGTAAGCGATCTATCTAATATAAGTTGTTTTTTCTACAGCGAGGGTTGTCGACGCGAGAATACACATAAGAATATTGGTATCAGAAAATATGCGTTCACCAAAAAGCAAGTAATGGCCTTACCAGTAGAGTACAGGCCGCCAGCAGGGACTTATGGCTCTTCCCCCACCTAAAGATGAGAGGATTTGCTATGGAAATGGTTGTAGTGAGTTGCAGATTGAGTAAATCACATTACTGTTATATCACATTTATATATAATAAGTACCGTGCACTTTACTCGCGGCAATGAAATGTCAATGATAGTTTTTGATGTTTTGTATTCACTACTTGCAAATTATAAAATAGCCGGGCGACACACCATTTTTGCCATTTGTTTCTAGAACATGATAAAGTATCTAATAAAGTGTCTAAATAAAAAAGAATCACACTCCGAACTATTGAAGTAAATGTCCTGATGTTTTGAGCGTGCACATATTCCTAAAGCATTTGTATAATGACCAGTAGAACCGTGCGCGTCATTGCTCGAGAATAATATAGATTATACGAAAAATAAACTCCTAGACATCACATATAAAAGTCAACATATAGTAACTATATTAATTACTTAAAAAATATCTAGTTTATAGTATTTTCTGGGGAAATAGCAGTAGAGCAGTGATTCTACTAACAAATGACAATTAGGGATGATGATGCGTTTAATATACTTACTCGTAAAGATTTTTATTCATTTTATATTACCTGCAATACGAGTAGTAGAATGTATGTAATTACATTGAGCTGACGTTAAAGATATATATTGTTCACGATTTAGTATGACAAGATATTAAAAATATTCCACATATATCGATTGCGTACTACATTAGTACCTAGTGTTTGGTCTCACAATGAAACCTGTATTGCGGTAGATTTAATCCATAATTGTTATGGAATCAGTACGTAATTTTAAACTGCAGGTGACGTCTGCATATATCTCAGTGGACCTATCTCCAAAACGAAATAAACCTTAAATATATAACGTCTAACGAAATATACTGAAACTATTTTAAGGGTGAATTCAGTCCATGATACTGAACAACTTTCCCTAAAGAACATATATCGAAATATGAAAAATATTTCTTGCTTTTTAAACAAACCCGGAATCAGCGAAAATATTGTTTGGCCTCCAATACAACTCGATCATTGTATGGGAGGCCGAAAAATATTTTTTATATTTCGATATATGTTCCTTGGGGAAAGTTGTTCAGTATCATGGACCGAATTCACCCTTAAAATAGTTTTAGTATATTTTTTTAGACCCGGTATATTATAATATTCTTCTCTAGCTGGCGTTTCGTATAATTCTGTTAGTAAAATATGTTGTGAAATAGCCTTGGTACAAGTAGGTTTACAAGATATGTGTCATAGTGTTTAAATACAACAAATAAGAATTTTTCAATTATTTTTCTTTTCAAGAGTAGGGTGTCTTATTAATCCAGTTTACGTGTCGATTGTTCTACATTTATAAAAGTGTTTATTTATAATACGACACGAAATATTGTAGCTGAAAAAATATTCCTCTTCAAAACAGGAGATATTACTGTAATGTTCTGCCGCCAGAGTGCAGCATTTGCGCAGACCGTAAACAAATGTTTGACGAATGACAAGTACACCAGTCGCAATAAAATTGTAAAATTATATGTATTTAAATGGCCGTAGGAAGCCATAACATAGCACATGTCTTGAATGAGTAAATAATAATAAAGGTATTTAAATTAAATACATTTATAATGATTATTTGTTGCGAAAAATATGATATGTACCTCTAGAATGACAGCAGATAGTTTACTTGCCGCCATCAGCGTAGAGTTTTGTTTTTGCGTAATATGTCCACTTGTGAAAGCTTCCTTTGACCTTTTCGTATTATTAGTTTTTCTCTTTTATAGTGCCATTTACGGTTTGTATTCCTGACATGTTCACTAACATATCATTATACAACGTGGAAGGGACATACCCGTAACAAATCGAACCACGGGATATACTAGATCACTAAAGTATAATAAAATTGAAATAACAGCCAAAAAACTAAAATAAATTCGACATTCCCATACAAATCGCTCGGGCGGCTGCACACTTTTTTATGGAAATGCAGAGTTTTATTTTATTTTTTGGCTGTTATTTCAATTTCATTATACTATCATGGTCTAGTATAGCGGACCCCGGGCTCTGAAGCGTAACCGCTGACGATGCAACCGGGAATACGCTCGGATGATGATGGTCTAGTATAGACAGTGGTTCGATTTATTACGGGTATGTCCCTTCCACGTTGTTTACTTTATTATGTCTACCACTGAAGTATTTGACAGTTTCACATAAACCAAGATGTTTTGGTGACCGTTTATTAATTTATTTTTACCGTTTATAAGTGTTTTTCACAATGAAACTTAAAATATAGTATATTTTGTGATGCACTTAAAATTGTTTCTCACTGACTCGTACTTAGATTTGTGTACTTTAATTAGGTACTTAATAATTATTTAGGTTACAAATCTAGTGTTTTCATTAATTGTTAGTGTAATGGATATTACCATTTGGAGCCTCCGCTGTGACCGGCATGACATATTACATACTATGAAATATATCTGTCACTGATGATATTTTCGAGGATTGGGGACATTTCAGCGAACGAGCGGACAAAAGTAGGACTATTTTAAATGAATGTAAAATTGCACATAAAATCGGTATAGTGTCAGATTAAAGTAAGCCATAATTTTACGTTTTCCTTAACTCTGTTAGTGGACTGACTGTCATTTCTGATATGCGATAAAGGGGTTAACGTAAAAAGTCAGCTACTGGCCCCATGTTTCAACCTCATCCGGGCAGGGCGAATGTGATTCGCGACGCTTACTCGAGGACGTCCCGAGACGCACTCAACTGTAAGAACTGACTGTCGTTTGCGAAGAGTTCAAAAGTAATTTTTCATATTGGGGGGACGTGCCACACCTCAAGCATAATAACTACTTGATCTGATAAGGCTTTGTCGGCGTTTTCTCAAGATTGCATATTTGCAATATGCGTTGATTCAGTGAGTCTATTTGCTTAATGTCCCTCGGCAATCATCATATTCAATCAATTGCTATTTACCATGGCATCAATTATAATCTCGAGAGCAGCTGAGCCGATTTCGCTAATTCTTTTTAGAATATTCCTTGAAGTACGAGGATGGTTTTTACGGAGCTTAAATACCCGTGCGAAGCCGAGGCGGGCCGCTAGTTTTTAATATAAATAATAACCATGTAAATTAATAAAAATGAAAAAAAAATAAAAGACTTCTTCAACCGACTTCCAAAAAAGAGGAACTTCTTATGTTCGACATGTCCAATATTTACAACTAAAATCTTTTTAATTTAGTCAGAAAATTTCTTTATCTGATAAAGCTGTGTCAGTATGTTCTAGAGCGATGGAATAATCACTTTCGTCACTGCTCGAACATGTATTTATTATTAAGTTCTCCATGTGCAAATCAACAACAATAAACGCTGATAATTATCTATAATAAACAGCTTTCGTCTCATTTAAAAATGCATAATAATAAATAAAAAGAGTAATAACAACTCTATGTACATAAAAGCGGCCATTCCGAAGAAATGCGAAGTTTTCCAAGAGACATTAAGAAAATAGAAGCACTGTATATGATTACGAGTATGTATGATCCAGTGGCGTAGCGTGCCTTGGCAGGGCCCCGTATAAAATTTGTTTGGGGGCCCTTATGAAGGGTAAAGATTTCTCACAAAAGAAAAGAAAATGTTTGCATAAAATTAAAAGAAATATTTATTCATCATAATAATCTATATTTCACTATTTTCAAAATTTTTACAAACAATTCAAATTTAATGTACACTCTCCTTGCCTTTTTTTTTCGGCAAACTGATTTATTAAATCGTTTAAAGCTGATGAGTACTTTAGTTTTTCTAAAGTTTCTGCCTCTATGGACAATAGTGACAGTTCTTACGAGTAGGTAATTTTTTATCAGTTTTAATTTTGAAAAATTTTTTGCGTACGCTATTTTTTTTAAATAATTATTGTATAATTGAAACGGCAGATACGGCGGTAGCTACGCCTCTGGTATGATCGAACCCCTCTTCAAGAGAGTTCCACTCTCACTTGTCGAGTGAGTTCTTGTTATAGAGGCAGGATAATAACTGTATTAAATTGTTTAGGAGCATGACATACCGGGTGTTAAGTAAATGTACAGTTAACAGATACTTAAATGGGTGACTCAGCCCGTCAATATGAGCAATTGTGAAAGGAATTTAATAGTAATTCATAAATAACGTAGACCAAGATCTTCCATTGTAGATGTCAAGATATAATAAGTACTTAATAGAGTATTAAGATGTACAATATATTTTCACTATCCCTAGTTGAATAACCTGACTGTGAAATTGGCACAGGCAAATGAATTAATCCAAATACGAGTTAATTGTCTTGTTTTTATTTATATCTTATTACTGTATACTAATAATCAAAATTGATTGTCTTTGAGTAAGAAATTATATGGAAGTTAATAAGTGTATACTTTTATAGGTATTCGAAGATTCGACTGTGTGCGTTTCCCGTCAGTTCGCTTGTCTTATCTATTATTAATTTGTTATCCAGATTCTGATTTTGCAAATCTAAACTAAAAGCTACACGAGACATTAATCTGCTAAGCATGTAAAGTACTTACTGTAAACATGTTGTACCAAATCCCAATTTTGGATTATAAACAATTTCTGCACGCTTCATTCATTCAAGTAATTACTACCTGTATTTTTGGTAAAAGTTATACTTATTAATGTTTCTATTCCCGACTGTAGCCTGTAGTATATATAGCCTTAAATTGACTTTTGATAAGAGTAGAATGAATTATATATTAAATTAGTAGTGCCAAACTTAACAAAAAAATTTTAAAAATTTCGCTATAACTTAATATTTTGAATTGTTTATGTTTGATATCATGCTACTTAAACAACGACATAGTTCTGATATCGTACTTAGAATTATGTACTTATGCCGACGACATGCCAAATTATACGAATACATTGTTTAAATATAATTGACACGTGCAAAAAATTTATGCACAATTTTTTGTATAAAAATAAAGAAACTGTTTGATGAATTTCACAATTAAGTTGTTGTATTTTACGATTTTATTTTAGGTTAGTATTCAGGGACTAAAAAAGAAAGTAAATAATTTTAGGTTAATTACGTTTTCCTAAGCCAAAAAGTGTTGCTTTACACTCACTATGCGTTTCTAAAAGCCACTTCTTTGCTAGGGGAAGACATAAACGATTTTAGCCAGACACGCATCTAGCAGTGATAAAGATAGTCTCAGATCACATATTTAGCACCCTCGCCTTCAGCTCTGCTAATTCCTGTCGTCTGAGACTTTTATTTAACCACCCTTGGTATGTAATCTACTATTTTATTTATTATAGAAAATTTGTCGATCTGACTACATAGCATTTGGTTTCCTTGTTATATTTTAACGTTGAGGTTGTAAACAATATAGTGTAGGTACGAGAAAATCTTCTTGAACGTTACAATCATACATAATATATATAGTGTATATAAATTGTACATTTTTGTTGAGATGTGTCAAACTTACAACGTTGGCTCGCGTCGCAGTTACAAATTAAAATTTGCATGTATTTTATGTTTGTTCTATACATATACTGTATATTTATACTTTTATTGTTTTATACTGACAGTACCTTTTCTTAATAATCTCTCTGATCGATCTTTATTGGAGTTACTTATGCATCAAATCTCATTCTATTATTTATATAACATCTAACAAAATATTTTGAAACTATTTAAGGGTGAAAGTCCATAATCAAACAACTTTCTCCAAAGAACTAGGTACTTATTGAAATAAGAAAAAATAATTTTGGCTTTCCATACAAACTCGGATCAGTTGATTGGTGATATTGTATAGGAGGACAAAGTTATTTTTATATTTCAATACATGTTCCTTGGGGAAAGTTGTTCAATATCATGATACTTCATGGACTGAAACCACCCTTAAAATGGTTTCAGTACATTTTATTAGACCTGTATATTTAGATAAAATTTGTATACGAAGATACCACATAGAGAACTTTACGTTCATTCCATAAAATTACTTAGTTCTTTTGATTTATAATTAAATTATTTATAGGGATTGCATTACATATTTATAGTATTTTTTACATCGAATGTTTATCAAGGTAATTGTTTGTATTGTGTACTTGTGAATCTTGTGATCTAAAATTAGATGAATCATATGTATGAATTTATATTATTATGAAATATGCTTCTAACAAAAGAAACTAAAAGCTTTTTGTGTATATATTACGACGGGGTAATGTGTACACGTATTGTTTTAAAAGAATATGTTGATTGTCTGGTTTAATTTTGCTCTATTTTGATATAATTGATATAATTTCTTTTAAAGGAGAAAATGTAAAATTTGTTCCATCTATATGTAATATGCAGGTTATTTTACAGGAGTTTGATTTTACATTGTTATATTATATTTTTACACATTTTTCTTATTGTATTAGTTTATAGCATTCACAATTTTTATTATTTCACTATTTATATGGTTTTTAAATATTATCTACATACACAATATTATTATTGGTGAATAAATTGTAGAACCAATTAAATAGCTGTTGATACTTAGGTGTAGGTATGTTTGAGGCTCTTTGTGTTGTTACTTCAAGATAATTGAAGACGTATTTAATGAGTACATTACAATTATTTCCTGTAAAACACACTTATATATATATATAAACCATCTTTTTACATTTATAAAGTCTATAATTTGAGTCAGAAAATTTTCAAGTCAGTTTACTCTATATACGAGTATTTCGAGAAATTAGCAATATTTCTAGGTTATAAATAATTAATGATGGAGTGTTAAAGCAAATACCACGCAGAAGTGGAGTCTTTTAAAAAATATATTGTTTAATCGTAAATATGGTGATAATTAGAAAATTGTATTGTATTGCCAAAGCGGCCGAAGGGTACAAATCATTAGGGAAGAAAAACAGATCTGCCAAGAGTCACACGTCTATTGAGCAATTTACAAATATTATCGAAGTACTTTAATTTTTAGTATTGCATATTTTACATGACTTATTTTCTATATGCATTTATTGTGAACTTTTATATTAGATATTCTATTTACTTACTCTCTATACTTACATTTGTGTTATTATATGTTTTTATTTACAAAATTTATTTATTTAAAATCCAGGTACTCATTTACAGAGTAATAACAACCACTTTGCAGCATTTTTATCAATTTTTTTCAATTTCCTTTGAAAATGTTTCATGTTAGTTTCATTTCTTATACCTATAGGTAATCAGTTTTCTTTTACATTTTTTCGGCAGTACTTAGTAAACCCTGACCGCCCCACAATAATTAAATATATATATGTATATAGATTTTCATTTCTTTGCCAAATTAAGGGTTAAGACGCAACTTTTTTGTCTGAACAACTTTTCTATCCGATAAACTTCAACGGGTTGGGGGGGAGTCGCGGGGTTTACAGCTCACAGACCCACTAGTATATATATGCAACCAATCGCAGGAACTCTGATATCGAGCTGTAGGATGTGTCAGCGCCATTTCGTATGCTCCTTGTAAACTATTTACATGTCTTCATTATTGTGTCAGTAGTTCTTGTCCACAATCTAATGCCTGACGGTTAGCGAAATGTTAATTATCACCATTTATATAATTAAACAATATTTTAAATGAGGGCGCCACATCTGCTTGGTATTTGCCTTAAAAATGATCACTAATTGTAATTTTGTGATAGTGGGATAGGAGCGTGCCATAGACAATTTCATCATGAAATTACAATTTTAAAATGTTTTGTAAATCTTGAACATTATGTTGTAGTTATTGTAATCACAACGCGCTATGAATTTATTGATTGTATGAGTACCATAACTCACAAAAGTGAAGTGGCGAGGAGACACAACCATACCATGGGGTTCCTATTAGTACATTTATATCGATGGTTTTCATGATCGGATCAGGAATATATGACTTGATTTTTAATTGCTATTTTGAGTATAGCCACTTCGTATTTTTTTTAACAGAAAGTAAACTCAATTTTAATATTAGGCATTATACGGTATTTCGATCTCTCTAATAATCTAATATAATCTAATACTTGCAATAGTTTTTAATAAAATAATTTGAATGGCTATCTAGTTCCCAATAGACAGGCTGTCTTTACTTTTAAAAGTGTAGTTTCAAATAAGAAAATTTTAGTAGGTGCGTATACAAAGTGGAAGGGACATACCCGTAATAAATCGAACCACGGGCTATACTAGATCACTGAAGTATAATGAAATTAAAATAACAGTCATAAAAAAAATCGACATTCCCATACAAATCGCCCGGCCGACTGCACACTTTTGTATGGAATTGCTGAAATTTATTTTTGTTTTTTGGCTGTTATTTTAATTTCATTATACTATTACTGATCTTGTATAGTCCGTGGTTCGATTTATTACGGGTATGTCCCTTCTACGTTGTATTGGTACCTACCCAATGTTATATTGATTCCAACAGGAGTCTTTTACCAAACTTGCCGTTTTCATAACAAATTTAGTCTATGTTACTTACGAGAACAAATAACATTCCCGGAGGATCATTATGAAAAAAATATTTTGACCTCCATAATTATTAGTATAGGTAGTAGATTTTTTATTTGCCTACTCTAGGCATAAAGCTACGTTCCGCGGACGCCGGGTACCCTTCGCGGCGACCGGATCACGTAGTGTCAGAATTTAATATATTACTACGTAGAAATATGTATGGCAGTCGGGCGTCTGAAGAGCATATAGAGTCTATAAAGACTATGTAGTCTACGCTGAACAAGCCCGAGCCGCTGGCGGACACCGCGTGGGGCTTTTGTATAGAACCGCGCGGGCGTCCGCGTAACGCAGTTTTAAGCCTTAAGGGAAGTGGTAGCATAAGTGGCGCCCTCATTTGAAATAAATTGTTTAAAACGTAAAAGTAATATTAGTAGTCCGACCCGTTTTAAAACTAGACAGACTATTAGTAATAATTTCAAAGGCATAAAATAGTTTGAAGGTCTTTTTAGACATTGATACAAATAAAATTTTCAAATACCACCATATTTAGTTTTAAACAATTTATTTCAAATGAGGGCGCCACTTATGCTACCATTTCACCTTAAAATTTTCGCACTGGAAAACATGTGTTAACCATTGTATATGTCATGGTATTTAGTAGCGTCTTCCTTTCCAAGAATATAATAATTTCGATTACGTTTCTTCCTCGTAATGTTGTAAGTGTAACTCCTAATTTATTTGGATTAGGCTGTGAACGATCTGTATGTGAGGCGATTGATTGTTAATATAAATAAATTATTATGTTGCTTTTGCTATTTTTCTTCTGAATCCTATTTATAATTCACCAAGCGAGCGAAGCGTCTCTGTTTCGAGATTTGCCAAGAATGCTTTTGTCAGTCTGTCGGCTTGTTCTCGCCTACAGGTCGCATTTGTCAACCGATTCTCGTGAAATTTTATTAGCAGGTTCGATAATTTCACAGGGTGACTTTTTAACCACCAGCCAAATTTTTGGAGCAATTTCAGTCCATGATACTGAACTACTTTCTATAATTTTTTTTATTGAAAATAGATAAAAATTCTTCGTCCTCCTATACAAAATCAATTAGGCTGAGTAGAATATTTTTGTCGATTCAGTTTTTGGATTTTTTTTAAAATGGCGGAGATGTGAGGGTTAAATACGAAAATCATATTTAAGCCATTTCAAAAAAAAAAAACAAATATGTCTTTTATCCGATAAACTTCAACGGGTTGGGGGGGAGTCGCGAGGTTTACAGCTCACGGAGCCACTAGTTGGAAGCTATAAGATCTAACCTCAATGCATTTGGATGTAATGAGAAAGAAAAATAAGGATCCACAAAGGAACTCCACACATCCATTATTGACCGAGCGAGTGAAGTATCTTACTTTCGAAATTGGCCAGAAATGCTTTTGTCTGTCTGTCTGTCTGTCGGTTTGTTTTCGGAAAATAAGTTACTCGTATATTTTAACAAACTGATGTTCAGTTCACAGAGGTACTATAATCTCTCAGAATAAGTATAACTACGCTCAGTCTCGGTAGAAAAAAATCCATGTCGTAGATAAGTCTTCTTCTTCGTCTAAGCGCGTTCCCGGTTGCATCCTCAGCTGTGCTGCTTTGGAGCTCGAGGTGCGCTTTCCTGCTTCAACCTGCTGCATGACCTAAGGATGCCAAAGACCTTTCAAAATGGAGAAGAAATAGCCGGAACAGTTTAAATAATTTGGCTTACGGCTTTGGCGGCCGCCGCACTTTGGGAATGTATTTGTGCGAAAAAATTTACAACCGGCCGCCTCCCGATGTTAAACCTCCTTGGGAATGCAATTGTAGCACAAGATGTTTGTGCTTAGTCCTTTAGTCGCCTCTTACGACATCCACAGGAATGTACCTTCACATATATCCTTTATCCCTGATGACACACTCCAATACTCCGACAATAAGGTTATATTATTACATCAGGATAAATACTTTTTTACAAACTACGTCCTCTACGTCTACCTTCTGACATTTGTCAGATATTATTCAGGTCAGATTCAGGTCATTAAAAAATGACCTTCGAACACCGAAACACCTAGCAATAACTTCTGAAAAACAAACTAGTTATTTGAACATCAGAATATTAATACGATTTTGCTCCGACAAAAATAAAAATAAAACATGTCTATATTTGCACTGGATAAGTTAGCGCGCTTTTTTAGAATCATTTCTCAACATGGAGGAATTATCAAGTCTGCTAGCGATCTATGGAGGCATGATACGTTAAAGGTCTGTGTTATTCTAAAAGTTTTTTTTATCAGTAATATCATAGTTCAGTAGTGAGCTCAATAGCCAAGCGGTGTGCCCCTTCCCGATATGTTTAAAGTTTAGTTGTAAAATATTTGTAAGTGTAATTTATCAATGAATAAAAAAAATCTATTCTATTTTATATGTGGCGTTAGGGTCAGTTCACACCGAGACGCGACGAAGCGCGCATTTTGTAGAAATATAGAACTTGTTTACTAGACAAATAGAGTGAGAGCCCGCTGCGCTGCGTAACACAGCGCTGCGCAGCGCGGCATAGCGGGCTGTCGCTGAATTTAAGGTCTATATTTCTTCCAAAGAGCGCGCTACGTCGCGTCGCGTCGCGTCTCGGTGTTAACTGACCCTTAAACGTAAAACATTCATTAATTGAAAACATTCGTTAGAGGCACCTTAATAATAGGACATAAGTGTTGGCTGCCTATTTTTAAGGCCACACCGCCAGCGAGCGAGCGAGCTAGCGAGGCCGGCAAACATCGTTTCACCTCTTTTCATACTTTGGTTTATACAGCTAACTGGAAGATAAGCTATGAGCGATGTGGCCGAAAATATTCGTCGATGCCAGAACAGCGGTCCCATCGTTCACCTTGCTCAGCTCTTTAGTGCGCGGTGCTAGCGAGCAATCCAGCGAGCGAACTAGCGGGCGATGGAACTATCTCTCTGTTTAAACTGAACCCATTCCAAACCGAAAGCCGGCTCCAGACGGGTGGAACTGTAATATAACAAGTGGCAGGTAGGTACTAATTTGGTGTGTGGACGGTATTACGAGATTTACTATAATATTATGTAGCTGCACGAAAAACCGCGGGCTGCTTGCAGCCCGTGCAGCGCCCGAAAAGCTAGTTATATAATAATGTCGCCCGCCTCGCTCGTTAGCTCTCTCGCCACCTCACTCGCTAGCTAGCTAATTCTCTCGCGGGGTGAACGTTATCGCTTAGCTCATAGTTTCGTTCGCCTCGCTTCGCCCGTCAGCTCGACGCTCGCTCGCTGGCGGTGTGGCCTGCCCTTCGCTCACTAGCTCTCTCGCGGTGTGAACCACATCGCTTAGCTCATAGTTTCGTTCGCCTCGCTTCGCCCGCCAGCTCGAACATTCGCTCGCTGGCGGTGTGGCCTGCCCTTCGCTCACTAGCTCTCTCGCGGTGTGAACCACATCGCTCAGCTCATAGTTTCGTTCGCCTCGCTTCGCCCGTCAGCTCGACGCTCGCTCGCTGGCGGTGTGGCCTGCCCTTCGCTCACTAGCTCTCGCGGTGTGAACCACATCGCTTAGCTCATAGTTTCGTTCGCCTCGCTTCGCCCGCCAGCTCGCACATTCGCTCGCTGGCGGTGTGGCCTGCCTTTCGCTCACTAGCTCTCTCGCGGTGTGAACCACATCGCTCAGCTCATAGTTTCGTTCGCCTCGCTTCGCCCGTCAGCTCGACGCTCGCTCGCTGGCGGTGTGGCCTGCCCTTCGCTCACTAGCTCTCTCGCGGTGTGAACCACATCGCTCAGCTCATAGTTTCGTTCGCCTCGCTTCGCCCGTCAGCTCGACGCTCGCTCGCTGGCGGTGTGGCCTGCCCTTCGCTCGCTCGCTGGCGGTGTGGCCTGCCCTTCGCTCACTAGCTCTCGCGGTGTGAACCACATCGCTTAGCTCATAGTTTCGTTCGCCTCGCTTCGCCCGCCAGCTCGCACATTCGCTCGCTGGCGGTGTGGCCTGCCTTTCGCTCACTAGCTCTCTCGCGGTGTGAACCACATCGCTTAGCTTATAGTTTCGTTCGCTTCGCTTCGCTCGCTGGCGGAGTAGCCTGCCCTTTAGGTACATTAATTAGATGGGTCAATAGCAATTTTCAAGTCCTTGGGATAAGTTTTCGGTTTTTAGGCATCGGTATATTCTAATTGATTTTTATATATACTTAGATTAAAATTTTCCCACAATCTTAACTAGTTTTTTCGAAAATCTTGTGAGCTCGCGGCCTCGTTATGCGATGCGATAATTTAATATGCAAATATTCACCCAAGTGCCACTGCTGCATTAACCATTTGTAATTATTTGTTATTTATCAATGAACAGGAAGGTTTTCTAGTTGGCATGGACAGCATGGGCAACAAGTACTACCAGAACTGTAACTACATGTTGGGCCGCAATCGGTGGGTCATCTTCAACCCACAAGTCAAGTTTGAGTATGACGCTAGTCAGGTATCTACTTATCTAATATAAAATAAAGATTATATTTGTTCTTAGCAATCTACGTTATTGACTTTAGACTCTTCCTCATCTAACCGTAGTGTATGTCTGATTTTATTAAGCTGCAGCTTAGGCTTTTAACGGACTCTTTTCGTCTATACGGGTCGTAGAAGCAGACAATGGAACTATTCAAACAATTGGGATGGTTCATGTGTATTTTTTTTCAAACAGTAACTGCGTGGATGAAAATTATGCGCTGGATTTGCGGAGTATCTCGGAAAAACTGTGTGACTGGCGATACTATGAACTAGACCCGAGAAAACACCCGCATTCGCAGCAGCCTTCATGTCCAGCAGACAAACTGCAACAGAGTAGCGTACGTTGGTGTGTGTGGTAAACAAATGAATAGCCATGCCGCGTCCGCCAGGCCCCGTTAGACGTAGTACACCCAAGAAATGCTGGCTTGACGTCGTCAGGGATGATATGCGTGTCAAGGTTTTACAACCAAGGATGCTCAAGACCGTGCGAAGTGGAGAAGGAAAAGCCGGAAAGCGGACCCCGGGCTTCACAGCATTACAGCTGAGGCTGCAACTGGGAATACTTACGCTGAGATGAGAGAGGTTCATGTGTATTTTACTTTACTGGTAATAACGGAAAATAATGCGAAATTATCTGGCGTATGTAGTAGGTACCTCACTATTATTATTAACAAACTATAGCATTATACTAATTACACAGGTGAATAGGTATACACGTACGCTTGTATCAAGGTCGTACATTTTTACGAAAATTTTGCGCTTCGAAACAGTGGTTGTGCAATTCTCCCGAAACTAAGCAATCCGTGGGAGAGTTCACGAGTGAACACTTGCCAAAACGCGGGTCTATGGTCATCAACTACAATCTGATTAGTAAATAAGCTCGAATATTGTACGCGGCTTTGGTTTATTCATGTTATTTTTGTAAAGAACATTCCTTAGTATTTGATCATGCTTAAGCTTGATTTACCTAAGTTGATTAGTACAGAGGTTTTTAAAAATCATTTGCCACATATTTATACATATTTGATGTCTGCTTATAGTTTAGAGGTGAAACAAACGTTCATATTTTTTTTACAATTTCATAAAATTACATATTTTATGAAATTGTACAAAAAAAATTAAAGTAAAATTAAAGTAGGTACTTATATAAAATACTAGCGAATTAAGAGCTCCAAAATATTTACGTACAGTTTGTTCATTAATATGAACCTAACTTGTTTTTTTCCAAAACTGTCGTAATTTTTTATCAGTCCACTGATGGACCAAAAGTCTGTCCCAGAGGATTTGCCCATACCACGCTGGGAAGCGCGCATGTTGGTGATACCGAGTCAGCTTTATTGTTTGACAAATACTGCAGAACTAGCGTTGAAAATTCCGAAAGAAACAAATTGTATTTTTCGGTGAAAGAAACGATATCTCGTTTTTTACCGTTTTATTCATTTGTTGCATTGAAATATTCCGGAAAAAAATCATCGGAATTTTTCGGAAGATATCGGGAAATTTGAAAAAAACTAAATAAAACGATTGAAATAAACAAGTTTTTATTACTACATATATACTTTTTTATACAATTAAATCTTGTTCACTATTTATAAATGACAACAAAAACAAATCATAGTACTAACCTCCAAAAAATAATAAAAATATTTTATGAAAAAAACATCTATACTTTTCCGTTTCTTTCAAAGTTTCCCGTTTTTTTCCGTTTTATTGATAAAAAACATGAAAAATTCCATATATATTTTTCTTAAAACTTTCGAATAAAACTTCGAAAAAACGAAGAACTTTGAAAAAAACAGGGAATTTTCCCGCTTTTTTCAACGCTATGCAGAACCGACAATGCCGACCCGTTGTTCATTAATATGAACCTAACTTGCTCTTTTCCAAAACTGTCGTAATTTTTTATCAGTCCACTGATGGACCAAAAGTCTGTCCCAGAGGATTTGCCCATACCACGCTGGGAAGCGCGCATGTTGGTGATACCGAGTCAGCTTTATTGTTTGACAAATACTGCAGAACTGACAATGCCGACCCGCTTATCTGTGTAGCAACCCTTAGACTTAACAAAAAAAGGTTAGTGTTAATTCCCGTTATTTTATCTACTTATAACATGTGTAACCAGGTGGCCCCAGAGTGGTTTGGCTGGCTGCACTACAAGACGGACTGCAAACCGTGCGAGGACTGCGCCAAGTATTGCTTGTGCTGCTGCTCCTGGTACCACCGCTGGCTGTTGCCTTTTGAAGAGAACGTTACGGCCACTGAGAAAGCCTATTACCCATACTCTACTGTCGTCCAGCATATCTCTGTTTGGGATGGTATTTTATTTATTTATAATTTCTATCCATATCTCCGCAACTTTTTACAAGCAGTCTTGAGGAGATCTTTCAAAAACTGGTAGCTGCCTGGGAGGGCATGGGGATTGTCGTCGGTGGCAAAAGGTTAACCAACCTTCGCTACGCTGACGACATAATTCTGTTTTCCCACTCAGCATCCGATCTGGAAAAAATGTTTCAAGATCTGAGCACGGCTAGCCTTGAGGTTGGATTGACGATAAATAAGACAAAGGCCAAAGTAATGACTAACAGCACAAAAACCAAAATTGAAGTAGATGGGCAGGCATTGCAAAACGTCGAAGAGTTTATCTACCTAGGTCAAGTAGCATCCTTTCAAAACAGGCAAGAGAGAGAAGTTGACCGCCGTATCAACAATGCCTGATAGAGCTACTGGTCCATGAAAGAGCTGATGAAGGGTAACCTTCCACTCACCCTGAAACGGAAGCCTTTGATGTATGCATCCTGCCTATTCTGAGCTACGGCGCACAAAGATCACCAGTGGGTTGACTGGTAGATAAAGCCTATGGCTTTAAGTCTGCCTATTACGTTTGTATTAATGTTAAATAAATAAAATAAACCTGTTCGTTGTCTGAAACTCAAAAGTCCAAACTCAAGGTTTGCCAACGAGCAATGGGGAGCAGCATTTTGGGCCTTCGTCTTATAGATAAGGTACGGAACACTGAGCTGCGCTTCAGGACAAGGATCACATACGTGGGCGCTAAGACAGCAAAACTGAAATGGGCATGAGCGGGACATTGTGTGTCGATTCTAGGCTGACAAATGAGCGAAAATGGCGACGTTCTGGGTATCAGAAGGACGTCGTTATAGAGGCAGACCAAGAACTAGATGGCGAGATGACCTCGATAAATTCTTACCTAAATGGCAAGAAGTAGCGACGGACAGAGTAAGATGGCGCAGACAAAAGGAGGCTTATACCCAGCAGTGGGTACCTGAAAGCTATTGATGATGATGATGATGAGCGACGGACAGAGACGAGTGGAAGAATAAGGGGAAGGCCTTTGCCCAGTTATGGGACATATCAGTCACAGGCCAGTAAAAAAAAACTTTGTAGTTAACCAGTATGTAGCAAGAACATTGGAAAGCTAATACGATTAACCTTTTTTAAAAGCTAACTCGTAGAATTACGATTCTCGGGTAAATACGACATTTATCTAACTTGTTGTGTTAGGTGCTAACAGACGAGAACAAATCAAAATGATTTTTAAGTGCATTTTCTTTTGCGAAATGAAAATGCTTACGAATGCTGCTAAAGGTATATTCAAGTACTTATTAAATTTCATTGCTCTTGTATACTAAGTACTTAGTATCCATCTTTGGATTTTAATTCAGAACCCGTCTTGAACAAGCTTATAGCCTAATTAGTGTCTGCAGCTACAGTGTCTAGTACCTATGTAGGCGTCTGAGTGGATTTATTATTATTTATTGATGCTAATAATACATAACCCCTGTAATAAGATACGATCGATCTTTCCACTTAGACTCTGGATGATTAGATTTATTTTTATTTTATTTTATTAAAACAAGCAGAGTACAATCATATACATGACTAGAATATCATTAGGTATAGGTAGGTATATTCTAGACTGTACTCTAAAAATATGTGTTTACAGCAGGATTAGATTACAGTTGGTTTAGTTACATGTATAAACATGTATGAGTACCTTCTTTTTATAGACATTTAATAAATTATAAGTGAATTAAAATTTCTAAAATTTAGAAATTATAACATTCAACTAACATACAATATAATTAATTGTTGAGAGCAATGACGGTCTTAGAAAATAAAATAGAAATGAATCTCGAAATCGGAAAATACCGACAAGCAATACGAGACAAAAAGAAAAACCGAAGTAAATAACAACCATCATTTTGTTATTTTAAAATTGAGTGAAATTGGAAACTACTTATGGGTCATTCGACTCCAGTGCACCTAAATTGGAACAAATTCTTTGCGAAAGCTTTGCAAAATTGAAACAAATTCAAACCCTAAGTCTCTGTAATTGACAAAAATATAATTTACTAGCTGACCCGGCGAACTTCGTTTCGCCCTTTCCCGTTCCCTTTTCCTTTTAATTTCTCACCGTTTAAACCTTCCCTGGACTTTCATGAATATTTCAAGACCAAAATTAGCCAAATCGGTTCAGCCGTTCTCGAGTTTTAAGCAGACTAACGAACAACAATTCATTTTTATTTATATAGATTTGCTCACCGTTTAGACCTACCCTGGACTACGACAAACATTTTAAAACCAAAATCAGCTCAATCGGCCCAGCCGTTCTCGAGTTTTAATCAGACTAACGAACAACAATTCATTTTTATTTATATAGAAAAATACCGACAAGCAATACGAGACAAAAAGAAAAACCGAAGTAAATAACAACCATCATTTTGTTATTTTAAAATTGAGTGAAATTGGAAACTACTTATGGGTCATCCGACTCCAGTGCACCTAAATTGGAACAAATTCTTTGCGAAAGCTTTGCAAAATTGAAACAAATTCAAACCCTAAGTCTCTGTAATTGACAAAAATATAATTTACTAGCTGACCCGGCGAACTTCGTTTCGCCCTTTCCCGTTCCCTTTTCCTTTTAATTTCTCACCGTTTAAACCTTCCCTGGACTTTCATGAATATTTCAAGACCAAAATTAGCCAAATCGGTTCAGCCGTTCTCGAGTTTTAAGCAGACTAACGAACAACAATTCATTTTTATTTATATAGATAGATTTGCTCACCGTTTAGACCTACCCTGGACTACGACAAACATTTTAAAACCAAAATCAGCTCAATCGGCCCAGCCGTTCTCGAGTTTTAATCAGACTAACGAACAACAATTCATTTTTATTTATATAGAAGATAGATTATTTATTTATTACCTAGGTTTGTACGAGTATAAGTTAGATGCACTCTACTTGGAACAAAGTCAAGAATAAATAAAAGACAGGAAAACAAATCCATTTGTCGATTATTATTAAATCACATCACATCAATAAGCGTATGCTTAATGACGTGATATGTTCAACGTACTTGCAAACAAGTACCTACCTATTTAGAGAAAAAAAGAAAAGCTACTGGGACGATGTTTCTCTCTCTGGCTCGCAAGACAGATGGCGCTAGAAGTCACAGAGTTCATACAAGTTAGGTTCCATTCGTGGGCACTGGACAAATAGACGGTACAACGTTGGGTTCAGAGAGATACTTCTCATACTATTAAGATGTGAGTGTTAGAAATATACCTACCTCATGATTATCACTAATAGCCACTACTAGAAGTGACTAGTACCAGGCCAGGCCAGGACTAGTGTCACTCCCCGTTTAGGTACCGAAAATGTACCTACATTATTACTATGCGCGCAGGCGGCCCCTCCGGGTGGTAAATTCAGTTATATGAATCGTTTGTCTAGAGTCATAAGGATGAAATTGGCTTGCAATGGATGTCTAGGTATATAAACAAAAAGGTGCTGAGTTTTGACGTGAGCTAAATTAAACCGTATCACTAACAACATTGAGTAGATATTTCTTTGAATTTCTTTGCTGAGTGAGACTTCTGTACGGAGTATTAGTATCTATTCTGTGCTAGTACTAACAGCCTCGTGTGTGAAGGCTCTTAAAATTGACCTAAATTCACGCGGACGCAGCGAACCGATAATTTTGTTAATTAATTTAAAGAATTGTTGTGATCGCTGATGAACTTTTTGATTAATCGCTTGGGGAATCGTTTTATCAAATTAAAGTTAAACATTGGGGAAAGATGAGGGGGTCACTTAAAGTCCTTATTATTTTTGTTGATGTAAGTTAACTAAGGAAATGGGAGAGACCTATTTCGTCCCACTGCTGGGCAAAGGGTTAATAAAAAAAAGTTAACATTGGGCACATAAGTATCTACTTATAAATTTTTTCCTTGAGGTAACTACTGTTAAGAAACATGTGTCGGAGCTTTATTTTTTGTAAAATTTGAAAAAAAGGAGAATTCCTAGGAACAGCGTAAGTTTAATGTCCTAATACTCGTATAAAGCTAGTGATAGGATGGATTTGATGTATACATTAGACATTGACATTAGATATGTAACGATGTGATGGTGATACTGATGCACTATCACGTCTTTATCCCTAACGAGACAGACAGAGCATTCCGGATCCCGCGGCTCCAAGCAGACAGAGCCCAGGGCCACAAAACTCAAATGCCTCTTTTAGCGTGATGGTGGGGGAGAAGTTGGAAAAAAACCAAATAGTGATTAATAATTTATTTATCTATGAGTGGGTATTATATTTTTCAAAAAGTGGTTTATTTCTATTCTGAATAGAAGTATTAATAGATAGCTAATATTTTTATTTGTTGATCTTTGGCTATCGATAAGGATTTTATCGTAGCGGTCGAAGTTTGTATCGGAAATGAATGACCCTATTAGTTGCGAATAGCAGATGGGTTCTACAAAAAATGCCAAGGGTCATTCCAGTAGGAGCCGACAAACGCTAAAAGTATTTTTTAATTGATATTAACCTCAAAGTGAACAGATTTATTCGGGGTCACTAGCGCCAGTGTGGGTGGCGGGCGGCTGCATCCATGGGCTACCTACGGTAACCACATGGTAGGTACCTACAAGAATATATTAATATACCATGGCGAAGTATATTATTATACTATTTGATAAATATGCCGTCGCCGTCGCCGTCGTCCGAGTATAAATATGAAAAACGTTCTGATGTTTTTTTTTGTAATACTGTAATTTAATATGGGAATGCAGTTCACATAAATCGTCTCTTTCGTAGGTACTTTTCCACTTAATGATATATAACGAATAATCGCGTGTTATTGTATGTGTCACTTTGAATTTCTCTAGGTATGCTTAGGATTTATACCTACACTGCACTTAGTATCAGGAACACAGACATATTATATAAGAAATAAATATTTAAGTACAAAAGCAACGAAGTGGTTAGCCATTGCACGGTTCTCCATTTATACAGTTACTACACACTACTAGACTAGTGTTCAGGTTTCTTTACACGACGTTTTCCTCCCATTTCCCTTGCCTCTTAATGCTTCCATACTGGTCTGGGAGAAAAGGAAAACTAAGAATGTGCTTATCAGCTGCCCTTCCCACGCAGGTCGTAATAGAAGCCGAACTTGGGGAATGGGCGAAAACGAGAATCATGACTATAGGCGATGCGGTTAGCAACCCATCACTGTTTTGATTCATTTTTATACTTGCTGGCCTTGGACTCTGTCTGCTTAGAGCCGAGCCGCAAGACCCAAAATGCTATGTATTCTCCATTAAAAGTAACATGTCGTCGTAGACAAAGTTTATATCGCGCGTCGAACACATCTCTTTTAGTACATAAAACGAGACGACTTTAGGTTGCATTGGATAAACGCTGCTATGCTTCCGAGGCTTGTTGGTGCACATTAAGAGGAAGGTTGCGAGTTGAGGAAGATTTGAACTCGGCCACACAGTTTGGGACTATCTGGCTGAAGAACTTCTAATTTATTGATTCAAACAGCATTCCAATATCTAAATTAAAAATATGTCATAAAAAATACGTAGAGAAATACGCATGCTTTAAATATGTAGGTAACTAAAATGTGATGAGGGAATTTGCCTTGGTGATTCGAAGTCACTGTAGCACAATTGAAAGTGCACTCACAGTAAGTACGGAGCGTGAGTTCAAATCTCTCGTGGCGAAATTTTTCATCTCATATGTTTAATTTAGACAAGAGCTTTCTAGTTAAGGCCGTACCTGAATTTTCCGGGGTCCAGTGCTGCCCCCATTTAAAATAAATCATTTCAAAGAAAACGGAGACACCATTACAAATTTTGCTACTATCAATTCCTAGATAACCCTTCAAAGTATTTTATAAACAACTGTTTACAGTTTAAAGTAAGAACGTTAAGCTTTACTACGCACATTTGCGAAAAACGGCCACTTTTGGCGAATGTGCGTAGTAAAGCTTAACGTTCTCACTATAAACTGTAAACAGTAGTTTATAAAATACTTTGAAGGGTTATCTAGGAATTGATAGTAGCAAAATTTTAAATGGTGTCTCCGTTTTCTTTGAAATGATTTATTTTAAATGGGGGCAGCACTGGACCCCGGAAAATTTAGATACGGCCTTAATAATTGATTTCTTCTTCTGACTGACATTTTTTTTTTGCATTTTCCAGGTTGCAAACCTTCCGCCCGCCCGGTGTGTTAAATATTGTTGATTGTTACTTCAAAAGTATAGGTATTAAAATGTTATTGTTTGTAAATATTTAATTAGTTGTTGTTTCTTTATTTATTATTTATTAAAATTTTTATTGACCAAAATGGTACAAAAGGTGAACTTAACGCTAATGCATTCTCTACCAGTCAACCTTTAGGAAAAACAGAAATTATTTAATTATTTTCATATTTAGAAATTTTTTTCCCATATTAATCGTGTTTCAGACTAATGGTTTAAATTAGATTCCCAATAAATTGATAATTATTAAATTAGTGGTTTCTCTTTTGTCTCTATTGTTACGCTAAAAGTATATAAAATTATATTGTTTGTAAATAGATAATTAGTTATTGTTTCTTTCATATTGTTTTTACATATTAGTAGTAAGTGTTTTAGATTAACAGCTTAGATGAAGTTCCCAATAAATTAATAATTATTAAATTAATGGTTTCCTTTTGTCTCTACCTCTATTATTACGCAAAATGGAGTGGCAAGCATTATTATTCATAAAAATCTTTTTTTTTGTTATGTCCCATGTCTGGATGTATTGTTTTGTTTTCCGTGGGTATATTTTACTTTAGTTTTTTCCGTAGTAGAATGGCCCTTTTCTGGTCCAATAAAATATAACCATCGACACGATAAGAAGAAGAAGAGGCCAACATTGGTGTCAGATTTTTCAAGGTGTCTAAATACATATGACATAGCTTGGTGACTGCCGAACAACGATGTCAGTCGGGACCAACGGTTTGCCGTAAGCACTCTACCGAAGCACAAAGGAGCTTATGTAGGTACCATAATACTTCTGGTACCTACCTACCCTATATAATAGTTATAGGAAATTAGAAAAAAATATAATTAAAAGTATAATACTTAGCATTGTCAACGTGGTTATAGGAAGTGAGACTTATCATTTTCTGTAGAGAATCTTAAATGGATGGAACGTAAAGGGAGATAGGGTAAGGTCAAGGAGCTTGGAAGGGCATTTCTCGCTATAGAGGCTCAATTGAATTAATATTTAGTTTTGATTACCTAACAGAAAACATACCTACTTAAATTACCAAGTACTAAAACGGCCATTAAGGTGAAGGGATAAGCCAATGGCCTTGAAATATGGTGATATATATATACATTTTTCCATATTGCTCTTCGTCATGCACTAGATAGCCCTTTAAATTATTTTATGAACCACCGTTGAAAGTATTTACATTAGTCCGTCTAGCTTTAAAACTTGCCTCCGCCAAAAGTGGCCACGGCAAGTTTTAAAGCTAGACGGATCACCAATAATAGTTTCAACGGCAGTTCATAAAATAATTTAAAAGGATATCTAGTGCATGACGAAGAGCGATATGGAAATTATCACCATATTTACGAGTTAACAATTTATTTCACACTTCAAGGCCATTTGCTTACCTCTTCACCTTAAGAACCTGCGTACCTAAATTAATTTTATTACTAACATGTAGATACTATCTACCTACAATAAATACAACCAAATGAATTAACAGTACATTATAAATGAAACTGCATTTCAATATTAAATTTAAAATAAAATGTAAGTTCCTAAATATGAAAATGCATAAAATTCTGTTTTATATCTCTATATAATTTAGAATATTAAAATAATATTGACAATTTCATATATTTCTCTTGCCATATCAAAACGAATAAATATTTTTCTCTAATTTACTATGTATTTCCGAAATTGAAATTCTGCTTACTCGGGCAAGCCGTAGCGTAGCCAACTTCAGCGCCACAATATTATTTGGCGTGCAGTGTACCCCCATCCTGAGGGGCGTGTCGGGAGGCGGGGCAGCCCACCTCTTGGCTGCGGGTCCTCAAGCCGGCGGCGACCAGTCGGCCGGCTACCTCCGGTTGCGCGGCGGTGTGATGCCACGTGAGTGAGTGACGTGTTGTGGGGCAACGGCCCGCTCGTTCGAAAATAGAAAACGGAAAAATTGAACCCCAGATGGGAGTTTACGAGGAGAGGGGGACGATGCACTGGGTAAGATTTTAATATTCATTTATAAAAAACTTTTTTTTTAATTTTCATGTTTCCTTATTTATATCAATATTTATTTCTGGTTGGATCTTAATTAAGGTCTATATATTTTATTATATATGTATTTTTTTCTAATTTTATGAGTGTGATAGTTTATCTATACATTATATAGGTACTGTTAAGTATATATACGTGATTCATGAATGTAAAACTGTTTTTCTTAAAGCAGATACATTAATAATAAATAGTAAATCTTGGGCCTTGCCCCGCTGCCAACGGGCAGCTATGTTAGGTTTTTGTAATTATTTATATTTTGTAGAAGGTATATTTTATATTTTACTTTTTATAAATGTTTACCAAAACCAAGGCTAAGTTTAAAATTAAATAAAGATAATAATAATAATAAATAAATTGTAGTTTACCATTATTCGGTGTAAAAATTGTTTTATAGTACACGAGTAGTTATAATTTGTATAAAAAGTAGGTAAGTAGGTAGATAGGTATTTAGTAATAATAAACATACCATATTCATATAAACACCTACAGTTTGCTACGCAATATAGGTAGGTACATAACGTTATTAAAGAAAACTTGAGTTGTTTAGGGAAAACCGAATTCTTAGTTGTATTTTCGCAGATAGTGAACAGAATTTTATTTGTATTCAGAAAAAATAAAATATACAATACATATTACAATTTTACAGAATATTAATTTTATGTAACATTTTACACAAGAAATTAAAAACACACAATGACCTCCTTTAGTATCTA
Source organism: Acrobasis repandana (assembly GCA_963576875.1). NCBI lineage: Eukaryota > Metazoa > Arthropoda > Insecta > Lepidoptera > Pyralidae > Acrobasis > Acrobasis repandana. The sequence continues at coordinate 7,287,285 of OY756214.1, forward strand.
AGCCTGAATGAGTTCATATGGGTAATATTTGGAAATCGTGTCAATAAACTTACTTATTTATACATAAAAAAGTCACAGAGTTGGCTTTATAAGAAAATATCTTGATTTTACGTGAAATAAAATCAGAGTTTGCTTTAATAAAAATATATAAAGAAAATGTCTAGATTTTACGCTAAATCAGTCTCAGTTTGCCTGATAAAAAATAAAGAAAATATATTGATTGTACGCTGTATAATTTTTTTTAGCTTTGTTAGGTAATTAATTTTAGTAGACCCATAAAATATAGCTGTTATAAAGTAGTCAATCATCACAATTATCATCATGATCAGGTCTTTTTTAGTCTCCACTGCAGGAGCACGAGCCCGAGCCCTCTCTGTAGTACGAGAGCTTTATATTAGCCAGAGCAGTCAGAGGATTTGGCCTACACTCTCCACGCTGGCCAGACAATAATACAATAATATAGTAAATTAAACTAGGTAAAAATACTTATTATTATTTCGATTATATTATACTTATTATTTTCTTAGATACAAAATTTTACAATGCCGTAAAAAAAGCGTTGAAATCTTTAGTACTGAAAAAATGTAAGCTACGAGCTACGACTGTGGTCTACGACCTTAACTAATGTTAACATTCCAATGTTAACTGACATCGTGGTAGCTCCTTGGGTTACCACGATGACGACATTGATGTTCACCCGACTGTTAGGAAGGGGGGTACTATGTTTTGGTTGTATGCATGTGTCTGTTTTTGTTGTGATCGCATGTGTCATAAACATCTTGACGGAATTTGAAACATTTGTTGATATTGTTCATTATCTAAGACATACAAAAAACTAGGTCTCTGGTATCAGTAAGTCAATACAATTAAAAGCCATCTTACCTCTATGTTTGATACCAGCTAAAGATCAGCGCTGAGGTTCCTACACCACAGCACGAAGCTGAGCTGGCCGCCTTTTTGGCATTCATTAGATATAAGTCTAGTATGTTAGTAATACGAGTATTCTCTGAATTGCTTGCCGAATAAAGATTTTCTTTCTTCCTATCTTTGTCTCTCGTCTGTACCTCATCTATAAGATAAAACGACATCATTCACTACTTACTAATATTGTATTTATTTTAGTTAGGTTTTAAAGAGTAGTAAAAGATGAATAAATAAAACTAAAGTTATATGTAAACTAAAGTAACTAATAAAGACACCTATTAAATTCGTCGAAATAAATTTCGTCGCATCGTTCACCTTGCGATGTTTAATTTAAATAAAAGAAATAAATAAATAGGGACAAATCACGCTAATTTAGCTAGCCCCAAAGTAAGTTTAAACTTATGGGATACTAGCTCAACGATACTTTATTTTTTTAATAATAAATACATAGACAGATAAACACCCAAGACCAAGAAAAGGTTGAAAAAGGATTTTCCAACTTGCCCTGACTGGGAATAAAACTCAAAACCTCCGGATTGGCGGACAAGCGTGTTGACCATTACGGCACGAAGGTCGTTTATACGCATTATTGCAATAATTATATTATTCGCAACTAGCTCTAAAGATGTCGTAGGTACATAAAATATGAATAATAAAATTAATAACTCGTTCCAGTTATGAAATATAATAATTATATTATAACGATATTTTTTTAAAATATGGTTATTAAAATTCAAAGGTTAAATACCTGTTTATTTTTAATTGAACTGTTTATAAGTAAATCATAAAATTTACGATCAAGTCTTCATGTGGGAAAGAGATCGGCATTTTGTGAAGCGAATTTACCTACGTACATTGCATGCATCACCACTTTTTGCTGTCCCTTGGGGACCTAGTATTATTCCGGGATAAAACAGTATCCTGGAATAATAATAATTAAGACGTGACTAATATTTATGTCATCATCATCATCATCATCAGGTCTTTTTTAGTCTCCACTGCAGGAGCACGACCCTCTCTGTACTACCAGAGCCATACTTGGCCAGAGCAGTCAGAGGATTTGGCCTACACTCTCCACGCTGGCCAGACGGGTTGAAGAGGTCTCACTGATGTTTATAAGCTTTTTCTTTTATATTTATGTACCTAGATGTATTTTTGAAGTGAAAACTTCTTACGGCGCGTTGGGCATTATTTAAAATGGGTAAAGAACATTGAACTTGCGACACTGTTACCGACACCACCCTGTTTAAGTTTTCTTTTCTATCGGCACTCTCGGAGTGCCGCTGTTTTCTTTTAGTTTTGTCGTGAAGGATACACAAAAAAACAAACATTGCCGTTCACGATCATAATATTTGTAGTTATAAAAAACCTACTATATTTCGGCATAGTAGTTATGAACACCTTCTACTACATATATTTCGGCATATTCTCCTTTGTGTTATGATTTGATTGATTTTTGATGATTTTTCACTACGATACGTTTATGCTTGTACAATAGAAGATAAGTGAGTTACATATAAGTACGAGTATGTTATGATTTCCACTTTGAGTTTTAACAAATGGAAGAATTCATATATTACCCGTGTGGTTCCGGGTTAAAAATAGGACCACTACATCTCTTCCTGTGGATGTCGTAAGAGGCGAATAAAGGACTAAGCACAAACATCTCGTGCTACAATTGCATTCCCAAGGAGGGTTAACGTCAGGCGACGGCCAGTTGTAAAAATTTTTGTACAAATACATTCCCAAAGAGGGTTGACGTCAGGCAGGTGGCCGGTCGAAAAACTATAGCCAAATCATTTGAACTGTTCCGGCTATTTCTTTTCTATTTTGCAAGGTCTTTGCCATCCTTGGGTGACCATTGACATGCATGTTATACATATTTGGAGAAGTAAAAGCGGGTAAGCGCACCCCAAAGAGGAAAAATTCATGATATTCTACTTTAATGGATGCATTTATTTACGTTCAAATTATATACTTTTTGTATAAGTATTTACTTATGTTCTTTCCGAAATCTTTTGTGTGTACTTTGTACTTTTTTCTATGTAATTAAGCTTATTTTGCAATCTACTTAGCTTTATTAGCTTTTCAAATTAGTATTTGTATATACAAAGTAAAAAAACATCGGACTCAATGCTTAAAGCATTTTCTCCCAGTCAACCGTAAAGATAAACAGAAAAAAATATTGTTTGCCGCAAAAAGCAACATAATTCGATTATAACTACCGATTTAATAAACACCAATACTATATATAACAATGTAAGTATAGTATGTTGCACTTCTGGCCCTAGCACTGTTTTATTTTCGAAACTTATACAGGATCAGTACTCTTCTCGTACAATCTACAGCATTGACAAATTACTTTATACAACGTGGAAGAGACACACCCGTAATAAATCGAACCACAGACGAGATCACTAAAGTATTATGAAATTAAAATAACAGTCAAAAAACAAAAAATAATCGACATTCCCATACAAATCGCCCGGGCGGCTGCACACTTTTGTATGGAAATGCCGAATTTTTTTTTTCAGGCTGCTATTTTATTTTCATTATACTATAATTATCAAGTATAGACCGTGGTTCGATTAATTAGGGGTATGTACCCTTCCACGTTGTATAAAACTAAAAGTACTGAAGTAAAAAAAACCTAAGAAACTTTTGTAGTATACTCTACAATCGATATTATTACTAAAAAAAATATAAAAATAGGAGTAAAAAGAAAATATATATATTTCTTAGGGGGATTTCGATGGGATGCCATTGGTGTGTGTGTATGCAAGTACATAGTCGGTTTCTTGGAGCTGCCGTTTCGGCGCCGGCGAATTCAATAGGCCTACTTTCTTCAGTTATTCGGACGTACTCGCCCCAGAAACGCATTTATTTATTTATTTCTATAATTTAACATTAAATTCGGCTTTTAACACGACATATATATGTACAGGAATATTGATTAATTATATATTAAATCTTTATGCCCTCCAAGCGCATTAATTTAGGAAAAAATAATAAATCTCTTTCTTTGGTTCGTTACCCTTAATAAAAATGTTTACACAATATTATAAAATTTATTTCCGAGTAAATACGGAATTTATTTAAGCAATCAGATTATTTCAAAATAGACGATATTAGGGTAAAATTTCCGTAAACATGTTTTAAGAATTAATTAAGTCTGGTTTCCGCGAACGGGTAAACTTTTATTTTATTTTTTAATAAGCGGCAAATTTACAGTTCTTGAAAAATGTTATTTACGTTTAAATTTGTTAGACCGAGAAAATAGTGTTCAGAAAACAAATTCAACTTCGAAGCTCTAAAAACTATGAAACTTGGAACAATTTAAAAATTATCATTTTGGAATCCTTGGGAGAGGCTTATGTCCTGGACATCATGCGTCTGAAATGATAAATGATGACTAATTACATGTATAATAGGAGGTATTATAATTTAAATTGTATATAGGTATATTTGAAAATAAAAGAATAAGATAGTAAGACATGGTAACAAAGAATTTAGGCATATAGTTTAAGGCTACTAAGTTGCAAAGTCAGCTGATTAGTCGAGTTGCAGGTTCATATAATTTTTACTGCATATTTAAGTACTATATTTGTTGCCATGGGTTTACTGTGGTCATTGGTCAGTAGGTCGACTACTGTTTACTTTGGAATACGTGTTTATTCCAATTAGAAAGTCGTTTCTACATTTTATATTAGCTGTACTTCCACTATGATATGAATATATCGCAAGGTGTTTGCTTTTAATTTAGGTGGTATACTTTCTGTTGCATAGCAATCACTGTAGCGTAAAGGTACAACTATAGGGTAATTTCCAGTGAACAAATTCAGTCCACATTTATGATTGTCTCTTCCCGGTAGAATCCTTAGGTGTTGTATTGTAGAATCCCGAGCTCTGAAACATCAGATCTCGGGTCTGTTTTCGGCCTTTTTTTACTTCGCACGGTTTTCAGCATCCTTGGTTGTGATCTCGGACAGCATCATGCTACCGTTGCTTAGGCTGTTTGGTATCAGCCGTTCCTTTCTCATCAAAATGTTTGACTGTCGCGATGCACGAGCGCGAGGGTGGGGTGCATTGGTGGGTGCCCCCCTAATATTCTGGCCGCTTCGGCCCGGGATTTGGGGGCAAAACTGCCATTGTCTGTGCCTTCTGCAGGGGCTCGGCGGAGGCAGCATAGTTATATATATAAGTATACTTCTACGTAACTTACGTTTAAAGTACGTTTCCAAATAACGTGAGTGCGGGTGTGCCCCACGCGGTCGTACTGCTATTTGTTGTTCGAGTGGGCAACACTGGTGATAGTGACATTTTGCAAACTACCTAAAGGCATCATGCCATGCAATGACGATAGCCAGGATCAACGCCTTAACGAGCCTTTTGTAGGATAGTGGGGCTCGTGAAATTTTTATGCCATTTGTGGTCACCCATCCAATTGGCGACCACGCCCGGGGTTGCTTAACAATGCGAAAGCGCTTGTAATGCGTACTTCCACCGAGTCATCGAGCTCTTGAATCTTTCGGCAATACTCAGTATAACCATCGGACCAATTTTCTAATAATCAATAAAAACTGCTCGATGATATTGAACTCAGATACACTGACATTAGGTTATCCCGATAAACTTTGTGGAAATGAATTTACTCGAACTTCCCCTCTGCCGGGTCACTATGCATTGGAATAATTCTTAAAAAGTTTATCACACAATATTATTATTAGGTATGTGGACAATTACAGTTCAAAGAACAGCCGGAAAAAGTGCCGAGTAAAATACGTCGGTCGATTCATACTTATCCATATCCATTATCTGTTAATTATTATTTCCACATGCCTTCTGGAGGAAAAAATTGATAACCTACATTTGGGCTTTCGGCACATGTAGAAGAAGGTACGAGTAATACATGATTTCGAAATATTTATAACAATAAAAACTATCGCATAAAAAAAACATTGAGTGTCCTAATAAAACAACATATTTTGATATACTTCTGAGAAGAATTGCCCAATATTATGAGCTTGTACGTATCTAGTATTTTACTTAGGTGGTATTCCAGTCAATAAACATTAACTTTATACTTAAGTAAAAAAATACTTATAGACATTAATCACATCTTTACCTTTATATAACAGATTTTCAACAACGTTTAATATAATTTAGTTTAATAAATATAGAATTTAAGCTTTAGTAAAAGAAAAGAAAAAACTAAAAAATACCTGCTGCTTCTCTTCCCGGGCAGATCGTAAAAGCCGATCAAGGGAATGGGCGAGAATCTGAATCATATCAATAAGCGATGCGATTAGCGGTTGCTAACCGCATCGCTTTGCACAACTATTATGATTTCCTTTATCCACCTTCATGTCCAAAATCACGCTGAAAGTGGCCTAGGCCTTAACATCCTAAGCTCTTTCTATCCCGTTAGGGATAAAGACGTGATAGTGTATCAGTATCAGTAAAAGAAAATTCTAGTAGAGCTTTTTTACAGGCTGCCGTCTGCCGTTTGCCCCTGTGTGATTCTGGGTTAGAATAGGACCACTCCATATCTTCCTGTGGATGTCGTAAGAGGCGACTAAAGGAGTTAAGCACAAACATCTCATGCTACAATTGCATTCCCAAGGCGGCAGCCGGTGGTTAAACTATAGTCAAATCATTAAAATTGTTCCAACTATTTTTTCTCCACTTCACAAGGTCTTTGGCATCCTTGGGTATGACATCCTTGGTATATTGACATGTATGCTTTGGAGATAACACGCACCCCGGGCTCCGAAGCAGCTGAAGACGCAACTGGGAACGCACATAGATGAAGAAGAGACCGTCTTCCGTTTGTCTAGCTAGCTTAATGTGTGAGTTATCACGTTGCGATGCCCTCAGGCAGCTGCTTTAAAGATTAATATCTGCATACTCGTAAATAGTAACGAATATATTGATAACTTATGCATATCCGTAGATAGCGGGTCCATCATCACGCTAAAAGTGGCCTAGGCCTTACCGCCCTAGGCTCTATTTGCCCCGTTAGGGATAAAGACGTGATAATGTATCGTAAAAGTAAAGTAAAGTATCGTAAAAGCAAATTTTAGTAGAAGTTTTTTACAGGCTATACCCACCATCTTCCGTTTGCCTAGCTTAATGTGCGAGCTATCACGTTGCGATGCCCTCAGGCGGCTGCTTCAAAGATTATTATCTGCATAAATAGTAGCGAATGCATTGATACCTTATGCATATCCGTAGATAGCGGGCCGATAGCATGTAATGGATATTTTTTGCTTCGTCTTTTACCTATAGCTGGGCTTGGCTCGGGAAATGCCTATATTGAGCGTGGGATAGCTGCTGGCAAAGCACAGATAGGTTATTTTCTAACTAAACGTTAAATTTATATTAATTTTTATTTGGTTAACTATCATCATCATCATCATTATCATATCAGCCACAGGAAGTCCACTGCTGGACATAGGCCTCCTCCAAGGATTTCCAAAATGACCGATCGGAAGCGGCCTGCATCCAGCGTTTTCCTGCAATCTTGCTCAGGTCGTCTGACCACCTAGCAGGTGGGTGTCCTACGCTGCGCCTGCCGGCACGTGGTCGCCATTCGAGAACCATTTGGTTAACTAACACTCTATTAAATAAAATTGTGTATATAGGCCGTGTGGTTCCCGGCAGAGTAGAATAGGATCACTCCGAGTGTTCTCGTGTCTCGTGTCTCGTATAAGCATTAGGAAACACAAGCTGGACAAAGCTTATATAAACTGGCCAGCGTGGAGAGTATAGGCCAGGCAGGCTCTGACTGTTTTGGTTAATAAATGGCTCTGGTAGTACAGAGAGGGTCGTGTTCCTGCAATGTACCTAGGCAAGAAGAAAAGAACTTCTTCTTCGCCTAAGCGCATTCCTGGTTGCATCCTCAGCTGTGCTGCTTCGGAGCCCGGGGTGCGCTTTCTCGCTTTTTCTTCTCCAAATATCTGGTCATCTGGTCGTTTCACACCAGCTATTCGCCCTATGGTGCGAATCGTACAAGAACCCTTTTTGAATTTGGTAGTTTGGGACCATGTTGTGAATGGGGTATTAAGTACTACAAGTTTATAAATAACTTAAAAAAAGAATACTACGAGTATATACTCGCATAAACAATGAGTTACCTACCCGTAATAGGAGTAATATTACTCCTCTTAGGGGTAGGTACACTTTTTACTAGCTTTTGTTAACTTGCCACTTTTGTTATTGTTTATTTGTTTGGGTCAAATCTTGAAAGTTAAATTTGAGCCACTTCTCGGTTTCCGATTAAATGAAATGTTGTTTGCTAATATTATATAAATCAGATGGAGAAGAAGCTGATCTCATGTTGGAGCCTGAACATTATAAAGAAGACTATAAGAACCCTGTAATAAAACGTAATAAGTAGTTAGGCCTCCCAATAAAAGCAAGTATGGATTTATTTTCTGAAGAACTTATATGGCTGCCCTGTTGCTAACCTACTTTTAAAATATAATTTTACTAGCTGATGCCCTCGTGGTCAAATTGACAATCCCACGGGAACATCATAGTTTGGGATAATAAGCCTATGTGTTAATCTATGTAATAAGCTATCATGTCAAATTTCGTTCCAATCTGTTTAGCAGTTCTAGTGTCAAAGCGAAACAAACAATAATATATCCATACAAACTTTGGCGTTCATAAAACTCGTATTACTACCTAATGCCTGTGGCGTTGCCTAAGCGTATACTTCCACGGAAAAGATTGTTTCACCGGGATAAACGGTATCCTATAACTTAACCAGGTAATGTACATACCTACTACAACCTACATGCCTTTCATTCGTATCCGTTCAGGCGTTTTGGTTTGAAAGCGGAACAAACATCTATACATCCAGATATCCATACGAACTTCTGCATTTATAATATTCATATAGGATTTGAATACCGTGACTGTAATCACTCCACAAGAGTATTTTAGTACTAAATCTAATGAGATTTCTTAGAGAGATTAGAACTCAATGGAGTTACATGTTAAATGTATTCAAACAAATAGCCGGAGCTTGTTTATCGAATATATTATGATGTTCATTGAAAATATAAAATAATTTACTCAAATTATGTCAAATCACAGTGGACATTAGCCGCCGTAGAGTTTGTTTCGATTATAAATGTGGCATTAATGTAAATACATATAATATTATACGGTAGAAATGATAGACTCCACTGGCAATATTTATCATAATAAAAAACCGAAATGTGTGAAAGGTGTAGTGTGGGCGGGATGTCTCAGGGTTGTCAGAAATCGATTAATTCAGCATATTTATATTTTCATGGATGGATTTTTTTTGCTGACCTGTGGCTATTATGTCCTAAAACTGGTCAAGTCCCTTATTCTTCCACTCGTTACTGTCTATCGCTATTTCCTGCCATTTAAGTGAGAATTTGTCAAAGTCATCCCACTATCTGGTTCTTAGTTATGAATGGGATATTAAGAACATTTTCTTAGTTCAAACTTATTTAGAATTCCTTCGCAGGTTAATGCAACAATGAGTTATATTACTGATCGCATTTTCAAAAATGTCAGTAATTATTGAAATGAAATACAAAATATAGAAATGAGAGCAAAGATCTTGCCAAGTTGCTATTTTTAATTTTATTATAGTTTTAGGTTGATCTTTGATTGTACATATTTCTTTTTATATTAACCTTTAAAATAAATTCTAGTAGTTTAATTACAGCATTTTTTCTAAAACACTAACAATATTGTGAGCTGTGAACATACAGCGCCTTAAGATGTTATTATTTAGTCGCATATCGATAAATGTTGAAAACCAAGTCTCAAAATTTATCCGAAAAAAAGCCTCGTGTCGTATCGGCAACGTAATAAATTCTACGAATACAGTTTTGAAGACTGATGAGTGATATCCCTACATGTACTAGTGTTTCCGCACTCCGTTATATGTACTGAATTTCTTATGAGAGCCGCTCTCAAAATACTCGCATGAAACCAATTTGTTATTGCTATTGTTTTTTCTTTTCTTTTTAAAAACATGAGTTATGGCCGCTATTTATATCTTCACATCGCGAAATATTAAAAGAGAAACAGGGCTCTTTTATACGGTACAATTACAACTACCTAACTCTTTAAGTTATAGAGGCATTACAGTCCACATTATCATAATTTCTTAAGCTAAATAAATATGACTACTGTTAAATATTTGTATTTAAATTTCCTTGTGTAGGTATGGTAGACCACAAGTTAGTCTTAGCTGAATGCTTTCCAAGACATGCTTGTGATAAAAACAAAAATACTTACATGCAAAAAAGTAGGCACAGGCTTATATGTCTGGATGAAATTGAATATGGTATATTTTGATACTACGAGTATATACTAAAAAAATATTTTTATTCAATCAACTGACACACCTTTAAAATATTAACCTTCTATAAGTATGAATTTAATATTAATTTATCAATCGATTGATTGATAAATATATTGTCCTTACATAATCCTTCTGTTCATAGAATACTTTCAGGGTTTCAGGTAGACAGTAAATAATAGTATGTTTACCACATTTCTAAATATCAAATACAAATAAGTACCCACGTATTTTCCAAATTATAAAAATGGTGAAATATATAATATATGTACATATATAAAATAATGTACTTACTACTTACATAAGTAACTTAATAAAACAAATAATAATTAAAAAATAAAATACCCGACGGCGTGTAAAATGAGCGAAGTTAGGTATAAGTTGTTTTTCAGCACTATTTATTCAAAAAAACATTGAACAAATAGTAGTTAATATTTTTGTAATCTTCTTAAAATCCTTTATTTTGATACCCACTCGATACGTTTTACATTAAAAATATTAGACATATTTTGACGCTTAAATCATTTTGTTTTCTTTTTTAAATTTTGATATACTCAGTACCACTCTCACAATTTAAAAGAATCTAACAATACCTCTCAGGCTAAAATCTCAAATACATACATACATACACTCAAACAATATAACATTCTTCTGGCGTAGTCGGGTATAATTAGCTTACCATATTTTATTTAAACTTTTTTCAATTGTAAACGAGATCGTTTTAAATAAATTAACTTGACTGCAAAATTACTACGGTACATTAAACTTTATAACAAAAAGTAATGTGATAATGTACTTGTATAAAATGATTGTCGGTATTATAACTCTGTGGTTTCACGGAACTTTCAACATTTGTATATTAAAAATCATAATATAATATTTATAATAATTTTGTCACCGTATCCCATTCTGCGATTATCGGATATAGTCGGTTTATTTAGTAATCGCAGAATTGATATTAGTTTTATAAAATTTTCATCAAAAATCGCATTGTTACATTCTATATGTTTTTATTGTTGCTAGATTAACATCGCAGTGCTGATCTGGCAGCAATAAAAAAACATCGAATGTATCAGCTGCTCCTCTCACGTAGGTCTTAGAGATCGATCAAGGGAATGGTTGTTAACCTGGGAATCCTAAATAGACGATAGGTCATTACTATGTATATCAGATTCACAACAAGGAACTAAAAACTCACCCCATTAAATATGTGTCGACTGTACATTTACACCTTGTATTTATCACAGTGTGACATCACTAATGAGTCCTAAAATTTGCAGCAACAGAGTGAGAGGTACCTATCATCGGCATACGAGGGGGGTGGCGACCTGTCCCCGGTAGCTCCTGCTGCTTCCCCCGGTTCCCCTCGAGACTGCACCTCGTGCCGTAAGCGTGAGCCTCCCGACGAGCCCCCGCAGGCCTCCGCCGACGACCCCTGCGCGGGCTGCGGAGCCCGCATCACCGACAGATACTATTTGCTGGCACTGGAGCGACGTTGGCACACCCCCTGCCTGAGGTGCTGCGAATGCAAGATGCCCTTGGACTCGGAGCAGCGGTGCTATGCTCGGGACAGCAATATATTTTGCAAGAATGATTACATAAGGTTAGTGGATTTTTTACAATACTTACATATTATAGTACGACGGTAAAGTGTGGAAGGAAAAAGAATGGAAAAGTGACGCGAACGACGAATACTAGCCGCATGTGTAGTAATGATATGATTCCGATTCTTTGTCATCCGCTCTATCGCTAATAAATCTACCTAATACCTAATAAGCCAAAAAAATAATTTTAGTCCACATCTGTAATTTTGTAGGTATTTACTATAATATGTCTAAAGCCTGACCTTTGAAAGGTTAAGTAGCATTAACGAATTTATGTTGAACTTGTCTTAAATAATACCATAAAAAGCATTTCTAACGTCATTTATCAGGCAATGACGCTTCGATATTGAGAGGTTTGGCTAATGTTCGTTTATTAGGTATAATAAATACACGCGATGAAATGCAAGACATACCTAATATTTTTATTACACACTATACTTTGTTTAAGTTAGATCGGTGCGGATTATAATTGCATATTTAATTCGACTAGATCATAGATGTAGAATCCCAATAAAGAATGGCTATAAATACTTTTAAACTATCGCGTTGCATTATTATTAAATTAATGCATACGGGAATTAACGCGAAACGTACCTTTATTTATTTATTTTGCTGACGTTTCGTTCGGGTTTCACCGAACGTGGTCCCAGCTTGACTGAAGCAGCGATGACGCCTACGCCTCCCCCTGCCCGGTGTGATCTTCGTCCACCGTCATATTGTTCATTTTCCAAGTACCGTCACACACTACACTCACAGTGTCCCTATTCCGTAACGCAACCGTTTTCTGGTGGTTAACCGATTGTGCACCAAACCGGGGTTGTGTTTTGTTAATCACTGGATTCCACACTGCTGACAATTTAAGGCCATCTTCTCGGTTGAAATTGTTAGGATGTTTCTTAATTTCAATCGCCTCACGTACCATCCTAGTGCGATAGTGGCAATCGCCAGCGAGGACTTGCGTACGATGAAATTCAATCCAGTGATTAGCGCCTGCTTCGAGTAGATGTTCTGCAATGGCCGATTTGGTGATTTGTCGGTTCTTTACAGCGGCGATGTGCTCCTTGATCCTCTCAGCTATAGTCCGCTTCGTTTGACCTATATAGGAAGCACCGCAACTGCAATCCACCTTATAGACGCCTGGAGTTTGTAGTGGCAGCACATCCTTCGGAGTGCCTACCATGTTGATTACTTTACTACATGGTGTGTATACTGTAGGTATAGAATACGCTCTCAACATGGTTCCGATCTTATCTGTTACTCCTCGGACATAGGGCATGTATGCCGGCTGCCTACATACATCCGGGTGCTTGCGTCTCCTTTTCGGTAGTATGTGCGTCCTGCTCAACTTGTAACCGTTGTTCCTGAGTACCTCCTGAACATGATTCAGCTCGCTTTCCACATGCTCAGGGTCACAGAGGTCAAGTGCCCTGTTTTTAAGTGATGTCACAACGAAGTCCCGTAGCCCCTGTACTTGCTAATCTCTGGATGGAACGTTTTGAAGAAAAAGCGTTAAGCATTGGACAATAACAATATGACGGTGGACGAAGATCACACCGGGCAGGGGGAGGCGTAGGCGTCATCGCTGCTTCAGTCAAGCTGGGACCACGTTCGGTGAAACCCGAACGAAACGTCAGCAAAATAAATAAAAAAAGGTACGTTTCGCGTAAATTCCCGTATGCATTAATTTAATAAAGAATGGCTACACAGCTGTAAATGTATAAAGAGAAACTATAGAAGAAACAGCAATTAAATTTGTATCGCTGCATACAAGGCGCAAATACAGGGTAACGAATAAACAAAAGTAGAGCTTCGCACTATCAATGTTCTTGAATTTTGGTTTCAAAATAGACTGAACTATTTTTAAAGAAGATCCAGTCGATAATACTTTTTCCAAGGATCATATATCGAAATAATAAAAAAAAAAATTCTGGTAAAATGATTGGTCGTATACATACCTACATATAAAAATTGATTATTTTCGTATATAAAAGTTAAAGTGGTTTAAAATAATTATTGAAGTAAGAGACTTATGTAGTTAATGGTAAAAACGCGTTATCTGGTGGTTTTTTGTGCAAATTGATTTACAAAAAAACAATTTAACTTTTAAACAATTCTGATTCATAAATAATTTGTAATTCCTTATTATTGAGCGTAGTTTCTGTATTCTTTATATTGTGGCTGAAGTCGCATAAGTCCTACTTGCTTTTTAGCACAGACATACATATTTCATAGCGCCTGTAACTAGATATTTTTCTGTAATTAAGTCGCCATCTGCCGGACTCGTCCTTTACCATATTTTAATTACTTTTACACCTCTGTGTCCCGGGTTTACAACTATTTTACGATTTCATACACCATCTTCTGCTGTTTTATACTGATAGTATATTTTAGCTTTCTGATGAGCTTTATGCATTTTTAAGTTACATATGTTAAAAATTAAAAATCATAATATAATATTTATAATAATTTTGCCACCGTATCCCATTCTGCGATTGTCGGAAATAGTCGGTTTATTTAGTAATCGCAGAATTGATATTAGTTTTATAAAATTTTGTATATATGTTTTTATTGTTGCTAGATTAACATCGCAGTGCTGATCTGGCAGCAATAAAAAAACATCGAATGTATCAGCTGCTCCTCTCACGTAGGTCTTCGAGATCGATCAAGGGAATGGTTGTTAACCTGGGAATCCTAAATAGACGATAGGTCATTACTAACTATGTATATCAGATTCACAACACGGAACTAAAAACTCACCCCATTAAATATGTGTCTAAAAAGCCTAAAACGCGATTTGCCAGAAAAAGTTAAGAAAAATCTGCAAGTGTAAGTTCAACGATCGGCCCACGACATTTTCTATATCACAATTCCGAAAATTCCCAAACATGTTAAAGTTGTATTACAGTAAGACTTGATACTCGGTGGACTCATAACCTGTGGTAACGTAAATTAAACTTATTACGTAAATTGTAAATTCATATTTCACAGATATCGACATTGTTACCAAAGATGTTGCTACTTGAAATTAAAAAAAAAGCAATAAAACCTAACATTATTTATATGTTCGGTCGGTGCTAAGAATGTTTGTGGATATTCGTCAAGGTGTGAATGTGGTCTCGCCCGCAGGCGGTCATTGGGAATATGAAATGGAACTCGTAAATAAAAAATCGAGGAACGATTAGTCCCGTCCCGTTCATATTCAAATTTTAACACTTCTCGAGATTTAAATATGTTTTAGCAAGAAGGAGTAACCAAGTAGGTAGTATGTTGTATAGTACATTTCCATTCCACTAAACTTTTGCCGGTTAAGCTAAAAAAACATTTAAGTATACAAATGCATCATCACGTCTTTGTTCTTTCCGGGAAGACAGGGCCTAGGTCCATAAGACACATTTTGTTAGTTGACGTCTTTGGAGAATACGTGCAGTGCAGTTTGTTGCCGCTTCTTCTGCACTTGCGCCTAGGAAGCGGCGTAAACTTAGCTGTAAGTAACGATTTGACGTCAACATTTTTGCAAAACAAAACAAAGTGACTATTATCAAGAGATATTATAAATATCCTATGATAATAAAGATATTTTGAATTGAATTGACATTCAGCGTAGGCGTAAAGGTCGAAAATGGAAATCAAAATAGTGATGCATGATTAAAAAGTGTATTAACACGTTGTAAGTATATACTTCTATGCTGATTTGGGAGAACAGTAAAAACTTGAGAACACAAAAAATCAGCTTCTTCTCTTCCCGCGAAGATTATAAAAGGCGATCGAGGGTATGGGCGAATATGCAAATCATGATTATAGGCGCTGCGGCTAGCAACTCATGACTATTTTGGTTCTTTTTCGAACTTCTCGCCCATCGTCAGATTACTATTACTATATTGCTAGAGTAAGCCCTGACTTTCAAGCGTTTACCTCCAATACTTTTAAACGGCTGAACCGATTTTCATAAAACGTAGCTAAGAACCACCGAAAGGGAACTTGCTTTCACGTAAAAAACCGCACCGAAATCAGTCCATCCGTTCAAGCGCTACGATGCCACAGACAGACAGATATACAGACCGACAGACATTAGCGTCAAACTTATAACACCCCTCTTTATGTCGTGGGTTAAAAACTAAAACCCGACTACGGGAAGATCCTTACTGAAAAGTACGTTTATCCAGTAAATGCAAGACAGCAGGGAGAAACAGCTAATAATTAACATATTTTGGAAATCCCTTCCATTTGATTGCCTAATTGTAGTACACACTTCACTTATTCTTATCGAGTCGAAATGGTTTCACTGTAGCTTCAATTTCAAATCATCTTTGACCAGTATGAGTTAAATAATAAATACCATACTTCATTGTTCTGGTCTGGGACAAAAGAAAAAACGTAGAATGTACCAGCTGCTTCTCTTCTTGTAGTATAGTAATAGGCTATGCAATGCAACCCCACTATTTTGGTCCCTTTTTCCATCTTCACGCCCACCATCATGCGTGGCCAAGTGTGGCCATTAGGTATTGTGGCCCTAGGCTCTGTCTATTCCTTTTGGAATAAAGATGTGATACTGTACTGTGATAGTACAGTTTAGAAGTCCTGTTATTTATCAAAAGAATAAAATAAGAAGATTGGAATGCAACTCGATAGGGTTGCCTCAAAAAATACTAACTTCGATGACTTCCGCAGGGGTTTGTAAAGATTTTTATCTGAAATTAATAAAAATATACTACAATTTTAATTGTGCCGACCGTCCCTGGCATCGTAAATCGGCGCCCCGCCGCGAGCACAAGCCTCCTTACTTTCCTCAAGGTACAGCTGAGCTTCAGGTGCCCGGACACGGACATTCACACTCCTACATTTAGGGCTGGTATTTTGTTCAAAAACTTGCTTCTACTTACGGCTTTTTCGACATTGATTATACTTGTTAGGAACCTATCACTGTAATTTAAAGTCACATAAGGAGTTATTTCTTTTACGAGTATTTTAAAAAATGTGTCGCAGCGAAGGTTAGTAATAGATTTGGTTCTCCAAATATTATTATGATGAAAAATAAAAACCAATGAACTTTTATTTTATCGATTAGCATACATCAACCGAATATTCTAATATATTTATTTAAATAAAAGTTTATAATAGATACAAATTAAGTAAGTAATATTGAAATCAAAATTCAATAACACAAAACCTTTCGTTATCTCAACGATCGATCATTAAAAGAGGGTGGTCAAAATTAAGGAAGCGAGGTTCATGCGATACAAACTAAGAGATTTACATACAAATGGCTCATTACTGCGATTATGCCTTTTTAGACAAGTTGCCTATTTGGGCGAGCTTTGACCCTCGAGGCGACAATATTAAGAGATTACAACCGAGTTTTTTATAATAGATACTAGTGGAGCAGGCAGCGTAACACGCATTGTCATAACCCTGAATAATGTTACTTACGAGAGTATTAGTCTCACTTCACTGACTTACACCGAATTACATTAAAAACTAACTAAACTGTCTTTGGTATGACAACTGTGAGAGTCTACGTTAAATATTCAAATAACATTTTGTTGAGTATTTTTTTTCTGATGAGATGGTCAGATGACCTGAGCAAGGTTTCAGGAATACGCTGGAAGCAGGCAACTTACAATTTGTCATTTTGAAGATATCCTTTGTAAATATGTCCATCAATGGCCGTTTTACGGCTGAAATTAGCAATTTTTCTTGCCAAATAAAAATATTTTTATTGATTCTCACGATATTTCCAAAAACGTTAAATTGAGTTTTTGATTTGAAGGTCTTTAATTGGCTTCTTTCATTGTTCAATTAGTGTAAAGTTTCACTTTCCTACTCAAACAAGATACAAGAGGCGTTTATAGTGGCTGTATTATATCAGTTCGCGAAAACCAGGTTTGCCTTGATAAGGCCTTAATTTCCCCCGGATAATAGCAATGCCACACAAAACAAGGTGCATTGAAGGAACATGCGAGCAGTGAATATGGGACCATAGCAAAGAAATTAAATATGTACCTCTACAATTAGAATGACGAGTAAAAATATCAAAAAAGTTATATTGAAAATAAAACTTAATGCCACATACATAAAGTTTATATTTCCATAATGCATACGATTAAATTCCTAACGTTTTCAAAAATTGTACCTAAAGTTATAGGCGTCCCTTATCCGCAATCTGCCAGTGCAATGAAGTAGAAGGGGACACCTTTAACTTTAGGTATCTTTTTTGGGAACGGCTTTGCCACTTCGTCGGCATTCTAGATTGTATTTAATTTCTAGAGATGAAACGGGATGAACGGAGAAATGATATTTTCGTACGCTGCATCGTCAAAGAGGTGTGCGTTGCGTCAACGCATTTATTCCTGTGGCACTCTGACCGTTAAATTCATAGCGTTGCGACGACGCAACGGATGGGCAAGGCCCGTGTGGGATCGCTCTTGGTAAGCAAGAAAGTAAGTGGACTCTTAATCAACGCTGTCCACACTCCACTGTGATTGGCGGTAATGGCGTCCTATTAAGTTGCAATATTGGTTAGTCACTTAATGCGGTGAAGATGAGTTTGTCCGGTGTCTTTGAATATAATTTTTTATTATTGATCAAATAATTAACTTTGATAGATTTACTAATGTAGGTATATTTTGAAAAATTTTGCAATTGTATCGATCTATTGTTGTCGTTATTTCCCATTTCTTGTTTTCAAGACATAGGTACTTACTTACAAAGTATTACATACGGGAAATTTAACTTTATAGGTAGGTAGGTACATACCTGTAAAATACATACGCCACAGATATACTCGTATAGTATTTATTCTTTCTTACATGCTGGTCTGGGAGATAAGAAAAAAATTAGATCGTAAAAGCCGATCGAGGGAATGGGCAAAAATGCGAATCATGTTAATAGGCGATGCGGCTAGCAACCCATCACTATTTTGATTTCTTTTTCCACCTTCTCGCCCACCATCACGCTAAAAGTGGCGTTTGGGTCTTGCGGCCTTGGGGTCTATGCTTAGACCCGCAAGACTCAAAATGCTCTGTCTGGCCTATTAGGGAATGTATTTTTGAAATGTGCTAATTAAGACCTTTCACTTGACAGCACGCGATATCGAAGCAAAAAAAAATGTTTTCGAGGCCCATACTTTTTTGTATGTAACATTCATCATATTTATTATAAGTACCTATACATACGAGTACATAATGTAGCCTATGTCACCTGGACCGTAATGACGAAGTGACATCTTATTTGTTAAAATCGGATGAGCGGTTCGGATATAGGTATGGTGGAACACACATATAAATACCCACATACTTAAGTAACATATAGATAGTTATAAAATCATTACCCTTCCTTTGCCGTAGACGGGTAAAATTAGGAGGGATTTCCATGTTAAAGCTGAGTAACAAGGTAAAAATAAAAAGTTTGAATGTAGTTTCTTTGTTAAACACCCCTGTACATCTATATCTGTGAGCACTCCTAAAGAAGATGTGCCAATATTTCAGAACCACATAAAAACTGACGGTGTCTTTAGAAACTTTTAGTGTGACATTAAGTCAGCACGTCATTCCATTGACTAAGTTAGCCACACACAGATCTCTAAGGCCTTGTTTACGGAGACTTGGAGCATCAGGCGTCTCGTCGCGTTTAAAAACGCTTTTCCTTGAATGCTCTGTACCTACATCGCCATATGTTTGTTTTTGCGGTGGCCCTTAGTACAGTCATCTTGGAATTCTTAGACCAAATAAAAGCGGACAAGTGCGAGTCGGACTCGCCCATGAAGGGTTCCGTAGCAGCAAGTAACATAATATAAAAGTTCTAAAGGTAAATTGCGGTTTACGATTTATGACGTATTAAAAAATAACTATCTATGATACCGAGACCGCTATAGTATTAATTGAAAGTACATACTTTGAGGTATATACCACATTTTTTTCAGAATTATTTTAGTAATATTTCAAAAGATACGGTGGGGGGACACCTCAAATTTTAACTTTGTATTAGATTATCTCAAGATTGGGGGGTTTGATCTACATAGTTTCAAAGCAGTTTTTGTTGCATTTTAAGAGACCTTTTCAACGATACTCCACACGTTGGGGTTAGTCCAATTTAATTTTTTAAATTCACTTTTCGTCGTATGGGAAAAAAATCATTTTTTCAAAATTCTAAAAACTAAGTTTTGAAACTTCAATATCTATCTCTCCACCAATTTTCGTGACAATCGGTGCAGTAGCGGCGGTGTACGAGCCCGGACGGACAGACAGACGGACAGACGGTCAGACGGACGGACGGACGGACATGACGAAACTATAAGGGTTCCTTGTGGACTACGGAACCCTAAAAAGGGGTCAACCTCGGAACTGAATTTTTGTGTATATTTACCTTTATTTTAGCATTACAAATGTTGTCTCAAAAGTCACATATGCCAACGTGTGAGCGTCACTAGATATGCAAGGTCAAAGATCGCAAAAATCAGTTTTTTTGAAAATACGAGTATCTCGTTTTCTGTGCCTCCTATTGTGTTTGCATTTATATTAAAAGTTGAAGAGAATAAAATTCTCGACAAATTTCATTTTGTATTTTTTTTATACGTCGATGTTGTTGACGTTTATGTTGAGATAGTATGAGCGTTCTGAATATCTAAGGAAGCTTACACGTTGGCATATATGACTATTGAGACAACACTTGTAATGCCAAAATAAAGGTCTATGCAAACATTCAGCTTATTCCGTTAGATTCCGAGGTGGTATGCCTAGATTACTGGACTTCCTTTAGGCGGCTCGCGTAGCCTGACGCCCCGCGTCTCCGTAAACGAGGCCTAAGCCGCGACTAGGCCGCAGCTGGCAGCTTTCTAAATTCTGTGGCAGTTTAGGCGCCGGTATCTGATGAACGTACGGACCCTCCCCGGCCACGTCGCGTTATCGCCGCCCGGACACGCTCGCATCTCAATGGCTCATCTTGGTGGGACGTCGCGCATGGTGCAAGCGATACGAGCCAGCGAGTTAAGGCTGGGCCTGATGTGGATAATCTATGTTTTTCTCCCGCTTACACGCACACAAATTTACTCTAGCCGAAGCGAGACAGCGAGCCATGCGCGGTGCAAAGATCGCGGTAGGTCAATGAGGCTGGTTTCGTTTTTAAGGTTTTTTTCGTTTTACAAAGAATATTTAAGAGATATTTGTAAAAAGTAAGACATATGATGACTGCCTTATGTTTAATACAATTATAATCCAAAGTAACAAGTGCTAATTTATTGTATTTCTTGAATACTTTCCGTGTTAGTATAATTCTGAGGTGATTTGGAGGCAACTTTGCAATGTTTTTCTATTGAAAAAATTTTAAGCAAACGTGTCTTCGAAACATATAATGTATATAAGTTAGTCCTGAACTTTTTTATTTCTAAGTGAGTATTTCGTTACTATTGGTAATATTTAAGATCACTCTAAGTACTATAAGGGTCATACGGGCTCTTAAATGAAATCATTTTATACACAATGAGGTACTACTGCACGCACACGTAGTGTATAGTATAGTGCCACAAACGTATTGCTGAAGAAATCTAGCACGCCACTCATAAATCTAGCAGTTGCTGGTAATGTTAGACAGCCAGAAATTCACCTAAAAAGTTACTGTCACGGCGATCCATAATAATTTTGCGCGTTCGTTACAAGAGTCGTTCTATATTATGCTCGTACCTATATCAATATATATCAAGAAAGGAAAGTGCATAGGATCATATAAGTATATTTAAAATATAACCTTAACTTTGTAGACGATCTACGTATGAATTAGAGGTATGAAGGTACCCATTTATACCCACCTGATTTAAATTTTTCGGTACGTATGTTTCGCGTTTTATGAGACAACTTGGACTAGTATTATAGAAGCTACGTTATGTATTGTCATATTTATTTTAAACAACTAGTCTATTATTATTGAAATTTATAAATATATGGCCCAGTTCAAAAAACAAATATATTTTCGTAGTTTTAGGCAAAATAATTTTCAATTTATCCTCCTTAGTACATGAGATAACACGGTTTCCTGTAAATTGTTAATAAACAAGCAACTTATTACGTTATTTCAAAGAGACCGCCATTATCGGTTAGTGAATGATGGGTTAAAAAAAATATGTTATTTTATTACCTCTACATACTCGTACTACAAAGAGTTATACAGTAACGTGTTACTACGTTATGTGCTTGATTAATTTTCCGAAAACAGAAAACAATGCAATAAAATGATAACCTATTTAAAATAAAGAATGAATGTGTATCATTGGTATGTATTCTTGATGATTGTGATTGATTGACACAACAGTCCGAAGCTGCGTTGGCTCCACTTAAAAAAGACGTATTTCTTACTATCACAAGTAAATTGGTAAGCTAATTAATCGTTGCAGATAAAAATTGGGCAAAAACTTAAAATAAATTTTATTCTTTTTTTTTTGTAAAATGTTTTTGCCGAAAAGCAATTTATACTGTTTTATTATGTCATACATTATTAACGAATTGATTAATCCAGAATCTTTTGAATTGTACCATTTTTATTTTACTTTTTTTAAAGTTATTTAGTTATTAGTCGATATGTCATGTTCATGTTATGACGATGTGTCAAGGACAAAAAATGTGTGATGAGTGGGTATAATCTATTTTTTATGCTACTAAATCAATCAAAGAAGAACGGTGTCCTAAGTTACATTTAATTAATGATAAAACCAACTTACCTAGCTGTACGTGATGTTCTATCATAATTATGCGAGCTACCCAATTCGAAAAAAATATTTATTTGTAGTAAGTACTGTTTCGTATTTCTTGGTCTATCACGAATATTTTAAAGTAAATCTGGAATAAGACACAAAATTATTGCTATTTTGGCTAGTGTTCTCCCATCCATAGCGCGCATTTTGCTTCGTTCGTGATAGCAGTGACAGTCGGCGACGGTTGCCGAGGGTTGCCGACTGTCGCGCGACAGTCGGTGATAGTCGGCGACGGTAACAGATCAGTTGCTGGCACACTGTCGCTCTACTGTCTATGCCCTTAATAATTTTTTTATGCCAATCAATAATAATTAGGGTTCCGTACAAAAATGAAAAAACGGAACCCTTATAGGATCACTCGTGCGTCTGTCTATCTGTCCGTCCGTCTGTCACAGCCAATTTGCTCCAAATCTACCGATAATATACAATTTGGACCGAATCAGGTGAAATTTGGTAGGGTAGTGTAATCTTATGACCCAAACACACATGTGCAAAGAAAACAAATAGTTTTTTAAAATAAGGGTAATTTTTGGGGGACAAATTAGAAAATTAAAAAAAAAAGTTTTGCAAACCTTACAGTGGCATATATCAAATGAAAGGGCTCATTATGAGGATCTCAAATATATTTTTGTTATTATTATAAAATAAATAGTTTTGATTTTATTCATGAAAAAAGACGAAAATTGACCATTCCTCCACCCTGATCTCCGAAACTACTGAGCCTAAAATTTTACAAAATTTTGCCTTTGCTTGTAGATTACAGGAAAACCTATAAAAATTCGATCAATTGTACGGAACTCTCTCCATGCGAGTTTAACTCGCACTTGGCCGGTTAATTTTAAATTAAGGTCTTCAATTTAAGTACATTGGGACTGCGCTGTTTGCTCAAACCAGTTTAGAACCGCTAGAACCGCTAGTACTGCTCAGTCTATCAGTTCCCACTTTACTCGATTCAAAGTGTTCGATATTCTAGTTAAAGAACATTATCTAAGGACCCATTCACACTGACCTTATTTTCCTCGGCGGGTCTAGGTATGTTATCAGGCCTATGTCACTCCCTGTTTAGGTATCGAAAATGTACCTACATTATTACTATGCGCGCAGGCGGCCCCTCCGGGTGGTAAATTCAGTTATACGAATCGTTTGTCCAGAGTAATAAGAATGAAATTGGCTTGCAATGGATGTCTAGGTATCAATACGAAAATAGGGCTGAGTTCTGACGTGAGCTAAATTAAACCATATCGCTAGCCATATTGAGTAGATATTTCTTTGAATTTCTTTGCTGAGTGAGACTTCTGTTCGTTAGTTTTATTAACTCTGTGATATTATTGCACTTGGTACGTTTTTTTAGGTTTACGCTTGAATTTGGCGTTTGCTTGGTTTGTTTGTCAGCCATTGTGGCCAAGAGCGAGGTATATTGTTTCGTTAACCTGGCAGCCACTGGTGGTAGTTATGATCGTCTCCAAAGATTGTCTGACAGAAATTGGCCTATTCTTAAGCTTTTTTTTTTAGTCATGGTTTCACTTAACTTATTTTGGTGAAATTAAATGTTGTATTGTATTGATTTGTAATTGCCTAGTAGGTACACAATATGCCTAAAACTTGATGTTTTGGAGCGATGATTGCAAGTGGTCGATGTCAAGTCAAGTCACCTATCGTGGTAATGCGAGGCGACGGGCCAGCGACTCGTCTCGTCCGATTGCGCGCGACAACCGGCCATCCAATGTTTTCATCCGATTTCGTCATCGTGCTGACAGTTCTCCACTCGAGAGACAGCTCGCACGTCAAATTTATAATGTAAAAAACCGGTCAAGTGCAAGTCGGACCCGTACATGAAGGGTTCCGTACCTCCGTACAATGTTTTAAAACGCTGAAAAAAACACGTTTCTTGTATGACGACCCCCTTAAATTTTTTACTTTATCTTATTTTTAGTATTTGTTATTATACCGGCCACAGTAACATAATCGATGAAAATTTCAAATATCCAGTTAATGCCATTATAAAGATCGAGTAAAAATCTCTGAATAAAACACGTTTTTATATGACGACCCTCTTTAATTTTATCTTATTTTTAGTATTTGTTGTTATGCGGCCACAGTAATACATAATTTGTGAAAATTTCAAGGTATTACGGTTCAAGAGATAGAACCCTGTGGCAGACGGACGGACAGACGGACCGACAAAGGAGTCTCAGTAATAGGAATCCTTTGGGTACGGAGCCCTAAAAATATGAAGCTAGCTTTCGATGTTCTATCGTTCGGGCTGTTATGTTAACCCGTAATTTTTAAACGTGTTATGTTTGAACCAAAATCTTGTGGTAAGAGTGTTATGGTACTTTGTCGCCATGTAGACTTCTTTTTAGACGAAATATTTTGTCTTGGCCATATTATTCAGTCATATATCACTATACTAGTGCAAGGTTATACATAGAAGTTTTTTATCGTGTGGACTGGTTCCGTCGCACCTCGCCGCGTCGTGCAGTAAAAGTCATTTATTGTTTGAATTGCTGGTGAAACTCAGCAGACGTTCGTGGTAGAGACGTTAGCTCTTGTTATTCCTTTTTTCATAGTTTCCGAAATAGATCTAGGAATGATGGCAACTTACTATTTCGAAATTCCTAGCTTAACCTCAACTTTATAGCAGGAAGGAAAAATGTTTAATAATTACTAACCAAGTATAAACCAACTATATAGGAATAATTTGTTTAATAAAAGGAACGTTTTATTATAATTTTATTTATTTTTAGCAGGTTAAAACATTGCACAAGAATTATTATAGGTACAGTATATTTACATATTATACATACTCGTACATTCGATCACGCCTGTTTCCCACAGGGGCAGGCAGACTTTGGACCTCCAATTGCTAGGATCCTGACAGGTATAGGTATATTGCACGCCTCATAAGCGAAGCGCATGAGGTAGTGCTCTACTCTCGCCTTACAAAAATCAAGTGATTTTTTTAACTAAATGTGTCTCTATTTATTTTCTATCGCACTTGTACAATAATATTTACACATAAATGTCAAGGAAAAACACTAGTTTCAACACTTATGACATTTTTAAAAGACATTTTGCCTTTTAAATAAATAAAAACAATGTTTAATAAAATCATTTTGTGGACGTCCGTGTTGAAAAACTTATCTGATCAAGTCCATTTTTTTTATACGTCATTTTTATTATCCAAAACTAAGCCTTTCGAAGATCACGGTCTAATTCAATGTAGTTTAATCGTAATTATTATTATAATAATACAGGTGACATATTAAAAATAATTTTGTATGTGAGGTTTGTTGAAAGAGTTAATACCTATGTATGATGAGTACGAATGTGTAACTGGCAAGTAAGAAAAGAAGTAAAAAGAAATTTGAATAAAGAATGTTGTGATTTTGTTTGTTTTATTAAATATGAAAGACGAATAAATGTAAAAGAAGCGATAAGTTAGTTAATATTTTATTTAATTTGCATTAACTAATTGAGAATGAAAAGAACAATCAGTGGTAACACTTTTCTTGACATTCGTGACGTAGTCTTGTGTCTTTTTCTTGTTTTTGCTTAGTTTTTTTGAGATTTCTCAAAATCTACCGGTCCGAATCGGTTTAAATTCACAGGAAATCTGAGTTGTATAGAACTCTTTGGAAAGCTTGTTTGGTTCCGATCGGTTTAGTTGTTCAAGAGTTATAAGCGGGTCACATACACACCCACACACACATACGGATAGGGTGCATGACACTTGCTCGTGAGTGGTCAGGGAAGATTCCTGAGACCTTTAAACGTTGAGATCTGATGAAAACTCGACTTTTCAAAAACGGGGTGAAAAATGAGATTATGAGGCGTGCACTTTTGGATTTTCCAAACTATTTAAGTATATTTACATCTATAGGTATAAGTATATTTATTTATTATTTATTTATTTTACTCTTTATTGCACACAATTTAACAAATTATACATAAATAATAGAGATAAATTTTAGCATACAAAAGGCGGCCTTATCGCACAGCAATCTCTTCCAGGCTACCTTAGGGTAGTATGGATACAAAAGAAATTTAGATATGTTGCAGGTGAGTTGCAATATTTCAAAGGAGATATACAAATAAAATATTATAGAATACATATAATACATACTTATATTAAAAATATTTACATGTACATAATATAATATAAATAAGATAGTGTACACGAAAGAAAGTAAGAACCTTAACAAGATGCGAAAGGAAAAGAGTGATTATAACATTAAGTACCTATACTTACGTATATTTTATGGAGTTTGCCTGTAATTCGAGCCCACTGAACAATGTTATTTTTAATTTATTCAAGAATGTATATATAACGTCTAACAAAATATACTGAAACTATTTTAAGGGTGGATTCAGTCAATGATACTGAACAACTTTCCCCAAGGAACATATTTCGAAATATGAAAAATAATTATTGGCTTTCCCTACAAACTCGGATTAGCTGATTGGTCAACTTGTATGGGAGGTCAAAATTTATTTTTCATATATCGGTATATGTTCCTTGGGGAAAGTTGTTCAGTATTATGGACTAAATCCACCCTGGAAATAGTTTTAGTATATTTTGTTAGATCCTGTATATCGGTAACTGATATAATCTAGGTACCTAGTCCTAAGGCCTTTCTTTGAATGTATTGCTATATCACCGAGAGCAAAGTTTCTAATTAGATCAATATAACCATTTCCATATAAATTATATTTTATAAATAGAATAGCAAAAAACTAAATGGTTAAAAAAAAGAAAAAGAAAGAACTTAGCCGTTTAACATTACAAATTAAATGTGAATATTCATATAGATATAGTAATTATCTAGTTAGACGCCTGAGAAAAACTCCCCTAGAGAGTGCGGTTCCCCAGAACTCGCACCAAGCACATTCAGAACCAGCGATGCGTACCCAGCAGTTTTAGCAACAGACGTAACGAAACGAAATATTGAAAGCCTAAACACCCTACGGCTGCAGCTCATGAATGACATCTTTACATTTTTTATAGCACTGCTCCGAGAGCATCACTAAGCGGCTTTTTCTGATAAGTAAACAAACACTCGGCTCTTTAATCCGTGCGAGTCAATAGTGTAATCCGTGGCAGCCACCAGCCGGCGAGTGTAAACATATAATTTATTCAATTACTGAATAGACGGTCCATGGGTCATCGGTGACTTTATCTACGCGTTCTTTACCACTCAAATAACATTATCAGCTCCCAGCTCGGGTGAAATACAAGAAACAATAAACGTTTCTCGTAAACTGACGTTATGTGGACATAAATCAAACCCGGCTCCGACTTCGGGACACTTGTTAAATTGCTCATAAAAGTCTTCAACACAACGAATACGCGTATATTAGAGTAGCTTTATAGCATCTCGACCGGTGCTTCGGCAGCTTTTGATTGGTTCGGGTGTCTTCGACAGCGTTCGAATTTACTCAATAGCATAATGTTTGAATAGTAAGCCGTTACCACTATTTAGAACAAAGCACCTGCAACCGAAACAATTTATATCTGTTTTAAAAGCCATATGTTAATATAGCCCAGTCTAGATAAAGCAGAGTGGCTTTGTGCAAGGCAGCCAGTGTACAAAGTATCGGTACTTTAATGCTTTTATGTCAAGGGTGGGGCACCTGTACGTAAGTACTTATAACGAGCGAGAGAAAGTTAACTCATCAGTCTTAATTCTTGACCTTCAAGCCTTTATCGATGAAATAATGTAGTATTGTGGCGACGACCACGCAAGCCGGTGACCTTGGTCTATTCCACTTCTGTGCCTACGTTTCATAAAAGCAAGAACCGTTACTGATACATCGGTACTGTTAGTGGCGAGGTTTAACTGGACTGTGTTAGAACAATTTAATAATAAAACGTGTTGTTGAATAAAGCCTGAGATGTATGTATGTGAGAACGCTTGGAAAGAGCTATTGTTGGCAAAAGATTTGATTCATCTGGCGCTGCGGGTGCTCGCTCCGTGATGTCTAAATACAGACCGGCTTTGTTCACTACATGTTTTGGTGCAATTTTATTTTAAAGTCAAATAAATTTAACATAAAAATTGAATAGGTAAGTACGTCACCTATTTAAATATTTATATATGGCTGAACGGCCTTAACCTCATGGCTGTGTCGCTGTCATAAAATGAATGTTGCTATTTTTTTATAGTATGTATAAGTCTGCCTACAAGTTTTTGGCTCGATGAATATCATTACACAACCTTAGTAGCTTTTACACTATACTAAGTACCTACGTAGCGATAGTCCTACTGGTGAATGATAGCACCTACCTACAAGGATAGGTATACGTTATGTCAAAAATAATTCTAACTATGAGCTACATAAATAGTACCAAGTATGTCGATCACAAGTTTTTTTGCGTCTCTATCTAAGACACTATTAAGTTCAGTTCAGTACAGTTCTGTGCCCACCCAGCCAGCCGTTTCGCAGCAAGAGCGTAGGAACTAAGTCCACCTTGAAATGGACGTGGCACTTACAGCCACGGGCCGATATTGGTGGCGACACTATTAAAAAATATAATCTTGTGTTATATTAATGAACATATTATCAACTAGCTTTTGCCCGCGGCTTCGGTCGCGTTAAGAAGTATAGTTTTTGCGGCTTTACTTTTTACATCCTCCATCATCCCTTATTTTATCCCCATGGGGGTAGAATTTATCAAAATCCTATTTAAGCGAACGTCTTCATCATAGTAGCTCCAATCTTTAATTTGAAAATCTAAGAAGATTTATACAAACTTTCATCCCTTATTTTATCCCCTTGGGGGTAAAATTGATCAAAATCCTTTCTTAGCCTACGTCATAACATCTACCTGCATGCCAAATTTCAGCCCGATCCGTCCAGTGGTTTGGGCTGTGCGTTGACAGATCACTTTGTCAGTCAGTCACCTTTGAGTTATATATATTTAGATGTCATTGTTTTATTTGAAACACAATATAATTATTAAACTCATAGTGTTTTAAGTTTTTAACATTGCCATGGAAATGACTCTTCTAGTTACAATGGTAATAAAAATTCTTAGCGAACATTATACATTCCATTGGAGGTTTCTCTTCTTGTTTTGATGTTTTTAATTTAATTCCGAGCGCCAGGCGGCAGCATTTAAGACAAACTAAATCAAAAATTCATTATTAATTCAGCAAATATGTCTCAATGAACACGTTTAGAGCGCCGTTATATCAGATAACGTCGACTTATATTAATTATGAAGATTAGCTGTATCACTCATTTTTGAGTGGGATATTTTTTGTCGATTGTAATTCGTTGCAAATAAACTGTTTTCATGTAGAATATGAATAACAGTAATATTCAAAAGCTTTAAACCTTAGTGCTTTCATAAATATTTGTTGTATTTTATTTCTCTATACATAAAATTACGAGTGAGTATATTCTAAAATAATCACCAACAAGTAGGATAAAAAAAGTAAATAATATGAATCTTGGGTCCTCTAAAGCTGTATAATATGGATGGTCAGGTTAGTCAAGAATTCCATTGTGTTTGTGCATTTGGGTATCTCCTATAATTAACAATTCAATAGGCTGGAGGTGTTAATTTGTAGGTGCAGAGGGAACGGTCTGGTAGCGGCTTTGTGCAGCCGACAAGATGCTAAGTTCAAAATGGAGATGTTCGATGAACAAAACTTAGTGATGTCTGATATAATATTAAGTTTATGGTCTTTCCATAGAAACTCGGTTTAGCTGATCGGTGAAAGGCCAAATAGAAAGACAGAACTAAAGTGAAAAAAAGTTTTTTGACTTTGACCTACAAAGTCAAAAATTATTTCTCATATTTCGATTTATGTTCCACGGGAAATGTTGTTTAGTATCATGGATAGATACCAATACATTATTACATCTTTATCTCTAACCAGGAAGACAGAGCCCAGGGCTGTGTGACCTAGAATTTATTTTTTTACACCATTGGACAATAAAATTGGATTTTTGTTTCATTGTATCATATAACCAAATCCATAGGTACGATAAATCCATATGGGTGAACGAAAAGACTTAGTGTAGTGTCCTTAACTGTTAATGTAATGTTCACCAAATAATATAAAGAATAAAAATACATTCGATTATTAAATGGAGCATTAGATAATACACTTCCACATTTTTTGTGTTATTTTTAGAAATGTCTTTTATTATTAAAACAGACTTCGTATAAAGTCAATAAACTATCTCGCTATTAATAAAGACAATACTTCATAAATATGTAAGTACATTTATAATATAACGTCTACAAGCCATAAATAAAATACAGTCGAATTTCAGGGCATGACTCTATATTAGTATGAACTCCTTGATCGCCGCCAGAAGTACAATACGCATGCGAAATGCCACATTTTTTGAACATTATACCGCTTACCGCAGTTGTGTAATGTCGGAAGCTTTGTTTGTGGTAACTCGATTACTCGTAAATATTTACCCGACACAGTTTGTTTATCGATCAATTGGGTCACATACAAGTAAATTACTATTATTTGTATTCCATAATAATCGGGGTTACATTATTTAAATTGGTAATAAAGTACCTATACAATATTTCCTTCTTCTTACATACGCAGTGTTTGGTTGTACGAAATTGTAAGAAGTATGTAATATATATTTGTAATACCTTTTGATTTGATTTATTTATTGTCACAAAATCCACAGCTCTTAAATAATTTACAATATTAATCTTAGTATATAAGTACAGCACTGACAGCAAACAATGGATTTACAATTATTTGTTTCTTTTTAAATACGAAAATATATATCATTCAAATATTATTTATCATAAGTAAGGTACGAGTAAGAGCTAAAAGTATCATCAAATGCCGTAATGAAACTCAAAAGTATTTTTTTTAAGAATCGGTTTAAATCGTAAGTAGGGTTAGTAATAATATCTATCTATATAAATTTATAATTTTCCACCTTATTTTGGTGCTGACTGTACGTACGTACTTTCTCATATCATCATCATCATTTCAGCCGCATAAGGTCCACTGCTGGACATAGGCCTCTCCCAGGGATTTCCAAAATGACCGATCTAGAGCGGCCTGCGTCCAGCGCTTTCCAGCGACCTTAGTCAGATCGTCTGACCACCTTGTGGGTGGGTGTCCATCGCTTCGATTGCCAGTACGTGGTCGCCATTCGAGAACCTTTCTGCCCCATCGGCCATCGGTTCGTCGCGCTATGTGTCCCGCCCACTGCCACTTCAACGAGCTAATCCGCTGGGCTATATCTGTGTACATACTTTCTCATATATCAATATTCATATGCTATTTTTGTGACTAAGAATATATAGTTACCATGGATATAAAATGCGAGACAAATTTTTAACGTTAGTTTTTAACCGTAGTTAGGCCGGGACGGGGCACGCATTACTAGTGCTTTCGCATGTTAAGCAACCCGGGATTTGGTCGCCATTTGGATTGGTAACCACAAGAGACGTAAATTATCTTGAACTCTTCCGTGTTTCGGAGAGAACGTTAAACCTTTGGTCCCAACTGTCATATCAGTAGACGTTATGTCAGATGCTTTTAGGCAGCTCGAAAAATCTGCTTAAAAGCATCTGACCAGTACCATACTGAATCAGTATTGACCATTTTACACACACGAAAGAAAAAACAAACCGCAGTTACAACATTTGTTCGGAATATTCTGTTCTCTATGAAATATCTAAAATACCTACATAAAACGCAGTTGCGTTATAATGTTGATAAATCAGATGACACGTACTTACATGAGGTATGTACCTAAGTTATCTTTGTAAAAGTAATGTATTTTAGCAAATGTACAAAAGTTTTATAGATTATTAAAAATAATATTTTAGTATTGAAAGTTTTTAATCGAGTAAAATTTATTATCATAGAATTAAGTACAGAATATATCATAGAATTAAGAACAAAAAAAAAAGAAAGAAGTTTATTTTATAACAATACATAAATAAAATAAACTAATACCTAAAATACAAATTAAAGAAATAGAAAACTATATACTAAAATTATAACTAAACAAAAATAAAACATTATATTACATAAAAAAATTACCCCAGATCACTACGTCTTAGCAACATCATAATCTATTTTTACGTCTGTTGTGGTAAGGTTAAGTTTATAATGAATTATTAGTAAGTTTACGATTAATAATTAATTTTAATTCCTGAACAAAGTTTTGTTTTCGCTTCAATAATATCTTTTTGCTACATTACCGAATAGTTTCCCTACGTGCTTAGATCCCCTAAATCAATCTAAGAAAGACGGCGTCAGTTGCAAGCTTATGTTTCACCGCTAGCTTCCGCTGTGAGGGTTCCTAAACCTCTAAATTATGTATTTCTACCGGGAATCGATTACAACTTGTGACTGTATCGTCTCATATCTCGAGATAACATTTAATTACTACCTATGTCTTTTTTATTGCCACTCCCGTAGTGCATTATCAAGATCATCTTGATTCGTATGTTTGTTTATGAACAAAATTTAGATATTTTTTTTATTACTGGTCCGGTCAAGGCATGGGAATGGTCAGTGGCGTTATCGAATTAGAAGTATTAATATGCGGGCACCTTTATACGAACCATAGATTTTGATGTTTATGATTCTGACTTCTTCATCTGACGACGTCCAAACCGAGTTAGTTTTGTCGCGAACATACTTATCAGCTATACGAGTATGTATGCAAATTAATTTTACCCGTTTATGTATGCGCGATTAAAAATTATGATAAAATTGTGTATGCTCAATAAATTTGTTGAGGTTTATATGATATTCGGATAAAGTCATTGCAACGGTAGCCAGACTACTGCGTTAACCGAAATACGTAAACGGTTCAAGCATATTATTTTAATGATTAAACCTGATAATTCGATTAATGACAAAAATCGTATAAAATTCTTAGATATCCAGCCCAATTTGCCCATACACCATCTATCACTGCAGCTATACCGTAAATAAATGCTAAAGAGTAATCAATCCGACAGACTAGCTCCACACATAAAAGTTTAAAATCAGTTTCTCTATCAGACCGTATCCTCAATAAAAATGTTTATGCCGTTTGCGGCGAGCACACTTTTGTTTACTCTTTGTTGCGTTCATATAAGGTTGTTTGTTATTTTTTTGGTTGTAGTTGGTTGGTTGGTTGGTGGCTGTATAAAAGTTATTCCTTGGGTCGGGATGTTCGCGTGATGTCACGGCGGCTGCGCATACGCCGCCTGACGGATTAGCGTAAAGCGATCAAACTCTTTGTTATCACGCGAGATTTTTTTGACAAGTCCCACGTTGGATCAGTTGTATGCAAAAGGTAATTTCATAAAACCAACAGGGCAGTAATGGTAATCGTAACGTATTTAATTATAAAAGTAGGGTGACTCTTGTCTTGTTACGGTTAGTTTTAGGTAGTGAGCTGGTAAGATTAGTTAGTTTAATATCTGCTTTTTACTACTACATTTATTGGAAAACGTAAGCGTTCCATCTTAGCCTGTGTATCAAATATGTGTAATAAGAACCTTTGTATGCAATCAACAAAATTATCAAATACATATAATATAGTATTTTATGCAACAGTTGTATAAGAGTGTTCAATAAGCCACGAGTAATTTTTGACGTACTTATACAACGTTGCATACAATATGATCATATTAAGGTAGGTAGATAGGTAGGTATTATAGTATTTTTTTTAATTTTCGACTTAATGTAAATCACAATACATCGTTCCGCTACCATTCCAGAATGCCCAATCACTCAATGTTTTTTCCCGCTACTGGCACGCGATGGTTGCCAGTACTCAAAATAGGAATAGGATCGTATTTTTAACGGACTTTGTTCACACTGTGTATGTTTTTCGTTAATAAAAATTATAAATTTACTTGCAATAATGAAATAGATAAACAAAATAAAATAATTATTTGATGAGTAAACAAGAGGCGGCTTCCAACATAAATAAAAAAAAAAACTTTGGCAAAAGCAGTTTTTCTCATGTAGGCAGTAAATAAATTTATCTCGAAAACTTTTATGTTTAATAAAAACCACATGAATTTAGTATTTTGTTAAGTTGGTAGTTGTGCTTTTTTGTTGTAAATATAAGTTGATCGAGTCAAACCTTAACCTATTTAGACTTATCTTTATTAAGAATTATCTGTGGCAGCTAGCCGTATCCAAAGAGAAAGTAATATAGAGCAGTATCTTTAGATGTGCTTTTCACATGTGCTTTTATGAAGAATAGAGAATAGACTTTTGTGAATTCATATTATCTCTGTTCTTATATTATTGTTCGTGACCATGTATAAGACAGATACAGGAGTAGAAAAATAATTTAAAACAATTTCACTTCTTCACCAGGTCTTTTTTAGTCTCCACTGCAGGAGCACTATCCTCTCTGTACTGCCAGAGCCATATATTAGCAAGAGCAGCCAAAGGCTGTGGCCTACACTCTCCACGCTGGCCAGTCGGGAGAGGTTTGGAGCATTTCCCGAAAAAGATGTAGCCGGTGTAGGTATATACCAGTTGTACTTGTACAAAACATAACCCTACAAAGCTAGAGCCGGCTGCTACGAAAAAAAGTATCTATAATAATAATACAGATTCTAAGGGTTGCTACGTACTTATTCGGGCCGGCATTAATCGGCACAGCCGAGCGGTAAAATCGAATATATGTAGATAATTCAATGATGTAGATGAATGTTCAGAGAAAAAGGCGATATATTTTTTCGTGTCGGCTTTGTTGTTTGACACATACTGCCGAATCGACAATGCCGGCCCGGATAAGTGTGTAGCAACCCTGACGGAACAATTTAAAAGAACGTGATAGAAACTGGATGAAACCGGTAGCAGAAACGATCACTATCCGTCACTGATACTATGTATGTTTACCTCTCAACAACCCCGAAGACAGAATTTCAGCGATATCATATTTATATCTGAGTGTAATTGAAATGACAACAAAATCAAAGAATGTAAACATTATTAATCTCCAATCACAGACGACACTCGGTGTCGGCGTGATGACTCAATGGACTTGTCTGATTATTTGTGTGATCGTATCCACGTTTCTTCATAATACTTGATACCGCTTACCTACGTATCACGAGAGTACTAGAACCTATTCTGTGGTATCATTTAACGCAAGCAAGTTTAACGCGCGTACATTATAAGCGTGTTTAATTTGTAAAGTTCATATTGCATTAATAAAACAGTCAAGTGCGTTTCGGGCCACGCTCTAAGTAGAGTTCCGAAATTACACGTTACATCATGGTAACTTTATTTTCCATAATTTTAAACCCATTTTAACCATTTAACAACTTTATTTAAGAAACCAATTATTTTTTAAGAATTACATATATGATAC
The DNA here is from genome assembly GCA_963576875.1 of Acrobasis repandana. Taxonomy (NCBI): domain Eukaryota; kingdom Metazoa; phylum Arthropoda; class Insecta; order Lepidoptera; family Pyralidae; genus Acrobasis; species Acrobasis repandana. Next base: position 7,323,244 of record OY756214.1, read on the forward strand.
CTAAGAAATTTTTCATAAACACTGGTACATTTTACCAGTTATTTTATGTTTACCAGATTCTTTTAAAAACCAGTACGGCTACACGATTTTTTTAGATTTTTCAAGCTAACAGTTTAGCTTTTGCAGGGAATGCTCGAACAAGAATTAGTTCAGTATTTCGAAAACGATCACTTAGAAAAATTGACATTGCAAACCCTCAATGCTTTTAATTTACCTCTCCAACGATGGTACACGTACACGTAAAAAAAAACATCGTCCCCACTTTACGTATAGGAGAGCTAAGGTACTCTAAATTTGACCACTTGAATCGTACGTAATAAACATATTTTTACCCATGCAAAATTTAGAAAAGAGTTTCCTGTTGGGACTTTGGAACTTAAAAAAAGTAAATGCTTAAAAAAATTCAATAAACCCTTGATTACCTCGGGTCAAAATAGGCTTACGAGAAAACACTATAAAGTGTTTTCAATCCTTGTGGATTTGTGACAAAAAACTTTTTAAAATATTATGTCTACATTATTCTTAGTACACCAGATCTAGATAATCATTATATCTTTCAAATATTTACTTAAGCTTACATACAAAAATATGTTCATTAATTATACAATTTATCCCTATTTAAAATTATCTATGTGGATATATTCCAAAAATGATGTAAGTAGTTACTTAACATTTTAAGAATGGTAACAAGTTTTAATCTTACGAGTATATAGGCATAATAGTGATCTTAAAAATATTTTCTAAAATCTTAGTTATTTTTGCAGTTCTTCCTAATAAGGAAAAGTAAACTACTTCTGTAGTATTTTTCGTCTGTGTGGTAGGTTTCGTCTGCCTAATAGCTATACATACAAAACATCGACTTCGACATATGGACAAACACGAAGGAAATGGCATAACTAATAGGTTATCATAGCTGCCATTGGCTCTGGAACCCTCAAAATAGATCACATTTCGCATGATGTCAGTTCTCAGATATTTTATCGAACATTATCAGAGGGAGGTCAAACTGACTGCAAATGACCTCATTCGTGATAGTGGGGATAAAGTTCAGACTCCAAGGATGGTCTAGATGTGCAGTACAGGTAGATTTGCATGTACTTACGCGTACTTATTTGAGAAGATGATAGTCATTAACATTGTAAGGATCGCATGGAGATCCACAGTCTGCCTACTTCCATGGAAAACAGTCGTGATAATATGTTGTATAAATAGCTATGATGCTCTTGTTTATACTTTGTACTTATTGGATTTAAATTTAGTAAGTAACATTTATTTGGGTGATGCAAATTTTTTTATGTTTGATACTCGATCACGCACGGCAAATCTGCTGTGCGAATTTGTAGCATTACGTAATGGTTTACTTTTATTTTCCCGGTAGATACCGACATAGTCGTGGGAAAGCTAGTACCTATTATATAAAATTTATAAAATAAATCTTACCTCAAGTTTTTGAATCTAGCAGTTAAACGGATTTTTGGTAAATGAGTAAAATATCAGAATCTATTTACTTTTCAGTGCCCGGTCTGAGAAGGGATTTCTTGAAATCCAGTATGAAATATTTAAAATGTGCAATTTAATTTAGGAAGCCTTCTTTTTTCTTTTCAATTGAAGCTTGCTCTTGTCGGTGGAGTTAAGTGGAGATGCCTCCATTCCTCTCTTCTCTCTGCCATCGAGTCTATAAATTATATTTTATATAACCTATAATTATATAAATTATAGGTTATATTTAATATTAGAATTTTTCAGTTAAGTACTTATTTACAAACTTAATTATGCCAGTCACATATACTTTCTGCTTGGTCTAATGGTTGACCGGTAGAGAATGCCATTTGGAATTAGGTCCACTACTAGTATGATACTTTTTTGTGCAATTAAGTTTTTTTAAATTAATCTAAAAAGTCTTACATAATGAAACTAATCTTTGAGAAAATAATAACCTTTCTTACTTTTAACTCTTAAAATAAGATATTTAGTTAATAATGTGTGGCACATACGCTTAATCGAATGTAGTTATTTGTACAAAAATGAATAATGCTTGATCTAACGTCTCGTGTATTTACGTATCAGTATAATCCTACCGATTAGTTCCCAGGTAATGGCTGGTGATACATACGCATATCTGTGTGATCTCTTTCATTCATACGATAGTATCGGACGTGAGCTAGGCGTGTATTGTATAGTCCCATGGCATGCGCTCGCCTGAATTATTAGGAAACTTACATGTAGTACGTTTTTAAACTCGACCTGCCTTTAATACATTACACATTAAACCAAAGGTAAACTTATACCATCAAGTTATTAATCCAACTTGACAAAGACGTTTTGGAGATCTTCTTATCTTACAATGTGGAAACAGACAGCCGTACACAACAAGGCAATAGTGGGGGTTAACGAGTTTTAATATTTAAACTGACCACGCTAGACGCCACGTGTTAGCTACTATCCTGACATGCTTTCCTGTCAATATCATTTTATGATTTCCATTCACTTCATCAAATTGTTTACAGACAATTGTTTCACATTTATTTTATGATTTACTTCAAGTCTTGTGAAGTAAAGATGGTACGTAAGTACATAGATCTCGTTGTAAAGTACTCTGTGTTTTTGTCATTGTATTGTACATATTTTGATGGTTGCCATTGTTTGGAATGCTAATAAAAATTAGTCTTGTGCTATTTCACACACAAAATATCTGTTTTGTTGGAATGCAAAAAAAATATTTCTGATTGTCTGTTGGTTGTCGAATGTTTATATTTCAGTCGTCTGTCGAACGTCAAACGAAAGGTTAGCTTGTTTCAAGTCAGTGGATGCTGGCTGGGCGAGCGCCCGGTGCGTGATCGCCGGCACAGGTCCATGTGTAAATATGAACATAACGGCAAAAATAATTGAGAGATAAAGACGACCTTTGTTCTAATGCTTCCTAAAGAATCCGTGAATACGTCATTAGCGACGCAGTTTGTATTTGGTGGGTGCTGGGCGCGCCCGGCGCGTGATCGGTCGGCACGGGTCCGTGTGTAAACATGAACATAACGGCAAAAATAATTGAGAGATAAAGACGACCTTTGTTCTAATGCTTCCTAAAGAATCCGTGAATACGTCATTAGCGACGCAGTTTGTATTTGGTGGGTGCTGGGCGCGCCCGGCGCGTGATCGGTCGGCACGGGTCCGTGTGTAAACATGAACATAACGGCAAAAATAATTGAGAGATAAAGACGACCTTTGTTCTAATGCTTCCTAAAAAATCCGTGAATACGTCATTAGCATCGCAGTTTGTAGTCGGTGGGTGCTGGGTGCGCCTGGTGCGTGATCGTCCGGCACGGGTCCGTGTGTAAACATGAACATAACGGCAAAAATAATTGAAAGATAAAGACGATCTTTGCTCTAATGCTTCCTAGAGGATCCGTGAATACGTCATTAGCTACGTAGTTTGTAGTCGGTGGGTGCTGGGCGCGCCTGGTGCGTGATTGGCCAGCACGGGTCCGTGTGTAAAAATGAACATAGCGGCAAAATTTAATGAGATAAAGACGACCTTTGTTCTAATGCTTTCTAGAAGATCAGTGAATAGCGTCAATAGCTACGTAGTTTGTAGTCGGTGGGTGCTGGGCGCGCCCGGCGCGTGATCGTCCGGCACGGGTCCGTGTGTAAACATAAATAGTGTCACGCATTATGCAGGCGGCCTTATCGCGCGTCCGGGTCACCGGTCGGCTTATCTTAGGGCTGGTTTACACTGATAAATGATGCCAGCATTGATATAGCCATGACAATGTTGTAAATGCGCCATTTTACACAAAATGCGCATGCTTGGATGCTGGTGTACTTATGTGATAACTTAATCTATGTCGTTAAAAAAAATTGACCACTTAATGAGCGAGGGACAACCAACCTTATTCCAACCAAGTTGTAGGCAGGTTTGTCGTTTGAAGTGGCCAAATACCTATGCTACATTTGACAGTTCTTATAAAGGAAAATTTTAAAACTGTCTTCCATTAAAAAAAAGTATAAGTTCCTATACCCTAATGTTTCTGGTAAAAAAATACATTCATTACGACCATGAAGTTATAGTATAATTACGACAATGACGAATATTTACTTTATTTTATAGGTACTCGTAGGTACTTAAAAAATGTAAAGTATACTATAATAAACCTAGCTTTTGTAGAAAAAAGAATAATTTATAAGAAAACAACCGTCTAATATCACGGTTTATCTTACGAACATATTCGTAATATAATCGTGTCGGACGGCGGATCGTAAAATGGTAGATTTACAGAATCGTGGCGGGGCTGGATCGCCATTAAATATCCGAGAGAAATGCGTCCTGCCTGTCGCTGCTCTTTTATCAGACCGCCACCTGTCACCGCTGTGACCGCCGCCGGCCTGCCCACTACACGTGTACGGTCGGCAATAGCATGGCGGAAAATAATGGGGTAAATTGAATCTGGGGAACTTTCGACATCATCGTAATCGTCACTTGGAACACTGCTGAACATAAGCCTTATATGGCTGGCGCTTTTGTATCCTTGCACTGGATCGCTTAGGCCTGGGTTAGACACAAAACTTAGATAAGTCTTTATTTCTCTATTAGCTACAATATTACAAATTTGGAACATTATCGCTGTAACATTATCGCTAGTTTCTACACCTCTATATAAATAAATTTTGTTTAAATCAGCAAAATACTACTTGCGAAAGCAAAATATTTTGTCTATTCTTGTGCGTATGGCCGTCCACGATGTGATTCATTTGCTATTTTTATTATTTTACCCTCAGGCTAGGCTAAAGATGTTGTACTAAGTTTTTTTGACTTGGTACATACACGTTCAGAGCAATGTTTATGAAATTACTCTTCAGATTCAGTGTATCTTTAAGAGCCTGTACTACTCTAAATAAAAACACAGTAAAGTTCAGGACTAACTCTATACATAATATGTTTCGAAAACACGATTGCTTAAAATTTTCTCAGAATTATACTAAAACGGAAAGTATTCAAGAAATACAATAAATTAGACCTTGTTACTTTGGATTCTAATTGTATTAAACATATGGCAGTCATAATATGTCTTACTTTTTAAATAACTCTTAAATACTCTTTGTAAAACTAAAAACACCTCATAACCAAAACCAGCCTCATTGATCTACCATGATCTTTTCACCCCGCATGATCTCTGTCTCGCTTCGGCTAGAGTAAATTTGTGTGCGAAGCGGGAGCAAAACTTGATGATTCACATCAGGCCCAGCCTTAAGGCGAGATGGGTTCACAGCCCGCAATACTGTGAGTGTTTTTGAAAAATCACTGTAAATAAACTACTACAGTTTATTTCTCAAAAAAATTACATAGGAATCTTAAGGCTTTTCTACAGACAAAAAATCTTTCTTCTACAGACAATATTACCCCAAAACACGATTAAGCATTTTTGGCTCGATAGAAAAAAATCACAAATATACCTCTAAATTTGCCAAAATTTACCTTAAAAAGGATATTACTACTTTATACAATCACTTTTTTATACGAAAATTATACCAAAAAATGTATAGTCTAAATTACTAGTTAATTTCGCTACACAATTTTTAAAAAATATTATGCAATAAATAAATAAAACACAGTGAAATATTCGTCGAGAGCGAACAAAGGCAATTCTAGTAATATCTTTTTTAAAGGGTAAATTTTGGCAAATTTAGAGGTATGTTTGCGATTTTTTACTATCATGCCAAAAATACATCATCGTGTTTTGGATATTGTGGGTGTCTGTAGAAAAGCTTTAAGATTCCTATGTAATTTTTTTGGGAAATAAACTGTAGTAGTTTATTTACAGTGATTTTTCAAAAACACAGTATTCTTGGCTCTGAACTGACGGGGACTTAAGTGCTATAGTAAGTGAAATCGTCTGTACTAACTATTATCAACAAATTGCACGGAAACCCGTAACATTTGCCATATATTCTATTCATCATCATCATCATCATTGGCAGCCTTCTATATCCCACTGTTGGAAAAGGCCTCCCTCAATTTATTTCTATTCTATTCTATTCTATTCACGACATTTTGTTATCATTAGATGATTTGAATTTTTATTAATTGCATAATTGTATGCATCGACAAAGTCACAATAAATCTAAAGTTACTTATGTCTAAAGTTTAATCACACGCTCTGAGGAAACTTTCATTTTGGCAGACTAAATACTCAAACGAAACGTCAGACCTTAATTAAATTGTATGCTAGATGTCATTTCTCTTTAGCAACTAAACAAAAAACTGCATGTAGTACCTATCAAGTCCGAATTTGCTCCAACGTCGTTAAAAAATAGACAATGTGCAAAAAAATTGGTATATCCAGTAGACAAAGTAGCTGATAGATCTATGTCTATTTGCAAAGGGCCGTACCTACTAACCTCCGATAGCTTATCTGTCTGGAAGCAGACGGTACATCATCTCAGCACGTGCTCTACACAGAATAATGTGGATTGGATGGAGCATAGCATGTGTAGTTTGTGATATAAGATCTCACGCAATAATTCATGACTTTATTTTTGTTTGTAAACAATGATTGTCTATATAAAACATAAATCAATACAGTCATTCGTTTTGCAACTTGTGCAGATAAAGATGTTATCTTAATTTACTGTGGTACATGATGGATATAATAGAGAATAGACGAGGAAAGATGTTGGGTCATCTGCTACGACATGACGACTTCATAAAGACCATCATGGAAGGAAATATAGAAGGGAAAATAGACCAGGAAGCCCAAGGCATAGCTACATGAAACAGATAAAGGAAAATGTGAACGTCGTGTCGTACAGCGAAGTAAAACAACTGGCAGATGAGAGAGACAAATGGAAGAGAATTCATACTCCTCCGACAAGAGCATAGCTCTTAAATATAGATAGATATACATGATGGATCCAGTCTCTGATATATTTAAAAGCAAAGCTCCTATATTTGTTCTTACCTGAGAGTAACGCACATAGTAAAGATTATTGGTAAAAGTTAGTTCTTTAGTGAATATAAATAATCTCTTAATCAATTAGTATCTCTAAAGATTCGCTATTGTTATTAAGGAGTAGTTCTTTAGTGAATATAAATAATCTCTTAATCAATTAGTATCTCTAAAGATTCGCTATTGTTATTAAGGAGTTTAATAGTGAGCAGGATTCCTTACTTGAAAATCATGCGGTCTATGCGCTGGATTGGCGTTTCTTCTTGTAATTTAAGAGCTTGCTCGTGTCGGTGGAGTTAAGTGGAGATGCTTCCATGCCTCTCTTCTCTTTGCAAACTTTTTAATGTCCTTACTCCTAGGTAGGACCTTACTCCTAACTTTTCTCTAACTTGTTGGAAAATCTTCTTTAGGATTGGCGTCTTTGAGATTTGGGCCGTTAGTTTTTAGATTTATATGATTTATGTAGGCATAGTCGTTTTCATTTACCATCACGAGCAGTCGAGCACCTGTCGATCGTCATTTCACCCTTTCATAATGATAAAAAACATTATTTACCTTGCCACTGTCTTTGCTAAGATTTATTGATATCCATACAGATATTCGTACTTATGTACGTACTAGCGACTCGCCCCGGCTCCGCATGGTATTATGCATGTAACCCTTCCTGGAAAAATGTTACTGAAAACTGCATCAAAATCGGACCAGTTGTTTCTAAATTAAAAAAAGTTTATTGTGTCCCCGTACTCTGTACTGGGGACTGATTTTATAACATTATTTTATTTTTAAAATAAAATGTACAATTGGTATTTCGTTTTTCGCTATTACGTTTCTTAGCATCATGAACTGAACTTTCTGATTTACATTTGGTTTTACCAGTAAACCTGTAGATTTCAACCACTTCCAGTCTATCTGTCGTACTTATCTCCGAAGCGTCACCACTGGTCGTGTAGCTCACCTCCGAACTCTGCTCGATATAGGAACTGTAACAATGCGGTATTGTCATATACGCTGTTATCATCATCATGCGAGTAGGTACATACCTAATCACTTCAATGTCGCTGCACGGTTAAAGATAAACATATTTAAATAACCTCCAACACTAGTAGTCAAGCGAGCGATCTGTCCAGTTTGAAGTTTCATTGAAAACCAGAGATATTAGTGGCGTATTTTTATCGCGGTACGCCAGGACCTCAGAACAATTATATCCCATATCTCTGGCTAGGACACATAGAAAAGTCACCGAAACAGAAGTCAATGTCATTAGACTATGTGATTAAAATTTTGTCGTAATATGCAGAAAACTGGCTACATTTTTACTTTTGACTTTTATCTAAGTCTCATTCTAGCAACATTAAATGCAGTCAAGAAGAATAAAGGCTAAAGATTGGTTTTAAATTTGCTCTTTGTTGCAAACTAACCAGGTATAGACATAAATGACGTACTGCTATTTTTACAAAACCGGAGACACCATTCCTCTAATCAATAAAAAAATATACCCAGTGGAATATTCTACTGATAAAGTCGTACAGGTATATTTGCTAGGGAACTAAGGATGTGGACTGTGTCTGAAAAATTGTATTTTATTTAGTCCGGCGTCAGTTATATTCTACAAAAATAATGGACCCATATTATTTGGTTTATCAAAGTAGTAAAAAAAATAGGGAAATGGAAAGAAGAGAAGAAGAAGAAAGTAGTAAAATAATACAAAGATACAGCGCGTTGAATTTTTGGACTGGGGTTAATTGACGTCACCGTAAATTGAAAATCGTACTTGATCGTGACGGCATGCGGAATTTAAATGCGCTGTGGTTTGTTATTAAATGCCAATTATAAAAAAAAACGTGTACAATATTTTTTAATAATTTACCTAATGAACTAAAATATTTTTTTAGTCAACATCCGTATTATCTTGTACTAATTATTATTATAGTTCAATAAATATAGACTATATTTTTATCTAATGTTTTTCACTTGACTGTCTGTGTTGACTATTGTGAGATAGACAATACATGTAAATATTTATAAGTAATGTGTTCAATTCATGTGACAATCATTATTGTTATGTATAAAAACAATTTATATGTGTTTGTAGGGTTGTAGGGCTGGCATTTGCCGTGTGGTTTCCGGCAGAGTATAGAATAGGACCACTCCAAGTCTTCCCGTGGATGTCACAGAAGGCGACTCATATACAAGCTAAACAAAGCTTATAAACATCAATGAGACCTCTCCAACCCGTTTGGCCAGTGTGAAGAGCGTAGGCTAAATCCTCTGGCTGCTCTGACCTGAAATATATGGCACTGGTAGTACAGAGGAGGTCATCCGCCTACAGTGGAGACTAAAAAAAGACATGATGAAGGCTGGCATGCTTAAAATTTTCTTGAACACTGAGGACAAGTTAAATAAACAGATAGGGACAAATACATAAAAGTATTGTTTGCAATATAGGTTCTGATCCATTGGTTATTTCTGGAACCCACAAGATCAGAACCAATATTGTAAACATTGTCATTACTATATATTTTTATTCCTAGATTTGTGGCCCGGTTCGGTTATGTAAATAGCTAAGGTACTGTAGGTAATTTATAAATCGAAGAAATTATGCCTTTATTAGAAGTAGTCGAGCCGTATTTAATTTACTCAAAAGCAAGAGTTTCTACAATGTAAGGTAATAGAGCACTGTGGTAAAACAATCGCAAAGTAGTTCGAATTAAATTATAGATATTAATATCTCAAATAACAAGGTACACAATTTTTGCATAATATGTAAAATGGAGTAAGTATGGCATCGAACAAAACGGAAGTGTAACCGAAAACCATACAAATATCGTGTTTACAAAACATTTGACCTACAAATTCTTTGTCAGGGCAGATGGCCTATGGGGTTCTAAGAAAACTACTTCAAAAAGAGACCTTACTTCTTCATAATAGTGATGAAAATCGTTTAGTAAGAGCAGAGAAGCTTGACAAATGAGCGATGACAATTATTATTGTGTGGTTTCTCCTATTGTGCCTTTGACGTCTATATTTTGTACTGGTTGGGCACAATGAAGTTGCCCCTGCATTTTTTTGACGTTGCATAATACAGCTTTTTATAGTTGGTAGTGAAATTTAACTGTCTCTAAACGACTATGGCGATTCTCACATAGCCACGCACTACGCAGCGTAGCGCGTGAATGCGTGTTCTAACGTTGCTTGTAAGTATCTCCGTTTGTATAGAAAACACGCACAGTCCAACACACAGAAAATGCATCCAGAAAACGCAACATGCAGCGTGATGCGTGGCAGTGTGATAATCGCCTATGTTGGTTGAGATTGGTAACGCGTCATCAGTTATAAAATAAAGACAGTGGTAATCTATTCGTAGAAGAAATATTGAGATAAATTTAGACTTATCTTAGTGAGATAGAAGAATAAAGAAGAATCTACAATTTCATTTTCAATCAGTCTCTTTCTTACCCCCGATAAAAAAGAGAGGTGAAGCTTGTCGTGTCTGTGTGTCTATGTACCTATAATCTGATTGTGTAATCGTAGCTCCTAAACGAATAGACCGATTTCGATGCTGTTTTTTAATCGAAAGCTGTCTTTTGTGATGGTTATGGTTCATCCGTTCACAAGTTATATGGGTTGAACGCTTGAAAGTCGGGATTTTTAAAATTGTCTGGTAAACAAACTAGTATCGACTGAGTAAACTAACACTAGTGTCAGTTTTTCGAGCTGCCTAAAGGAAACTGACTTAACTTAATGACTGTCATCTATTGACAACAGTCATTATTACACAAGAGAACTAGGGTGCAGGTTTCGAAAAAGCAAGTCGTGCTAGTTGAAAATAAATAAATATATAAGGAAAAATCACACTGATAAGCTAGCCCCGAAGAAAGTTTAAACTTGAAAAAAAACTTTTTTTTTAACTTGTTTAAATGACCGTTCGTGAGTACGAGGACAAACTCAGAGATAAAAGTTGCGCCAGCACAGCTGAGGATCCAACCGGGAACGCGCTAAGATGAAGAAAAGTGCTTACATGGCAGTATTGAACTATTTATATAATTTCAGTGTACTAATTTCGAAATCTATGACCCATACTTGATTTATCATTTTTCAAAAAAGCCCGAACAGTTATTATCCCGCCACACAAAGCACAAACATATTCAAATGCGGTCCTTTGTGGTCCCCAAACGTGAAACTAGCAAAATAATACGATTTGTCGCTTCAGAGCGCTTGTATGGCGACGAGTACAATTCGATGCCCAGCGACGCGTGTGCAGCGTCCCAACAGTGGGACCAAGGTCCGCAAGCAAAAAAGTCGAAACGATAATGATATTATTATTTTTTAATATTTTTTTGTTTTTTTAGTGGTAACCGAAGTAAGCCGATTGTACTCATCAAGTCGTAACTAAGTAATTATGTAATGAGCCTATAAATACAAAAGTCTATCATTTGATAGCAATACGAGGAGACAATAATTTGGAAAAAAACCTGTTACAATTTTTACTGAAAACAAAACAACACATAATCTCGATCATGTAAAATATAATCTTATTTTGGATTTTTGTAAAAAATCTGGCTTATTAACTAATAAACCTCTAAATACGCTATTTTGCAACAAGTCAAATCAGATACTTTTTTCTTAACGTCAAAAACAAACATTTTCTATGGGATTTGTATGAAATATCGATTTATGACGTCATTGTTCTTTGGAGTCAAATAGCGCTCTTAATATCCATTTTTCTGCATTAATAAATCTTAAATCACGTTCAAAGTGGATGTGATCAATGACAAGTGACATTACGAGTATTTTGTGACCAAAATACCCAATTCTTTTACATGATAATTAAATATTTTTTTATTGAAACAATAAATAAAGTGCCGTACGTCTTAGACCTTAGTGGTATAAATAGATAGATAAGGACAAATCGCACTGAGTGAGCTAGCCCCAGAGTAAGATTAAACTTGTATTATGGGATACTAACTCAACGATCCTATATTTTATAATAAATAATTAATACATACATACATATATAGATAAACATCCAAGACCCAGGACAATTTGATAAAGGCCATTTTCCAACTTGCCCTGGCTGGGGATCGAATCCAGAACCTCCGGATTGGCGGACTAGCGTGTTGACCATTACACCAAAGAGTTCGTTGTTAAAAAAAAACAATAATTAAAAATCCATCCATTTTTGGAGAAATAAATAAAATTTTTTGAGGAAAGTAATTAAAGAAAAAAAGTGATTTGTTTATAAAAATTGCCATATATCAATCCATTAAAGGCTCCTACACCGATGACACACTGCATACGTTATGTATACTTACAAGTTTTAACAAAATATACTTAAACTATTTTATATAGTTTTTTTTAGTTAGTTATATTATTTTTATCTAGTCATAATTTAGATTTAAATCTTAAGGTGAAGTTATAGGCAAATTGCCTTAAAGTGGCGCCCTCATATGAAATAAATTGTTAACTCGTAAATATGGAGATAATTTCCATACTGCTCTTCGTCATGCACTAGATAAACATCAACATTATTTTATGAACCACCGTTGAAAGTATTTACATTAGTCCGTCTAGCTTTAAAACTTGCCGTGGCCACTTTTGGTGGAGGCACTTGCTTCCACCAAAAGTGACCACGGCAAGTTTTAAAGCTAGACGGATCACCAATAATAATTTCAACGGCAGTTCATAAAATAATTTAAAGTCATAATTTCCATATCATGCACTAGATAGTGCATGACGAAGAGCAATATGGAAATTATGACCATATTTACGAGTTAACAATTTATTTCACACTTCAAGGCCATTTGCCTATATCTTCACCTTAAAGTAAATAATTAATTGTTTTCTTCTTAAATTAATAAATATCATTTTAATATATGTTCTTTGGAGAAAGTAAGTAATTTTCACTTAACTCTGGATTCAGTAAATTTTTATAAATTGCTTTCTCCAAAGAACATATATCAAACAATTTTTGGCTTTCCATAAAAGTGGACCAATCAGCTGATACGAGGTTGTATGGAAAGCAAAAAAATATTTTTTATATTTCGATAAAAATATGATCCTTGTGGACAGTAATTCAGTATCATGGACTGAATCCACCAATAAAATAGTTTCAGTATACATATTTTATTAGACTCTTTAAATAAATAAATCAGTGATTCCAAATCCTAGTATTTCAGTTAGAAAAATATTAAACCATGCAGATGTGAGGCCTTGGGTTCGCATAGGAAACCTGTGGCGAATTTTTACATCGCATATTTTAAATTTAATTACGTACTCATAGGTTAATGTGGATATAAAATTAAAATTATTGCGATGTTACGGTTATTAAAGTATATCTATTTGTAGGTAATTACAAAATTAATTTGAAATAAGTTTTATTTTTAAAGAACATTTACAAGTATAAAAGTGGGCTTCCACCGAATAATAATTTGAAACGAGTAGGGTCATATAAAAGTTTGAAAGCACTTTGTCTTTTAATGATGACATCTCATTCACGTACTTTTTTATTTAGCTCGTTGACATTAAGTGCTAAGGGTGGACAGCCCTTCTTGACGTATATAAATAAATCGGTTTCGATTATTATTCGAGTTGGTTTCGAGAGCTCGATTCAATAGTTGCTTATCACGAGGATTGTTTTGTAACGCTTTGTTTTGTTTGTTAGTAGTTTTTTGTTGTTGTTTTGATTGGTTGTTACACTAAGTACTTGCTTATGTTTACAATGTGAATTAATTATACTATTGTTAGATTTTACATATGTATTTGCAAATGTTATTACATATAAGATGAACCGTGGCGTCTTAGTTACCTTACTACGCTCCCGTGGCTCGTCCGTCACGTAGAGGTGTTGGCTGGGTGATTTTCAGCGCGAAAAATGCTTGTAGGTTCTCAGTTTCAAAGTCTGCATTCATTGTTAATTTGTGTTTCCAAAAGTGACTTCTTTTGGCGGAGGGAGACGCGTTTCAAAGCTAAACGTATAGGACCAAGAGCCGTAGAGGTGCTAGACCTTCCTTATTTTCTCACTAATCATTTGTGTGAGATTAAAAGTTAATATGCAGACTGCCTAACTTTACATACTACTTACAATTTTTGTTCATAAAACCGTCGAATTAAAATATTGTGGACTCACAACATGCCGAAGTAGAAATAAATCGAAATTGACTCTGTTGTCGAAGAAGTATGTCGTCGCACTCGAATTGTCTCCTAGTCAAGTCATGTCGAAGAAACGCTTTGTCGCAGTACAGTAATACCGGTCTTGAGATGTTTCCAACTAATTGTAGAAATTAGGACATATCGCAGTTACATATTGTCGATATAAAATGTTGTCATGATACGGTTTGTCGAAATTCAGTTTTGTAGTCTAAATGAATGCCAGTAGATCAAAGGATATACCTGCACACACCTTAACATTGCAGTCTTTATAGTAGTTTCGTATACCTATGATAAGGTTTAAGATACCTCCAAACTCTTTGAAATTAGGCAACGAATTTAAAAGTAATTTCCAATTCACATGAGAATCGGCTGCGACACGTCGTCGGGGGTCGGGACGCCCCGCTGGCCGCATTGTCCGCGCGCCCCGCCCGGGTCTCTGCAGCCGCGGGACTCCGCCGGCTGTTTATTTGCAAACACAACGCACGCCTCCCTGCTGCGCTCCCCACAGATATCACAATTTGTCGCGATTTTGGTAACTCGATACGCGCGGGTGCTTACTCCATTTTGCGCATTGATACCGTTGTACTTCCTGGTTTTGTAACGCAACTAAGCGTTTGGCCCCTGGAGGTGAAAAAACATTTGTGTGTAATGTAATGTTAGTGAATTTAGTAAGGACTTTTGTCCTTTGAAAAAAAATCTAGGGATTTTAGTCTGTGTGTTGCATTTTAGTTACCTAGATTTTCTAAAGTCCTTAGTTGTTGACCTGAAAGACTTTGAGCCTTTCAGGTTCATATCTATTATACGGGGAACTCCCAAAATTTATTGTTTTTTTTTTCTATTTTTGAGTGAAAATCTTAATGCGGTTTACAGAATACATCTACTTACCAAGTTTCAACAGTATAGTTCTTATAGTTTCGGAAAAAAGTGGCTGTGACATACGGATGGACAGACAGACAGATATGACGAATCTATAAAATTGCAAAAATCAGGTTCCGCTTTTTGTCAACCTGCCTATTCCATAGGCCAGCATAGCGTGTTTCTAAATGTGACCTTAATGTTCTGCTGTTGAGTATTCCCCGTAAAAGAAAAGATGTAGTTCTGAATAAAACGTGACCAGTAAGCACGTATGTTTATCAAATCGGAGTTTCAAGTCACTTAAAGCAAGCGGTTATAAACAAGCTTTTATGAAAGTCTTTCAATATTATCGGCGACAGCGCTATAAAAATGTAAAACAGTAGGAAACAAACGGACAAATAAAATATACATTTAGATAAAATTTAATAGGCATTGTAAAATTCGAATGACAAATTCGAGATTTACGCTTTTTTTTAATTCGTCTCCATTTACGACGTTGGTATCTTGGTAATTGAAAAGAGCCGTTATGCAAGATACGGGGCCCGTATGTTTGATGTGTAAATGGATTTCCTTTTATCTGCTATGATTTTATGTTATACAAACTTGCTAACTCAGATTTAGATTTAGTCGAACTATAAAGAAATCCCCTAAACATGCAGCAGTCAATTGATATAGGTTAAATAAATGGGTTGCAATATTCATAGACCTAATCACTAAAAAACTTTTCAGCGAAATGAAGTTCCTCAGGGCTCAATTTTAGGACCGATATACCATGATGCACCTGACATAAAATTAGTTGTGTTTGCTGATGCCACAAATGCTGTACTTTGGGAGAAATATATTGACACTCTTAACAGAAAGATCAATACTACAATGCTATTACCTATTTTATCAATGGTTCACAGCTAAAAACCTAAAACTGAACACTATCTGTATTTATCATCCTAATATATGTAGAAATATTAACATATGTATTTATTATATATATATGCTTTATGAATATGTAATATGTATTTATTTATTTAGTTTCGTATTGTATTGTAACTTTATTGTACTTAGAAAAACAATTGTTGTAATTTGTATTGTAGGTACACGCCAATTACATCTTTCTTCCTATTTCCTCTCGCGGGTCTACTGGAAGAAATTTCTTTAGAAATAAGTAGCACCTAAATACTATGTTTTCCTTAATTTTTTACATATATAGTTTGTAAATTTCAAGTGTACTTGAATAAATAAAATTTAAATTAAAATTAAACTGGTAAAACCAATGTAATGTTATTCAAGACACCAGCAAATAATAAAAATAAACTAAAAGTTAAATTAAATAATGAGGAAATTCAACTCGTTGGTTTTGTTAAGTTTCTGGGCATTATACTCGATGAATTTTCTTACTGGAAATCAGAGTTGAAAGCGGTAGATAAAAGTGTTAGCAGTAAGGTGAAGATATAGGCTGGCCTTGAAGTGTGAAATAAATTGTTAAGTTGTAAATATGGTGATAATTTTCATATTGCTCTTCGTCATGCACTAGATAGCCCTTTAAATTATTTTATGAACTGCCGTTGAAACTATTATTGGTTATCCGTCTAGCTTTAAAACTTGCCGTGGCCACTTTTGGCGGAGGCAAGTTTTAAAGCTCGACGGACTAATTAAATACTTTCAACGGTGGTTCATAAAATATTTTTTAAGGGCTATCTAGTGCATGACGAAGAGCAATATGGAAATTATCTCCATATTTACGAGTTAACAATTTATTTCAAATGAGGGCGCCACTTCAAGGCGATTTGCCTATATCTTCACCTTAAAAGACGAATTAACAATGGAACGACTGAAATTAGTATATTACTCAATGTCCTTAATTACGGTATAGCATAAAATATTGGGGCAGAAGCTACCAATATAACATTGACAAGGCTTTCGCTGCGCATTAAAAGCTATACGAACGATGGTTAATATTATTATACCATCATGGCAATCCTGCGAATAACATTTTAATAATCTTAAAATTTAATTGTGCCTTCTTTATATATATTTGTTGTACTGACTAATTTCATTAAAAATAGAGATACATTTGAATCTAAGGAAGAACGATGTTACTCCGCGAGAGCATGTGGCGGAAAGAGTTGACCAGAAAGATCACTACTGCATTGGACATTGTAGTACACAGTCCATTAAATCAAACTGTTATATTGTTCAATAAATTATCAAATGAATTCAAATCAATACGAAAATTCTTAATTTTTAAAAGAAACCTAAAAGCATTATTATTGAAAAGTGTTGTTATTCGATTGAGTACTTTTAAAAGTTATGATGTTATATTACGATTATGATAATGATTTGTGTACGTTCCTAACATTAAATTTATTTGTATGTAGTGTTTATTTGATTTGATTAGATATTAAGTTTAATATTCAAACACAATGTAAAGGGTATTATTGTTTATGAATATTAAACTTAATATCTAAATAAATAATAAATAAATGAATAAATGAAATTATAATCATAAAATTTGGGTTTGTATGAATTATCTACTTTTATTTGCAAGTATGGAGACTCGATACTTTGGTATAGGTTCATGCTTAGTATTTTTATGAACTGAACAACTTTGATTTTACAGTTGTCAGTTTCAAAATTTCAGACCGAAACGATGGAAATGACAGAAAAGGCTTTAACCCAACTATTAACATAAATGGCTCGCATAAAATTAAAATTATACAATGTTCTTGGAGTGGTATCGTTATCATAATTCTTACGCATCTCGATTTGGTGACAATTGCTGGTCACAATTGTAAAAAATAATAATTGATATCACTATGCATCACTACATTATAATACATAATCAGACAAACAGAGATGTAAAGGCCGCTTCACACTTGCGTTGTCTCAATGCCGATAACCTCGTGATGGAGCGGGGTCCTAATCTCAGCTACCGACTATCGCCTGTCCGCTACTTATCTACACTATGTTAGAAGGACTGGAATAAAGACAGACCGACAATTCTTAATGTTTGGGTACAGATTTGAAATCGTTCAATAGTTGTTTAGACAACATGCTCTGACAATATGTTATATTTGAATAAGGCGAGATTGTCTGGTAGAAATTAATAAATGTAAGAATCGGCAGCGAAATGGTCGCATATAATTAGTTTTGTTTCATAATTAACCTTTTCTAGCGTGTAGGTAAGTGGCCGTAATAAACTTCTTGTATCGTTTGTTGAACATTGCTAATTAATTTGTAGTCTGTTTCAGAGTTATATTATACTAGCTTTTGCCCGAGGATTCGCCCGCGTAGATTAGGGGTATGAAAAATAGATAGTAGCCGATTCTCAGACCTACTAAATATGCATAAAAAATTGATAAAAATCGGTCAAGCCGTTTCGGAGGAGTATGGTAACTAACATTGTGACACGAGAATTTAATATATAAGATGATACCGAGGTAACATTTCATATCTTGAACTTGAACGCTGCAGAGAAGTAGAGCGTCTAGTTTAAAAATAAGCAACTTTCTGTTACAACATAATATAAAGAATTGCGAATGCACACAATAGCAGCGTTATTGGGGTACAAAATCACATTGATATAATATTCCGTGCATTAGCTAGCAATGCAATTTATGCAGCCCGGCCCACATAATGGCCGATGTAACGTGTAAGTCGGTTTTTGCCCGCACGTGTTGTTTTTTACATATTCGTAGGTTTTTCTGCTGCCGCCCGCCCAATGACGCGGAAAATCTATTTAAGTACATACATGCTAGTTATAATTGAGGTAATTTCCGAACAACATTTGCATTCACCCAACACCCTTTCTTATAAAGTGTTAGTTTTATAAGGTACATATGTTACTTTATAATTTTTAGGATTTGAAATAACTAAGGTGTCTGGAGCTTTATCACTTTATTACTTTCAGAGCTTTTTGCCAGTAGCTTTTTAATTTAATGTTGTTATCATTGACATAGAATATATAGACTCAAATATTGGCTCCTGTTTTATTTTTCAATATATGGCGGCGTGAATTTTATCATACGTATTTAATTTTCAAGCAATGAAATCTGTTTACCTACCGATGGAAAATTATTTATTTACGCTTTGCCTTGTTCCTTAAATTATTCTTAACTGTATTGTAGCACACACTAAAGCATTTTAAATAATGTTTACTATATTTTCGTATGGTTTTTCGCATATGAATAGTCTAAAGTATTAGCTGTATAAGAGGTAGCAAGCGACTAAGTAAAGTTTATGGAGATAGCTACAATTGAACGGGACAAAACAGTGATATGTGGTGTCTCCTCTTGTTTTACATAACAGCCCTTTGGTTGTAATAGATGTATAGTCACCACTGTAGGTACCATTTTTGTGCAACTGTTCTACGACAGCTATTTACATTGTTTAGTAATAGTTTTTAGTAGTGGGCGACGATTCTTATCTCTATATATGTATCGAGATAAATTTTATTTCTTGCTTGCCTACAGGACACTTGAGTAAGCACCATTTACTCATTCGGTTGCTTTTTGCGACAATCTCCTCGCATATCCAATAAATCTTCTAAGTTTAATTCATTAGAGAAAGAAACATTGAAAACAAAAATAAATTTATCAGGTCCATAGGTGTATAGGGCAGATTTAGTCCGTAATAATGATTTTTTTCCCAATGAATATACCAAATATCGAAATAGGTATGATAATATCTACATTTTCTTTATGTTTTTAAGCTGAACGATCGGCCACTTTATTAATTGGAATGTTAAGCTCCTCGGGAAAATAGGGCAAAATGCAGGGTCTTGTCATTGATCATACATATCCATTTTGAATGTGTGTGAAAATTTGACTAAGAAATTATGACGTCACGACGTGGTATTTCATACAAATGTTAGAGGACATTTTAATTAAAAATATATATTCTATAGGAAATGTTTGTTTAGATGTTTATAAAAAAAGTATACTTATTATTTGACTTGTTGGAAATCTGCGGATTGTTCACTAGTATGTACTTAACGAACCAAAAGTCGCGTTGTGCCCCAAAACAATACGCACGTCCCTTAGTATAATTTAATAATTTTTGGATTCCGTTGATCTTCATAGCAGATTCAAGAGAAATTCGTAGTAACGATGACAACGCAGATTGTCGTCGAGACGACAAGCATTGTTCCAGTGTATGTGAATGCCATATACGCAGGTCACGTTGCTATCTATATCTGTTAGAATTTTGTGCCATTCGTATGCATGTTTGTTTAAATAATTTGGGTGCAGCTATGACCTCCTTGAAACTACAAGTTGTTAGAGACCTTATAGGTATTCATAATACATCTTTCTTCACAACGTTGTTTTCCTGTCTCCTCATAACGTGACCGAACCATCCTAATCTATTACTTTTTAGTTTTTCAGTTATTGGCGCTACCTTGGCACTTCCCCTCACATACTCATTCCTTATCTTGTCCTTTCTAGTTACTCCACTCATCCATCTCAGCATCTTCATTTAAGCAGCATGCAGTTTTCTTTTTTCTGTGAACTTAGTAGCCTCTATTCTCACTTGTATATTCACATATTACACTGCTTTTCAGCAAGAATGCCGACTATATGGAGATACTGTTCCTGAGTAGAGTATAGACTCTTGATCGTTTACAATGTTTATTGATTTAGTCAAAAAGCTCAAATGCATCAAACATTACACACAGGGAGACTTTTTCAGTCCGCAAATTTTTAGAGCAAGTGCAGGTACTGGAAGAAAAATTGCTTTTTAGGGTTCCGTACCCGAAGGGTGCAAACGGGACCCTATTACTGAGACTCCGCTGTCTGTCCGTCTGTCTGTCTGTCTGTCTGTCCGTCTGTCCGTCTGTCCGTCTGTCCGTCTGTCCGTCTGTCTGTCCGTCAGTCACAGGGCTCTATTTCTTGAACTGTATTAGCTAGATACTTAAAATTTTCACCAATTATGTATTACTATGACCACAATAACAACAAATACTAAAATTAAAATAAAGTTAAAAATTAAAGGGGGTCGTCATACAAGAAACGTGTTTCTTCAGCGTTTTAAAACATTGTACGGTGGTACGGAACCCTTCATGTACGAGTCCGACTCGCACTTGCCCGTTTATTAAAGTTATAACTTCGAGATCACTTAAAACCTTGCATATATAAATTTGTAACCAAATCACTGGATTTAGTTTACTACGCTTGACTGAAAACGTTCTATTTTTACTACCTACTCGAGGTTAAGACCTCGACTGCATCAGGTAAAATGCACCATCAATTCATTCTAATTTAGCTATGCAGTCTAAAATTATGATGCTAAGAATAAATCAGTCCACACTTTCCCCTACCATGGGAACACACCTAGACTGTATGCGTTGACGACTTTCGTTCATTCGTGATTTCGTTATTAATTTAACTTAGTTAAGAACGGCCTTTATGCAAATTGTATGCCACTTGGATTCAGAAGTATTTGTTTGCAGATCTAATAGTATTGTGTTAAGTTGACGTGACTGAGTTTATTCGCGTTTATGTTTGTTGGACGACATTCAAAGTTTCATCATCATCATCATAAGGTCTTTTTTAGTCTGCACTGCAGGAGCACGACCCTCTCTGTACTACCTAAACAATATATTAGCCAGAGTAGTCAGAGGATTTGGCCTACACTCTCCACGCTGGCCAGACGGATTGAAGAGGTCTTGTTGAAGTTTATAAACTTTGTTCAGCTTGTGTTTCCTAAGTCGCCTTCTACGACATTCACGGGAAGTCTTGGAGTAGTCTTATTCTACTCTGCCGGGAACCACACGGCTAACATTCAAAGTTTATTAACTATTTATTAAAAGCCATTAAGTGTCCATGTTTTAAGTTGGATGTTTGTTTATTTACATTTTTTGTTCTTTAATTCTATGTGCGATGTCACTTTTTCGTATCGTCGAATTAATGTTATCTGAATATCAAACTGTCTAACTTAACACGTTACCTGTCCCATGTATCATATATGAATAAACGAATTGTTTTAATATTGTTCTTTATTAACGATCAGCGAATGGGTTAATACAAGACTAGTAGCTAGTGGGAGTTACAATAGTTCATCTTTCATGACTTATGCGACCCTGACCAAAAACATTTATTCAAGTTAACATTGCAGACATTAAATGGTTGCATAAAATTTACATGATTTATCAGCAATAATACTGTGGTTTTCTATATTAATAATCAGTTTTATTGTGCCGTGATCGTAAAATTGTTTGTAATAAAATGCGCTACCTGCTTTTGGCCTAAAGCGTATGGTGCTAGCGTACCTAAAGCGTATGGTGATAACGTAAGCCTGAAACATAAACTATTATAAATACTTTTTGGAAATCTATAGACAATATTTTTAATGGAAATATAATGTAGTGCTGGGACTTAATATTTGCTATGTAAGTACACCTGCCTGTTATTTGTATTTGCTGTATAAGAATGAATAATATCACTTTTATTCTGTACAGAATTTGAATCCTAGCTATAGGTATTCGAAAAAGAAACTCTTCAAGCGAAATAAAAATACATATTAGGTCAAATGTACCTTGTTTCATAATAAAAACGAAAAATCACCCATTCGTATGTCATAGCTCATTACTGGGTGAATGGCGGGCGGCGGCGGCCGGCGAGTAGGGAGGGCGACGGCCGCGCATAAAGTTAAGGTTATCCATATAAATATTAGAAATTTTGGGTGTGCAAAATCAAGCTGTATTTCTGCTTGTACAGTATTAACAAATTTTACTGATTTATTCAAGAATAAAATCAGTCAAACGACAGTCAACGGGCGAAAGGATTTCAGCAAGATGCACAAGTACTTCCATCCTTAACATGCGTACCTATTCACTATCTTGTGATCTACGAAGCGACGTATTCGAGGAAATTGACTTCCGTAGTAGAGGATCCCGAAGTTTCGGCCGATTGGCGAGCAGTGGCGTGACAGCGGAGTAAACCTCAAACGGTTGGTGTTAATTAACGGCCAACGCCATCTATCGGTGACGCCCTATCAATCTTCGAGCGACACCCGGTCGCCCATTTGTCGCGCGCCCCGCTAGGAATTTGGGACGAATGCGATGCCAGATCTTTTTTTCCGGAAAAGGATAGTTATTTGTTATTTTTCGCTTGTCGCTTTGAGATTTTCCAATGAAAAATTTGCTTACTTATTTCGAGGCATTACTTGTAAATACCTATGCTACTTTTTGAAAGTTTGTTAGTAGATAAAGATAATTAGATATATACAATTTTATAACAAGATTTTTAAAATTAAGTTGTAACTTACTAGCTAACGAAGACGGTTTTATAAAATTGCTACCGTTAGAATAGGCACATCGCTTTTGATCGGTAATTTTGTAAATCCTAGGGGAAGACAAATATCCAGCAGTGAACATCATGTGACTGAAATGATGCTGATAAATATGCATGCATTTCCTAAAACTATTACAGGTAGGTATGATTGGTCTATTCAAAGTACAAGCTCATTTTTTTCTTATTCTTAAAGTCCAATTCCATGCGAATAAAAACGATAGCAAAAAAGCAATTAAATTAGTAAAAGCCGCCGACCCCGTGCGGTCTTAAAACTTCGACCATCCTGATCCCCTTTTTCTGTCCGGTGATTTTGGTCTTGCGGTTTCTATGTTTTGCTTGTTGCAGGGTGCCGTCGACAATAATTTATCTATCGCTACTCTAATTAAACACCATTCACACCTGCAATATTGAATTGATTATATCTAAAAGTGCAATTTTTCAAGAACAGATTATACAATATATATTTGGAAAGAATATGGTTACTGTAATGCGATAGGCCCCAAGCAGTCAATTCCGGTGTATGTTAATGCCTATAATGTACTTGCTTGACTTTGCGGTAGCAGACGTTCTGTGACAAATTCATAAAGTAGTCATACAATACCCAATATTTTTATAATCCTATTGAGCAGTATCTTTCAGATTCGATATCTGCAGTCAAATAAAGACAACTTTACCAAGATAACTTCAAAGTTTGACAACTAAATCGATTCATGTCCTACAAAGTGAAAAGAAATAGATACCAACCCTAAGTAGGTTCTGAAGTCTTAATAATATGGTTTACATATTTATCGCAAATAGTGGTTATCAATTATGTTAATTTAAACTTTGCAGCTATTCTAAATTGAGTCGTTTTCCGCTGCACATATGTATTGAAAAATTAGATTGTAAGTATTTTTTCGCCAGGTTGGCAGCCTTTTTCTATTTGATTTTAATCTTGATATCCTTTTAACACCGTCGAGGCGACATCAATTCCTGTTTGCAATGTTTTTTAATACGACTTATTAGGTAGCAACCAAGCATCCAAGCTTGCGTTGTTAACATTGTCGCCTCATTAACCCCCAGGCCGCCATTTCTCATTACAATCGCATTACCACACACCTGTTATGGGTAGGTTTCAACGATTCAATTAGGTACTGTATATCTATAGGTTCTATACAGTTGCGCAAGTTATTTCAATGTTACTTGTTACTTCAGTAGTATTCAGTTAGTTTCAAAAAATCGTATTATACCTATTTGCCGTATGGGCGTAATAGAAAAATAGTTTACTAGTCTACATAGTGCCTATTATAATAACATCTTATCATATAACTTTATTTATAAGGAACTTATTATCTAAGTGATATTGGTATTTTATATGCTAATAAACTGAACCAGAAAATATGTTCTTTTGATCGTAACAGTCCTTCGCAGCACAGGTAAATGAAACCAATGGAATGGACATCAAAATACCAATACACAGCCATTATAGCACGAATTGGCATATTATATTCCTTTGGCGTACCATATTATTGTCAAATAAAGCGTGCCGCGCAGTGTTGGTGCAAGCGTGCATGTCGAATCGCTCTTTTTCTTGCGTGAAGACACGGTTGGTATCGATAAAGGTTTCGGTTTTGATACCGAATACTTGCTCGTTAAGCTGACACGCCTATTGTGGCCCTTTTTAATTTGCAGTCGTTTGTTTTATGTTTCTTTATTTTAGCGGTGAGTGTTGCGCTGTGACCTCTGGTAACCATAGTAAGGATTGTGTAACTTAAAATTTAATCAGTTTGTGTTCGTAGCAAATGAGAATGAGCCAAGCTCAACGGATGGAGTTGTGTAAGTATACATATTCTAGAAAAAGATGTAATTTGGAGAAATGTTATAGTTATAGCAAAGAGTAACTACTGCACAATTACATATACCTACAAAGCATAGGAACCGCGGCGTGGAGCGGAACCAGCCATGTACTGCGGCAAGATGCATGCGTAGGTACAAAGGAGACACAATATATTTTTCATAGTTTTCATTTTCCACCGCATCCTCATAGCTACCTGTCTTCACGTGTGTCCAGCAGAATCTTCGGGTCTTATTGGTTAACTCGTTTCGCTTCGGGATGTCTATGATTCGATTTTCAGTGCAGTAACGAATTTTTTTTTATTAATACAGGTATTTGTTAGCGGTCCTGGGTGGGCTAGATAAATAGATAAGTATATAAAACATTTATTTTGTTCAAAATGCAAAAGTGTGTATCAAATCAAAGCTTATCGTGGACCGATTGGGGCGTTGAAGTTATAGTCCATCTATCTCTGCAATTCTGAAAAAAATGTGCCTGTCAAAAAATAGTTAAATATTTAATATAAAAAAATATAAGTATAGATAAAATATAAGTATAAATCGATAAAAACTGATCCGAGCGAATACTGTGCTAGTCAAAATAGTTTTATTTACAAGGCAGTGTCTTGGTCCAACTTACATGAAAATAATTAATTTATATTTTTTACCCCATGTCGCTTTTTTTTAAACAATAATTTATGATATTTTTTCAAAACAAAAACCGACTTCAATACCAGTGAAGTGACAGTCACAGAATAGCTAAATAATACTTATGCGAATTGATTACTCAGTTATTTTCTTTTATAAACCAAACTGCTTAATTCATTTTGATAAAATTTCTTTGGGACCACCTGGATATTATACCCTTTCAAACAAAAAACGAATTTTTTGAATCGGTCCATGTGTCTTCGAGAAATCGGGGAACATACGGGGAATACCTAAATAAAAGATTCCGACGAATTGATAACCTACTCATTTTTTTGAAGTCGGTTAAAAATATTTACCACAGGTGCAACACTTTACGACGACGGTTCTATAATTGGGGTTCTGGTCTGGAGGGGTCTATTTTAATATATTAATTATTATATTATAAAAACTTTTGCCATATTCAGGGCTCTATTCATCGGTCAAAAACCATTAACCTTTACAATTATATCCATTGACTCCTTTTTGTTTCTTAGAACTGGATGAGCATGTAAATGCTAACGTTTATTGGAAATTAAAAATTTACAAGTAATTAAGTTAATAAATGCGGTCTCGTTTCTTGCCTTGCCTGCATTTGTTTACACATTATCGAAAACGAGTTTTTAATGAATGTCTGCGGTACTGCAGAATGCAATGCTGTTGTATAATATCTTTGTAAACTGACAAAACCTTTCTGGCGCGTAGCCTACGCGTAGGCGACCAATACTGTGTAAATGAGTTTCTTTTGGCGTTTCTTCTCAGTAGTGGTCATTGCGAAACGGTATAGGTAGCTTCTTTTTAAATATTAAATAATTATTTCAATATTAATAAACTTTACACGTAATGTACACTAAATTCTTAACGTGTAAAAGTGCCTGCAAAGGCCTGATTAATTACTGAATAAATATTTATTTATTCTTCTTGATTCTATTGTTTTGATGCAAAACTCTCCCCCACATTACTCTTTTTAGGTTTCCGTACCCAAAGGGTGCAAACGGGACCCTATTACTGAGACTCCACTGTCTGTCCGTCTGTCACAGGGCTCTATCTCTTGAACCGTAATAGCTAGACACTTGAAATTTTCACCGATTATGTATTACTGTGGCCGCTATAACAAAAAATAATAAAAATAAAAAATAGTTAAAATTTAAAGGGGGTCGTCATATAAGAAACGTGTTTTTTTTCAGCGTTTTTAACGCGATCTTTATAATGGCACTAACTAGATACTTGAAATTGTCACCAATTATGTATTAATGTAACTACTATAACAACAAATACTAAAAATAAGATAAAGTTAAAAATAAAAGGGGGTCGTCATACAAGAAACGTGTTTCTTCAGCGTTTTAAAACATTGTACGGTGGTACGGAACCCTTCACGTACGAGTCCGACTCGCACTTAACCGTTTATTTTTGGCCTTGTAGACAACAATAGTAATATAGTAAGTATATAAATAATAGGGTATGGCCGAGAGAAACTGTGAATCTACTATACTATATACTACTATGTCTATGTAGCTTATATG
Source organism: Acrobasis repandana (assembly GCA_963576875.1). NCBI lineage: Eukaryota > Metazoa > Arthropoda > Insecta > Lepidoptera > Pyralidae > Acrobasis > Acrobasis repandana. The sequence continues at coordinate 7,350,490 of OY756214.1, forward strand.
CAGAATTTCTTTTGAGACTTTTTTTTCTTTTGAGATATAAATCAAATATTTGAAAATTACTAAGCTTATAATCAGAAAAGAATAGAGAAGTACTTACTGTAATAACGTTCTCAAAAATTGTTTTTAAAAGATTGAAATTAGCTGTTAGTTTTGTGCGCAATTTCTCAGATTATAAAGTGAAAATCCACAATTAGTTTTCTAAACAAACAGCACGGGCTGGCTTCGTTATCTTGCAACCATCTCCGACCATGAAAGCAGTCATGGAGTTTAGGCGGAACGCGTGAAGAATAGCATTAGCATTTAGACTGATTTGCGATTGCGCGGTTGTCGTACACTAAAGTAAAATAAGATAATATCGATATGTAATTAACAGTACTTAACTAGTTTCCATAAAATGGAGATATAAAAATGAAAGTAGACAGTAGTCTGAATTTTATCCATCAGCTAAATTTTTGGAGCAAGTTCAGTCCAGTTATCACTCTGTAAAAATATTATTGGAATATGAAAAAATACGTCCTCCATTAGGATATCCATTCGGCTGAACGATCATTTGTATGGTAAGACTTTCTTTTTATATTTCATTAATTGTTTTAATGGTTTTGTATGGTTCAGTATTATGGATTGAGATTGGTCCAAACTCCAATGTCAGCCTGTAGGTATACCTAAAGTGGCCAACACTGCTGTCAGATTTCAGCCTATACGCATCTGATACACGAGTAGCTTTGCGACTAAGTTTATGTATATGAAATATTTTAGTTCCTGCGATAGTAGAACAAGATGTGGGACACGACCAGATTTGTTGCGGATGTCATACTTTTGACATCTTTATTATTTTTTGATCATCTTTATTATTAGAGGCACATCCGCCGATGCGTATGCGAATTTTAATTTTAAGTCATATAAATAATTAAAAATAGATTTAATTTTAATATGTTTATGAAATCATATTTTAAGAATGAAACTTGTCTAAAAAACACAGTGTCTTACTGAATTTTGAGTCTAGAATTTTAAAATAAAAATTCATTCAATCATTTCATTCATTAATTATCAAAATACAATGTATCTGAATAGTAATTCAGAATAGTAATTCAAGGTAAAGTATACCTTGTTTACGAGTATTATTACCTGAAACCTTGTTTATAATTCAATTTAAAATTATATTTAACAAATAGTAATATTGAAGGCTTTTCAGCCTTCGACCTGTTCCTTAGAGGATCATATATTAACCCATTAATATATAGATCATATATAAATCTACTAAATACTCGTTCGCAGGGAACACTGAGTGGTGGAGGTCCTCATAGATTTATGGACATCCGGTCTGAATTAATTCCAAGTTCCGCATTTCCAGATGCTGCTCACGCACGACGACTCAAAATCCAGTTCGCCTTTACCAGAAAGGGGGGGTGTGTGCGGTGCACCTACTAGCCATCTTTCACCATACCGTGGTGGGATGGGTGGTAGCTGTAAAAACTCATTCTGATCATGAAAACGTAGTTTCTAAATGGGTGGAAATATTTGAATGTTTGCATATTTCTTCATGAGTCTAGATAGATAATTCTTTACAGTGGTAGATATATTGGACCATTCAATGTCGGTTTTATGCGCGTTGTACTCAGTATGTATGTACCTACTTTGTTAATATGTGTATAGCACAGAATATACATGTACTGACCAGTTTCCACCAAAATCCGTCTTTTACCAAAAATATTCGTGTCATTGTGATTTCTGATTAAAAAGCAAATAATTCGTTCAGCATTTTAGTAAGCTAAGTCAATAACTTGAAGCATTACCAGTGGGTAAGTTAAAACACATTTCGAGTAGGTAAGTAAAAAAAACAGTTTACTAGAAGATTACGTAGAAAAATGTAAGTTACCAATCTGCAAAGTACAAGAATTTGCCATCGTTTTGACTACCTATAAGATAATTTATATATATATATATATATACCTATTTAAGAAGTTCCATTTTATCGTGTTTTGAAAGTTGCACTAGTAAGTATACTGAAACAAATTAAATTGTTAATATTATAATGAATCGCGTTGGGATATTGTTACCTTAACACATAAAATAGCTGAATGAAAGGCAAAAAGCTAATTTTCAATTCTAGGATACCGGGTTCCTAAAAGTGTACGAGATTCTATAGGAAATAGCTTACATCATATTTGTTGTAAATCTTAATTCAATGTTGACGTAATTATCATGTTTTTATGTATGCATTGTTAATTTAAAAAAAGGCGATAAGAATATTTATCGCACACATAAAATCCAGCAGTTTTTAGAGAGAACGTTTAAACCAATTCATTAGTGGGTGCACACCAACGCGGGAACATCTAGGTGTAAGGCTATCGCTCCCTATTCAAATTCTCACCTCTGGGATGTGCTGCAAATAATAGAGCGGACCAACGGACGTAGGTCAAGTACGGAGATAGCATCGCTCGTGACCGGAGCACACGAACCGCGAGGTTCGATAGCTTCATTCTAACTTCGCCGAGGGTCGGGCGCCACTGCTAGCGGACGCTTGAAATCTTCCTTAGCCGGTCTCACCATTTAAATTCTACTGTCAGTTCATGAGTCCAGCCTTACGTGACGATACGAGTTTAAATGTCCCTATGTAATCATATATCTACATCATTGTCAGTAATAACAGGCGATCGATTACTCACTGGTTTGCGCGCCCAAGAAAGCACTCGTAGTTTTGGCGCTGATGATTTTGAATTAATAAGAAACCGAAGTAGAAGCATAAACTCAGAAGTACTTGCATGCAAATGAGTATAAATTAATCATTGCTTTAAATTGGCTGATTGCATTGATGACCTATGCAGTGTGCTGATCACCACAATTCTTAGTTGAGAATAGGATAAAATAAGTAGGGGATTTCACAGTTCGTGATGCAGACTTGATCTGACTTGTGGCCAAAAGCCAATTTTTTTTTTAAATGTCAAATTATAAATGTATCATCTATTACACAGAGCGGCACCAAGAACTATGTTTACGCCATTGCGTGACTTAATTATTGAGAGAAATACCTATTACTTCCGGTACTTTAGAAAATAATAATTGAAAGCCGTACCTGTTAGCAGTTTTTTGGCGTAATGAGGCACTATTAAGCCAACAAAAGCGATTCAGCCAGCCATTATGAATGCAAGGAACGCCATACGAAAGAAAATTAAAATACTAGTGTGAATGTTTACGTCAAAACATACCCTTATTACTATTTTATTGCTTTTTCGGATTCCTCTCCGCTAGGAAAGCATACCTACGTTCACTGGGAACGACAGTGTTTCTAAGAATAAGCAGTGAATAGAAAAATTAACTTAACTGCGCTCCCCATTTCCTTTATACGTACTTAGCGGTTTTATCCGAAAATATTTCAAATGTTTCAATTATGAAATTCTGCTAACATTATTTGCTTTGGCCCCAGCAGAAAGCCTTTAAAGCCGAGGATTGGGGTCAGAATGTATAAAGGTAAGTGTAATAAATTACTGAGGCATAACGATATTTATACTAAAGGTTATTACGCATAAATATTATTAGTAATAATTGATAACGCATACGTTTATAGGCATTTTTAATTGTGTTTATCCTAAAGATTATCAAGCATATAGCTGAAAGCCTAAGGTTTTATATGCATAACTGTTGTAAATCATAATAATATTCAACTCACTATAAATAATATACTATGTACATATTTATAATTTGTGTAAAATTAACACGTTGGCGGCATAAGGGCTACCCTGCCGCATCTATATCCTATTTTAGTATTATACTTATCTATAATGTATATCTGACATTGAATTGAATTAAATTGAAAATACTTTATTCAGTAATAAAAAATTACACAACAGATTATCATGTAGAATTTAAATGTGTAACATGATAATATTTCATTTTTACATAAAATATTAATATTGTTTTATCATTATTGTTTATTTAGATATTTGTATTTTATATATAACACTCAGACTAAAAAGCAGTATGCCTTATAACTTAATACAACTCAACGTATGGCCTTACCAATAAAGGTCATATAATAGTTATGGCTATTAACACATTATGGCAAAATTATAAATATGTCAAAGAAGTATTATGCCTATTACGATTATGCCTATAAGAAAAATTATGCCTTTAAAATTATGCGTTCAGACCGGCTTCCTAAAGCCGAATGCATTTTTACACAGAACTGTTTGCTAACTTTGTTGCATTTTGAGTACACACAATATTTATTGTTTTAGTTTGAAATTACTCTCTTGGAAATGGTAATACGATGGTTCTTTGGTGTATTAGCTGCCTTACGAGCACCTTCTGCGCTTATGGTAAAAGTATAAGACTATAAACAATAAACTTAGAGACACTTCTCAATAGGATTAAAAATCTGTTTACCTTACAAAGTACAATTATTACCTAAATATATTCGTGTGACAGACTTGTATACACATATATATCACCGAGCGTGTTACCACATCATTCAAAATGTTTAATTACAAAGAAGTCTTGTTTCAAATTCTCGAGGACAATATATTCCTTATAAAGATTTAGAAAATGTAAGCAAGAGTTGATCGCGATAGGACTCATGGAAGCGGACCACACTGGGGCTTAAGGGTAATCAAAAAGTTAAGACTGAGCGCGACGACGTTCTATGTGGTATTACAACAATCTATGCTGGGAAACAAACACACACGTATGTCCTTGTCTAACGTTTTGGGTGGCCCAATTTGAAAATATCAGAGATTTATTTATGTGTTATTAAATAATCTGTAAATATAATAGATAGATAAATTAACGTAGGGTTTTATCAATCTACGTATTTATTTACAAATAAAAAACCGGCCAAGTGCGAGTCGGACTCGCGCACCGAGGGTTCCGTACAAACCTGCAAGGTTTACAAAGTTCGTTCATTACGACAAGTAAGTTTAAAATTATTAAAAAAATATATATTATGTGATGTAACTAAAAATTTATGGTTTTCGTAATTTTTCCTTTATCTATGCTATAAGACGTTGCTTCGTACCAAATTTCAAGATTCTGAGTTCACGGGAAGCACCCTGTAGGTTTTGATTCCCTTGCAAGTGTCGAAAATTTGCGGCATAAACGGCTGTATCTTTTGATTGCGTTGGCTTAGAAGTTTGATTTTTTTCACAGCTTCAAGGGACAGTAGACCTGAGTAATTGATATAAATTTCAGCTTCATACCTCCACGCGTTCCTGAGAAAAAGGGTCTTGACAGACGGACGGACGGACGGACAGACGGACAACAAAGTGATGCTATAAGGGTTCCGTTTTTTCCTTTTGAGGTACGGAACCCTAAAAATAAGAAATCGAATAGGCCTTCAAATACAAAAAATTGAAATTTGTGCCTGAAATCATGGTCAATTTATTTATTTATTTCCTAACTTCACATAATTCATTCTAGTCAATTCTGAGCCTCTTGATCCCGACATTCCCGACTAGGGGAAAATGATATTCAGTTTAAATTTGTGCGTGATGAGATAACATCTTCGGCACTGTGGTGAGGCTTTAGGTCCACAAATAATAAAATCTACTATAAAAACACCTCTGTCACCACTTTTTGTCTACAGTCTACAGATACTGACTGGCGTCTTTACTTTATGCTAAGTCCGAGCACGGGGACGTCTCACTCTGGGTACGAACCCGCTATCGGCCATCTCTTAGCCGGATGGTTTTAATTACCCACTAAAATCGCTCCAAGCCTGACCTAAGAGACGTCTTTTTTGAGCAAAGTTTACGATTGCTATGCCGCAGGAATTTGTGGCTAGGTCGTAAATAGTTGTTGCTATAAAATCGGAGGTGATAGAATATGTTTAACGAGAAAATACGTGATAATGTTAGTACATGATAGTACTGACATAGGCTGAATTAGCCGCAGAACTGTGTTGTGGTAATTGTGAGCAGTAAATAAATAATAAATTAAAAAGGAAATACATATATCACAGCTACCTCCGTTAGGACGAACGACGTATTTTTTACCAGTACCACACTAGTCCGCTACTCGGCTCTGGTTCCGGTTCCCAGTCTGGACAAGTTCGAAAATGGCCTTTTTCAAAGTGTTGGGAGTTTATATATACAGGATCTAACAAAATATACTAAAACTATTTTAACGTTTAATTTAGTCCGTGATACTGAACAACTTTCCCCGAGGAATATATATCGAAATATAAAAAATAATTTTTGACCTCCCATACAAGTTGAGCGATCAGCTGATCTGAGTTTACATGGAAAGCAAAAAAATCATTTTCATATTTGGATATAGGTATGTTCCTTGGGGAAAGTTGTTCGTTCAGTATCATGAACTGAATTCACCCTTAAAATAGTTTCAGTATATGTATTTTGTTAGACATTATATATGTATTTATTATAAAATGTACTACCGTTGAGTTAGTATTCCATAACACAATGTAAGTACTTATTTTGGGACTAGGTCAATCATTTATTTAGCTATGAGTACCTATAAAGAAATCTTGTGAGAAAATGCTTCTCATCCCACGCAGATCGTAAAGTCACTTAAGGTATTGGACGAAAATCTCAAATAGGCCATGCGGCTAGCACCCCTCACTATTGCTTATTTTTAATGTCTTTTTCAGCTACACGCCCAACAATAAATGGAAAGTGGCAGTTTGGTTCTTATGGCCCTGAATTCTGTATGCCTTGTATTGTGTATTAACGAATGTATTATATGTATGTACTATTAATAAAAAGTCTAAATACCTACTAATAAAAGAAACTAACAGATATTCATACATACAGCAAAAAAAAAACATACCTTTTGTATGCCTAAATGGGCAACATAGCTTATGCTTTAATTGATGTTAAAGTTATAGGCTCTATGTTAACTTGTGGTACACAAATAAATGAGATTTAGGTTTAAAAATGATTCCTTTGTTACAGATTATATGGCTCAAAGCGGTGCGCCCGCTGCAACACTCCTATTTCTGCGTCGGAGTTGGTGATGCGCGCACGGGACCTGGTGTTCCACGTGCATTGCTTCTCCTGCGCACTTTGCAATACCCCGCTAAACAAGGGAGACACCTTCGGAATCAGGGATTCAGCTGTATACTGCAGGCACGTTACACATTTTATTTTTGTCATCATCATTATTATCAGGTTTTTTTTAGTCTCCACTGCAGGAGCACGAGCCTCTCTGTACTACCAGTGCCATATGTTAGCCAGACTTGTCAGAGGATTTAGCCTACACTCTTCACGCTGGCCAGATGGGCTAGAGAACACATTGATGTTTATAAGCTTTGTTTAGCTTGTGCTTCCTAAGTCGCCTTCTACGACATCCACGGGAAGTCCTGGGGTGGTCCTATTCTACTCAGCCGGGAACCACACAGCACCATCTTATTTTTTTTAAACTCATTATAAGTAGCCGATAGAAGAAAATAATCGTCAACCGCCACCGGGTGATAAATGCTACCATAGCATAATTTGTGGATACGATTCTCAATGTTTAATAAAGTTACCTGACGTTTGCCATATGGACATAATTTAGGATCAATCTAAGATAATTTACTTCAGTAAAGCAATCCTACAATAATATATATAATCCACCCTCTTGTTTGCAGGCTGCATTATGAAACGATGCCGGAGTACGGTCCCCACATGGCTGTTCCGGGTCCTCCGCAAATGTGCCCCGGGCCCTACGGCGCGCCCCCACCCGGACCGCACTACCCTCCCTACCCCTCCCCCGACTTCTCCCGGGTGGAGGCAGACGTTCCTAAAGGCGCTTTCTTCAACGGAACCGCCGCGCCGCCACCCCGACAGAAAGGCCGCCCCAGAAAAAAGAAGCCCAAAGACCAAGACCTCATGACCGCTAACCTCGGTGAGTCACGCCACAAAATAATTTTGCGCCAGCGCGATTTAACTTCCCCTTTTTATTTCACAATGTCATCCGCAGTGCACCTCAATAACTTGTCCTGATTACAAAGTATTTAGCATAACACAAGCCGACACAATTTAATGCGATACGTGTTGAAATGGCGCGTCATCGCTTGCGGCCATTTTGAGCTTCCAAAAATATTGATACAAACCCCGCGCAACGTTTCGCCGACAAAACGCTTACAATTTTATTAACACATTAAAGTCAAAACTGCACTTACCTCGCCAGATTATCAGCGGCGACTTCCCGTGTGTGTGTGTTTTTTATAAAGTGAATTTTTTATTTTGTCGAGATATCGAAACCAGTCCGATTATCTGGCCGGCAGCGCTCGTTCGGCCGCGCACTCGGGGCTGACGAGAATTCCTTCTCCAAATTGAAATTAGAACGTTGCATGTCAGCGATAAAGAAAACCACAGATAAAGAACAAAAACGTCTCAAAAGTCATGCGTTAGACAAAGTTAATTTAATATAAAAAAGAACCTAGTCGTAACATTGTTCAGTATGCAAACAGTATTACACGGTATTATGAAAAATGAATCGACCGTAATAAGAATGGGGGGCAGACATTTTTTTGCGCTAATTACAAACTCAATGGAGCAAAGGAATTAATTGAAAGGCATAAAAATTGCTACGTACGTGGTTGAACAGCTGCTTAACTGAGTTATTAAACTCCCTCGCCGATCGCTATCGACGCGGCGGAATTTTCAAAGTCCAAATAAATTGCTGGAGGTCTACTCACTGCCAATGAAACAACTAAATATGCGCACAGTTAAGTTGACGTTTTCCTTACTTTGATAAGATAAGTAGACTACAGTAGACTTAGTAGAAACATATTTTATAACACTCATCGCCATTAAACATAAGAAATAGCTGAGTATGTCCTTGTCGGTTGCAAGATTTTTGCCTTCTTTATGACACTGCAGTCATTAAATTCAATTTATATTGTACTCGGCCAAAAACGTGCGTGAAAAATATAATTTGGCGAATTTATAGTAATATAAACTTACACCAAATATAAATTCTTGATCTAATTGAAAATGGTTCTAGATTGGATAGACGTCGTCGGTGACTAAGACCAACCCTAAGGCTGGTCTAAAATAACGCAAAAACAGGTTTCTCACGTGTTCGCCGATTGCTCGCGTGTCGAACGTAATCCAAAGTTCATCATACTCGCCACATTTCAATGAACCGACATTTTAGCCCGGCGCCTAGCTTGATGATATAAGCGTATAAAACTTACACATCATTTCATTAGGGTTACCTACGTTGTTTCATTCAAATGGTCTACATATCCACTTATCTGATTAATTATTCTACTTTTTATTATAAATAAATACACCTAATACAACAAAATATTCAATTATAAAGATTTTATCTTTATAAATTGTTGGTTAGCAAAAATTTAAAATATTTTACATTAATAAACAAGCACTTGTAAACAACTACTTGACGTGTTTGTTTAGGTAGTCTATAAATATGATGTGTAGAATATGACTTCCGTTTTGGTACTACAGTTTTCATTTTTAAATAATATTACCAATAAAATATAAACATTGTTAATTGTATGCACCTATGTTTGAAAACCCGTTTCGATCTTATTCTTTTTATCTATCTGGTCTTTTTAGATGACAGCTAAATAATAGTGAACCGTTTGGCAGCATGACACGCGTTTTCGGTTCGGATTTCGGGTGCTAAAGTGCATAGTAATGAAATGACTCGCTTTATACATATTTATCGCTCACTATCTACGTTGCCCCGAGATAAATATAATTATGATTCGGTCTACTTGTGATGTTATCTTGTAGTAAATAAGTTTTAATTCAAGTTTATTTGCTTATCCTTCAATTACGTACAATGTAACTAACTATCTTTGCGCATTAGATGCGATAAATTTCACGTAGTGTAACTGCCAGTTATAATTTAATTTCGTGTTGGGATTCGTTGACGCTACTTCTAAAGAAAATATGTTTAGTTACATATATACATATAAGTACTTATATTATTACTAAAAATACTGTTTAAAATAAAGTAAAAGTGACCATCTTCTATGATAACTACAGCAGAAAGTGTATATGCTTCAATTTTTATATCGTGTATATGATTTTATCTCTATACATTTAACTAAAAGGTTTTTGCAAAGGAAAACTACTTGGAGAAAATACTTATGTTACCAATAAATCGATTGTTGGAATTATGATTCTCACGGATGATAAATGAAGGTGGACTCTAACGTAAGAGCTGTTTAATAGATACGGTACAGTCCATCTTTCATTTATCATCCCTTAGGATCATACTATTAGAATGTAAAAATGAAGCAAGTGAAATTAATTAATTAATCTTTGGCAATGAGGATTTTAAATTTCACAATAGAGGTATTGTATTCATCAGGGAACATTTCCTGTTGATCGATACTGAATTCAAAGTGATATTATAACAGACTAAATTCTAGATAATTTTTACAAAACCAGACTCAGCTACTACAGTGAAAGCTTTATCGAAGAATAGGAAGTAACGTGAAATTTGATTTTTAAGTTGAAGGAGCAACTTACCCCATGAGATCCATTTGTTGCAATAGTTTCAAATTTATTTATTATTTATTAAAATCTTTATTCACCACAATGGTACAAAAGGTGAACTTAACGCTAATGCATTTTCTACCAGTCAACCTTTAGGAAAAACAGAAATTATTTAATTGCGATTTAATTTACTAGTTTTACAATGCTTCATTATAGCAATCAATATTAATCAATCATCAATATTATCAATAAGTAATTATTATTTACTTATCTAAATAATTTTTGTTGCGACTTCCTTGCAACATTGTGGTTCTGTCTGACCCTTAAATAATTATGTTGCTGTGTATTTTCTCGAAAAAAAAACGAAAACAAAAAAACGTAAGTGGAGTACATAATCCATTAGTAATTCTTTAGAATCTACATACTAGATGAATAGACCACAGATACTGTTAGTGCCTCGCGTGTCAGACTAGTATTAATCTAAGCACAATGTTGCATAGAGCATTAACGTGTTGAAATAACCTGCTTACTGGCACCCATTGTAATGCACACTGATTTTGAGCTGCCGCACAAAAACTGCATTGTTTATTGAGGAAAGTCTTACATGTGAATGGTCTAATACTCTCATTTTATGCGTTTTTTGCTCCGTTTTCTAACGATATTCCCAGTTTAATGATTTAGATACATAATAGAGGTGGGCCCAGAACGAGGCTTATTGTGCTTACAATTAAAAAACAAGAGAAAATTTTGACCTTAAAGAAACATGAATTGTGACCATAAACTTGAAATATTTCATAAAAGCGTATACTTAGTATTTGTGATTACACTGGTATGTGATTCAAAAGGGGCTGGCGCGGTAATTTTTTAAAGTTATTTAGTTACTTTCATCGTTCCTTACTTTTATGCATAAAAAATATGAGCACACTCAGTGGTAATGCTTTTACGTATAAAATAAAGAAAATTATACGATGTGTAATCATGGCCGGGTGAGAGAATATAGTATCATCATAAAAGTTTCCAACAAATCAAATCAGAAACTGTTGAAAGCGTTTATAAGTACAGCAAAAAATCCTACGTTCTATTTCATTATTTTGAGAAAAAAAACCTTCAACCGTAGAATGGAAGATATTACGAGTGGTGTCATTGTTGTCGAAGTAGTCAAGTTTTTAATAATGTCGTATAATCAAAAAAATTCTGTTCGTGAAAGCGGCATTACAAAGCATACGCAAGGCAATTAAACAGAAAAAAAAACGCGTCTATAACACAATAGGTACTGAACTGCTGAGTTATCAGGCTATAAAATTGTAGGTCTAGACTTCAAAGGCTAATTTACCAAGGCGGTTAACCTACAAACCATTTTTATAACTAAAGTGCTTAAACTAAAATTCCGTACGGCACATTTCATAATACTCGTAATGTAGTGTTTGTTTCCTCGTGGCTTTATAGCAGTAGGTATGTAGGTAATTATACTTTTTATAGGTATCCGTTTTCAAAGGGTGCTCGCCCCACGGCAAACGATACCGAAATACGAGGCTACATGGTTCGATTCCCGGGCTATGTATGCATAAATCTTGTTCCGGATTAGGGCGGTATGTAGTAGCTAGGTTATTATTTGTCAGTATGTACGGTGTGGTGGTGAAATAAATTGTTCTAAGAATAATAAAGTGTAATGAGGGGAGCTATGAATCAAATTATAATTATATGACGACCTACGTGGTGCTAACACGCTAGTCCTTCACTCCGGAATTTTTGGGATCGATCCCATGTCGGAAAATGGTGTTTTTCTTATTGTTCTTTGTCTTGGGTGTTGATCTACATATGTATGTAGGTGTATATTATAAAATATAGCATTATTGAGTTAGTAGGTACCTCTGCTTATCTATCTGTTGCTTATCCATTATCTGTTTATTATAATTATCCGCTCGGTAGTGGCGTATTTCTAGTGGTCAAAAAAAATATATTCATGATATTAAAAGAATCATCATCATCACAGCCCTTCTTCCGTCCTCTGCTGAGCATAGGCGTCTCTTCGTCGATGCCACCCATCTCGGTCCAGTGCCGCTCTCATCTAGGTGCGACCCGCGACTTTGATTAGATTGTTTTAGCAGCCAGGTCGAACCCAGGGATTCTTAGCACAATCTGCCCCACCGTTACCGAGACCGCTGCGTAATCCGGAACAGCGGGGCTGCGGGGGACTGAAAAATATATTTTTATAAATATCTACTATATCATGTTGTGAAGATGAAGATTTCAATCCCGTTTTTATTGCACGCTTAAAGTTTTTAGCAACAATGTCCTTAATCGGGATACGTCATACAACTATGTATAGGTACTTTTAAGAACTATGTACTTTTAAGAAAATATATTCCTCTTATTTCGTAATAAAAAGTTACATTAAATAGATATTTATCTAAATAAAACTAAACTAAAATCAATTTAAAACAAAATTAAAAACTAAATTAAAAAAACTCAATAAAATATCTAAATGTTGTTCATGTTGTTTAAGTAAATACGCGTATAATGGTCTTAGATAGAATTATTAATGAATTGCAGGACGTGTAATTCTGTTTTAATTTACAAGCAACATCTCCACTTGTTACAGCAAAAACATAACTATTTATTTCATAGCTTCGTCTGTTTGCAACATATATACATGGAGCATGTGCAAAATACCTCAGGTTTTGCCAGCTCGACAATAGCCCGAAGTGATGCGCAAAAAGCCACCAGCGACAAAGTCATCGGACAATTCCGATGTACATGTTTTTATGAAAATTTCTCAGTACGAATAAGGCACCCGATTTGCTTAATAAGAGCTAGGCGGCACCTGTCGCGGCCTGGAGATTAAGCGATTAGTCGGCCACAATCCTACTCGTATCACCTCCCACTAATAAATTATGCGACACTTCCCTGCGTACCGTTAAAATAGCATAGCTGCAGCAGCGCTCGCTCCGCTTTTGGTCAAGCCGCTTTTTGCGCAGCCGCCATTTTCGCGGATCGGTCTAGTTTTTTAGCGATTCGTCGGCCATTACAATTATAAGGGAACGTCGGTCTGCGTAATGCGGTGAAAGGCGACAGGAGCGGCTGCAGTCCCACGCGCCTACGTGCGCCCGCGCCGCCGTACCCACGTACCCACGGAGCCCTAAACGAGCCCACATACTTAAAACATTGCTCAAAAATACATATATGAACATTTTTCGGTCTATTAAATGGGCGTTGGGCTAAATTGCAGCGGTTGTTCGTCGCAGTAAAACGATTTTCACTTTATATATGGCTCGGTTGTTTTCTTTAATGGCTCCAGATTGAGATTGATTGAGTTTTTATATTTATCTTGGAAACGATTTAATTTCGATGCATTCGTAAAAAGTTCTTTCGATGGACTATAAAAAATTGCGATTTTGTTTAATTGAGCGATCTCTATAAAATTTACTGTTATATGCTCGTAGTTATTATTTAATTATTCATGTTTATTTTTTTATACTTTATTGTTGAAATTTAATTTATTGTCAGCGTCTGCTAAGTAGGTATCTGTGACTTCTCGGGACGTTATTGATTTCCAAAACTACTGTTCGTACACATACCTGGCGGATTATGCAGACATCAGATTAATTCATTGCATTTCATTATTTATGTATTGTTTTGTCAACTGAACACATATTTCGCGTATGGCAATACATTGTGCCGGCTGGAACCGCCGCCGCCTGGCGACATCGACCTCATGCTGAGACCGGCTTCCTACAAAAACGTCTCAACACATAATATTATGATAGTACTGCTTCATCTTTTAACCAGTTTTGTGTTGATTAAAGGTTGACTAGATTTTATATTTCAAAGTTATTTAATGTTATCTTTTTTCTTATTAAAATCATAACATGTAATAAATTTAAAATTAATTTCTTAATATTGTTTTAGAAATCTTATATTCTCTTATATAGGATATGATGCTTAATATTAAATAAAATAATATCTTCATAATGAGGAAACATATAGGAAAAAATCAGTCTAATGTTTGTACAATTTAACGCAGCACGGTTGGTATACTGACTCACTTTTTTGCAGTTGAGGAATGCTGAAAACAGTTTCTATAGTCAGTTATATCGCACCAAAATCTCAGCAGTATTTTCCCAGCACCGCGCGGGGCCTCCAATCAGATAGCGGGGTTATTCTGGTGTCACCTAGCAGGAACGTGAATAAGGACGCTTGGGTGATATTGTGACATGATGTGTCAATGTGGTCACGTAGTATTGAGTCAGTGATCACGTGACTGAAAACCTACGACTTTAATCTTTTGTGAGACGTGTCGTATACTTTTATAGCTAGTGTGGAATATCACGAGATGAGAATTTCGATATAATACGGGATTTTGTTCTATAGAATATGCGATGCAATTTTTATGAGCTTTATAGCGAGTCTGTGGTAATTGTCAGGTATTTGACGTGTAGCTTTGCCTCAATAGCTTGCCGCTGGTGCTGTCCATACTTACAATAGAATATGCTATTTTGGTCTATCGAACCAGCGTTTTTATGTAGGTACATCGTACATATTTCTATAAAAATAATTTATATAATTACTGTATTGCTGATTTATATTAATCAGTTTCTAAGTATCATACTCATGCTAATTTAATAGTCAAATTAGTTTAGAAATATAATATAATAATGCTAAATATGGTTTGAGATACTCAGTTAAAAAAATTATAAGACAAGCATACTACGAGCACAATACAGAGTCTAACAAAATATACTGAAACTATTTTATGGTTGGATTCCATCCACGATAACGAGTAAGGAACATTTATCGAAATATTAAATATAATTTTGGTTTCCCATACAAGTTGACCGACCAGCTGATCGGAGTTTGTATGGAAAGCCAAAATATATATTTCGTATTTCGATTTATGTCCCTTTTTTGTTGTTAAGTATCATTTTTACACGTTATATATGTATGTTATATCATTGTAGGTGGAATGAGCACCATCGGTTATTTCTTTTATAAAAAAATATTTTCGCTCTTAGATAGGGATTTACAACATTTGCATAAAATTACCGTGTTATCTATGATATTAGCATGAATCGTCTGCAATAAACGTGAAATCAACTTAAGTGCGTGTAAGGCCATTAATGAGATATTAAATTTATCAATTAGTAATAATTAATGCAAGCATAAGAGCAGATCATTTATCAGGAACTTTAGCTTGCTTAGGGTGCTGCGAATAGTCCAAAGTCGATAATCAAAGCATATACTCGTAGTCCCATTTTAAATATTAACGTTATCTATACCACCTACTTTAAATTCTATATAGTATACCTTATACGTTTTCATAAATGGGCCGTCTAACTTGGCACATACCTAGTTAAATATTCACCTATAAGCTACCTAGTCTCTTTCCCGTTTATAGGAACTAACATTTGGAGACAGATAGCCATTTTCGATCTTATGTCTGATATATTGTACGCAAACGATAGTGATTATTTTTTACAATTTCTATTTAGAATTTTATTTTATAATAACGTTACTACACAGTCTACAGAATAGTCATTGAGGGTGGTTATTAAAACAAACAACCTGTCCTTAAGGCGCTGTCAGTTCAGAGCTCACAATACTGTGAGTGTCAAACAAATTTATAAATAAGTATGTATAATACAAAAATAATAATGAATAAAATCTCTCGATGATATTTCGTTGAGTTTCATTTATAATTTTTTTCGTAGCGAATTTGACTAGTAATTTAGATTATACATTTTTTGGTATAATTTTCATATGAAAAGATTGTATACAATAATAATAAGTTTTTAAAAGGTAAATTTAGTACCTGTTTGTGTATTTTTTTCTATCGAGCCAAAAATGCCCAATCGTGTTTTGGATACCTGTTGTGTGTGTCTGTGAAAAGTTTTAAGATTCCCATGTAAAATTTTTGAAAAATAAACTGTAGTATGTAGTTTAATAACAGTAATTTTTCATAAACACTACACTGTATTGTAAACTCTGAACTGATAGCGCCTTAAGCGAAGTATAGCTTGAAGTAAGTCCTAACAGTCATATTGAAACTCAGATTTCGTTCATCGACTTCATCGTTGACTATGTACGCAATACCTTGAGAACTCTTCGCACATAAAGCGATAAAGTATCATTCGATATGATTACAGTAGCGTTGCGCACACGCATGTAACGCATGCGCGTGGGCGGGGTTGGGCGTGCCGCTCTACACCTTCACGTGTGATCACGCACGTTACACAGTAACGCTCTATTTGCGATTCCGAACGTTCCAAATTCAATACAATGTCAAAGTCATTGAATTTCTTTACTTTTGTAGGTTAAAGTCGTCGATTTCAAAGTATTTAATACCCGAAGATTTCTTTGAACATGCTACTTAGTATTCTGTAACTATAATTATGTCAAGTCATACGCCTTATTTTAGCCTGGCTGAAGTCATTGCCAAACTATAGCATGGTACAATATTTTAAAGATAATAATTGTCAAATAAGAAGATATATTAACTTCAAAATTTGACATAAAATTTTCTTCAAATATCCATGTCGCTAAAACAAAGCGAGGACGTGGATTTTATACTTAAACCTAGGTAATAGCCTAATGTGTGGGTAAAATTTCTTATCTATTTTAAGTTCACAAAGCTATCTTCCAAAATAACAGCTAAGCTACTTAGGTTACTAACACTCTACTAGGTATCTAATTAATTATGTTAGTCCAAACACCGCTATTGATGTATGTTTTGTAAATCCCGTTGTCTAAACTTTTTATATCCTTCACATTTTTTTCCTTTGGCGACAAGGACCTGCCAGCGTTCCCTTAAGTTTCCGAACGGCGTTACCATAAATTATTCACTAACGGGCGGACAGATAAAAAAAAATAATGCTTCCTACTTCAATAACGGGAGCGAAGTAAATTATACCTCGTAATGAAGATGTCACATCTGCTGTGCTCCACGTATACTACGTGACGCGCACACCTTTTTCTTTTTTCTCTTTTGTTTTTAGTATTTTCTACCAGCGTTCGGATTCACTGTGGTGCCGCCATAAATTTTGTATGGCCGCATCTACGGTCGGTGATTTATTTCCCGCCAAAATCTGTGCCCGGCTTTTTTTACTTTTTAACTTTTTTTCGTAGTGGCCAGTTCGGGTAGCGTCCGACGATCACCCTGATACTGACTGCGTTCCGTGCCCGACGGTAGTTGATTAAAAATAAACACTTCTTTTCAAATAAAACAATATTCGGAGATGTAAAGTTTCTCCTCTCTTTGTTTTCATTTCCGATCGACGATATCGGGCACGGAGTCCACGGAGACATTTTGTGCCTAGTGAAATAAAAATTAAGGCAACGTGATCCAAGGGTAGTAACACGCGGAGCGTGAGAATGTGTTGGTGTGCAGAACGTGGATCTGAAGAGTTTGTGTTTTATATTATGTCTTTAATTATGTGTTTTCAAAGAACAATAAAGTTATTACAAACAAACAAACAAACACAATATGCCTGTAGAAATGAATGAAAAAATTGACATTTTAACTCGCAAGTTTCATTTCACGCAAACAGATCTACTCGACCCTTTTAACAGGCAGGTCAAAGTAAAACAAATACGTTGTAGATATATATTATATTATTATCAATGGGCAAGTCCTGCCACCATCAATCGATATATTTATAGCTGATCATATTCGCATTCCTAATCAGAAATATACTTAATTAATATCTTTTACATAAACGTACTGTGAAGTAAGTTGGTTTTTAAATGAACTAACTCGCCGGTCGTAAACAAATCGTTGTCAACCAGCGAAAGACTCTAAAGCTAATAGCTGTTTTACAGATAATAGAGGTTACCACACAACATACTTTTGCATGTAAAAACCAGTCCACGAAATCCTCGCAGGGTTTATCTGGGTTCCGGCGAGTCGCTAAATGTATTTTAGGTAAGTAGTGACTTTTTAATTTAAATTTAAAAATCACATCACGATTAACGTCTTCGAGTACGGATAGGTACATTAGCATAACGTAATAAATGGTACATTGTCTGTGACATTGTGTAAACAAGGTTCCCCATTCTGTAAAGCTCGATTATGTTAGATATATAAATCAGAAAAATGATAATATCTAATGAAGCATTCAGAGAATGTTTACAAACAATTAACAAAAAAATGTTGTCGGGAACACATTAACTATACGTTTCGAAAAAAATAAACATCATATTTAGTTCCTTTTATCATATCATTTAAAGTCTTATCAGACTAGTTAGTATATCAGCGACTATCTAAATCAGTCCTTAGAAAACTCCCCATAACTCATACGAGAAGCCATTACTTATTATCAAAATTCACATCGCATAGGACCGAGCCTTCGTACGAGTGCGTCATACTAAGCTGCTCATGATTACTCCATACCATCTTTTTTCTCTCCCCTTAACGATGGGACAAATTGTAAAGAGGGGGTCATGGAATACCACAATACTAGTTTCAGTACAGGTTTCATAACACAATGATGGGAATGAGGTTTTTTAGATGTAAACACAGGAAAGCTATCCGATTAGTGCGAGCTTGCTGTCATGTTTTTAATTTGTAATTGGAATATTGCTATGCTATGACATTATGTTTTCATGTGAAATGGCTTTTGATTCGTATATAAGATCACCAGGAAGGTGAAGGTGATCAATATAAAATGTAGTATATTAGTTTTGTTGCTTCTTCATTCCAAACCAGTTATTTCAATCAAAGGTTGGTAGGCCTTTGATTGCCGTAAAATAATTCGTAAAAAAAAGAAATTGGTTTTGATCCATATAAGATCACCAGGCAGGTGAAAGTGATCTATATAAAATGTAGTATTATTTATATTCTTTAAATTAGTAGGTGATCCTTCTAATTTAATGGATGCTTGTGCCTGATGAAGCGAAGGTAAATGTATTTCTATTATATTACTCGTAAATTTCAGGTTTAAATGAAAATGTGTTATAATAACAAAAACGAAAACCCGGTAATAATAGATTATAAACGTGCTACACGGTACACATTAAATGTTTGAAATGAAACATACTCACGATTTATTTTAATTTAACCGCAAATTACCAATTATGAAAAATGAAAATTCCACAATTATTAACTCTTATTAATTCAGGAAAGGAATAACATGATTGGTATTCCAATACCAATACTATCAAGTGGGACAAATAAATTGTTACCATAACATTTTTTTATATATTATATTTGTTCGTAATACACGCTTTACGAGGAATTCCGCTATAACGTAGGAAAAAGCCGCGAAAAACAATAAAATCTTGCCTGAGTAATTAAAAAATATTAGTGGTTCAAATGCTGGTTATGTTAGCTATCTGGCAACATTCGTATCATTATATACAGTTTCACTAGGACAACATTTCAATAACTCATTGTTATATCTATCCAGAAGCGGGTATCCCTTTTTATCAAGACAAACGTAACCGTGTCGGGGTCGTCCCGTCCATCAGCCCCGTTCAATGGTTATATAGTTGGTTATTTACATACCAAAAATTAAAAATCTTGTTTATATCGAGTCCCGAAAACAATCTGAGCGTTCCTTCAATTTTAGTTAGATTTGAATATTTTCTAAGTGTTTTTCTGTATAAGTATTATATAGAGTTGGTTTAATTAGTTTCTTTGCTAATTATAGGTACTTTAAATACATTATAGGTATACTAGATTACAGAGATCTACTTAAGTTATCAAATATACATAAGTACTCTGTACTGGAAAAAGCTACTTACCTTAAAAAAAAGCTGCTATCTGAACTAAATAAATATGCTTAACTAAATAAAATAAAATAAACAATATGTAACTTCCAGCCAGAATTTATTAGAATTTTAATATCTCTGTTCCAAGGAAAAAAAATTGTTATGTGTTGTTATGAATTATATTCACCATCGTGGCCTGGATTCCCGATAAAGAAAAAACGTCACTTTAGTTCCTCCAAAAATAAGTACCTACCTACAAATTTCCCAAGTTCGTCAACAGTTTTATTTGTCTACAACGACAGAAATGACGTTTTAGACGATAACTTACGGATTTAACATGAATTTAATATTTTTAACATACGCTGCTTTCGGTTTCGGGCCAGAATGTAAATAAGGTGTGTTAATGTGATATCCATGTCTTAGTCACCGCTATCTCCTGCGAGACATCTGTATCAGTGGCCGCGGGCCCAATAGCTTTATATCCAACCTCTTATTTATTGCCTCGACCTCTTTCGATTTAGTTCGGTACACCGTTTAATACTTTCGGTGATATAGTGAGTGCCACTGAGATGTTAGAGAGTTAAAAGAAACATTCGTGAATATTTAAAAACAATTAAAACAATTTCGATGTCCCACTAATACAGTCCGCAACTGCAAACACACCTACGTCATATTTCATTGTCTTGTTTTGGAACAAGTTAAATATTTGTACACATATATTTTTTGTGTACGTTAGTTTATACATCTTTAACTACATATTTCGTGTCTTTTGGAAATTATTTTCTTAAAATACCTTAACACATCCCTGAAATGTAGATATTGTTTTTAATTAGAAATTTTTTGATTACAATTGCTACTAATTAATAATTGCATACACTTAAAAACTCTACCTTTCTGTGCTATCTACCGAATTGATTTTTGTACATGCTATAAAAAAGCAAATTCATTTTAATGGTAACTCCAACGTAACGACGCATGTCAAAATTCAATAAACATACTTTTTTAGTCCCTTAAGGTGGCGTTTACAAATAACATTAAATCCGAAACCATTGGATTTTATTAATATGTGCCAGCAAATAAAAATACACGATGAGCGAGCCATTAAAATTGTGATAAGTTTTGTTTAGCTCGACCTGAGTTTGCCGTAGGGACGAGAAGTACATTATATATATCGATAAAGTGAAAAAAGAACCTGAATAGTAATAATTGTGCAATTGACTTATTCTTAATCAGAAACTTTGCTATACCACAAAATTATTTAGTTATGAGAAGTAAAGATGTCGAAAAAAATCAATAATTTTGATTACAAATTCAGGAACCTAATGTATAAAGGTTTGAAATTGATTTATTAAATCTAATGACATATTTACATGGGTTTTTATTACTTTATTATTCCTTAGATAAACAGTTATATAGCTAAGTTTACAAAAAAATATTAATAATTACTACAAAAAATTTACAACTTAGAATATGTTCTAGAGATATTTATATAGATCTGAACACAACATTTAATTTACATAATATTATAAACTATTTATAGCCTGTTCATAAAATATGTATGTATCGATGAAAAATCACGTGACGTCACTAGACTATAAAAAATTTACATTTTGTCGTCTCAATGTCTGTTTTGATATCTATCGTCGCCATATAACTCGATCGTTTTAAGTAGTAATAACAGCACAAAATACGGGCGTCCGCCAACGGTCGCTTGAGTTAAAACCCACCGGTAGCGCCCCCTGCTGTTGTTATGTGATACAACACATACGCCGACCAATTTCATAATTCTCCCATTATAACCCACCTCAGGAATGCTGACAATCCCAGAAATATTTTTCCGACTTGTATTACAACTACTCGTAATTGTCAAGCTGCGTTAATCATTTTATATTTCTTCAAGCTCTCTTTTCCGGACTGTCATGACACTGGCACATCGCAAAAAAAAAAAACACTGGCCACCGGACGAAGCGCTATCTCGTAGGAAATCTCATTTTTTGCTTGCCTTAAAACATGAATGGTGCGTACGATTTATGAGATCACAATGATCTTTTTATAACCCACCTGGTTTTTTCTAGTCTTTTTTCTACGAACCATTGCGTTATCTTTGTACATTTTGTGTCTCAATCTATTAATAATGTCTTCTTTTAGCGGACGCGACATTTTGTGTTGATCCCTTAGTTCGATAAAATGACGTACGGGGACATCTCTACACGATGACTTTAAAGATCTGTTGTTATAAACGATTTGGGGTAGAAACAAAATGTGAAATTGATTATAATTAACCTTATTTGTATGTTAGTCAACGAGATCTTTAAGTAATACTTTATTATTAACATAAATAGTGCAGTTATTTTTAAGTTATTTAACTGCGTCTAAGTATATTGACTAAGCGTTGGTTGACTGATAAATGTTGATACAGAAGACGACCTCCGTGGCATAATAGTCAACACGCTAGTCCGCCAATCCAAAGGTTCTGGTTTTGATCCCCAGCCAGGGAAAGTTGGAAAATGGCCTTTTTCAAATTGTTCTGGGTTTTAGGTGTTTAGCTAAATATGTTTATATTATAAAATATAGTATCGTTGATTTATTGTCCCATGATAAGTTTAAAGTTACTTTGGGGTAAGCTCAGTTACTCGTAGTGTGATTTGTCCCTATTCATCAATTAATCATCATCGATCATAAAAATTATCAATTGGCATCTCATCACTATTTACCAATCAAAGGCATGTAGATCGACCGCTGTTAATGACTTCTACCATTTGCTGACTATCAAATAAAAAATAATTTAAAACATTCAAAGCGGCTTCCGGGGTGAAGCAAAAATTAAAATTTCCTTTCGGAATAGTGCTGACTGTATCAGAGCGTTTCGGCACGAACGCCTTAAGCCAAGCCACGTGGCCAACATAACTTGCCCTCCCATAAACTTTCCAAGTTATCCTGTTGTAAGGAAAATGAAATGATGGCAGAGCTGTACAAGTGTCTAGTTGCGCTGGTCGTAGATTTATCGCGAGTAAGTAAATCATGGTGGGCAAACACTAGACGTTCGTCAACGCGGATCGCTGTTGCGATCGGTGTGAGACCGCCTTTATTATTTTAACACGTACGAACATTGAAAATAGAAATAGAAAATGCCATCGCGCTTCACTTTTCATATTTCGATGTGAATTACTATTGATTCAACCTTAGTTACACAGGAAGAATTTTTAGCTGTAACTTCTTTTCTACGTGGTAGTAAGCACATAAAAATTATAGATGCAGAAAATACTCATTCATTTTCCCATACACAATGGGAATGCTTTTTACAATTTGCGTTGTACAAGTAACTTTAGTTCACGCCTGTCAGCGTCCTATTAAAAAAGCAATTTGGAACGCGAGCGTGCGTTCGAACGCATTGCATTTTACGCGAATCGAGACTCAAGACCATTAGTCGCAACACTCGCAACGCAAGTAAAATGCTCCAACGGATCCTTGCATAATTACACTACTAATTGTTCGCGGGCAGCCCTCGGAACGGGCAAAAATCACGACGAAACCACCGACACGTATTTAAAATAAAAACTGTACCTATAAACATTACAGTAGGTACCTAAGCAGGGAATTAAGCAGTTATTTTTATACTCATTTATTTTTATACAATTTATGTTATGTCCTGGGTCTTGGGTGTTTATTTATATATGTATTTATTATAAAATATGATATCGTTGAGTTAGTATCCCATAACACAAGTTTAAACTTACTTTGGGGCTAGCTCAATCAGTGTGAAAAAAAATATGTTTATAAATAAACTATAATAATTAAACTATTAAACTAAACTAAGGTTAAACATTTATACTTTAATAAAATTAAAAGTAATAATATATTTAGCTCTCGTATACTTTACGGTATACCTAAGTATCTATTATTGTAGGTACTCGCAAGTAACTAGATTTTTTCGACTAATTGATAAAGACAATGAAAGAGGTACATAATATTTTTTATCTAATCAGTATCTATTGTATGTTAAATACATGAAATTATTATAAACAAAGGCGTCTAATTAAATAAATTGATGAAAACGACAGATGCAAACACACGTTTTTATGCCTAGACTCAGTTTCGCAAGACATGTTATAGGTATGATATGCTTCTAGTAAGTTAGAAAACCCAACAATAAGATTTCTTTATGAAAAATTTCACTGCTCTTGCAACACTGTATTTGTGGTTTGGAGTGTCTTACGTCCTTAGGGCCGTAAGCCTTGTGTAAGTGGCAGGGAAAATTGGCTTCTTTCTATGAGTTACTACTATTTTTTTTTACTAGGGTTTTCTCGAGAATTCTCAAGGTGGGAATTTTCAATTTTCTTTAGTCGAGACGGGATATTTATAGCCTTTACCCAAACTCGACAATGAATAAAATTAACTTCAACTAAAAAAGACTAGACTAGACTACTAGACTAGAACTTAGACAGCTGAAACTCCACACAAAGCCAGTCACATCTACATTCATAAAAAAGGTTCTAGGTTATCACATCGCTAGAAATTAAAAACAAAAATAATTTCAGTTTTTTGAGACTACTGGGAAACGCCTACTTTTGAAAAAATGTGCTAAACTCTATGACTCTATGATTGGAAAATAACATCGTATTTTATTAAAAAAGTCAAAAACTCGAGAAACTCGAAAAACCCTGGTCGAGGATTCTCGTGCCTCGAGAAATAAAAATGTTCTAGTTCTAGTTATTACCCGACCGCGCCAGCAGGAGGGTAAAGCTTTTCAAGTGTATGTATGTACCATCCTAGGCATACTGCTGTATTACGCAGTAGTGTTTTTTAGGGTTCCGTACCCGAAGGGTGCAAACGGGACCCTATTACTGAGACTCCGATGTCTGTCTGTCTGTCTGTCCGTCTGTCACAGGGCTCTATCTCTTGAACCGTAATAGCTAGACACTTGAAATTTTCACCGATTATGTATTATGTGTCTGCCTGTGGTCGCTATAACAACAAATACTAAGAATAAAAAAAAGTTAAAAATTAAATTCATACAAAAACTTGTTTTTTAGTGTTTTTAACTCGATATTCATAATGGCATTAACAAGATTCTTGAAATTTTCACCGATTATGTATTACTATGGCCACTATAACAAATATTAAAAATAAGATAAAGTTAAAAACTAAAGGTGGTCGTTATACAAGAAACGTGTTTCTTCGGCGTTTTTAAACATTGTACGGAACCCTTCATGTACGAGTCCGACTCGCACTTGCCCGTTTATTTATATAATAACTTGTTGTAAGAAGCTTTAAGAATTTTTAAAGTAGAACCGCGACTCGCCCGCTTTCTGTGTGCAGGGCGAGTGATTTCAGAATATTTACTGGCTTCGATTTTATTGATCGTTAAGTCGGCAGTGTTACCGTCACGGCTACGTCACGCCAACCTCGCATATCGTAACGGAAAACAATGACCACAGCGGCGAGGATTTGAAAACTCATTTAAAATTATAAATATTGATTTTCTAAAAAAAACACTACACACTACACTACTAATATTTACAAATAAATTGTTTTGTTATTAAAATTTCTTAGAATAAAACATTTAACAACAAATTATTTAAAAATATTTTTAAAAACAAGCTTTTATATAATAAAGACAGATGAAACTTAATAAAAGCCTTTATAAAAGGTTAAAGGTTGTTATACATATAAAAATTTACTCATAGTTTAAATGTATAACAAAATATACTCTAAACAAAATACATTCGTAAATTACTTTTTGCTATTTCTATAGAATAAACAGCAATATCTAACAATATCTGAAATGACTGAATTAAAATTAAATCTACTACTAATCAACACTAGATAGCAATTATATATAATAAGATTGACGAACGGACGGGCAACATAACTTGTCGGTCGCATCATTTGTTTACGTCGGAAGTGTCTTTGAAGTTGATTTTTGTGACGAATCGTTTCGTATCAGTTTCCAGTGAAAACTAAAAGTTTTTACGAAATAGCGATTAGTTTGTCAAGTTATAATGGTTTATATTATATATATAACGAGACTTAATACAAACCTTTTTTATAATCTTGTCTAAGTGCTAAGTCCCGTTATACCTATACATAAATCATGTGTTCAAAGCGCGATAGTTTAAATATCAAAAAAGTTCAAATAATGTTTAGTTAGTTTTAGTTTATTATTATTTGTAAGTAAGTATGTATATTTCTGTAAAATCCTTTTTTAAACACTAGATATTCCGTAAATTATGTTTATGAAGTATGTAGTACTTCTTAAAAAAATAATAATTAATGGTATACTTACCTGGTTTTTTCCTCTGAATATTGGGGTGAGTCGATTAGTTAGTCTTTAGGGTTCCGAACCTCAAAAGGTAAAAACGGAACTCCTATAAGGATCGCCACTTGTCTGTCTGTCCGTCTGTCACAGCAATTAGCTACGAAAGCACTGGACCGATTGAGTTGAAATTTGGTAATTATATGTAAGTCAGTGACCTAAATACGGATTTATGACGTAAATAAATGAATTTATGGGAAGTAAATTAGACATTAAAAAAAGTTTTGTGAACTTGATCGTGTGACAAATGAAATGAAAGAGTTTCTTATGAGAATTTTAAATAGATTTTTTTTTAATTTTTTATCAGTATTTTTGAAGTTATTTAAGAAAATATGCAAAAAAGGTTACACAACATAATCACCCACAATACAATCAATACATCTCTACAATCCGGCACTATACATACCTTTGAAAGTTACGACAATCTTGGAGTCAAATTTAAAACAACTTAAGGAACTTACTATCTTCACGCGTGTGTAACTCGCACTTGTCCGGTTTTATTTTTATGATACTAGGTATTTAAATCTTACTTATATCGACATTTTTTTTCCTCGTAAAGCCATAACTCCAAATGTAGAGTTTGAATTTATTTGCACTAGGTAGGATTCTTAACAATATTTCTCGGTAGGTACCTATAAGAATATTTTTTCTAAATATTACAGTGATCGGTTGTGTCTATTCTCATGCTTTAGCATCAAATGGGTGTACCCATTGTTTGCTATATCATATCGTCAACCGCTATTGCCCTGTCAGGAGACTTTTATAAACCATTCATCATCAAGTATTCTTCTTTATATATCGAAAATTTTGTTTATAAAATGTCTGTTACATGAAAAAAATGTCATTTAATTTTGTGGATATTTTTTTAAAGTGTGATTTTGGCGGGCATTATTATCCGCTTTGCATATTAGGTGATCAGTCTGACATTCTCAGTTTTCATTTAAAATAAAAATGATCATAAGTTATATTATAATTTTATATAGAAAAATCATAAATTATGTGTATTTTATAACGAAACATTGGTTTTGAAAATAATCATGTGTGATACGTGAAGTATAATTTCATAATACATAATTCAAGTAAAATTTAATGCTAAACTTAGTAATGCTAAACCGCTAAATGTTGTTGTTATAGAAGTAGATTGTTTATTTACAGCAACGAAAAGTTAAAATATAATATTATATTAAATACATTATACCAAGTGGAAGGGACATACCCGTAATAGATTGAACCACGGGCTATACTAGATCACTAAAGTATAATGAAATTAAATATAAAATGAGAGTTAAAAACCAAAAAAAATTCGACATTCCCATACAAATCGCCCGGGCGGCCGCACACATTTGTATGGAAATGCCGGATTTTTTTTTGTTCTTTGGCTGTTATTTTAATTTCATTATACTATAACGATCTAGTACAGACCGTGGTTCGATTTATTACGGGTATGTCCCTTCCACGTTGTAAATACCTACCTATATAGAAGTAGTGAGTCGTTGGAACGTGTAGCTGCATGAACGTTTAACTCTATGTATGTATTTGTATTATATAAATAACTTTTAAAGTTGCGTAAAATCCGGGCCAACAAAGTATTTTACGCCCTCTAAGCGTGCGTACCACATTGTATACATCGGACGATGATAACTTCGATTCATTTATTTAGAGATTTATTTATTTCGCGCCCTCGCCACCGGCTCGTCACCTGTCATCGCTCTCAGTGCATAATTACTTACTATTTCCGATTTTATAATATACTCGAGCTGAAGCAAAAACTACAGACAAACAAATAAATATATATTTATAGATCGAAAATAAACATGGTTTGCTTATTACAGACAGATAAATTATTACCAAGTTCAATATTGAATAATTTACATAAATTTTATTAATAACCCTTGTCAAAATATGAATCTTGAATGTGTGAAAACTAAATGATCAATTTGTAGGCTTTTAAAATAATGTCAAACCGATTCGTTTTTGTTGAATCTTATCTCTTTAACCCACTCGTTACGAAACGAAATCTGCGCAAAAACACAGCAAAATTTAAAAAAATAATTCGTGGAATAGTTATTTATAATTAGTAAATACATATACCTATAATTCTTGCATCCTATCAGCCAAATTTATCTTTATAGGCAGTGCAGTGTCATAAAAGCAGTAACGATTAAAGTAATTACATACTTTTATGTATGTAAATATTTCGCGTTATCACTAACAAGATATATACTAATTAATTTCAGACGATAACTGTCAGGTTATTTGAATTATTTTACAATCAGCGAATTTGCAATGCGAATTTTTCTTCAACGTCTACTGATACTGTCAAATATTTACAAACTTTGTACTTATTTTAATTATTGATGAACTGCGTGCAAAGTTATTTTAATTATTAATTTAAACAGCTTTAAAATTATGGTTACGGTAGCACGATTGGAAGTGCAATCATAGTATAAATGTGAGGGGCGTAAGTTCGAATCTCACTCCTGGCGAAATTTTTCATCACATTTCACGGAACAATATCTACACTTTGGCCAATGTAGATATTGTTCCAAGCATTGCAATGCTGTATAATTCAATAATTAATCTAACTTTGTACTTACCTTTGAACTATCGCGTAGCATTATTATTAAATTAATGCATACTGACGCGCGAATTCGCGTTAATTCCCGTATGCATTAATTAAATAATAACTTTGTACTTGTTTTGAAAAAGTAAGGAGGATCATACTATTTCTAAAAACTTAAAACCGAATGTACTTAAATAACGTGTATTTCATTCTTTGTGAAAATTCAAGTAAAGAGCACTTTTATTTACCTTTTAACCATTTTATACTTTTTTTACTTTTAAGCAAGCAGGAAAAATAAACAAAAATGTTTTAAATCGTGTAGGTAAAGCAAGAGTAGTGTTATCCTTTTTTAATTAATTTTGCGCTTTATCCGTTTTCGAAGAAATATGTCATTTAAATATTATTTGTTGTTATCTGTGAATTTAACGTGTCTAAAGTACCTATCTATTTAGTATAATTGATGAGTGCTATTCCATAAATCAGTTGACTAGGTGCTATGAACATTGTCAACTGTAAGTCATTTTAAAGTTTATATTGAGTGAGTAAATGGGCGAGTAGAGTGTCAAGTGCCTTATGAAAGAAATTGTTAAATGAAGTACAACGCTATTAACAAACCAATATAATGTTTGTGTCGTTACCGTTGTAATACTGTGCATTGTAATTTCTGGTTAATATGTACGTTTCTCCAATTTGTTTTTGAAAACTTAATAAGTATAATAAGTAGAGCAGTCTTACGAACGAATCTTGAAAATCTCTTTGTTAATTGGGTTGATTGAACTTACTGACCATAAGACTCTTCATCGACTCGAGCAGTGAGAACTACCTCTATCTTAAACCATGATGGCTTCATTCCATCTGTTACTCTTATTAAATCAAGTTGATAGATATACACGTATCAAATGAATCATCTGTTTTATTGGATTTTGTGCAATATTACATTAGTTAAGTGCTTGTAAATGAGCTTTTTATCAACAGTTTTCATTACTATAATGGAGCTACATTTAATTATGTTAATGCAGGCTTTTCGCATTATCAACTTTGTATTTTCAATGATTTCTGTTTAATGTAGGTACTAAAAATATAAATAATCATTGTATATTCTGAACATTAAAAATAGTGTTTGATAATTTTATGACAAATTATCGTACGAACTCCGGGAACCCGCTAGGAGGCTCCAATGATTCGGAAAATATTCTTTCAATACAGATAACATTTTATGTATGTACCTATAGGATAGGATTTTGAAACTGTTATATGTATAGATAGTATGTTTCTTAATAAATAATTACTTTTGAAAAACACAAAATATTAAATAAAATATATATTCACAATTAGTATTTTGTTAATTTTCTTTTAGGTGCAATAAAAAGATTTTCATTTATTCATTCATTCAAAATATTAAATGGCGCACACATAGACACTTATTTGTTGTTCAGTTTCAATCGTCTATTGTCTAAATCAAATGGTGTTTACGTTTGCATGAAGAGTCTAAAACGCAAACACTCCATTGATAAAAAATCCCATCAATTAACCCGACTAATGACCTCAAGTAGCAATCAGCATTTCTTCTCGTACTCAGATTTGAACCCCGAATACCTGGAGATGGGGTTCCGTGGCGGCGGTGCGCTGGGGTCGACCTCGCGCACCAAGCGCATGCGCACCAGCTTCAAGCACCACCAGCTACGGACCATGAAGTCTTACTTCACCATCAACCACAACCCTGATGCAAAGGACCTCAAGCAACTCAGCCAAAAGACGGGATTGCCGAAACGAGTGCTACAGGTAAATATATTTTTTAATTTGATTCACGAGATTTGGCCGGAAATAGGTTTAATTTGTTTTGTTTATTAAAGGATTTGAGGTACAGAATATCATTATTCAATCTTAAATACAGACATTTTTGAGATTATGAGTAAATTACATAAATGGTCACATTACATTTTTTTCCTAACTCTTTATAGCCACAGAAATACTTACATCTTCAAAAAGAAAAAGGAATACAGGGACTTTCTCGTATGTTTTTCGTCTAATGTTTTTGAAGCCTCTGTAAAAGCTTTTGCCCGCGGCTTCGCCCGCGTAGATTCGGGGTATGAAAAATAGATGTTGGCCGATTCTCAGACCCACTCAATATGCTCACAAAATTTCATGAGAATCAGTCAAGCCGTTTTGGAGGAGTACGGGAACGAACATTGTGACACGAGAATTTTATATATAAGATACTCAATGCTCATTACTGAAAAAATATCTAAGAAAAAATATTCACACAGTAGCTGCCAAAAACCTAAAAATAATTATAACCATAAAATAAGAAAAGTTTACGTTATGTGTAAAATGCCAATTCAAATATAAACTTATTTTCGGCCATAATAAGGTGCCAACTCGTTTGCCAGAACGTGAGATGTGTCAAAGTACTCTTAAGAACCAGTAGTTAGCTAATGCGAATTTTATGTATCGATAGCGAGGCGAACGTAGCTCACGAATGTATTAACGCTTGCGTGATTCTTATCAAAATAACTCTTTTTAGTGTCGCTTTGAAATTTCTTGCATAGGCACCTGAACTATGCAGTATTGGAGAACTGCCAGTGGAACCTTTATTTGTATTCAGAACTGCTTCAAGAACCTGTCAGTTTCATCAGAGGTTTGCAGAGAGATCGGAGCTCAGCCAGACAACGAATGGCTGGACTCTAATGTGATTATACACACGCGCCGAAGCGGCCGTGGCACCGACGCCGCTGCGGCGCCGCGGCCATTTATTTTGTTTACATTGTATTGACCCTTTCACACGAGGCGCCGCCGCGGTGGTGGCGAGTAGCGAGCGGTGGCCATGTGTAAAAGTTTATACAAATACATACAAAATTCAAGTGCGCGGCGCCGCAGCCTCAAGTACGGCACATAAAATATCATCTGAATACAGTGTATGGCCGAGTATAGTCTATGACGTAATTTCACCTCTAAAGTATTTCAGGATTCTATGAGGAAAATTATGTCATAAACTGTATTGGCGTGCGTATAATATAATATTTTCTTCAGCCTAATATAGCCTTAGGGTGTCAGGTAGCTGAATATACGAGAAAAGGTAAGTGGATGACACACTGGCAACAAAAGAGCTCACTTCTCCGCAAATACCGGTATTAAAGAACAGCTGTAAGTACTTGTTATGTAAGTCAAATTCTAAATGGTTCATTTCGTTAAGGATTTTCTTTCTGCCACTAATGTCAAAAAAATTCCATATTTTCTAAATATTTGTCATTGTTCGTAGGGCCCAGTCCTTATTTTTAGCGATTTTGACTGCTTTTTCGGAGCTGGTTGGAGCCAAACTGTCTTAGTAACAATATATTAAGATATGTTAAATTGAATTTTATTTAAGTATTAAAAAAGTGAATGAGACAATTTATTGATTTTCATTGCAATAGTTTGTTTAATTCCAAATAACCTGAGACGTGTTTCAATTTTTTGCGGTGCGCGACGTTCATGTCTTTGTTGCTTACACGGAATTTAAAACATGAAGTTGTGTATAAATTGCAGAGAAATAAAGACAAAGGAAAATTCTAAAAAGTGAATGAGAAGATTTTAGTAGTTTTTATTTTTAATTCATTCAAAAACTTAGTTAAAAAGGTTAAACTTTGAAGAAAATATAAGCAAATACGTCGTCGGATTTCTTGCGCATACGACTGAGTTAAAAAATAAAAATACACATATATGAAGATTGATTCATGCTTAAACACGTACAATAAATAAATAAAAATAATTTGTCTTTTGTAAAAAGATAGAAAAATTTGAAGTTCTCCGAAATTCTCAAATAAATATGGGGACGAAAACGCTGATAGGGCAGACCAGTCGCTGCGCTTCTGAATTCGTCTAAATTCGTCTCCAAGGTGCATGTACAATACAGCGGAATGCGTATGTGTAGATAGAAAATATAGATTCGGGTGTTCAATCAAAAATTCCCACGGTCAAAGACTTTGCGTTATTAGTTCATGAAAGGTTTTTTAAGTTAAAAATGCACTTTGCTCGGGTAATTTAATCACACACGCCACTGCATTGGCAACAGTCCTAACTGATGACGTATTCAATCATAAAAACAAAATACTAAGGGCTACAAAAATAATAATATGTATTATAAATACACCTACGACTTTTAATATCGAGTTAAATTAAAATCGACTCAAAGAAGTTCACAACAAATATCTTAATGGTGCGATAACGATGCACTAGAACTTCCGTAAGGAGATTGGAGTCACCCCTTACTTTCACCCTCTCTAAAAAGGTTTGAAGGCAAGCTATGTAACCAAACCTCTACTATGCAATATACATAAAAAATTGTACTTTATAACTGATTTAAAGTATATATATATATATATATATATATACAATGCAATATATAGCGGCAGGAATATAACTGTTTTCTAGAACGAACTTGATCTAGAAATTATTTAGTTCAAGTGGAAAAAGTAAAGTTTTAATTTTAATACAATTTTAGGAGAGTAAAACCGTATTGTGTATTTTCATTAAGTGAAAAATCAGGCCTGGTTAAAATCCAACAATACATTGGAAACTTATTGTACATTCACGCCGCAGGTTTTTATTGTATGGTACACCACAGATTGAGAGTGAGAAAAAGTAAAAAAAAAACATAAATTTTTCAGTTTCGAAACGCTTTCAGGAAAATTTCCCTTTTACTCCACTTCCCTCTTTTGTTTTTTTTGAATGAACATGAAGGATGAAGTCCTTAGTGTGCCTCTCAAGTTTGATTGAAATCCATCAATAAATAAAGTTTACCCCCGCCCCGATTGATTAAAAAATTTAAATAAATCAAGGAACTTGTGTGTCAATTTTCGTCAAAATCGGTTGAAAAATGCAACCTGTAGGCGAGAACAGACAGACGGACAAAAGCATTTTTGGCCAGTCTTGAGAGGCTTCGGTCGCTCGGTCAATTATGTTGGTATTTTTTGAACATTCCAGTTTGCATTTTTATATTCCAGTTTATTTTTATTTTCTCTTAGACATCTGACGATGAACGGAAATAATCATCTTATGTTTCTCTCCTCACCATACTCGTAAGTCTGAGGAAAAATCGAAAGATGTTAAAAAGCATTTGCCTTCACAAAATGGAATACGATTCTAATAATTCGTACACACAGGAGTACAATGACTTACAGATCGCACGTGTTATTTGAGAAACTAGAACAAAGGAGAGGCCTTTGAAGACGCCGTGGCCTGGTATTAAGGAGCCGCTGAGCAAACAAATTACTCCAATATGAAGGTCTAAACAGTAGAAAGATACGCCGAAGTGTGCACAAGCTGTTAGTGGGGTGAGTGGTAGCAGACGGACCGACGCGCCGCCTTTTGTTTTATCTAGACTCGGAATTGATGCTCTGTGTGATGTAGTTACATTTGTTTCCGATTAAATTTAAATTTTTTTATTGTAAAGATTCTAAAGTTAAAACTGACAAAAAAAATTAAAGAGGTGTTGCACACACGGGCAAACTTACAATAGAAATTTATTTAGGCGTCTGATTTTATTAAATGACAACATGTTAATGAATGATATCAAAACCGTTAATAACAGTATGTGTTATTATTAAATTAGGTTCATCAAATTTCGACTGGCCGAAAGTTCTTTTGTCCATCTGTCTGTTCTCGCCTACAGGTCGCATTTCTAAACCGATTCTCATGAAATTTTGTGAGCAGGTTCGGTAATTATATATATTTTTTTTGTCGAGCCAGTTTTCCGAAATTTTTTAAAATGACGGACTTATGGGGGTTCGAGACTTAAAAAATCTCATACCTCCCCCATAAAAAAAAAATGTCTTTAGACTTTTTTGTTATTCTTTATAAGACGCAACTTTTTTGTCTTAACAACTTTTTTATACGTTAAACTTAAATGAAAACTTGAACGGCTATTCGCCCAAAAGTTGTCTAGAAATAATTTTTCTGTATAGTACATTAAGAATGATGTCGTAAATACAAATCTATTAGAGGACAAGTACAAAAATGGTGGTTAGTAACTCTGACGTCGACGATACAGAGAAAAAATGATTTTATATAAATATACCATGTGCGGTGTACCATGAAAGGGTTTTATGATTAGATTACACAGTAAAAAAACTTCACTCCCATATAAGTCAAACCCACATTTATATGTAGTACAAAAGTTAAATATAAATTGAAATGAATGAAGTTTGAAGTACGTGAAGTGGGAGAAAATATTTTTTGGCTTTTTTATTAAAGCATGATACTGCGAATCATGTTTATGATTGAAAATACTAAATAAACTTGGAATCCTGAAATAAAAAAAATAAATTTAAAAGTTACACGTGCCGGCCTCTTCTTTACCGAAAGTGCGAATGTTTGTCAACCATAATAGTTGAAATTAGCGTCCTATTAAAAATAAATAAACACAGAGTAAACGAGATTCTTAATAAAAACCAAGCTTGATCAATTTCTAAGCTCCAAGCTCTAAAACTGCCTATGTAGTGAGATTCAATAAAACCGCTTTAAATCCATATATTTTGTCAGCTGAGTAGACAAAAATTGGATCTTTTTAAGGACTGCATGAGTTTATATCCGGATAATAAGAGTAAACAATTACAATTTATAAAGACTAAAAGGTCTGAACCGGCCTACCTACAGCTAAAGTGCCGGCTGACCACAATAATAAAGAAGCTGCACAGGCCTGCGCAGATCAGCAGGCCCAGGGGTTGGAAAAGACACTTTACATACTCGTACATATGTTTCGGGAACAGAGTCATACTTAAGACCAATTTGTGGGTTAAAAAGAGCTTGGTAAATGGTTCATTAGGCACTGTTACCCAATTGATTTGCTCTCCAAATTGCGCCCCACCTACAGATCGACCTTTGGTGATTATGGTGCAATTTGACACTTACATTGGGTAAAATATTAACAATTCAGTGCCTATAGTGGCCGTTACTCGAAATCGGCGTTCTGGGGATATCACTTGCTCCAGAACACAGTTTCCTATTATATTAGCATGGGCAGTGACCATCCCACAAATCGCAGGTCTTGACACTGCCAAGGTTGATTGTAGATTTAGGAACTCGTGAGTTAGCAGCGGGATGTTCCTACGTTGCCCTCCCTCGCTCTCGCTGGCTAGCGGACATAGTCCTGGAGCCTTTTAATTAAGACCGCCTCACTGTACATAAATCTGTTATGTACATGAAACTTCTTCTTTTAAGAATACAGGAGGAAAAACGATTAAAAAAGCTTGTAAATGTAAGGGGTGGGTAAAGGGTTTAAGTAGGGAGGGGTAATACACTACGGTGGGGCTTATGGGTAAAGGATGGGTCTTTCTACTTTCTTTTAAGCATTGGTAGGTTGGTTTCAAAACTCTTAAATGGCTTTGCTAAGCCAGGGAAAAGGTAAAATATCGGTTATTTCGTGGTAAAAAGGGCTCGCGAGGTCTACTGTTTTCACGGAACCACTAGATGTGATATAAAAAAAATTGGTGCCGGTAATCAACAGTTAAATATTTGGTACCGACTGAAAATCAGCACTGTGGCATCTAGTCATCAGCACATAGCAGCCCCCCCTTCCTTTCGGCAATTTCTGTATTCCTTTCTTCCTTTACTAGGGTAATGATGATGGTATTTCTTAAAAAATCATTTAACTTTAACTAAAAAGATTAAATCAAATAATACAGATTTCCTGCGTGCGACCCTACCAATATAACTTTCACATAAATCTCAATGGTTATGAGCACGACATCGATCGATAGGAACTCAAAGCAACGAATATGCCTGCAAAACCTCTCCGCTTCCACGTACTTATTTATCTCAAATCGAAATGTCAGGAGCCTACCCTCGCATATACTTTATACATATTGTCGCCTGTCACTCCGCGGTCCCTCTGGATCGGGTGAAAATCGGCGAGATAGTCGAATAAATTCCCTCTCGACCAATTATATCTCGGTCCTTCTCTCTCGACCTCCAAATATTGATCGAGATTTTTTTCTTCGTGCCGTCGCCATTTTGACGATGCCTTTTTCTTTTTCGCGTAAGATTGGTTCGCGAGGCCCTTTGGCTTATATTTCGAGTTGTTTATAATTTTCAGCGTACTATTTGGAGATTACGATATTAATCATTAAGCTCTAGTGCGTATGTGAAAAAGAATACCTGTAGTAGGTAGTTTTATTTTAAAAAATAAAACTAATTCTAGGTACCTACATAGGCATACTATATTTTTATGTCTACATAATAAAGGAAGATTTACAAACGTTTACATTACAATAGTTTAAAGGTCATATAACTGAAATGTACTGGTAGTTCTAACAGTGTACATATTTCCATAATTTTATTAAACATAAATAATTACAAGAAAGAAACCACGAAATGAAATACAGCTCTACAGTTAGAAAAGCATAAAATATGAGCCGAGTTTTCAGTGACAGAAATAACGAAGTCCCTGAAACCAGATTTATGCCTACCTTTCATAGGTTCGCTAATTGCGTCCTACAATGAAATTAAACTTTAATCCATGGAGCATAAGGACGCTAAGTAATTTGATTTCTAAGATTAGAGAAACTTATTTCTTTTTAATAGAATGATGTACACCTTTTTGAATTCTGAAGCGCTATTGGTTAAAGGGAAAAATTACTTTCTTTTTGTTATAAATTAATAGCCAAGTTTTTCTTTCTAGTAATGAAATAGAAGGTTGACTTATATGACCACCCCCTATCTAGGTACGGGATGAGGTAACAACTGTGAAAACCCTTATTTCTTTATATTTACGTGATCATATGTTGCCTCAGGAAGTAAACGCTAAAATACTTACAGAGTTTTTTTTGCATTAGAGTTGATAAAATATAAAATTTATCCAAAAGCAAGCACCCAGAACAGGTGGCCGTGTTTAATTGCTACGGGCGCCTTTGTAATATATAGTCATACTGTGGCACTTCTATAGGGTTGTCACACTCCTACGTTCAAATATACTACAGGGTGGGAAATTTATCTAAGTTTATAAATTTCACACTAAATATTATTAAAAGCCCATACTACCCCAAAGTTCTTAGTGCGATCTTCTATATTATCAATTTTAACAAAATATTCACTTTGAAATACAAATACAGCAAAGTTCAGGACTAACTCTAGTGACTATATGACTCAAAAACACGATTGCTTAAAATTTTCTCTATGGAAAAAAATTGCGTAGTTCCCCTCCAAATCACCTCAGAATTATTCTAAAACGGTAAGTATTCAAGAAATACAATCCCGTGACTTTGGATTATAATGTATAAGCATAAGGCAGTCATCATTCTTCTTATTTAAGAGCTTAGTGGCTCTTGTCGGTGGAGTATGCGCCAAACTTCTCGGTTCTCTGCCTTACTTTTTAGTGCTTGATACGACATGACCCCTGCTTTTTCTTTCAGTTGGTCTACATAGCTCTTTCTTGGTCGTCCTGGACCTCTTCTACCTTTTATCTTTCCTTCTAGTATGTTTTTAAATAAGGAGTCATGTCGTATTAAGTGACCAATCATTTTCCCTCTCCTATTTTCTATTTCGCCCAGC
Organism: Acrobasis repandana; assembly: GCA_963576875.1. Classification (NCBI taxonomy): domain Eukaryota; kingdom Metazoa; phylum Arthropoda; class Insecta; order Lepidoptera; family Pyralidae; genus Acrobasis; species Acrobasis repandana. The sequence goes on from OY756214.1 coordinate 7,389,011, forward strand.
AGTCTTCTTTTCTCTCCTACTATTTCTAATACTTCTGAGTTTGCCACTACGGCACAACATACCAAATGTATGCATGAGAAATTTTGATACTGATACACTATCACTTCTTTATATCTAATGGGGCAGACAAAGCATTTTGGGTCTTGCGGCGCTAAACAGATAGAGCCCAGTGCCACAAAACCCAAATACTTACCACTTTTAGCGTGATAGGGGAGAAGGTGGAAAAAGGATTCAAAATAATGGGATTGCTAGCCACATCGCCTATTTGTTAATAGGCGATGTGGCACACGATTCGCATTTTTGCCCATTCCCTCGATGGGGTTTTACGATCCGAGCGAGAAAAGAAGCAGCTGGTACATTCTAAGTATTTCTTTTATCCCAGTCCAGCATGGAAGAGCAATTTTGTTATGATGAGAAATGGATGACAGTACTTAGTATTTAATTTTGACACAAACGGCAGACCATTTCAATTTATTCATATAAATAAAGTAGTATTGCACTTTTGTTTATTTGTTTACTTTTCAAAAAGAGTTTATTCGCTGATAAGTAATATTTTCTGGAAAAAGTAAATCTACTTATAAGTTCCAAAATGTAAATACAAATTTAATTTTACTACAAAAAGCGGTTCGATTTTGTTTGGATTCAGTGAAAGTAATTACTGTTGCGGAGTAAAGACCGTAAGAGGATTAGGAAGCCTGTGATTGTAAATATTTTATACACAGTCTTAGGTAACTTGGTAGAAAGCGTATTTTTATTTTTCCTTGTAATTATTTTTGATGCAAGTTAATTCATTAAATATAAGAAGTTATCCTTATGTACTTCCAATGTATCTTAGATGAATAAAATAAATGTTTTATATAATATTTATTAAACATACTATTTGTGTTTTTTTTTAAATTTAAGAGCTTGCTCTTCTCGGCGGAGTTAAGCGGAGATGCCATATAAATATATTGCATACCTACATAATCCTGAATGATTTTGTTATAAGCGTAGTTTAATATCTGACCAGGTGCGACTTACGAATTTTCAGAATTTGTCATAAAGTAGAGAAACAGCAGCATGTGCACAATTATTAATTGCTAAAGATTTTATAAAATGACTTTATATCCTGTGAAAGATACTAATACAATCTGATGCAAAAAGACCAAAGTCATTTCAGTCACGTTCCATACTACCGTACTAGGATACTTGTTTCAGTTTTTTTTTAAATTTACGTCGAATGTACTAGATGATGGAAGCGAGTAAGTAAGCTATAATGATGAAGAGTGAAAACCCTGCGTCCCTGCGCCGGCGCATTTAGAACAAACCGCGCCATATTTCTCTTCGTGCCCGCGCAATTACGTGATTTGTCACTCGCTCCGTATACTTTTTTTTTACATCTACCCACTGAAAAATATCCCCAGTTTTAAGTTGCCCGTAATTAGCTGATTGAAAAAGTGCGTTTCCCTGTTCTCGTTTATTGTGTGATCATTCACATTGTACTTTGTAAATGCTACTGCATTTAATCTTCTCAGTGTTATCGACAGTCGATAAATTGGTCGCGTACATTCGAAATATCAAGGTGAGTAAAGTTCAGACGATGCTCCATTTCAATTTATTTTTAAATTTTATATCTCAGATGATATTACCGAGAGGAAACTTAAAAAAGAAACTGCTATGAATTATGTTATTTTAAAAATAATCTTTGTTCCGAAGCCTCAGCAGACAAAGCGTGCAGCCGAAAAGACGCGCCACCCCGGCAATTAGTATCGGATGGTCACACCTCGACGTTGGGCCAGATATAATTTTACTTTCTAAGTACATTTTGTGACAATAATAAGATCGGACATCTATTTAATTTTCGACTTTAGCCTCATAGTTTTAGGTTGGTATTAGCCTGGGTGCAAGTACAGATTGCAATCAAACGGCCTAGTAATTAGTACGAAAGCATCGCGCCGCGACGCTCGGTTGGGCAGATAATTTCCGCTGTGTGTTCAAAAGGAGTCAATTTGTCATTCGACGGCGCGAACTTACGTCGAGCGGACGCGTCGCCCTCCTAATTTATTCAAATATTATTTATTTAAGGAAAACGGGACTATTAATCACAGCTTTACAGTTTTTATTTACACGTACGCGGAATGTTAGAGTGCCTTTGATGGAGTTTGTTTGGACATTTATTAGGCGCTCCTTATGCGGCGGTTTCCATGCTTAGTTAGCTATCGAGACGCCCTTTTTTGATCGTATTTAATCTTTTGTATTTGTTTCTAAATTAATTCAACTCACTAATGAATACACAATAGTTACCTACAGTAGATGTTTTTTTTTTAATTAATAGCGTTGCAAATAAAGTTAATATACACTTCAAACGGGATTCCCGCCATTTTTGTAACCTGTTAATGTCAAGTGAGTAAACTTGACGTTTCAATCGAGCGAGTAGTGACGGGACAAATGGGACGATACGTTACGCAACTAGTATAATATCGGTAATTGGTGACCGTCCCTCAATGATAATAACCTGCCGGCGCAGCGTTAATCACTCGTCGCTATGAGTTATTCCAGCTCGTTGGTTCTAGTTCGCCGCCGACGGAATTGCCTATCAGTGTGAAAGTCGTTACACTAAATTAGCCAGGACGACAGGAGGGATCAGTTTGTTTGAGAAATCACTAGTGATTGTTTTTCCATTCTCTCTTCTCCTGTGAAATCTCTTTTACTGTGCGCAAATTTATACGATAAGTTCACTTCATGATACATTTCCCGAGAAAAAATTGTGAAATATGAAAAATAGAATACTCTAAACAGAAAATGCACATTCAGCTGATCAAATTTAGTATGAGATGTCGATTTTCTTCTTTTTTATAATTCCCTACATGTTTCTACGAGTAGGGACTCAGTATTTATTATTGAACATTCGACTAAAAAATATCTTTTAATTTATAAATATTACTTAAGTACTTCAGGACGGAATTAATAAAACAGCTAATAAAAATCAACTTTACAAATTCCAATATTTATGTACGTGTATGTCAAACATTCAATGAGATGAGGAATTATTTACTAAACTTAAAATTTGATGGACGAAGTTTTGAAATTTCAATTTAGATACTAGTGTCAACAGTTGTGATTTATTCCCGAACACTATATTCCTGTGGACAATGGCGCAAGCGACCGTTTTGTTACAACAGCCACATTAATAAGCAGTCACGAGTATTCTGTCACTGTCCGGCGGAACAGATACCGCGTGCCGATTAGTATCAGTTTGACGAATAGTGCTACTGTACTAGTACATTACATCTCACTCTCGCGCCTGTTAAATGACTTCAATTTACAACATACGTACATGAGGTTTGTTTAGTGACCCCATGAGGTCATTAGGTTAAGGGACTAAATAAGACCAAAAAGTGGTGATTTACGTCAGATACACGTTGCACTGTTTGTTGTTATTTTTCGAGTGTATAAGTGGCCAACAGATCTTTCAAGCTGCCTCAGATGCATCTTACTTAACATAGATGACAGCCGGGACTAACGGCTTTACGTGCTTTCTAAAGCACGGATGATCCCGAGAAATATGTATTCCATTTGTGCCACCCATCCAAGTGCGGACCACGCCTGGGGTTGCTTAATTTGCGAAAGCGCTAGCAATGCGTAATCTTACCGGTCCAAACGTGCTCCTCTGCACATATTTTATATTAATGGTAGATATGCAAGGATAATTTCCTTTTTGAATAAAATGTAGGAACAAAATCCTTTAAATTTAGTCACAAAAATTTGCCCTTATCACGTTATTACATTTTACGTTTTAGGTATAGTTACTACTTTAAGCAAATAATACAGTAGTAGTAACTGTTATGATTAATTTGATAATCAACATGTAATTATTTTTATCAGCACCCCTTACGTAGGTACCTATACAATTCGCTATTTATACTTTAGCTACGATTTTTTGTTAGCTGGAAATATATAAAATAAACTTTATATCAAAAGGGGGGAAAGAAACACTTATGCAACGGCCGGTATTCGTAAAATATAAAAAAAAATATTGCATGCTGCAGAAATATAGCGTGTGATGCTATAAATTGAGTGCAAACAAGTACTTAAAATGAATTTATTGTCCCGGTGTTAAATCAAGAATTTTCATTGTTTTAATAAGTTTTTGTTTTAAAATAAACTTCATAAAATAGAAGGTGCTTAATTAGGTGATTATTTTTTATTCGCTCTAATGCTTTTCCAGAATTTATAGCTGTATGTTGAGGCACATTATTCTTGGGCAGAACATGAAAATTTCCTAGAACAGTTATTGCTCTTATGTCACACGGTACAGGATTTCCAATTAGTTAAATATTTAATAAAGTAATGTTCTATGTGAAAGCGTGAACTTTACTAGATTTTGGATACAATCTTTTTTCTTTATTTTCTTTGGTAAACAGGTGAGAACGGGAGAAAAGAGCAGTTTCAGTAATTGAGACACATTTGTGCTACTGGCACTGGTACTAGGCGTCTACGTCACATACCCAATACATATGTGTGTAACCGCAATGAAAGTCTGTGTAAGTTATCAGCTTCATCTAAATTGGTTCGTGTAGTTTAATCGATAATTATATAATTCGCATAGGGCCATTATTAGGTATAGTATTTACGTATAGTTTCTCAAATTAAATAATGAAATAAGAAATAGTAAAAAAAAACGTGGTATTTTTCACCACTATTTCCTTATTTAATGTGAGTACTTTAGTACTGCATCTTGAATGCCTAAAAACCCCTATAAAAATATTAAGTCTAATTTTTTTACAAAACGCGACAGCTGTTTGTAAAGAAATAAATACTAAATAAAAGAAGTCACACGGCGGTGTGTTTCTACTGAAAAATTACTGCATGCCTTTGTTATTTATAATGCGTCATTCTTCAAAGCAAATTGAGCCGTAACTTGTTATTGTAGAAATACATTTTCGTGTGTTGTGCTCGATATGTGTGTCGGAATAACAAATCGTTGTGATGGCTCCGCGAACTTATTTGAGAAATAGAGAATACAGTGCAAATGAACAGTGGGTTGGTGAAAAAGCAGTTGCTAGCCGGGAATTCGTTAGCTATGGTAACTCGATCTAAGAGCGGTAAACATTAAACCACGGCCAATTTAAGATGACTTCTCTAATAAATGTTGAAGTTGTAATGACATGTACAAAGGCCATAATTTACGTAATTGTCTACGTCATCACTTGTACCAATGTAAGGAAATATGCAGTTAGAGCAGACTTAGGTACCAAACGTACGAACGCGGTGATAGTTTATTTTTGAAAGATGAATGTTACCAATCGTGCGTCTTTTCGATGACAAATCTATCATAAACGTCCACAAGCAGGAGTTTTAAGTTTATAACTTAACCGTTTAAGGTAAGGAGTAGGAGTGTCCGAAAACAGAGCATTCTTAAAATGACAATAAATCTGACACAATTGAGTGCAATGTATTAGACTTAGTAGATTGGAACAAAGGTATCTACTAGTCATTATAAGTACATAATCTTTATAATAATAGGAGATAGCCTACTTAAATTTAAAAAAAGTTAGAAATTTGTAACTAAGGTACTACTACCTACTAGATAAATAGAGCTTTGCACCTCCCTTTACAAAATGTTTCAAATTGAATGAGTACTCATATCAATCAAATGCTTGCAAACTTGCAAAGCGAACACGACGGTTATAAATTATGTTTGTAAATGATTTCCATCATAATCCTCTTTACGAATCATACGAGGCAAACGGACTGTTAATATGTCTGTTGCTGAATTTATATAGTGTTATTTAAATATTTAAGTGCATCTATAAAACAAGAGCCCATTAAAGTATTTTGTGTTACTTTTTGTTTACATTGCGGAGACGTGGATAAAAAAGGTATCTGAACCAGACTACAGGCCTTAAAGGCAAGATTTTAGTCACCTTCAACATTTTAACAGACTACATGAATAATTCATGAACGAGATACGTATGAATGACCCAAATATCTACAGAATAAATAAATACTGAAGTACTTATTTAATTTGGAGCGAAAACATGCCTTTTTATGTTGATTTTCTAAATTAAAAATAAATAATTTATCATAGAATTTAAAACAATCCAGTAAATTAATAAATAATATAATAAAGATCCTATTAACTGAATGAACGTGGTTGTGGAAGTTTTTGATTTACTCTCGATGTTGAATTTATTCAGTATATTTATTTCATAAAATACGTCGGTTATCTAAGATTTAACCTGAATGGAGCAGGCTAGTCACGGAGCATTGTCATTCATAACAATATTTTGTTAGACCACCGGGGTGTCGCGTTATCTGTACCGTCGGCATGTGTCGACGCGTGATCATCAATCGTGCGCCAACCTATCGCGTCCCCGCGTCACCAAACATCTGAGATTCCTACTCATTTCTCATCTCTGCGACATTATCGACTTACTCTGCAGTCTCGTTTCTCTACTATAAAATTATAGCTATGGGAGTTTTACTAACAACTGAAGTCATGCATGTCCCTACTTTAACATTTCAGATCAGGACCAAATTATGGAGTCATCTTTCTATTATGTATGCAGTATGCTCATCCACATTCACGTCTTGAGGCTGACCGCTTTATGCTGAAATCCAACCTGTTGCTACTGTTCCGTTATCGTTTCTGCAGATTCATCGAACTTTGAAACGATGGCAGTGGCAGCCTTGGCAGCCAAGAAAGAATCGCTCGTCTAAATTTGGCATTAGGCAACATCCGTAGCGGCCATGACGCGGGGGCGGAGTCAGCGCCGCGGCCGTGCGCGATTGGCTACGAGATTCGCGCGCCGTGGGAACGTTCCACGTTTGAATCTTTGAATATTGCGCGCATAGGGACCTTATTATTGAATCTGTATAGACAGAAGAATGGAATATAAATTTCTTTGCTATCTCCATGTATCTTATCCCTTCAACGAAACGAGCCAATTTGAATAAAGATAACAAACGTTAATGCCGCATGTTGCTAATTGATTTTTTTATGTGTTTCTTGACTTAATAATTGCGCTTCCGCAGCAGGTACAAATTTCAGCACGTGCATATCGTTGGAGCGGCGCGGCTGAGAACAACACGATGGAATGTTGCGCATGCGCGTTGTTGTCCGGCGACGGCTCGCGTCACGCTCGGCTGCCTGGCGCCCAACGAAGGGGTAATCTCGCTAATTACAGATAAAATCTGCACTTTGGAACGCAACCCACAACAAAAATCCGCGGAACGCTCTCACGTGCCCCACAAAAACAACGCGCATAGGAATCAGCAAAAGAATGAATCAAGTATTTAAGCCAGACCGAACCGGGCGGAAGCTCGAATAACGCGAAATATGTACGAAAATTCGGAGGCTATGAAATACAAACTGCCAATCCCCCAACTGTTTTTATGCAATTTTTGTTATGCTGCGCGAAACTTGTCCTTTCTTTTTATGGCAATGCGACATTTCAGCTGGCTACATTTCAATGCACCCATATAATTTTCTCTGCAGTCACCAATTTTTTTTTTTGTTCGCAGGTGTGGTTTCAGAACGCGCGAGCAAAGTGGCGGCGAATGGTTACAAAGCAGGAAAACAAGATGACAGAGAAATGCTCTCCGGACGCTTCTTTGGAGATGGACATGTATCACGGGCCCATGGGGTCCATACAGTCTTTGCCACCCCACAGCCCTCCCTACAGTGTAATGGGAGGACCACCGAGTCCAAACTCAATGGATTGTCCATAGCCACAGTTTTGCGCCTTATGAGCGCCTTGTAACGGAACATTGTGACAATTAGTGCATCGTCAATCTATATTGTAACTTTGTGGTGTAGAAAGAACTTAGTGAAAGTTTTGATTAGTGTTGGTACTTTATTATAAATAGTGGTAATTTAGCAGATGATCAAATTATCAAAAATTAAACGAAACTGGATAAAAATGGACAGAGAATGGAAGAATGAACAAAAGTGATTTAAAATTAGACAATGTAGGTACTTACGTAATTGGTTGTGTAAATATAAGTACTACATAAATGTAATTTAACCTCCTATTGTCATGACATTGAATTTTATGACAACCTTTTATTTCACAAATCAAACAAACTTATTTTTTAAGACAAGTATTTGGCTGAAGGTGACCTTATAATACACAAACAGTAACTAGACATCAGTTGTAAAGTACTTACTAATATGAGAAGAATGGTGGTCTATTAAAGATTTTCGGTGGTCAAAACATAAACAGGCATGATGTGTTTGCTTGAAAATAATATTTGCCAGAGACAATAAAGATCAATTGACATTTCAAAATCAAAATCATCAAAATCAAATATTTATTCAGTAATTAGGCCTTTGCAGGCACTTTTGCACGTCAATAATTATAGTGTACATTACGTGTAATGTTTATTTATATCTAAATTATTTTTTCTTTGTTCAAAAGCTACCGATACTAGCGTTATGCAACGACCACTGCTGAGAAGAAACGACGAAAGAAACTCATGTACACACATCATTATAAGACCTGTCATCTTTTTCGTGTACCATGTATTTAGGTAAGTACAATCCGTCCATCATTGTTTGTCCACATAAATGCAACTGAGAATATTTACTGTCTTACATAAAGCAAATACTTAATTACTGGTTCTTTTTAAATCAAATATTCTCTACATTGAAGCAATACAATTGTGAAATACAATCCAATAGGCAAAAAATACATTGAACTTCTCAAATAAAACTTCCAATGAATATTGGTTCGACGAACCAAGAATATGGAGAAAGGTTTTTTATTAATATATACTATTTATTTATTAAACATCAATATTTAATTTAGAATGTAAGTATAGCTTAAGAAACGGTAGATAAATATGTGAAAATTTCCATAGAGTAATAATTAGTACATAATAGCATATAGTAATGTAAGTTAAAGATTGGCCGGATAAAGCAAGAATAACGACTCTCCATCTTTTCAACGAAATTATTTATTTTAAATTTGCATTAATAATGATCTTTTAAGTAGTTTTAAGCATTACCTAAGTATAACAATTCCGGCTAAGAACACGCACTGTTAGTTCCTTTTTGTATAGATTTAAATACATAATATATAAAATAAATAATCTGCAGTATCTTAATGTAGCAAACACTGTATAATCGTATTCTGTAATTATAACAACTTATGGAAAAGCAGTTTGAAAATTTTCTGTACATAATTTTGAAAAATTACGAATAAGGCGTTATTTTGCTACTTATAAGGTTAAACTAAATCTATTTTAAGAGTGAGTGCAGTCTCTGATACTGAAAAACTTCTCCTGAAACACTGATTATAACAATTAATGGCCTTAAAAATATGAAATAACTGATACGAAACAAATGATTTTTAAGGAAATTGTTTCGTATCAGTCTGACTGATTCACTTTTAATATAGTTTTAGTTTATTTTGTTCGAATAACTTTAATAGAAACCAGTACTTCTTGTAGGAGAAAACTTTATTGTTTTCAATAAAGAAGCAATAATTTTATAATTTAGAAAATTTCTTTTGTTTTGCTTACTCATATAAAAACATTTTATCTACACCCTGTCTCAAGTCTTTTCTTCTTTAGTTATTGATTTAACAACTGTATTTACGGACTGGCTACCGTTTTTTTATTTATTACAAAAATATGAAGAATTATTTTCTGTTTTCTTTTGGATAACCAGGGTCTAGATAAAATTTAATGTGCAGCAGTACAAGATGAGGTACAAAAACACAGATGTTATAAGTACTTTTATTAAATTCGTCTACATTCATTTCACAAACAAAAATGAAAAAGTGTTTTTATACTCACTCATCTTTATAAAACAGTTACACACTCGTAAATACTAATTACATTATGCTTCGTGAAACAATATGGAACAACAAAATAAAAATGGAAGCAAATCATGGAAGAAAATCATTTAAGTAATTTTACCCGGATCATTTATTCCTATAATGAAAAATTATTACGATCTGTTAATAAAAATATTCCAATTTTATAAATTTTCTTTTATTTGTTTAGCCTATCCTTCTTGACCATTAAACTAGAGGATAAAATTTTATTATATTAGAAAAGGTAAACAAGTGGCAATAAAACTGCGTAATAGATCTTGATCATATGTCTGTTGGTAATCTAAACTAAAACAAACAACATCTAATTCATTTTTAATTAAAGCCCATTTAATATAAAATTCATGTGATAGTGATCTGAGATGTCATAAATTTTGAACGGGAAGCATTAGTAGGGCAAATTACCGAATCGTGGTCGGCGTCGAGCGTAGTGCGGAATAGGACCCCAGCGCACACGCTTCGTTTGCCTCGAGGATTGCGTTCGGAAGTTAAACTTTAGAATTACGAGCTGTCACATAGGCGCGTTCAGCGGAGACCCTGAGTTATGTTGTTTTAATTAATACAATAAATAAGGTCCAAACCGGCAACCGCCGTTGGGTGGTCTCGGGTTGCTTTTCGGAAAAAATGTTTTTCTCAATATTATAGAGCTTTAGCCGGTTGACTTGTTATACCTATATTGCAAGGAAGGAACTGTACATATTAGTAGGTACATTATCAAAAAACTTTTATATTTTAGCCTACGAAACATATAGAGAAGCTTTTCTGGCGTTGCGCGGGCTGCAAGTAGCCCGCGGTTTTTCGTGCAGCTGTTGAAGTTGGCTAAAGTACATGTCCAGTTAAAAAAATGAGTAAAAAGCTGCAGTCAGTAAAGGAAATATCAAAAAATGTGCTCTTATATCTTGGAATCAAAATTTGTTTGCAGTTTTGAGTTCCGCTGGTTGATTTACAAAATTTCACACCCAAACGATGTTCCAGTAGGACGTTATGAACAAATGAAGTTGAAATTCTAAAATCCAGACATCATTTTGGTTTTAAAAAAAATTACAGATTTGGATTCCGCGATCCAAAAAACCCTTGCATACTGAATTTCAGTCAAATCGGACGCAGTCGACTATTGGCGGCCATCTTGGAAAATTAAGAAAAAAACGCTCAGCGCTTGGTGGAAGTGGCTCGGCCTGCGGCATCGCCGTTTTCTAATCGCCAGCTTCGGTTTATCCGACCGAACTGAGACTTAATGGAACTTGAAGCTAAGCTAAGCTGCCTTGAGGATTCACCGATTAAGGAAACACCGAAACACTAATTAATGGTTGCTCGATGCTCGTAGATAGTTTTCCTTTAAATATAATATTTCGAAAGAACAGATTTGCTGCATATTCTCACGCTTCAAACCCAGCTTGGAGACAGAACTAGCAGAATGACAGACTCATGGTATAATAAAATATGGTATTCTCTTCTCGCGATAACCCAAGACTACGTCATCATAAAGAGGTTATAAATATATTATACTTATAATAAAATACTAACTGCTTAAGTATTTCGTATATCGTGTGATTCATCTGTTTAATTCTTAAGGGCCTGGTCCTTATTTTTAGTAATTTTGACTTCTTTTTCGGAGCTGATTGGAGCCAAAATAACTTAGTAACAATAAATATATAAATTTTGGTAAATGTTAATGATAAGATATGTTAAATTGAAGTTTATTTAGGTATTAAAAAAGTGAATGAGACAATTTATTGATTTTCATTGTAATAGTTTGTTTAATTCCAAATAACATGAGACGTGTTTCAATTTTTTGCGGTGTGCGACGTTCATGTCTTTGTTGTTTACACGGAATTTAAAACATGAAGTTGTGTATAAATTACAGAGAAACAAAGACAAAGGAAAATGGTAAGAAAAATCCTAAAAAGTGAATGAGAAGATTTTGGTACATTTTTTTTATTCATAGAAAAACTTAGTTAAAAATGTTAAACTTTGAAGAAAATATAAGCGAATACGTCGTCGGATTTCTTGCGCTTACGACTGAGTTAAAAAATAAAAAATACACATATATGAAGACTGATTCATGCTTAAACACGTACAATAAATAAATAAAAATAATTTGTCTTTTGTAAAAAGATAGAAAAATTTAAAGTTCTTCGAAATTCTCAAATAAATATGGGAACGAAAACGCTGATAAGGCAGACTGCTCGCTGCGCTTCTGAATTCGTCTAAATTCGTCTCCAGGTGCATGTAGAATACTCGTACAGCGCAATGCGTATGTGTAGATAGAAAATATAGATTCGGGTGTTCAATCAAAAATTCCCACGGTCAAAGACTTTGCGTTATTAGTTCATGAAAGGTTTTTTAAGTTAAAAATGCACTTTGCTCGGGTAATTTAATCACACACGCCACTGCATTGGCAACAGTCCTAACTGATGACGTATTCTTGTTTTAATCACGTGACTAACTGTCACGAAAAGCGAATACCTCCGAACAAAATAATCTAAAAATCAAATATTTATTCAGTAATTAGGGTTTATTTTAATATACCATGAACAGACTCACGCAGATAACTTTGATATAGTCTTTTTAATTCAACCTTCGCTATATAACGTCTAACAAAATATACTGAAACTATTTACGGGTGAATTCAGTCCGTGATCCTGAACAACTTTCCCCAAGGAACATAAATCGAAATATGAAAAATATTTTTTGGCTTTTCACACAAACTCGGATCAGCTGATCGGTCAACTTATATGGGAGGCCAAAAAATATTTTTCATATTTCGCTATAATATGTTCCTTGCGAAAAACTGTTCAGTATCATGGACTGAATCTACTCTTAAAATAGTTTCAGTATAATTTGTTAGACCCTGTATAAATCGCAAGAGATAATTATAACGTCTACTTAAACTATTTAAGGGTAGATTCAGTCCATGATACTGAACAACTTTTCACAAGGAACAAATAGCGAAATATGAAAATTAAATTTTTGCTTTCCGTACAAACTCGGATCAGCTAATCGGTCAATTTTATGGGAGGTCAAAAATTATTTTTCATATTTCGATGTATGTTCATTGGGAAAACTTTTTCAGTAACGTGTACTGATTTCAGGCTTCAAATTGTTTCAGTATATATCGTTAGACTGTGTATAAGTAATTAATCTAAAAATGATTTGGAATTCTCATTGACTTTGTCATCGCAAGAGCAATAGATTAGTTAAAAAGTCAAAAAACGAAATAGAGTAGTACAAGTATGTAATATAAGTAGGTAAGTAAGTAAGTAAGTAATACTTTATTGTACACCAAGAATAGAAAAAAATATACAATAAGAATTAAAAAAAAATACATTAAAATGTACAATGTACGTAGTATGAGTATTAAAGATAAGATAAAAGATATATCACCCGCAATGTAAGAAATTTCATGGCTTCCTTGAGGTGATTTGTGGTATTTACCAATCCAGACTGAACCCTCCCGTTCACACTTAATCTGTCCCTAGCCCTGAGTCGACAGAAGAAAAAAAAAAGCGGCCAAGTAGCAGCGGCTACTTACTAGATCTCGTTCAAACCAATTTTCGGTGGAAGTTTGCATGGTAATGTACATCATATATTTTTTTTAGTTTTATCTTTCTCTTATTTTAGAAGTTACCAGGGGGAGGGGGCACATTTTACCACTTTGGAAGCGTCTCTCGCACAAACTATTCAGTTTAGAAAAAATGATATTAGAAACCTCAATATCATATTTGAAGACCTATCCATAGATACCCCACAAGTATGGGTTTGATAAAAAAAAAAATTGAGTTTCAGTTCTAAGTATGGGGAACCCCCAAATTTTTTTTCTATTTTTATGTTAAAATCTTAATGCGGTTCACAGAATACATATACTTACCAAGTTTCAACAGTATAGTTCTTAAAGTTTCGGAAAAAAGTGGCAGTGTACAACAACAACAACGAATCTATAAGGGTTCCGTTTTTTGCCATTCGGCTACGAAACCCTAAAAAGCGCTTTCATACTAAACAATTTAGAAACTCCAATAGACTTCGTTAAGCGTAGTGAAGGACAGTCTGCCCACTAAGTGATCAGACCACTTGTGCAACACCATCACGTCTTTATCCCTAACGGGGCATACAGGGTAAGCCCTGTATGCTATTCATATGATTCATACTCTCGGCCATTCCCTCAATCGGCTTTTACGATCTGTGCGGGAAGAGAAGCAGCTGGTACATTCTATGTTTTTTCTTTTCTCCCAGACCAGCAAAGAAGAGTTGTGCAAGGTTGTTAGAAAACACTGGACGTAGGCCGATGCGGAGATCTATGTCCAGCAGTGGATTGCCTAAGCCTGAAATGATAGACTTCGTGTTTTTACAAGTAGGTTGTTGTGGCTGCTCCCGATGACGCGGACGCCCCAAAAAAAACCTATACCTAGGTTAAGTACATATTTTTGTTAATTTTATTACTTTCTCACGGGATATACTGACTCACGTTATATAAAATTCTCCGAAACAAAAGGAAGTATTGATCAAAACCTTAAAACAAATAGTGTTGTATTTCTTCAGAAGTCGTGACTCCTCCAGTCGCCATTGCTTTATTGTGGTAGGGGCAAAAACTGGTCGCATACTCTTCGAATCTGCAATCCGGTAGCCCATTCAAGGGTAAAAGGGACAGACACACGCAAAGGTAAGGAAGATAGACAAAGACAGCCGTAGGTAGAGCCTAACGGTACGACCACTTTTCGGGATCCCGTCTATGTTTTATTGATATAAATAATTCTTGGAAGCGAATGAAATCGTTTCATCGGATTTTTATATCATTTATTGCCTGTTATATAAACTTAGTTAGTCTGTTCCTAAACGTTGAGCGCTATTAATTCATTGTGCCGTTTAGACAATTAACAAAACTAGCTGACTGAATCTCAGGATGGTTCCCATTAGGGTTGCTACACACTTATTCGGACCGGCATTATTTGGCACAGCCGAGCGGCGAGCGGGAAAAGGCGTGATTCGGGTCGGCTTTGTTGTTCGACCAAGACTGCCGAACCGACAATGTGACGTTACATTGACGTAAGCAACCCCAATTCAAAATCTCTGTGGCCAAAGCTTTTAAATGCTCAAAAGTGTTCTGTTGAAGAGATTTAATATATCCCCATTTTATACCTAGTCTACCTATTGCAGTAGCAGAGCAGTATAAATATCATTCTTCATCTTAGTGAGCTCTTGGTTACAACCTCAGCTGCTTCAAAGCCCAGGGTGCGCTTTCCCGCTTTTTCTTCTCCAAGTATACCTAACATGCATATAAATGGTCACCCAAGGATGCCAAAGACGTTGCAAAGTAGATAAGAAATAGCCGAAACAGTTTAAATAATTTACCTATAGTTTTACGACCGGCTGGCATTTGTGCAAAAGTTTTACAAAGTCGGCCGCCATCCGACGTTAATACACGACTAGCTTAGCAAAGCAATTTCAGTAAAATTCGTCCATATATAACACTACAAACTTCCCCCCTCCACTCTACCCTCATGGATTTTTTGCACCATCTTGTGTAGAATGATGTCCTTAGTGTGACTCTCAAATTTAATTGA
Source organism: Acrobasis repandana (assembly GCA_963576875.1). Lineage (NCBI taxonomy): Eukaryota > Metazoa > Arthropoda > Insecta > Lepidoptera > Pyralidae > Acrobasis > Acrobasis repandana. The sequence goes on from OY756214.1 coordinate 7,404,390, forward strand.
AATCTTTTCTTAATTGATGCAAGTGTTGCTGAGTACAGATAACTTTTTCCTTCGTGCTTTGGAAAGCACGTATTGTCGTTGGTATCAATAGAAATTGCTGAAAATCTGCAGCATCATAGTTTAGTTGCTGTTAGGTAGCTTGAACAACCTAACAGCATTGTTGGCCACTTACACATTTGGAAGAAAGAAACCGCAGGCCCTTAAACCTTCGATATGTATTAAAACATAAAAAGTAAAATCGCTAAAGCCCAGGATAGGATAGAATGGCACAGGCAAAAGGAAGCTTACGCCCAGCAGTGGGCCGTTGCAATCTGAAGATGATGACGATGAAAAAGTAAAATAAATAAATAAAAACGGAAGTATTTTATATAAATAAAAAGGTATATTAAATGGTAAAGTATTTTTTATTATGAGCATAGTTAATTATACAGGTGATACACAGTGCATTGTTACCATTAGCGAGCGACCCACTGGCTCACTAACGCTTATTAGTGTAGTGCCGCCTGTGCCGCGGTCGGAATCGAAGCTAGTTAAATTTGCTCACTGAGCGTGGCTGTCCTGTGAGTACGTTGACCATCATTTCATCTGCCTTTATTTTATTACTAGCTTTTTTGTTAAATTGTTTGTCCCAAACAGAGACAAATCTTTCCACTAGTAACTTCTCTAAATATGATATCTATGTCAAATTGACATACCTAAGTACATATCTCATCTGTCTCTTCTCTTTGTCTGTCTCATCTATTTGGAGAAAAAGAGCATTGACGTTTTCAATGGTCACTCAAGAATGCCAAAGAGCGTGCGATTTGGAAAAGAAAAAGCCGGAGCCATAAAAACGGTTTGGATGTAGTTTTACAACCGACCGCTTACTTGAGCTGCCTTAATATAAAAATATCTTTTTACAGTGCGTTAATATTACTACAAGGTTAGTCCACGAAATTTAATACATTCCAAAAGAAACATGGCCTAATTTACTTACAGTAAACAATTTAGGACTGGAATAGTTCAGTATTTAGTCCCAAACAGGGCAACAAATGTCCTCGCAACATTCTCCTCATAACAATACAATATGTATTAAAAGCTCGTTAAAATATAAATGAATAAATATTTTTTGTTCTGAAAATGCTGTGCTGCTGTTTTACGTAGAGTAAGTTAAGGTAAAAAAGAAGAAGATGTTTTCTTTTGTATAAAACACAATTTGAATTTTATAGAACTTGTCACAAAATAATAATATTCTAAATAAGCTATTTAAAGGGTAGGTCAGACCTTGATACTGAATAACTTTTCCCACGGAACCTAAATCGAAGTATAAAAAATGTTGCTTACTATAGAAACCTGGATCACCTTATTGGTGAGGTCAATTCACCATTAAAAATATATTTTGCCGGACCCTGTTTCCATTTCGCAGCAGATCATTATATTCTATCAAATGTTTTTCAAATAGGCAAGTATTTGTAGTCCTTCATGTTGCTAAAGTAGGTTTTTATCGTTAATGCGTATTGTACATTTAGTGTTTTTGAGAGTCTATAATATGACGTCATCATAATAAATTATGCAGCAAAATTAGTACTGTTGAAAAAGAGAAGTAAGAGAAATCTCGTTGTGTAGAAGTTTTAAGAATTGAAAAACTTAAAAAAGCCAAATTAAATATATGGGATATTACACTTGGCTTTTTTGGCCCATTGCACAAGGTGCGCATGGTCACCCGAACGTAAGCGTCAAAGTATTCGAGCGACAAATTAACCGCTGCACACACAGAATTAAGTTAAAAATTAAATTAAAATTATACCACGTACCTATTATTATCGAATTATGGAATGTTACAATTGACGGTTTGCAGCATTTAAGTAATTGTATGTACTCGTATATTGTTAAAATAAAAATGCACTGATCGCTAACAATTGCACTTTGAAATACTGGTAAGTGCCTATTAAAACTTATAACAAGATATTTACCAAGTCATGCATACCTGAATTTTTTTTATGCAGGGAAAGAAAAAGATTGCTTTTTATACGAACTAGCATGCATCATGCACGCAAGCGGCCTTACAGATTGTGAATACAAATAATTTGAAATAAAAATCTACTGGAAAGTGAAATTTCTAACACTGCGTTGGATTGTGGACGATTTTGGACAGTGTAAATTACATTTGCTAATAATTAAGAGTTCTACATTCCAGCGAATGCTTTTGGAAATTAAAGTTCGAGATTCGCAAATATTCACACTGGGTGCCATTCGATTCGTTTAAAATTTTTGTTTCTAATTTCACTTCGCCGAACCTTATTGCCCTAAACTTGTACTGCAATATTATTGTTTAGCCTAATTGATGTTTTTGCACAACAATAGTTGCAACAAAACTTTGCTTAGCTCTAATTTTAGAATCTCTAATATATAATAAAATCGTTTAGTTTTTATTTTTTACACGTAACGATAACCTCGTATAACTATGTTTAAGACACTTATTTACCCAACTACAAAAATGGCGGAACTTTAAAAAAAATGCTCAAAAAGGCTAAATGTTGTGCTATAAAAGTCAGTTGCCGACCAGCAAGCCGAGGCTGCGGTGGCGAAAGTTATATCCATTTTACAAGGTTAGGGAAAACCTATAGGTTAGGTAATGTTAGAACTGCGATCAACACACGCACAAGCCGAGCGAGCAAAGCGAGCGTGCCGTTGCAGCGGCCGGCGAGTTCTAGGAAAGTTCTATCCATTTCACTAGGTTAGGGAAAACCTATAGATTAGGAAAGTTCTATCCATTTTACTAGGTTACATATTGAATCATGTTTTTATGAACAGTTTTATCGATAACTTAATAGTTTATATGAAATGTTAGTTCGCTATACCGTTTTTCTAGTAACAAAAACAATTTTCAAATATTTCTTTTATGACATTTTGTTTAATAATATGAAACTGCGATGATATACTATTCGATTTCTTAAGAAAAATATATATTAAAAATAGTGGAATAGTTTTCTGGGAAATGAAATTCGATATCAAAAAAAAATATTCTAATAGACAACCATTGTTGCATGCTTGATTATGCGTTACAGTTTTGTGCCTAATCTTTTTGTGCGAAATAATAATTAGTAATTGTGAATATTAGGAGTTTTTAATTACTATTTTGGGAAGTATATACGGCGATAAAATCTTAGGGAAATCAAAAAAAGGCCATAGTAAATTAGGAATAATAAAAATGTATGAAAAAAATTTGTGCTAAACGTTTGTACACCAACCAAAATTAGGAACACAAAAAATTAGGGGAGCTAATCACACTATTTCATAGAAACTGTCAGTTACTGTTTGTTTGTTTTTCGTGCGTGTAAGTGGCCAACACTGGTATTAGATTTTGAAGCTGCACTAATTGGACAAATGCTCGGTGAGCGCTAGACTGACAGTTCATTTACTTTTCGTGCGTGCGACAGAAGACAGAATCAAAATAGTTAATCCGGACTAAACTCTATCCAGACCGTCAATTGGACCGATTCAGCATTATTACTAGATTTATAACACATAAATTGAGTTACTAGGTTTGTACGCACTTTACTCTAGTAAAAAATTGTACGTATAGTATTCATTACGCCGGCTTAGTAATAAACAAAGCGGTATCGTCAAAAATGTAATTCACCAAATCGAAGTCGAGAAGAGAAGCGTATCCGTCAGTGTGTACCATTTTGAATCGAGACAAACATTATTTTGGTTCCAATTACAAATGAATAAGGATGTTATTCCTTCGTCAGGATACGGATGAACGAGATTCGAAGCGACGGCGGCCGGGATACGTTTTTGTGAGTTATAAATCTAGAGGTGAAATGTTCCATGCCATTTTAAACGCCGAGGATGGTCATGTGCTCTGGATTTTTTTCTCGCGGGCTGACTGTACAGGTTCTGAAGTAACCGTCATATTTAACACTTTATTTAAGTAGGTAGGTATCTTAGTCAGTGTAACTAACATTTGAATAACTACTAATAGATAATAAACATAATTTATCTAGGTACTATAAAGCCATACTTGTTCTGTTTAAAATAAAAAAATGGCAAGAAAACTGTTAAAATATGCTAGTTTTGCTAAGTTTTCGTGGAGTAAAAGGTTATTTAGGTAGACACATTAATAATCCTGTAAAAATTGTGACCATGTAGGTATATTTTATAATTTTATTTTGTAATTTATTTTTTGTATTGGTTCAATAAAGAGTTTTCATCATTAATTTAAATTATTAAATTTAATAGAATAAATGTGAACGTACTTTAACAGATACAGATACATTCACGTCTTTATCCTTAATGGGGTAGACATGGCCTAGGGCCGTATGACCTAAAGGCCACGCTTAGCGTGACGGCGAACGTAAAGATGGAAAAAGGGAATCCGAATAGTGATGGGTTGGTAGCCGTATGCAAGCCGCGGCGTTTAAAATCTGCGTGGGATGGGAAGGGAAGCAGCTGGTACATTCTTGGTTTTTTTTCTCTGATAATAAGATGTTTTTAATTGCTTGATAACATGGTACATGATATGGTGTTTGTTACTTAAAAATAATAGAGAGAACATGTTTTGTTAATAAAGATAGCATGCAAATTATTCTAAGAACTCTTTGACACTATATAACGTCTAACAAAATATACTGAAACTATTTTAATGGTAGATTCAGTCCATAATACTGAACAACTTTCCCCAAGGAACACATATCGAAATAATGAAAAGAAAATTTTTGCTTTCCATAGAAACTCGGATCAGCTGATCGGCGAACTTGTATGAGACCAATAATTATTTTTCATTTTTCGATATATGTTCCTTGGGGAAAGTTGTTCAGTATCATGGACTGAATTCACCCTTAAAATAGTTTCAGTATATTTTGTTAGACCCTGTATACAATACATTTTTGTCAATAAACCATTTATAAGAAAAATCTTAAGAAGTGTGATATTCAACATTTTTATTTGTCTGGTACTTTATTATAAATACATACACATACACAATTATCTTTGTACGTCTCATATTTGGGAGCAATCTTCTGGAACCAGTCTATCTATATTTATTGTACAGCGTGGATAGATATCCCTTGCTATTTAGGGTTCCGTAGCCAAATGGAAGAAAACGGAACCCTTATGGATTCGTCATGTCTGTCTGTCCGTCCGTATGTCACAGCCACTTTTTTCCGTAACTATAAGAACAATACTGTTGAAACTTGGTAAGTAGATGTATTCTGTGAACCGCATTAAGATTTTCACACAAAAATTGAAAAAAAACAATAAATTTTGGGGGTTTCCCCATACTTAGAACGGAAACTCAATTTTTTTTCAAAAATGTTTCCGCTATCTATGTGTATGTCTTCAAAAATGATATTGAGGTTTCTAATATAATTTTTTTCTAAACTGAATAGTATGCGCGAGAGACACTTCCAGTGGTAAAATGTGTCCCCCCCCTGTAACTTCTAAAATAGGAAAATTATAAAACTAAAAAAAATATATGATGTACATTACCATGCAAACTTTCACCGAAAATTGGTTTGAACGAGATCTAATAAGTAGCTTTTTTAATACGTCATAAATCGTAAACCGCAATTTACCTTTAGAACTTTTATATCATGTAACTTGCTGCTACGGAACCCTTCGTGGACGAGTCCGACTCGCACTTGGCTGCTTTTTTAGGGTTCCGTAGCTAAATGGCAAAAAACGGAACCCTTATAGATTCGTCATGTCTGTCTGTCTGTCCGTCTGCTGTATGTCATAGCCATTTTTTTTCGAAACTATAAGTACTTTACTGTTGAAACTTGGTAAGTAGATGTATTCTGTGAACCGCAGTAAGATTATCTCACAAAAATAGAAAAAAAAAATTTGGGGGTTACCCATACTTAGAACTAAAACTCAAAATTTTTTTTCTTCAAACCCATACTGGGATGCATCTGGCAAACGCCTACGATGTTAAATTAATGTGCCAAAATGGCTGCTAGTTCGTCCGAGCAAGCTGTAATGATTTTTGTATTTAGTTTATCGTACCCCTCGGAGTTTGTATTATTCAATGATTTTATTATCATTTTGATTTCTTCTTCTGTCACTGGCAAGAGCCATCGAGTTCACTCTCACACTCTAGAGCTTTATTCAGCTTTTAACTGAAAGTTTGCGATGTAGAAGATACTTTAAATTATATCTATACTGATTACTTACATATTAGTTAATAAACTTTTAATTTTTATAAAGAGCATGGACATAAACAGACTAACGGACTCTATTTCAACACATATTAGCGGGTATTTGCGGTTTGCTGCAAAATATTAGTTACGTGGCGAAATTGAAGAAAAAATCCTATTCAGTGAGTATGACGAAATGTATTCAGTTTCGCACATTAAGTTTGCTGGAACAGTCATGGTAAAAATCAACAAATTAAATAATAGATCTCAAAGGAAACTATCGCAAATAAACATGTTTTGGGAAGCACGATAGTTGTTAAGTTACGAGTATGTTAAATATTTTTGTGCAGTTTGAAAATTCTGACAAAACAGTAAAATAAATTGGCCAAGTGCGAGTCGGGTCACGCTCACAGTAGAGTTCCGAAGTTACATGCTACAACATAGACTTTATTTTCCATAATTTTACATGTTTACACTCATGTCAGCAAGATACAACTTTATTGAAGTAATTGTTTTCAAAGAATGATGTATTTTGTTACAGTAACTCTAAGTTTACTGTAACTCTTAAATTAACGAAGCTTATTTAGCTGGCATAGTTTTCCTTTAAAGTTCAGTACATATGCTACTATCACGATTTTTATTAGATTGTTCAAGCTAACAGTTTAGCTTTTAGATGGAGGGCAAAATTAAGTAAGCTCTATGGCTTTAATAATAATTCATAGGCAAGAAGTCGTAGCGCCGCAAACAAAAAGCACAGAAATAGCCGCCCCTGCGCATCCGGGGCAAATGGGGCGCGACCGGTGCGCCGCACAGGGCAAAAAGTGACCCCACACTATCCATTATTAGGTTAGCGGTAGGAAACTTCGGAAGAGTGATCTGTGATAACCATCTTCTCCACATTTTGTACTGTTAGAAAATCTAGATTTTATTTACCCACCTACCTACAGACAGACCATAACGACTCAGCTTGGTAAGTCGTAATTGACGTCGAACCTCTGGGCTATACTCACAAGATGTATGTTTTTGTCGCCATGAACAGATTGAGTATATCGTAGTGAAACAATATTTAAGATGCACGCCATTATTCTTTTTAGGGTGCCGTACCCAAAGAGTGCCAACGGGACCCCATTACTAAGACTGCGCTGTCCGTCCTCCTATCACAGGGCTTTCTTGAACCGTAATAGCGAGACACTTGAAATTTTCACCGATTATGTATTACTGTATCCGCTATAACAACAAATCAAAAAAAGGTAAAGTTTAAAATTAAAGGGGGTCGTCATACAAGGAACGTGTTTTTTTTCAGCGTTTTAATACATTGTACGAGTCCGACTCGCACTTGACCGGTTTATTACAATCTGCGTGCGTGCGTTTATAAAAAGCGCTGAAGCAGTGTGTGTTAGGATTTAACAGGACAGGACACTTTTCCTGTAAAGATATATGTACTCGTATAATGTGTGTACCTAATATGGGACTATAAAATTTTTACTACTAATTTAATGTCTATTAAATTAGTAGTATCAAAAATATATTTTTATCATCACTGGACATCCAACACTGACGTAGGGTCACTTCGGAATATGTATGCCATAAAAGTCTATCCGCCTTTGAATTAAGGTCATATTTCGAGTGATATCAGAAAATTGTTTTTTTAATCGATTCATTGATGTGTCACAGGTAGATGGCGCTGTCTGCGCTAGAACAAAAAGAGATAAAAGGGACAAAAAGTATGACATACAAGTTTGACAAATGCTCGCCGGATCACAGATTAATTCTCACTTGTGAGCGTTTCGTCATTTTTGAGGAAATGGAACAGGAGTGCAGTGGAGCCTATTGGTATGTAGGTAGTCTTTGTTTAGATAAGTACCTTACATGTTATCAGGTACTTATCTACAATCTAAATAAGTACTATCGAGATAAGTTGGCAATTTACGGGGCGCCGTATAACGCGGGTATAACATTTTCACGTAAAAGAAACAACATTGTGGGCTGAGTAACCCATCTTAGCCACAGCCATTAGTCCACAGTTAATTGAGGTTTTTCATGCTTAAAAGATACGTCGTTGGTTTCGGGTGTATTATCTAGATAACCTTCAAGAATCTTGAAAAATGTGACACAAGTGTTGACAAAGACACATCCGTCATAATACTAATAACTTCCTCGATATTGATTCATTTACATACCTTTCACGATCATGATAAGTTAGGTAATACTGATAGTTGTAATATAAAATATGTTTTGTATGTCATGCCTGTAAAAGTGATTTTTCTTATTCGCATCCTAGCCTGCAAAACCTGAACTTTGCAGATAGAAATAAACCTAAATTACTTCAGAATCATTATAGTGATTGCAAAGATATACCAACAATTAAAAAAAACTCTCAGTCACAATGGTTCAGAAATATGAACGATTTGACAGTTCGCTACTCAACACCAACCTTATTAATTTGGCCGCGATAATATCGGTATCACAATATTTTGGGGCTGTGTACTCAATGAATCAAAAGTAATTGATCACTACACTCGATCGGCGCTGACGCGGCGACGAACACGAGTTTTGTGGTTACAACTTTTTTAGTCGCTTTTGGTTTTGTTGAATAGTTGAACCAGAATGTCGCCAAATTTTATTGAAACTGTCATTGAAAGATCTTTTTATATTATGTTTCAAGTATTCCGAGTAAGCACGATTGATAACTCTGGAATTGGGTATTATGGTGGGTCAAAAGTAAATTATTTGGTACTGTTAATAGAATGGGCGTTTTTCCATTAGCCGGAAGCAAGAATGTATGAAAATGTATGGCTCGCTTTTTCACTTATGAATTGTAGCCGTGTGCGTGTGTGATTGCGCGGGGCGGGTAGGAGCACGCGGAGCGGAGGGAAGGGAGAGAGACTCGACTCGTATTTGGTTTGTGGTTTGCTTTCAGTACGAAATGCATGTTCGGTCATGCTCATGTCATGTTTTCAAATAGGGTATAATATGTTCCTTCTAGGTATCTGACTTAAAGTATTGGATGAATCCGAAATTAGACGTCTCTACGTTGGTATTGGCTTCGTTTGCGTAGATGTAAAAGATATAACAAATATAATCGACGGCTTGACGATACCATTGTTATATCTACGCGTTGTACTTAACGTGTCGTCGTGCTGAAGTCCGTGTCAGTACTGTACCACTCAGCGGGCGTAAACAGGCATCGACACCGGCGCAGTGGAAAAACGAAGCCTCGGCACCGGTGCCCGTGCACGGCCATGCCGGTGCCGTGCCGGTGCCGCGCCGGCTAATGGAAAAACGCCCAATAAAACGTCACAAAATATGATCACATCCACTTTGAACGTGATTTTAGATTTATTAATGCAGAAAAACGGATATTAAGAGCGCTTTTCGACTCCAAGGAACTATGACGTCATAAATCGATATTTAATACAAATCCCATAGAAAAGGTTTGTTTTTGACGTTAAGAAAAAAGTATCTGATTTGACTTGATGCAAAATAGCGTATTATTATTTTGTGCTCTAAAATTTCAGATTGTATACAATGTGAGCTCATTTTATATTTTAAATATAAATTGATGATTTTAAAACCGGCAGTGTACCTATGTGAAATAAATAAGTGAAGGAGAAAGGACTTGAGTACTGAATTTCCGTTGAGAGATGGCGTGTAAAAATCAATTTATATAGACGAAATAAATAATAAATAATCTTTATTTGAGGGTGCATGAAGCCTCCCCGAGTGACGTATTGAATCCCCCTATACATCCAGCAATCTGCGAGGACAGTCTAGTCGGTAACGCAGATTGGCTGATCCTTTCGCTACGAAATGGCTATAGCCAATCGACTCGAAAGAAGAATTTAAAGCCATGTGGTTCCCGGCAGAGTAGAATAAGACTACTCCAAGTCTTCCCGTGGATGCCGTAGAAGACGACTTAGGAAACACAAGCTAAACAAAGCCTATAAACATCAATGAGACCTCTTCAACCCGTCTGGCCAGTGGAGAGTGTAGGCCAAATCCTCTGACTGCTCTGGCTAACATATGGCTCTGGTAGTACAGAGAGGGTCATGCTCCTACAGTGGAGACTAAAAAAGACCTGGGATGATGATGATCTTCATTGAAGCAATAAATTAAATTATAGTAGATTACTGCACCAAGCACAAAGTGAGTCATTATTGCACGAGTGCATTAATTACTCACTTCAGCAAGGTGCGTAATCTACTTTTCTTTCAACTTCTTATATTCTTTGAGTATAAAATATACGTACGAAAAAAAACTACAAATTATAAACAAAATTAACTTAACTTACTTATTTTACCCGGAACTTTTGCGGTTAAAGGTTATTAATAATATCATTTGCAGCTGTTTATATGCAAATCGAGTTTATCACTTTCGCTGTCATTTTCCATTTTAAAAATATTTTCTTTTGTAAAATAATTTGACATTAAAACTTTTACAATGGAACAGAATGCACGATTTTTGTTTTTTTAACAAGGTCTTTTTTCGTCGGCCAAATTTTTTTTTTCAGCCAGTATCTTTTTGAATGCATACATTTTTATTAAAACTTAAACATCTGTGCCTGGCATCTATGGTAAATTAAAAAGTAAAACAGTGCAATAATGAAAAATTAAAAAGTAAAACAGTGCAATAATGAGAAATTAAAAAGTAAAACTGTGCAACAATGAGATTTCATACAACCATTATTGCACTGTTTTGGTTTGATGCAATAAGCACTTACTTTGTGATCGGTTTTTTAGTGATTAATGATAACATTACTGCGTAGTTGGAAGAAAACAATATTTTAGTTCTTTTATAGCATAAGGAATATATTTTATAATAGGTATATGCTATTGTGATAATTACATACCTATCTCTCTCATATCTCTTCTATTTTCTGAACCGTAAGTTCTATTTACTAAAGAAAGTTTCTTGCTAAATAGATTTGTACTTACAGATACATTATCACGTCTTTATCCCTAACGGGGCAGTCAGAGTATTTAAGATTTTGCAGCTCTAAGCAGACAGAGCAAGATCCAAAGGCCACTTTTAGCGAAAAAAAATCAAAATAGTGATGATGAGTTGTTCGCCGCATCGCCTATTAACATGATTAGCATTTTCAACCATTCCCCATTTCGGCTTTTACGATCTGTGCTGGAAGAGAAGTAGCTGGCTCTTTCTAAGTTAATTCTTTTCTTCCAGACCAGCTTGTACTTGACAGGTAAAAAACAGTTATAAATTGAACATAATGCTTAACGTCTCGCGAATCAATAAATTAGTATAATACTTCATGGCTTAAAACTGCGTGTAATTGTAATCGCATGATTACACGGTGTCTCAGTGCGCTAAGTGGAACACAATTGTATCTATATGATAAAATCGATGGAAGAACACACGGGCTGGGATTTCGACAAACAATCAAATATTTATTCAGAAACTAGGCCCTAGCAGACAATTTTTGAAGAAAGAGAAAGATTTGTTGGATGCTTGGATGATATGACAATATTCTATGTATTAATTTAAAAAAAATATATATATACGAGTATATACACGGTCGCAGAAGACGCCAAGCGGCGCAAATATTCATCTTTGTGTAATGAACAGGTTTATATTTTTTCCGCTTGGCGTCGAAACTCTTGGTCCGTGGGGTCCAAATACAAAAGAAAATTAACTGCTCGGGTCGTAGACGCCACTGGTGACAAGAGGGCTGGCTTATATCCCGCAGAGAATTGCACTAGCTATTCAGGGCGGGAAAGCAGCCAGTGTACTTAGCACCATACCACATGAACAAAATTTATATTTTTAATTTAGTTCTTAATTAAGATTTTAGTTTAGTTTTAGTTAGATATTTGTTATGGAAAGTTGTTTTATATCAAAATAATGTTTCTTAATTTAAAAATAAATATTGCAAAAAAAATGTTGCAAAGAAGACCAGCAGATTTATATCATAAAAAAAAAATTATAACTATTTTTAAAATGACGACCTCTACGTCGTAGTGGAACACACCAGAGCGCCACTTTGGATTTTCAGGGTAGTCGAAAAATAACCTTTTTCAAATTGTCCTCCGTCTTGGGTGTTTATTTGTATGTGCATTTATTATAAAATATAGTATTGTTTAGTTAGTATCCTACATGTTTCAACTTAGTTTGGGGCCAGCTCAATTAGTGTTATCTGTCCTTATTTATTTATTTTATTTAAGTGCAGATATTTTAAAGCATTTACAACATTGCAATTAGTTTATAGAAATACGCAATGAATTTTAAATCGGATTGGTAAAAAAAATGTAATTAATAAAATTTGTTTTAAACCTCGATCGAAACAATCATTAAAATTTATAAAATCGAAAAGTTGTTTGTAATATTACCCCGTGTGTCATAAAATCACAACCCTGATTTTCTAAAACGGCTTACGTAACGTCCTATCAACATCGTCAATACCACGAATTGGTCTAAAGGTCGAATATTGCATAGCATTTATATGAATGGTTCCATTTCTGTGCCACGTGGCTTTCGCCCTTCTTCCTTTGTTAGGGTCAAAAAACAGGCCAAACTCATGTTTCGCCCTTTTTACCAGAACAAAGGACTCGTGATCTTGGGAAATAGACGAGTAGGTATTTTGCCGGTATTATTAGAACGTACTTTGTTCAAATTTTCCCGTGGATCGTCGTGTGGGTGAGAAATTTTGTGGAGTTTATTAAACTCTTGAATATTTGGAGTGGTTTGGAGTATATTGATTTGTGAGAGTAGTATTATAATGATCTAATTGTGTTAAGATATACTGCTTTTAAATAATAAAGGCTATCTTTTTAAACAACTAAAATACTGATATACAAAAAGAAAAGTGTTTCATTCAGGGCAAAGGGATTATTTGCACGAAATGAACTTGCTCCTAAGCTTTTATTTATATACATATACCTATATATATGTATATATATTTATAAGCACACTTAACAGATTACAAACACTAAAAAAGAACACAAATTAATAATCTTATATCAAATTCTCGTGTCACAATGTTCGTTCCCGTACTCCTCCGAAACGGCTTGACCGATTCTCATGAAATTTTGTGAGCATATTGAGTAGGTCCGAGAATCGGCCAACATCTATTTTTCATACCCGTAATCAACGCGGGCGAAGCCGCGGGCAAAAGCTAGTACAAATATAAGATCCGATCTAGTCTGCAATCCTAAAAAAACCTAAGCTTTTAAAGTACATATCGGAGGCATAAAACCTCATCAAAATATACTAAAATTATTTTAAAGTTATGACATGAAATACAAAAAAAAAAAACAGTTTTCCATTAAATATCGGATCAGCTGATCGGTCAAATTGTACGGCAGGTGAAAAATTATTTTTCATCATTCGATACGTTCCTTAGCGAAAGTTGTTCAGTATCATGGACTGAATTCAGCCTTAAAATAGTTTCAGTACATTTTGTTAGATCCTGTATAATTTGAAGGTGACACTTTAGAGATGTTATAAGAGTATTTTTGTGTAGTTCACAAATTAGAACTACGAAACAGAATTTATTAATAGTTGTAGTTTACTTCACCGACGGACACGTAGGTCATAAATGACTAATAAAAATAGACATTTAACTAATAGCATCAATCCATTCCAATCGACTTAGCTTCGACTACAAACGCTACTTGATAATAAATATAATAATTCGTAAGGGTGGCAATGCACAATACGCGACACCTGCGTTTCGATCTAATCCGGTAGCTGATCAAACATAATATAAAACCTACTTAATCTCGGACGGCATGGCGCAGGTGCGCTTATGTGGATACTGGATAATAGACGTATTTGCGTCTGATTGCAATTTATATACTAACTACCACACTAGCTTCACTCGGGTGTAAATTATGAGAGATTTGTAAGTATTGTGAAAGAAGACTTTCGTCTTTTTGTCTGTGTGTATTGGAAATATTGTTTCTAGTATAAATAATAGTGATACTTCAATACTATTAAATGGCACGGTCGTAATCTTTCAGACTTTTAAATCAATCATTTAAATAAGGTTTTATTTTTAGGTTTAGTTTGTAGTTTAATCTCATTTGTATTTTTTCTTCTTAATAAACAATTATGGATTTATACGATTACATAAAGTTGTCTGAATATAGGGTTATTGTGTTTGTGGTTGTAAAAAAGAGAAGACTGTGAAAAATGGCGTGATTTATTTATTACTGTAAAGTTATAACAAAATAGACTTCGACTCCGACGATGGTGTCCTACTAGTCCTTCGTCAGTAGAATTCCAACAATAATATCTTGCTCTCAGTCATATCTGATATCAAACAACCCATTGAAACAAAGGTATGTTCCATAGTTGAGATTTCTGTGTAAAAATAAATATATATACGCAATATACAATGTTACTTATCGTGACTACTTTACATTAGCGACGATGATCTTTATCATCGGGAACTTCAGTTTTTAATCTTAAATACTAAAATATGTTATCAAAATATATAATCTTTACTTTAATCTAACATTTGGTTTGTTTTAAGCTAACTCATATAGTGACTAACTTTTGCATGTTTCTAAATGTATTAATTAAACCTAATGTTGCCGCCCTGCTTGTTGACTGACACGATTTAATAACCACATTTCATTACCTCATATTTGAACTGCACTCTAAACCCAAACAAACATCAAAAGCCGCTAATACTAAGCTAAAAAAAAAATCACGCACAATAAACATGTTAAATCACGTAAAAACAAATAATTGGGTAACGCACGCGTCGCGCACGCGTAGGGCGGGCGGCGTCTCAATTCTTACTTTATTTTAGCCCTCAATTTCTACTTTATTTCGGAGCAGAAGCGGTGCAATGGAAAATCGCCAGCCCTTAATGAGCGCACGCCTTCCGGACCCCGTGAAATCATATCCGAATTTATACGTGAAGAGCCTGACATGCATGGATGTAGTTGTCTTATGCTATTTACCAATATTTATTCGTAGGCAATATTGTAACCGTTCGCCAGACAAGCGTGGAAAATCTTACAGTTGTACTAGGATTGATGAGGATACCGCTTCCGCATTCTTATGATGCGGTAATTCCGCATTCTTTTGAGTTTCTTAACCGCTACCGCTTTCTCATGACGAAATTTAGAAAATTTTCATCCATTTTGCTTCCTCATAGAGCTATGAGGAAGCGAAAAAATTATAATAGTCAAAATGCAAAAAAAAACAGTGCCTATGTATCTACGTATTTTTTTGTGGGTATGAATTATGTATCTGATAAACGATTACAACAAGCTGGAGTAGAAAAAAGCAGTTTTCTCATTATTTCTCCCATTGTTCCCCTCCTAATCTGTCTCCGCGTCCTTATAATTATATCCTCAACCGCTTTCACTAACTTTGGGCTCGGCACTTCCGCATCATTTTCCTCATAACCAGTTCTTCATCAACATTAAGTTGTAGGAGTATTAGGTATACCATAAACTCTCGTTTGTGTTTACTAATACAATGGCAGCTTTTTGTGTGCTTATCAAAAATGGTTGTCCCAGCGCAAATTTAAAGTTCAAATAGTTTGAAACCTACTCGTTAAATGAAAATTCGGGAATTAAAAATGTTGCATGCTAACTAACACCATTGTATGATCTTCTTCATCTTAGCGCATTCCAGGTTGCATCCTCAGTTGTGCTGCTTCGGAGGCCGGAGTGCACTTTCCCATTTTTTCTTCTCCAAATATAATATGCATGTCAATGGTCACCTAAAAATGCCAAAGACCATGCGAAATCGAGAAGAAATAGCCGGAACAGTTTGAAAACATTTGGCTACAGTTTTACGACCGGCCGCTGTCTGAAGTAAGATACGTCTTTTAAAAAAAAATTATCTGAAATCTTCAATAAAATTAAGACTACAAGTTTTTACGGTCACCTATACCTACGTTGTAGCACCTTACTGTTAAATTATTAATTAAATAGTCAATGAATGATTTCTATAAGTGGACACATTTGCATGTATTCAATATAAAAAAGAAACATTATGTACACCTACCGATACTCTTTTAATCATTAACATATTACAAGATTTCAGCCTCGGATTCCCATTAAACAAACTAACACATGCATCTAATTACGCGTGCGACACAACTTTTAATTCTCTGAACCGGCTTACTACTAATACCGCTATTAACCTCTAAATAGATTGTTTACTTCCATCGAATAACATATCACAATCGCACCAGCCATTGAATTTGTTACGCGATCCGATTATAAAAAAGGAGAAAACCGCCTATAATAGCCACGTGGCGAGAAATAATAAAGTTGGCAAAGAGGTTGGTAATGAAGAGAGGCGCGTGGCGGGAGTGTGGCGTGGCGGAGGACCGGGCGGTTCAAACCGCAACTGAACTCAGCTCTCGCCTTTAGGGTTGCCAAAAATATGTATTTCGTAATATAATTCTGCGCAAATAAGCAAAATTAAAAAGCTTGGTTTGGGCGCAAAAATTCAATTTATGAAGATACTATTTATAAGATATTTCCACTAGAATCAAATTGGATGCATCTAGGCACGTCTTTTCAATTACTAATTTACTAATGTTAGTGTAGCTTTCATTATATTTTTCTGTTTCAAGAAAGTTATTCAGTTAATATTATTCTTATTTTATATACTTATTTGATTCATTTCATGTGTTAAATTGTAAGTAAGTACTTCAATTTGAAGAAATGATTTATATTCCTAGTAAAGTTCTATTGTTATTTATGCATAGACTTATTTAATAAAAAGATTTTTTTTGTTTGTAAAAATATATGAAAAAGACAATGTTTTTAAACGTAAACAAAGGTAAAAATAAATGGTTTGATTAACATATTTTTAAAAAAGGTGGTGACGAAGATACCTTTTAAAAGATTCAAAAAAGAATTATCAAAATCCCACAACCCTGTCATGGTCGACAGTAGAACACACTCGCATGGGAGTTAGGTTACAAGACTTAGGAGTGCTCAACCCTGCGGGTGGCGTATTAGCGAAATACAGGAGTATTTGTCGATGGCACGCGTCGCGTTCACGTAATGATGCGATTACGTCACGCGTGAGTTCGGGTTGCATTTTTACGATTAGGCATCAAACTTCCAGATAGGGAGGTATAGAAAATATTTAGATCACATACCTTTTTATTTGAACATCGCAACATTAGTTCTACACTGAAAGTAAAAGGACAGTTCTTCTTAACATCGTTTGTGATTATGAGATATCTACTTTTCTAAACCGTGTTTCAGACTCAGTTGACAACATGCTGATACAATGTGCCAAGTATCCGTCGTGTTGCGATAGTGTTATTATTTCATAATAATTTATTGCTGTACATTTATTTAATAAAAACTTAAATAATAGTTCTTATGAAAACGATTAAAATAATTATACAACTAAAACTAAATTAAAACCGAAATAAAAAAAAAAAAACTGTATTTGAAAACCTAAATGTTGATCATGTGGCATGGTGCCAAGAATACTGGCTGCATTCCCGCGCTGAATGGCTACTGCAATTCTCTGCGCGAGATATGAGCCAGCCCTTTTGTCATGTAATGATAATACCGAAATTGTATTTATGTAGTAAAAGTCCACATGGTAAGGCCAACATTCATTGGGACAGGCTTCGTTACAGCTGTAAGGGGTTGAAATCTATATGTAGGGTACACGCTTAAATTTCTGTATCTTTGCATCATGCGCGTATCTAAATGCAACGCGTCGTATTCATATACTAGCACAGCGTGTAAAAAAAATACTACCATTAACCATACCTTAAATAAATGAGCTATATGTATTTTCAGCTAACGCTGCCCCACTCTTGCGATCAAGTGTTCTTGAGGCCCAATCTTCATTAAGAGAGTCAAGGTTTTTCCAACAACTCTTTTTGGATTTTCGGTTTTCTTTTGCCATTTAGTAGAATCTACAGTGTAGTTGCTAATAATTCTTAAATTGGAATTTATGTAGTTATACTGAGTCACTGAGTGTAGAATCTATTAGTAAACAAGGCAGATGAAAATACCTACAAACTTGAAATACTTTTTCTTCCCAGTTTATCATACTTTTTGACTAGTAGCGAACACTAATGAGTTATATAATGTATATATAACGAAACTTCAGACACAAGCGTCAGAGCAGCTGATCGTGTAGCATCAATATGCTTTATACGATACGATACAAAAATGACGTTTCGTTTTATAAATGGAAAGCGGAAAAACTGACTAAATTAATTCTATTGAAACAACATTCAACGTGTTGAATATTCGTCATTGTAATTACCTACATTAAAATAATTTAATTATATAAGCTTCCCTGGTATAGGTTTCTCTTAAAAGAGATACATACCTACTATTTTTAACCGAATTCAAGAAAGGAGGAAGTTTTCCCAATTCAGTTGTAATTGTTTAACTCCTTCTTCTTCTTTTCCTTAGCACTATCCCGCTTTATGTCTGCTCTCCTAGTTAATCGGCGCCAGGACAATCTGTTCTGGGTTGTCGGGTCGGGTAGGTTCTCCACTTTTAACAGCTTCGTCATGCTGGTCCACCAGGTAGCAAGTGGGCGACCTGGACCTCTCTTACGTTCAGGCAGGCACAGAGCTTTCTTAACCACATGTTGTTTATCTATTCGCATTACATGGCCATACCACCGGAGTCTACCTTCTGTCACTTTTTCCATGATGGGAGAGACTTTAAAACTGCCACGTACGTAAGTATTACGGATTTTGTCTAATCGGGTCACACGTCCCGCCCATCGTAGCATCTTCATTTCATTAGTGTGAAGTTTTTGCAGATGTGTGTTATTTACTGGCCAGCATTCCGCTCCGTACATCAATGCAAGTCTCACCGCTGTCTTATAGACCTTACCCTTGGTTCTTATGGTATTATTGTAATTGTTTAACTCCTAACTCCGCTATTTCTAAAGCGCTTTAGAAAATGATTATTTATTTAGAAGAATATACTTACAGATTATTTCCACAATCAAAAAATCTGTAGTTGGGTTGTAACTAGATAAAAAAACAGTGGCACTCCGGGAGTGTCGACAAAATTGAAAACTTGAACAATTACGTAAGTGACGGTTACGGTAACAGTGTCGCGAGTTCAATGGTTTTTTCCCATCTCAAAAAATGCCCAACGCGCCTAAAGAAGTTTTCACTTCAAAAAAGTATGTTAAGGCCGTACCTGAATTTTCCGAGGTCCAGTGCTGCCCCCATTTAAAATAAATCATTTCAAAGAAAACGGAGACATCATTTAAAAATTTGCAACTATCAAGTCCTAGATAACATTTGCCAAAAGTGGCCGTTTTTCGCAAATGTGCGTAGTAAAGCTTAACGTTCTCACTTTAAACTGTAAACAGTAGTTCATAAAATACTTTGAAGGGTTATCTAGGACTTGATAGTTGCAAAATTTTAAATGATGTCTCCGGTTTCTTTGAAATGATTTATTTTAAATGGGGGCAGCACTGGACCCCGGAAAATTTAGGTACGGCCTTAAGAAAACAAAATTGTCTGCAATTTTTTTTCGTCCTTTTTTGATGTTAAAAATTACGAGTATTTCAATAAGTTTAAGAATGAATTGTCTTCGGACACGAGGGTCTCGCCAGGTTGATCAATCAATGCGGTGAGATGCCGTGTTTACTTCCAGTGCGTCGTGTCACTACTTAGCGACGCCGTCGATGATAGATCGTGTGCACCGTGTTTGTCAACCGAGGTAAGTGCGGGCCATGAAACACGCGGTTATGACTGGACTTTTAAGCTAAACTTACATTACGAATCTATTGTTATTAAGTTACAAAAATATTTAAAACTAAACTAAAATCTAAATTTAAAACTAAATAAAAAAATAAAACTTAATTTAAAAATCTGGCCCTTTGAAACAAAATGTAATCGTTACCAAAGATAAATAAATGAAAGATACTATTATGCGCAAAAAAAAAAAAATTGTCATGGTGAAATTATTTTCATGAAACTAATTGCACTACTTGTCAAGCTTGTTGCATCAAAATAATTTGAGTAGGTAAGTTAAATTAACAGTAATCAGATTATGGCAGTTTCATTTTATTTACATGGAGAAATTAGTTGCGTGATATCAATTTTACACAAAAATGCGCATGACGCGAAACCAATTCAGTTTCATAAAAAACTTGACGTTTTCACTTAAAACTGTAAAATTAGTTTTTATGCCATAAGTTGCGTAATGTAAATTTGGCTTTACTCTAGTACATACGTAGCAGGTAGCTTGTTGTGCGCGTTGCTGTATCAAGCAATATTGAGTCATCATCATCATTGCCAGCATTTCAGCTGCATAATATTGGAAACAATTATGAAATGAGATTCTAAATTTCCTGGTTATTTTTACCCATTTATTTTATGTATATTTTACGTCTTACTGCTGCAAATCTCCAAAATCAAGTACATTTATATTTACATAATTGTAGCAACACTCAAATAAGTAAGTAAAGACAAAGTTCTCTACCCATAGTGCATAGTGCCACGTTTATTTCCAGCTGGATGTTTGTCATCACTTTAATGTAGTGCAGATATCATAACATGGTGTTTACACATCACAAGCATTTTTATGGGAGCAAGTCGCCTCGCCTTGTCTAATTGCGGCGATTGAATGCCGATTGTATCTCTGGACTGAACGTAATTGCTCGTTAAATTTACGCATATTCGACAAGTGTTCAATGTTCATTTATATGCTATCGGAAATTTTCTGGAGCTGCGTTTTCTTGTGCAAATTAATTTAAGTATTAAAAGTTTAATCTACTACGGAAAAATGTTACTTACTTTTTGGTTATCCCGAAATTAGTTAACGAAAGTTATGGATAATAGATATTACATTTAAGTAACAGTAATTAAAAGTATTTTTTTCTAATATCTAATAACTTTACTTATTACTAGAACGGCATTGTCCATTTTTACTTAGGAAATTATAGCAGTAAGGTGAGAAATTTAATTAAGATCTTTCATAGATTACCTAGATATATGAACTTTAGATAATCTTCATCATATCAGTCAGATACAGAAAATCTGCTGTTGGATACCTATGTAAGATAATAAATAATTGTAAGTTTTAAAATGGATTTTGTTTTAAAATTTATCTTTCTTTTCTTTTGTTTAGTCTTAATTAAACTTTGATATTAACAATATAAGAAATAATAATTAATTAATAGGCAAATATAAAAATATAATAATTTCATAGCCATACCAGAAAGGTGTCCACACTCTCTTTTTTATTTGATACAAACGGACATTTTGTTAGGCAGCGGCCCGATTTATCGGTCGGTCATCTGGGAAGGGTTATAAGTAATGGCGACAGCCCCTCGAACCCATTCACACATGACTTGATGGAGACGTCCTCTGATAACACTAGAGGGAGATAACGGTTCGGGTGTACTTCTAATTTTACCTGCTTGATTTGTTTAAATACATTGAGAAGTTTTAAATATACTATAATAGGGAATTGACAATTATTAAATACAATAAGTCCAAAATCAGATGTTTTGTACGTGCCTTCCTAGGTAGATACCCTGATAGGTATCAGGGTTTATTATACATATTGATTGCCATTGAAGAACGTGGCTCTGGGAATTTGGAAAGCGCGTGCATGTTGGTGTTTATTAGTAATTAGCCATAGTCTATAGGCAACTTTGATTTTAACCATACGCTATTTATGTACAAATTAGAGATTTTATGTATATAGAATTTTAAATTTGAATACGGTCATACGGACTCGGATATGCAATTTTTATTATCTGGTAGTTTCGGTTAAGGATATAAGATTTTATGGCTGACCCCGGATTTCATAGACTTTTATTTCGGATATCTGATAGTTTTGGTTACGGTTACGGAGCTCCATAGTATCCCTGCATAGAACGAATATACCTAAGTAGCTCAGCGTAGTAACAAATTACAAGTTTCATTCATAAAAAAATAGATTCGTATATCTAAACTTTTTAAACAATTTAAGTACTTGAAAAAGTCCCATAAAAAATCACAACACGTTTGTAACCTTTCGACTCCGCTGCGATCCTTATCGGCAACAACAAAAAGAGGCAAACAAAAAATATAATAGAACATAATCCCTGACTGATTACTCGCTAGTAGTGCCGTGAAATTGATAATATTTTATAATATTTGCCAAGTTACCCTCCGGTCCTATTCGCCCCGCTTTTGTTCTCCAGTTTTTTTTAACCCGTGTAATATTTATAAGAATTGGTCCAAACAATGAGCGCAAGCCAATAATTTTTAATTATAATTACCTTACGTCCAGGCCACTTATATTACGTAAATACTTTGTTGTAAAAAATTATATGAGGATATGACATTCAGAATACAGTATAAATGCGCTTCCAGTCAACATTTATTCAAACAATAAAATTTGAAAGTAAACGTAATATAAATATAGCCATACGAAATGAAATAGGCGTCTTTGTCATAAAATTAATATAGGTACTAACATATCTTTGTTATTTTTTTATGGAATAGTTTCCTAACAAAATGTAAACATGCTTTAACTAAACGTAAAATAATATACAAGTTTAGAAAAGTTATTATTAAATACTAGTTTTTGCCCACGGCTTCGCTCGCGTATCCCAATTCCCGCGGGAACATTACTTTTTTCCGTGATGAAAGGTACCCTATGTTCTTCACAGTAGTCCTAACTATGTGTATGCGAATTTTCAAAAAGATTGGTTCAGTAGATAAAGCGTGAAGAGGTAACAAACAAACAAACAAATATACAAACTAACTTTCGCATTTATAATATTAGTTAGGAAGTTACGATATCCAAGTCACTCATCAAATAATTTTTTGCATTTTAATAAAACACACAAATACGAGTATTTTTTTACAAATCGCTTACGCTTATTCTTTAAGTTCTTAACGTTACATTGACGTTGAAATATTAATGTAAGGGTTAAACTGTTGTACAGTGCTATTTATTCTAAGCATGTATTTGTACAGAAACAATACTTGCTAATTTGTTGAAACACTGTTTTTATCTCAAGGGTGCCCATTCAGATCTTTCCTTATAATTTATGAATTTGTACACTATTTAACTTATTGGCAATAGGGCTTGTTATTTCTAGTTGTTTTATATTTGTTAAAATTTGTTTTGTCTACACAGAATGAATACAGCTACTTTAAAGGCCCGGTTTATAAAAAATCGGGAATTCGAGAAAGGTTGTTAAAGCATTTTGTTTCATGTCTTTGTTTTATAGCACTTATCATGATCCGAGCGTATTCCCGGTTGCATCTTCAGCAGTTCAGAGCCCGCGTCTACTACCTAACCTAGGTGATTTGACAAGTTTACTGGTTATTTCTATTATTTATACATAGTTTATACACAGAGCGACTGCCGTCTAACCTCCGCAACCAAAAGGGTAGACCAGAACCAATCCTGGGATAGGTTTCAACAAACGCTAGATGGCGTTCGGGACCCACAGCTTTACGTGCCTTTCGAAGCACGGAATCATCTTTCTTTTAGGATAATCAGGTGATTCAAGTCTGCAATATCCTTCGGATCACAAGGCAAATGCCTTGACCACTGGACCACGGAGGCAGACTTTGTTTTATAGCATTATTCTCTAAAATAGCAGACATATCTGGTTTGTTTTGTTGCAATTATGTTAAGTAGTTAGGTAAGTTTCTGAAATTTAATATTTTAATATTATATCTACACAAGCTCAACAAAGCTTAGAAACATCAATTAGACCTCTCCAACCCGTCTGGCCAGCGTGGAGAGTGTAGGCCAAATCCTCTGATTGCTCTGGCTAATATATGCTCTGGTAGTACAGAGAGGATCGTGCTCCTGCAGTGGAGACTAAAAAAGATCTGATGATGATGATGAATATTACGAATATCTACATTTATTTTATATATTTTAAACACAGAAAAAAATTTCACCGAGATACCAATTTAAATTCAAAGAATTATTAGGTCCTTACATATGAAATTGCCGATTTTCAATACTGGCAACTTTAAAATCAAATATCTTGCGTTTCATTAGGAATTCCAAATTCAAATTTATTTCGAAATAAAGCCAGAAAAATATTGTTTTAAAATTCATATTTCATTTGTTTTAACATCATTTGTTTGAGTTTCAACATTGTTATAACAACAACTATGGACAAATTAAAAATTCGCGGTATTTACGAATACGAGTTCCACCGTGGCACCAGTGCTGCAGAAACGACTCGAAGAATTAACGACGTGTATGGACCAGGCACCGCTAACGAACGAACGGTGCGCTTTTGGTTTTAACGTTTCCGTTCTGGAAATTTCGATTTACACAATGAGCCTCGTGGACGACCTGATACTCTAGTGAATAACGAAGAATTGAAGGCGATAGTGGAAGCGGATCCATCTCAAACCACTTCTGAATTAGCAGCAGCCTTCGGCGTAAGTGACAAAACGATACTTATCAAATCGGAAAAATTAAAAAACTCGAAAAGTGGGTACCGCACGAATTGACTGAAGCAAACCAACAAACACGCGTTGCTTTCTGCGTTTCTTTGCTTAATCGCCACAATAATGAGGGGATTTTGAACCGTATCGTGACTTGTGATGAGAAATGGATCCTGTAGGACAATCGGAAGCGATCATCACAATGGCTTGACCCTGGAGAACCGGCAAAACCTTGCCCTAAGCGAAAACTGACCAAAAAGAAGATTCTGGTTAGTGTTTGGTGGACCAGTGCTGGTGTTATCCACTACAGCTTCTTTAGATCAGGCCAGACGATTACTGCAGACTTGTATTGCCAACAATTGCAAATAATGATGAAAAAGCTCGCCATTAAACAACCTGAGACACTGATGAATTGCTCTAGCCCACTGCTCGTTCAGGATAACGCTAGACCACACACTGCACATCAAACGATCGCCAAGTTAGAGGAGCTGCGACTGGAACCTCTGCGTCACCCACCATACTCTCCAGATCTTGGCCCAACCGATTACCACTTTTTTCAAAATTTGGAAAACTTTTTACAAGGAATTTTTTTTAAATCTGATTAGGCAGTCAAAACCGCCTTCAAACAGTTCGTAGACTCTCGCTCCCAGGATTTTTTTTTCCAAAGGTATCAATGATCTGCCTATAAAATGGCGGAAGTGTATCGATAACCACGGCGCATACTTCGATTGATTAAATAATAATTTCATTAAAACAAAACTTGTTTCACTTTTTTGATACTGAACGGCAATTTCATATGTAAGGACCTAATAAATAAAACTCGATTTTCTGTCGGCAAGGTGGATAGAGGAAAAGTTCGAGTAATTAATACAAAATCTCTATCGAAATTTTTAACGAGGGAGGCGTTCGCTTTCCGTCTGATTGGATGTAATGACAGCGGGACATATGTCGCGACTTACCGACCCTCCATCCGACGCTCTGCCGACCCTCTGCCAATTAGAGTGGCCTCTCCAAGGGCATAATGCAAGTAATGAGATATTTAGCTTACATTTCAAATTTCTGGTTTAATGATCGCAGTGGTTGAAATTGTTTGATTTCACGTGATGTTTTGTTGATTTGGTTTGGTGTTTAGTGTGAAACGGTCGTGAATGATGAATGATCTGCAGAAAATCAATATATTTTACAAGAAAATAGGCCTTCGTAGGAAATTTTTACGTCAGTGTACACTTTATCTAAACACACGGCAGTCGGTTAGTTAAAGTTCGGATCGAATTTTGCCTTTGACTTGCATGAACCAATCAAGCCAATTTGACGCACTAGTATTTAAACAACGTGGAAGGGACGTACCCGTAATAAATCGAACCACGGGCTATACTAGATCACTATAGTATAATGAAATTAAAATAACAGTCAAGAAACTAAAAAAAATTTCGACGTTCCCATACTAATCGCCCGGGCGGCCGCACACTTTTGTATGGAAATGCCAATTTTTTTTTTGTTTTTCGGCTATTATTTTAATTTTATTATACTATAATGATCTAGTATAGACCGTAGTTCGATTTATTACGGGTATGTCCCTTCTTCGTTGTATAATGCAAGGAATAAAAAAACCAACACAATCATCTAATTTGACAATTTAAAAAAAACCAATGCAACTTTGTCTCATGTTAATTTGCCTGTCATCCTAATGTGTGGTAAGTCTGATTCTAGCCCTACTTGAATTTCCGATTATACGCGGGCAAACAATAAAAATAATAAGACATCTGGTTTTCAACCGACACCACCGTGTTTATCGACCATGCGACAATATATCATAGAGCCCCTGCAAATGAAGTAATTGTCGCGACATCATTGCAGCCACTCTATTATACGTTCCGTTCGCTGCTCAACCCTTCCTAGGGTTGGCACGATTTGTTATATTATAAGCATAACTTTTGCGCTACCACTCAACAAAAACAATAATCCGCTACTTTCCAACAAGTCAAATCAGATATTTTATTCTTAACGTCAAAACTATTTTTTTTTATAGGATTTGTATGAAATACAACAATACCGAACTGTGACGTCATATTTCATTGGAGTTAAATAGTTCTTAATATCAGTTTTTCTGGATTAATATATATAAAATCACGGTAAAAATGGATACTATCAATGACAAATTGCATTATTTTGTGACTTTTTATTTTTGTATCAGTGCAAAATAATTTATTTTTAATCGTAGTGCACATCCCTATTCTTTCAGCACAATCCTTGGAGGCACAGATTTTTCATAGTTTCAAGAAATCATTAAATTCCAGAGCAGCCCTCGTAGTTTTGCACTAACATCGAGCGCTATCGTCTATAACTATCTCGCTCTATGCAATTATAACAGGCGGAATGGCAATAGTCCGTAGCGCGATATAATCTTTATCTGGGTTTATCAAAGATTCCATGTTACGGGGTTAGATACTTACAGGGAAAGTACTTATCTTTCCCCTCTCATATTTAGACATAGACATAGACATAGACAGATTTTTATTTCCAGAAAAACACAACACATACAATACACTAAAGGTAACACATAGAAGAAGACAACATAGGATTTTGAATAGAATTATTTAAATTAAAACAAAAATAAAAATAAAACCTAGCCAATTTTATCTGAGAAAGTAGATATAAAATAAATTTAAAATGACTAGGTACATTTACTATGGGATAGAACTGGTACCCATCTCAGTGTGTCCACGGTGGTAAGTGTTGTGAGATCCTAGGAAAAAAGGTTCCACTCAGCATATGTTACCAAACTCGTTTCCGAGAAGACGACGCTGGTTTTCAGTGGAGCCTTGTGTGTGTGTATGTGTGTCACGCCACGGACGTGTGCAGAATTTTATTGTGTGAATAAAAAACAATATAAATATATACATACAATATATATATCACCCATCTGTCAACTAACATTTTCGTTAATATAGGTATTCGTGCATACTTACTGGATCGTTTTCTCTGGTGACCGCTTCTTCTTGAGATATTTACTACTTACGCAAGGAAGATGCTACACAACGGCTATAAACGACATCTAATCGTAGGATCTTGCAAACAACCAGAAGGACTAAAGGTACACTAAATATTATCTTTAACTGAATTGAGACAGCCCTATCATAATTTTATGGTTTTCGCCGCAATAATGATCGCTTGACGAATCACTTGTCAATTTGTGTTCGTAGTTAGCCTCCTTTATTGGCCACTTCCTAATGTTGTCGTGTCGTTATCATTTCATCATCGCTGTTAGTTCGTTATTCAATTAGGAATTATAGTACCCGTTGTATAGACAATAGTGTCAAAGTATGTATTTGAGCTGTGAGCTGATTTAGGCAGTACAAAAGAAATGACACAAAAGTTTTACCAATATAGTGTTATACTGGTAACAGCTTTTGATGCAAATAAATTACTCTTGTAGTCGTATGATTTCCATGGATAAATATCTGTTTTATTAACCACCTGCAAATAGAGAGGTGTTATAAGTTTGACGCTAATATAGATCTGTCTGTCTGTAGTATCGTAGCGTTCGAACGGATAGACCGATTTCAATGCGGTTTTTTTAACGTGAAATCAAGTTCCCTTGCGGTAGTTCTCAGCTATGTTTGATGAAAATCGGTTCAGCCATATAAAAGTTATTGGGGGTTAACGCTTGAAAGTCAGGGCATTCTCTAGCAAACATATAGCTGGCGGATCTACGAATATCAAGTCGTATCGGTAGTTCTGCTACTCATCACTAGATAGCGTTCTTTTTTAATTTGCCTATCAAATAAACTTGTTGTTCATTTTGTGTTTTACACAATAGTTACTAATAGTTTTCTTTCTATGTTTTAATTGTCAACACCGATGATCGATATTGGTGTCCAGCAGTGGACGTTATGCGGCTGAAATGATAATGATGATGTTGATCGATATTTCAAGATGCAAGGATAGCTTGTGAAGAAAAAAATCCTTTACTGTATTTAATAAGAAATGAAAACAAAAGAGACATCATAAAAACGTGAAAATCATAATAGGCTACAAGCGTCATTTATTCGAGTCAAAAGCAAAAATCAACGCACAAATAAGATCAAACACCGAGTCAGAGATATGGTATCTTATCATCATCAGCATCAACAAAGCATGTCACAGAAAAAAGATGGCCACTTTAAAGCGCTATCTCGATCACCCGGCAGGTGCGCGAAATAATAAGTCACAGGCTTAGACCACAAAACATGGAAAGTAGAAAAGCTAACTCAGGGGGTATAATTATATCGAAAGCTATTGAGGAGAATTAAATCTATTCAGTGAATAGAAAACTGATGAGGTGCCGTACCTATATCATACAATTTCTTATGTGCAATTTTTTCCATTTCAGTAGAATCTCGTCCTTCACCTATATTTCACTGTTGAATTTTTTGACCCATTCTCGAATGTATACGAGTATACTCGTAGTTGAGTTTCCTTACGCAGGAGAGTTTATATGTAACTATGTATGTCTATAAGCTACGATAAATTTAGAACAGTGTAAATGCAGATAGCATTTAAAATAGTTATTTAAGAAATTGTCACACGTTACGAGGTTTAAAATACGAGTTTGTGTTTAAAACAGAGCCGTTGGCGATCTTATAACCATGTAACTATCTTCAATAGCTCATTTATTAGTTACATCTATTAGTTTGTAGAGAGAAAACACACTGAAAGATATTTGGCAGACCCACCTGAATTTTCAGTCTTTTTGTTCTGTTGACAATTTATTTTGTAATTAAATTATTATGAGTCACAGGGTTTATCTATAAAACTATCGACACCAAAATGAGGACTAAAAATGAAAATGAAAACAAAGTGAGGATTAAAAAGTTTTTTTTTGCAGGATGGCACAGCTGGATATTTGTTTTTTATTATCTTTATGGTTCAATTGCCATTTAGTTTTTTTTTAATTACCTTTAACCGCCAGTTGTTGTTAAAAACTACTAAGACAGGTAGGACACCGAGAAGGAAGACAATACTGAAACCGTGGATAACGCACGGCATGTTGAGATGCTCGAGTGATCCTATAAGGGTACCGTTTTTTTATTTTTGTACAGAACCCTAAAAAGTGAGAAAATAATCTGATAATGATAAATCTATACTAATATTATAAAGCGGAAGAGTTTGTTTGTTTGTTTGTTTGTTTGAACGCGCTAATCTCAGGAACTAATGGTCCGATTTGAAAAAAATCTTTTTTTGTTGGGTAGTCCATTTATAGAGGAAGGCTTTAGGCTATATAACATTACGTTCCGACAACCACGCGAACGAAGTCGCGGGCACAGCTAGTTACTTATAAAATATAAAAGATATTGTTCTAGCGTAACTAAACATCTTAAAAAGGAGTATGAAAAATCACAAATTCTTAATGCTAAAAACAATACGAGAAATTACATTTATACAACCAAACCAAAGGAAGTGGCATTAGAACTTATTTCTTTAGAAAATCCAAATAAATCCGTTAGTGACATGAATACATATTTTGCAAATATTATAAAGACATTGGCTGATAAAATTAGAAACAAATCAAGTGTCCCGCCCCGTTTGAAACTAAAATCGCATCTATTTTCATTTGTGCTTCTTCCTACGGACGAGAACGAAGTTGAATCGCTTATTAATATTTTAAAATCTGATACGGCTGTGGGATTGTGTCTTATCTCTGCAAATATGATATAATCGCATACAATAATTTTATTAGCTTCAATACGCTATTTTGCAACAAGTCAAATCAGATACTTTTTTCTTAACGTCAAAAACAAACATTATTTATGGGATTTGTATGAAATATCGATTTATGACGTCATAGTTCCTTGCAGTCAAATAGCGCTCTTAATATGCGTTTTTCTGCAATAATAAATCTAAAATCACGTTCGAAGTGGATGTGATAACAAGTGGCATTATTTTGTGACGTTTTATTCTATTAACAGTACCAAATAATTTATGTTTGACCCACCGTAATACCCAATTGTACACATATGCAATTTTGCAATATCTACTAGGGCATTTCCATCGGCGCTTTAAGAAATCAAATTCAAAATATCTTTATTATCATAGGATATTCATAATATCTCTTAATAATTGTCACTTTCTTTTGTTTTCCACAAATGTTGACGACAAATCGTTAGGTATTTACAGCTAAGTTTAGGCTTCCTAGGCGCTAGTGCAGAAGAAGCGGCAACAAACTGCACTGTAGCATTTTCTCCAAAGACGTCAATTAACAAACTTACAACTTAAAATAAGATATGTGGATGAACGATAAGTTACTACTTAAATTTGTATTAAAAATATGTTTAAGGTTTATGTTTAGGAGAAATATAGATTTAATTAATTTATTTGAAAGGACATGAAGGACAAGTATAATTTGTAAGGAGACCTTTGTATTCCCATAATATATGTATTTACTGTAAGATGTAAATTATATCTTCCTTTTTAAATAAACTTGAATTTACAATTGTCTGTAAGATTATGTACGAAATTGAGAAATTTAGATTTTAAAATTTTTGATTGTCATTGTTGAAGTGGAAATGACCACGCAGCGTACGAAAGAGTTTTTGGTCATACTGTGACATTCCATAGGTATTTGTAGAATTTACGAAAAATAGATTAACTAAGCCCATAATTTACAATGTTTCTTTTGTTAAATTATAACAAATGTTGTTTCGAAATACTTGCATTGAAAGTAAAATCAAAATCAAATATTTATTCAGTAATTAGGCCTTTGCAGGCACTTTTACACGTCAATAATTATAGTGTAATGTTTATTTATATTTAAATTATTTTTTTTGTTCAAAAGCTACCGATACTAGCGTTTCGCAACGACCACTGCTGAGAAGAAACGCCGAAAGAAACTCATTTACACAGTATTGGTCGCCTACGCGCCAGAAGGGTTTTGTCAGTTCACAAAGATATTATGCGTAGTACAATGTTATCACAACATAATATGTAAAGCTTGCGACAAATAGGGAATATTATGTTCTATTTCACATCTGAGTTCACGTTTTTTGTACTAGTTGAATTTTTACCGGTTTTTGTACTAGGTATACATATATTATTTATTGATATTTAAAACACTATATTGAAACACCCTTTCTTTTGATATACTGTTCAATTAGGTTGCGGAGAAGCTAGCAGTCAGTAGCATAAGTAGTCGATATTTTTCTTTTCTCCTTTTGGAAACAAAGATCAAAGTCGCCTCTGTTTTTGTAGATAAAACTCTCTTTAATAAATAAAGACTAAAAAAAAAGTTGACTCTGATTTTAAAAATCTGAGATTTTACTAGATATAGAAATGACAAAGGATTGAGTTTATATGCCATCGCCGTCTGATGTTATGATACAACATATTCTGCGTCAATGGTATTAGCCAGAAATCCTACGATGCACCTAATCGATATTCATATTTAATGTCCGAATAAATGCCCCACAAGGAGATTAAGGTGTATGTAGGGTTCCCTGAGGCCAAGTCTGTTTGTTCCGCAAAGGGTAATAAAGTATTATGTACCTACTAAGGTATTAGAAGTATACATTTGCAGTTTTATACTTCGATTAATTAATGCTTGATGACTTAACCACCAACGGTTTACCGTACCTTCCGAAGGAGTTTGATATATTTAATTGCCATTTGTGTTCCCAATCCAATTGCGGAATACGCCCGGGTTTGCATAACATGTGAAAGCACTAATATTGCTTTTTCATGATGGGTCACCGAGCTCATCTTACGTTTATGAAATCACCATTTTGTCTTGCACACACACATTTCTAAGTCTAAGGTCGTTGATCGGAATTTCACCACAATGATATTGAGAAATTAATGGATAATAAAAACAAAAATAAATTTTCAATAACTTGCGCTTGAAATTCAACAGCCTAGTTGGAGGCCCAGTCTAGACTAATTTACTTATGTCTAAGTTAGTTACTCAATCAATGTGTGTTTGGATTTTGAAATATTTGGAGAAAAATAAATATATTATTATCTTTATCTTTTATCTTTAAAAAAACGTGGTCCCTCACTTATAGGTCTTATGAGAAGGCTCAAAGTCGTTCAACGCGCTATGGAGAGGGCTATGCTTGGTGTTTCTGTACTGTGATCCAATCAGAAATGAAGGAATTCGTAGGAGAACAAAAGCCACTGATATAACCCAGCGGATTAGCTCGTTGAAATGGCAGTGGGCGGGACACATAACATGGCAAACCGACGGCCGATGGGGCAGAAAGGTTCTAGAATGGTGACCACGTATTGGCAAGCGAAGCGTAGGATACCCACCGACAAGGTGGTCCGACGATCTGACCAAGATCGCTGGAAAGCGCTGGACGCAGGCTGCTCTCTAGAGCAGCCTGTGGTAATTTTGGTAATCCTTAGGAGAGGCCTATGTCCAGCTTGAAAGTTATGCGGCTGAAATAAAAAATAAATAAATGATTGTTACTCAATAGCTATATCAATGCTTTACCCCTCATTTTTGATGTTACCGGTGTCGATAGGGAACCCTCTGAAGCTGGATTAGCCAGGACGCACCTGATCGCAAAGCCGATGTCAAATGACTAGATAATTGGACGACAGGGGGCCTGATCCAGGAAGCGTAAAATTGTATTAATACTCGTACACCAGAGCCGCGCCCTCCTTACACCCGTTTTTAGAGTTCCGAAGCCAAATGGCAAAATACGGAACCCATATGGATTCGTCATGTCTGTCTGTCTGCCTGTCCGTATGTCACAGCCACTTTTTTCCGAAACTATAAGAACAATACTGTTGAAACTTGGTAAGTAGATGTATTCTGTAAACCGCATTAAGATTTTCACACAAAAATAAATAAAAAAAACAATAAATTTTGGGGGTTCCCCATAACTAGATCTGAAACTCATTTTTTTTTTCATCAACCCCATACGTGTAGGGAATCTATGGATAGGTCTTCAAAAATGATATCAAGGTTTCTAATATATTTTTTTTCAAAATGAATAGTTTGCGCGAGAGACACTTCCAATGTGGTAAAATGTCCCCCCCATTAACTTCTAAAATAAGAGAATAATAAAACTAAAAAAAAAATATGTAATGTACATTACCATGCAAACTTCCATCGAAAATTGGTTTTAACGAGATCTAGTAAGAAGTTTTTTTTTTAATACGTCATAAATCGTAAACCGCAATTTACTTTTCTCTTAAAAAAATATCGTGCCCGTATAATTCATTTTACATACTTACATAAATACTGTCACGCCTGTTTCCCACAGGGGTAGGCAGAGACTATGGACCTCCACTTGCTACGATCCTGACAGACCTCTCTCGCTTCATCTACACTCATCAACCTCTTCATATACCTACATGCCCTTTGGTTACTTCTTACCCCTCCTTTTTTAGAACGTCTGCAATCTGATCGCTGAATGTTCGCCGATGCCGACTCACCCTGTCCCGCTCTTCCTTTCACACTTGCCTTATAAATATTAATTTTATTCCGTGGTAATTTATGAAAGTGTTTTGTACTGACTCCATGATAACAATATATTAATTTTTTTACGTATAGGTATTAATATAATTAAAAAAATTAATAAAATATTCAAGTTCATCGTTATTTTTCA
This sequence comes from Acrobasis repandana, assembly GCA_963576875.1. Taxonomy (NCBI): domain Eukaryota; kingdom Metazoa; phylum Arthropoda; class Insecta; order Lepidoptera; family Pyralidae; genus Acrobasis; species Acrobasis repandana. The sequence goes on from OY756214.1 coordinate 7,438,457, forward strand.
CACACGCTCGACATGCGTTGTACCTAATCATGAAATATTTCCTATTGTTATTTTTATAATTATACGATATATTGCCTTTGCCAAGGGATGTTGGCAACGTTTAATATTTATTTTTTACAATATATTTTTTGTCATGATCGCTAACCATTTGTTCTATTCGCCGGGAGTTAATTTTCATAACAAATGCAAGATGCGTACAAATAGCATCAATCATCAATACTGCAAAATATTTATGGTAAAATATAACATCATAATAAACTATTATTTATTAATCGTTCAATTAAAATTAAATTAAAACTAGATAATATTTTTTTTATAAATTAAAATTGTTTTTTTTACATTTTCTCAGCAGTGGGACAAAATATGTTAACTTAAAAAAAATAAAACTTATAACAACTAAAACTAAAAAAATTACAAATTGTGTAGTCCCACTTACCCTTCGTCAGGGCAGCCAAACGGCTGGCAGCATTGCTACATTGTATGCAATGCTGATTCTTTGTGCCAGATAATTTCCAGCTCATTGGTCCTCATATTAAACCTGAAATATGAATGACATTTTTAGACGCAAGCTAGACTTTTTGATTTAAACAATTCGTCAACTTTATTCTTAAATTCTCCTGTATTATCTATTGACGCTCAAAGTTTTGGCACCGATTAGAGTCAAGAAAAAACATTATTTTTGGATGTTCACGAATCGACTTTAAGATGACTTTGCGTGTGCTCTAATACGCGGCGACCTGTGTGGCTGTGTGGTTAGTGTAATAAGGACTTGCGATCCGATGTTTAGGACTAATAGCCTTCGCAGAAGAAGCCTGTCGTATTGCAATTTGTCGCTTTTGTTCTCTATTTTACGGGTTTTTTGCTTTATTTGGCGCACGGCAAAACTATTTCGGATGATAATATGATACCAGTAGCTCTAATATTCGTATTAACAAAACTCTCTTCCTTCATACATAGCTGGATAAGATATTGGCTTGGTTTATTTTTTTGTCGGTGTGTTTATTTATATTTTAAATTTTTAGCTTTTAATACCTATAGATAATTAAAAAAACTAACTTAAATAATACTTCGAGTTCTGTTCTGTAATGTTGGTTTAAACGCAGCACAGCTCCGCTTACATTTGGTCTAATCTGGCCTTGACTGTCTCATGCCATATTTAATTTTTAAATTAGGGTATATCCATTTTTGTGCCGATGTTTTTTTTTTTTTTAATCAAAAAAATAAAAAATAATTCATTAGATAAAGAGAGGACCTTTTACATTCAATGTTAGTCGTACTAATTTTGCTAGTAAGTAAAAGATTTAGCACAAAAACAAAACTGGTTTCTCGTAGGCCGTTCAGGCAACGATTACTTTTTAACAATCGCGCAAGTAGTTATTAACTGACATTTTAATGTTATAGAGCTCTCAATTAAGCTGGCTAATATCCATACGAAGATTTATGTATCAAACTCATTTATTTTCATCAACACGCAATGAGCCTCGAGCACCGCAGTAAAAACATAACATCTGTTAAATATTGTCCACAGAGATAATAAATTATCATGAAAATACCATTATATTACCATAAAATAATCAACAACGTCGGATCGAATAAACGTAAGTTACTAAACATATATTAGTACTAGCACCCGCCAAAGGATACGCTCGTGAAATACATCAAATAAAAAATTGTAACAAGAACACATATCGTTCCATTAATTCAACGCGCCGTTATCGCTTATGAAATTGCTCTGCTTGGAGTGTATCCTAAACCAAAACAAAAATAATTTTATACGAAATTATTATATATGCACTATGCTAGTTATATGTAAGTAAAATAAACATTATGAGTCAGTTTTTCCTAAAAGCAAATAAATAAGCGGCTTGATTTTTAATGACTACTTACGAACAAATAAATACCAGCTGAAAAAAATATGCAACTGTCTTAAATGAAACTAAACACGACCTAAAAATAATTTAAAATCGAAACAAAACACCTAGCCATTGAATAAAATTACTAAAAAACAATGGCAGCCGCCGTAAACGAACCAACCGAATTGTTTCACATGATTAGTGATTTTTTCTCGACCCTTCGCATTGAACTAGTCATTTCACACTCGTAGAAAACACACATAATTACATTATTCGGCAGTCTTGTTTTTTGTTAGCTCGAATTACGGACAGAATTATTTTAAGGAGGGCCTGATTGCGGCCTGACGGGTGACTGTGCAGTTTTGCTACGATGGCGGCTATTCTTAATTCTGGTACCTGCCCGATATTATTTTTAATGTCAAGGATATGTTAAAATATGTTTTAATTCTTTTTCATGGTTCCACCTTCTTCTTCTTTACTTTACATAGTGTTCGCTATCATGGGCTCCAAAACAGTTTAAGATGCAATCGAGAATTGAAAGTAAGCAGTATCATGTATCAAAATAGCTATTACGTAATTCTATTTTACATATAGTATTTTCTAAAATTCCGACATTTTGGTCATTGATTTGTGATGTGATGATTGATGTGTGCACTATGATCATAGTCCACAAATATAATATAGGTCCTTACATATGAAATTGCCGTTCAGTATCAAAAAAGTGAAACAAGTTTTTTTTAATGAAATTATTATTCAATCAATCGAAGTATGCGCCGTTGTTATCGATACACTTCCGCCATTTTATAGGCAGATCATTGATACCTTTGGAAAAAAAATCCTGGGAGCGAGAGTCTATGAACTGTTTGAAGGCGGTTTTGACTGCCTCATCAGATTTGAAATTTTTTCCTTGTAAAAAGTTATCCAAATTTTGAAAAAAGTGGTAATCGGTTGGGGCAAGATCTGGAGAGTATGGTGGGTGACGCAGAGGTTCCAGTCGCAGCTCCTCTAACTTGGCGATCGTTTAATGTGTAGTGTGTGGTCTAGCGTTATCCTGAAGGAGCAGTGGGCTAGAGCAATTCATCAGTCTCGGTTGTTTAATGGCGAGCTTTTCCATCATTGTTTGCAATTGTTGGCAATACAAGTCTGGAGTAATCGTCTGGCCTGATCTCAAAAAGCTGTAGTGGATAACACCAGCGCTGGTCCACCAAACACTAACCAGAATCTTCTTTTTGGTCAGTTTTCGCTTAGGGCAAGGTTTTGTTTTTTTTTCCGGTTCTCCAGGGTCAAACCATTGTGATGATCGCTTCCGATTGTCGTACAAGATCCATTTCTCATCACAAGTCACGATACGGTTCAAAATTCCCTCATTATTGTGGCGATTAAGCAAAGAAACGCACCAAGCAACGCGTGTTTGTTGGTTTGCTTCAGTCAATTCGTGCGGTACCCACTTTCCGAGTTTTTTAATTTTTTCGATTTGGCGCAAGTGGATAAGTATCGTTTTGTCACTTACGCCGAAGGCTGCTGCTAATTCAGACGTGGTTTGAGATGGATCCGCTTTCACTATCGCCTTCAATTCTTCGTTATTCACTTGAGTATCAGGTCGTCCACGAGGCTCATTGTGTAAATCGAAATTTCCAGAACGGAAACGTTGAAACCAAAAACGCACCGTTCGTTCGTTAGCGGTGCCTGGTCCATACACGTCGTTAATTCTTCGAGTCGTTTCTGCAGCACTGGTGCCACGGTGGAACTCGTATTCGTAAATACCGCGAATATTCAATTTGTCCATAGTTGTTGTTATAGCAATGTTGAAACTCAAACAAATGATGTTAAAACAAATGAAATACGAATATTAAAACAATATTTTTCTGGCTTTATTTCGAAATAAATTTGAATTTGGAATTCCTAATGAAACGCAAGATATTTGATTTTAAAGTTGCCAGTATTGAAAATCGGCAATTTCATATGTAAGGACCTAATATTTCTTTGATTCGTACCATACAGAAACAGCGACGTATACGTACAGAATATACATGAGCAAAATATTCCTAGGAAGACTGTATATTGACTGTATGTATTTACTTGGTAAATTTATTTTAATAAAATATACAATGAATAGTGTAAATATTGTCAAATAATACACTTTAAATCAGCAACAATAATGTAGTTTATCAAAGAAAAAAAAACTATGTATAAATAGCAGATATGAAGATAAGCCCCCGTTGAAGTCGGTGGCATGAAAGGCTCATTGTGCGCTCGCAGCCGCCTGACGCGGGACAGGTGAAGCACGCGTGTTTTGTTCGCTGCCAATATTTGCTGGAACATCTCTAAACAGTATACAACACAGTAGTACTTCGGCTTTTCGTGAAAATTTTACACCTATTCTAGAGTCTCTAGTTACAGTCTTTTCATAGAATTTTAATAATATAATGATAATGAATCGAAATAATGTAGAGATAAATTAAATAAGACAGGAATTATTTGTACTTAAAATCTTGTAAACAGATGACTGAGTTGCTGTGATCGAGAAAAATGTTGACCTCTCATACAATTTGCTCCATTTGAAGTTTCTTTCATACTTTCTTATTATATGTGCCTGGGAAAGTTTATCAGTATAATTAACTTAGTTAATATTCGTACTACCAGCTTGTACTTAGAGTTGGCCTTTACCTCCCTCCGCCACGGCCTCCGCGCTCCCCCACTGCCCTCCAGTCAGATCCGTCTCACTCGTAGAGATATCAACATACTCACAAATTTTCTTATATACTTAGATATTTTTAGGAACATTTGTAAGAAATCTTACTTTTTTCTTTTCTATCTAAGTATGCAAATTCGATAAAAATATCCAGGATCACGCACGCTCAGCAATATTTTCTCATAGGTGATAAATTGTTCTTGTGACTGGTAAACGGGTAGTACGTCTGATGAATGTATGTATGTAAATTATTTATTGTACATAAGGATACAGACAAAAGTATACATAAAAATAAAAACACAAAGGCGGACTTATCCCTTTAAGGGATCACTTCCAGTCAACCCAAAAGCAGAGGAGAGAATGCCATTAATTAAGTAGGGTAGAACAATGTACAACACAACAAAAAAAAAATACAATCAAAAAATAAAAATAAATTGAAATAAAAAATATATAAAGAGATTTAAATATATGTAGGTAATATAAACATCACTCAATCCAGGTTAGGAATCTTCATAAAAGTTTTTGACCCTAGCTTTAAATGAATTTAAAGTAATTGAAGTTCTAATACCAGATGGTAGTTTATTCCATAATTTAGCAGCCATTACAGAAAAAGACTTTGAATAAGCTTGAGAGGAGTGAGTGGGAATGGCAAGAATGTTCACACGAGTACGAACCTTGCATTCACGCTCTATCAACTGGTAGGGCATAAATATAAGTTGCACACCATGACAAGTTCGTAGCTTCGAACAGTTGGATGAAGCCTGTCTATTTTTTATAATTTTGTATTATTTAAGTTGTTCAAAATAATGATGGTCGGCTATTGGAAACTTTCACGTCATAAAAGAGCACCAAGTAAACAATAGTTCAAATCTCGCATCAGCGGTCTAGGAAGTACTCCAGCAGCAGATGATCTACTCGAAACTCAATGTTTCTCAAACTGAAAATGAAAGAATTTCCTTTTTTTATTTTTTCAGTTAATATAAATACTCGATAAATATTACGTAAGAAATAGAGAACGGGAAACTTTTAGTATTTGAACTTTTAGTATATATATTTTATAGAAGTTAGTAGGCAAAAAGGTTCATGTGTACCAAACATGGGGTAAGTATATATGTAATGGAAAATAGGAGTACGAAGTAAGGAAGTAAGTAATTATAGGTTATTTTATGATGACAAAAATTACTTTAGTAATTTAGCTTATTTATATTAATATTATCATATTTAGAATTTTGGAATTACGGGTCTTTTCACCCCGGTCTTTTGGGTGGCTTGCGTGGGTATACTCGTGCCATAATCGTGATTTGTTTATCTTATGCTTGGGCTATACTATTATAATATAATATTATTATAAGCTTGGGCGGCAAGCCACCTACAATAGTCTACTGACTATTGTAGGTGCCCACTAGATAGGCCCCTCAAACAAACCGGAAATTGTTGCAGGCAAAGGAGCAATATCAGTGTTGTTGACTCCGGGTATCAAAGAGTGGGCTGCGCTTTCTCCGAAGTTACTCGCGGCGCAATGCCCTTTAACACTTCCAGCCCTGGAGCAACAGTTCTAACGACTCCTCTCTGCACGGCCAATTAAGGCAATGCAGAGCTGAGGGTCCTGCGAGCCCAGTTGGGTATCCACCCCGACCGATGAAGGCACGTCGGGGATGAGGGCTCTGATGGACTCTCTGGAAAATTCTCAGGTACATTGTGACGTTACTCACCAACAACTCGTCACAAGTTGCCTTACTTATATGATTAGTTATATTTGCTGATATTTCCTACGGCTTTAAAAATAAACCGGTCAAGTGTGAGTCGGATGTACGAAGGGTTCCGTACCTCCGTGAAAAAAACACGTTTCTTGTATGACGTCATTTTTTATTTATCTCAATTTTAGTATTTAGATAGATAGATAGATAGAAAAACTCATTTATTTGCTGCATAACACATACAAAAAAGAAAAGAAAAGCAGAGACTATATAAAAAAAACCACACCTACCTGTTCATTTTTTAATGTGTGTGCTACAGCAATACAAAAAGGACACAGCTCAGTGATAATATTGCCCGGGAGCAAACACAGATTTTTAGCTCTGACCTGAAGAGATGCGTGGTGCGGATCCAATACTTAATAATGTTAAAATAAAGACTATATGTATGTTTATAAAAATAAATAAATAGTGTGATAGAATAAACAAAGAAGTTTTAAATATATATTGCATTAGTGTTGCCGATTGGGTCCAAGTTTGAGAGCCACAAAGGCCAGTGATATACGACCTCGCACCACGTACGCGATACGACCGACGCGCCACTATCGCGCGATCGTCGCGCCACCGTCGCCCGTCACGTAGGCGATAACCCCGGACGTGCCCAACTCTGGGAAGACTGGGTGGGACTGGAAAATTGGTCTAACTGTTTCTCTCGTATGGCTGGAATGTTAAATTGTGCTTTTGTTGTGCGAAAGTTTTTTTTTACCCTGTAGGTGTTATGTCCCACAGCTGGGCAAAGGCCTCCCCCTACCTCTTCTACTAGCCTCTATCTTCTAGAATCTCTTGTCATTCGTTGATAAAATTATCGTAAGTATTATTTAAAAAATATATGTACCTTTGGTATTCAGATTCCAGAGAGGATGAAAATTATTATTTATACATACTGATATGAATACACATTCGTTCGTGTCCAACAGATTTAAACTCCACTTAGTTGCTGTCTTACGCACTTATTTTATTATTAAATATTTATGAATTATTTATTTGTAGTAGGGAATTGACCACTTACACACATGAAAAAAACAAACATCATTAAAGGAATGGTCGGTTTCATAAATATTACTAATGGCACGAGTATTTAAAAAAAATATTCAAATATTACGTAATCGTTACTCGTTACGAGTATTATTATAAATTACTACGACACTTAGTATTACAATTAGAATGAAATTGCTGAACGGATTGGAATTAAATTTGGCATGTAGATAGCTTATTTTATTATCTGATTAACACATACGATTCATTTTACCCCGGATAAATGTGATGTTTCCGTTGGATTGTCAAATGACCCTTGATTACGCGGGCAACGCCGCCGGCAACAGCTAGTAATAAATAAATATGTGTGGATAAATTATATTTTACAACAATGATACAGCTTAATAACAATTTATCAATTTGATCTTTAGAGTATTTCTTTTTAAAGACTAGACATTAGACAATCAGTATCCGCAACAGAAACCAAATGTAAAAAAAGTTCATGTCACGGTCTACAATAGTCGTCCAAAGAGCCCGAGTGCCCGGCAGACTACCAGTGTTACAGGAAGAAAGCGCGAGAATGCCAGTGATTGCTTTTTGTTCTTGCCCAGTTTTGTAATAATACCGTTTTTTTGTGGTCCAAGGCACAGGCTCACACTGATTTAAACTTTACACAATTCAACTGATTTTATCATAAGTATGTATATCAATCTGTTTTTTATCATTATATCAAACAACATCAACGGCAAAACAAAAAATGTTTTGGTTTGCTAATGAATATCCACCTGATGATACAAAACAATGCGTAAAACTGATTATTCTTCCAGATTTCCTCGTCGACGACATTAGTTATCTTTATTATATCTGATCCTTGGTCATTCATCCCACATATTGAAAAAAAAATTAAACGTTTATTAAAACCTCTGTCCTTGTAAAATTTTGTCCACATTATTCACAAGAAATGTGTTCACATTATATTTAGAAAATATTAATTATCAATAAAATAAACAAAGTACTAGAATGTGATAATTACTATATTTTTTAGTTTTATATTGAGTAAAGGTATCTGCATCGAAAAACCTTTACTAAATGTTCCTTTGTAAGTAAATAGATTTATGTGATTTATGGCATAATATAGAAAGACCGAGGTGGTATAACTATTAGAATTTTTTATTAGCAATTGACTCTATAATCTATTTTCATACTTTTACGAGTAGTCTATGGTATATACAGGGTCTACCAAAATAATGTTGAAACTATTTAAAGGACTGAAACACTTTTCCCAAAGAACATATACCGTAATATGAAAAATATTTTTAGCATCCCATACAATAATGACCACCCATACCATACAAGATGCTGGTTGATGATGGTACCAAGCCGGGCATGGTACTGATGTGGAACGTGATACCGATGTAAGCTATAAAATCTTCAAAGAATGGGTGATATTGGAACTTTTATTTCTGGAAAATTTGGGTTTGTAAATAGGAACTTGTAAGTACGGTGTGATGAAAATATAACTTTCTTTTATTGGACTTGAGAACTATTTATTTTCTGTTTATTGCTTTTGGTATTGCAAATGCGAAAGATGTCCATTTTGTATATTTTTGTATAGTGTTTATATGGTATATAGTAATTGTTTTAAGATGGAATAGCTAATTGGCTAACAGTTTGACGCAAATAAACGCATTACTAAGGCGTATAAAAATTATAAAAAGTCACTAAAAGAAAGATTGACTGAGGGATATGTAGAGACACGATTGGAAACTTTGAACGAACTTTGGTCGCAATGTATAAATACTCACAAGGAAATTGTAAAACTATCTATTGAGGAAGGTATAGAGGGCAAGTATTTTGAGGAAAACACGTTCGAAATAGTGGAAGAATTGTATACTAAGTACAAGACAGAGTTAGAAAATAAACTGTCGTCATTTCAACCCTTAAAGACACAAACACAATACTCTGATAATTCTAATAACAAGCCTTTAAATGTTCGACTTCCAAAAATAGTGATAAATCCTTTCTCGGGTTTATACTCCGACTAAAGTACCTTTAGGGATATGTATGTATCGTTAATCCACACCAACTCAGAGTTGGATAGTATTCTAAAGTTACATTATCTTAAAGGATATCTGTCGGGCGAAGCAGAGCAACTCGTCAGGCAGATTCCAATAACAGAGTCCAACTACGAGAGGTTTTGGCAGTTGCTAAATGCAAGATATAACAATAAGAAGTTTTTGTGTAATTCTATTATAAACAAAAAGAAGTGGTCTAAGAATTGCAATGCGAGCTTTGTTAGACCAGGGTTTCCAGTGTCCTTTCATCACTGAATCTATGGCAAATCATTTCGGTTTAAATAAAATTCCGGTCCATAGCCAAGTGTCAGGTTTGGGTGATGATAAACACTTGGATTGTAAATATATTGTAAATATTGAATTAAAGTCGCGTCTAGATTTTAACTATGGTATATTTGTAAAAGCATATGTTATTAAACAAATAACAAATCTTCTTCCGTCGCACAGGGTTTCAAAATTGGGTTGAGATGAGTTAGATAGGCTGCCTCTTGCTGACCCGCAGTACGCTGAACCTGTTAGCATAGATCTGTTGCAAGGAGCGGAGGTTTACTCTCTAGTGCTGCGAGATGGCGTGAAATGAAGTCGCTATAATTCTTTAGTGGCACAATCCACAGCCTTTGGCTGGATTTTAAACTGTATGTACTGAGTTATATTTTAGTTTTAAAGTTAAATAATTTTTATTTCGTGTCATAAGTAGTATGAAAAACTTACCTTTATTTTTAAGATTTCATCAATGGTTAACTGGTATTATTTCAAACGTTCTTTCGGGTTTACTGCAGTAGACAATAAAAGAAACAGGGTCAATTTACTCACTGCAGTAGACATTTCACCCACTTATTACGACTTATCTGAACATTATAGGATGGAAAACATTGGGACTTTGAGAGAAGGGCTCGAGTTCTTATTAGGAATTTGCGTTGATTAACTGAGAAAAATAACATTGTTATGGTATCTTCTCAGTTTATTTGGTTTATTTAAGTGTATATATAGTTCAATTTTGTTTTAAATATGAGTTCTGTTTATTTACCTATATTATACAGTCCACTTGTTAGATTTTTGTTAGTTATTTATTTATCATCAATGTATTTTGGTTATTATTTCAATTGTAATTTAAGGGTTTATTATGCCATGGTGGGCAGCATTGATGTAAGAATGTTTTTTTGTTAAGGCCAGAGTCTGGCCTTGGTGGGCAGTATGTTCAACGCTCAATTGTCTCTTTGTATTAAGTAAATGCCGTCCACAATGACAATTATAATTTGAGTTTGCTTTGGACAATTTATTGATTATTATTTTGTATTTAAAAATTGTTAAAAGGGAAGTTCAATATAAAATTTATACCAGCACCAATGTTTGGGTTTCCATTTCAGTTAAGTTATCCAAAAAGTAACCAACAACAGTTGTTAAGTAACATGAACTGAATCTTCCCTTAAAATAGTTTCAGTATATTTAATTAGACGTATTATATTATTATTTGGGAATATTGTTCTGTATCATATACTGAACCTACCCTTAAAACAGTTTCAATTTTGTTACACGTTATATTATTCAGACGTTCTCATAAAGAAAATTAACAACTGTTGAAAACAGTGTTTTTATTTTATGATAACTTAATATTATTTTTTGTTCGCTGTCATCTCACCGCTTAGACCGCTTCCAATTTATTTGAGATCTAAATCCGATTCAATATCTCAAATGAAGACGCGTCGACGTAAGTAGCCGGCCGGTCATTTATCAAACGTGACGTACATTTGGTCACACAACCCGATGATTTTCAATATTATTCAATCGAGTTATGTGTATTTTTTTACTTAACCGACATTTAAAAAAAGATAATTTTTGATAAAGGTGAACTGTAAATTATTTTATGTTATAAAAAAATGTGAAGTGAAATAAACGGATTGTTATGTAACACTAAGAGAAAATCCCTAAACTGGCCTAAAGTAATTTCATTAAGTATATAAAGTTATTTAAATTAATATACTTAATCTTGGGTATTTATGGATCATCATCAGGTCCTTTTTAGTCTCCACTGCAAAGCACGACCCTCTCTGTACTACTAGAGCCATATATTTGCTAGAGTAACCACAGGGATTGGAAAGGTCTCACTGATGTTTACTAGCTTTGTTTAGCTTGTGTTTCCTAAGTCGTCTTCTACGACATCCACAGGAAGACTTGGAGTGGTCCTATTCTACTCTGCCGGAAACCACACGGCGTATTTATGGATAGCACTTACAAATATAATACAGAAATCTTTCAAATAACTACCTATTTTCACCGTTCCTCGTGTACATACAAGTTTTTTTTTAGTTATATGTGGACATGGAAGAAAACACCTTCTTAGCTAATATCAGAAGTACTATGAAAGTACTTTTTAAGACTAATCAGTATTTTATATTTTTTAAATTGGATTTGGCACTAGTTTGCAAGCTTTACATGTTATATTGTGAGTATTAGGCATTATATCTTTGTAAACTGACAAAGTCCTTCTGGCGCGTAGGCGACTAATTTAAATCTTCTTTCTTGATTCTTGGATTGATTCTTGATTCTAGGACTGCTTGCTTATACAGGCTTTAAAAGCGCTACACTTAATTTCTCCAGTGTACCTCACCACCTCAACACCAATATTTCCAATAGGCAAGTATTTATTCACATAAGTAGGATACTCGAAATAAAAGGCAGAGTAATAAGTCTATCTGAACGTGAGCTGTCTTATATGTGCGTCTGAATAAGGTAATAGAAAATCTTACAAAGAATAAGAAACGTTCTTGTTCAAGCATACTTAATACGTAGAGCTTTATTTTGCGACATCCGATAATTTATAGATCATTATGTTTTTTAACACAACTTAACTTATTGTATTAAAAAAACAACATAAAATGTTGTATGACTATTTACTTTGTTTATCTGAATATCTATTTTTAATAGCCGCGGGATCTTTTAATAGCCATCAAGTGCCCGGGCTACTCGTTTTGAGAATATTCTTGGAAAACACTATTTAATTCAGCTTTGCAAGCAAAAGACGCAGAATATACCGTTTGCTTCTTCTCCCACGCGTATTGTAAAACCAATCAAGGAGATATTTATAAAGACACTTATCGCGTGGCCTGCAAAATCTTGGCCCTGTCTACTCTTAAGAAAAAGTCATAGCGTGTGTAGTATACTCTCACGGTCACTGCAAGTACCTGCTCATAAAAAGTTCTTTCTAATACGACTATGTGTAGAATGTATTGGAATATTTCCGAAGGTAACAAGTGTATTAACATCACAGGATTGTGGATGCTGACTCTGACATGCTGAATGGTGTGCGGGTAGCGCATCTATTGATAATCATTATTGATGATTGCAGGTACATATAGGTATCTCAGGTTTTTGTTGCTCCCGTGTGTTGCGGCGCAAGGCACGGGATGAAGCGATAAACAAATACTTATACACATATTCCCACACAAACATATTAAATTCACACACACACATAAATTATGCACTTTCGCTTCTCTTTAGTCTTAAATATCTACATTTAAATATTGTTATGTTAAATAGTAAATCATTTAAAAGGTACTGTTCCACTATGGCTATGGAAGACTATGCCCTTCTAATACTGGTGTATTCATCTTAAAAAAGAAGGACACAATCACACGTTTTTATACATGTACTTACCAAATTATTAAAGAAGTAAACATATTTAAATTTTTATAATTTTGTAATACCTAATTTTGAAATACACATCTTACATTGTTTTGTTGTTTTTTCTTTAAAATGTGGATACGTAATTCCTACACCTGATAATTGACCTATCTCCTATACCTACTCAAATACATGCATGTCGGGCATATCCTTTGTCAGAAATTCTAGTAAACCAAAACGTAGACTGGTAGAAAAGGCCCCTGGTCTTAAGTCCGCTATTTACATTTTCGGATTTGAACAATACGCGCAATTATCAGGTATGTAGTTCTTACTTCATTAAATTTGGTAACCATGGCAAAGGTTAAGTTCAAGGGTCTAATAAGTAGGTACTAGGATACTAAGTAGAATACTTGTAACGATGCTGCGTGCATCCTGTTAAACCTCCTTTTTTCATCTCATCCTGTCCGTTTTTCATTCTTCATTTCATTTCAAATTCCCTTTCATTCCATTTTCAAATCATTGACATTGATCCCTTTTTACTCATTCCACCATCATCTCTGAAGCTGATCGCTCACTTCTCCCTATCTGTTGCACCTTATTAAATATTATTATTTTATACTCTGTAACAGTCAGTATCAGAAATTAAATTATATATAATCTGTGTTGTTATCGAGTTTATTATCCACTTCTTCTCCTACTATCTTCTATGTGGGACCTCGACCTGTCCCGGTACTCCTCTGGCTCAGCGAACGGAAGTAGAATAAAGTTAAATAAATAAATAAAAAGTTTAAAGGCTTAAAGTCACGTTAAATACTTAAAAGTTGCACCACACACCAAGAAAGTGCCAACTCACCGCGGATTCAAGACGGCAAGTAAATCAAAGCGCGCATTCTTGGTGCAACATAAAGGCTTGGCGTTAGGCGTTGATTGACCGATTCAAAGGCGGAAACTCCAACCCGCGATGACACGATGACGGCAGATACGGTGGGATATAAAAAATAAATAAAAAAAGATGGGGTCACGGCAACTTAGGATTGAATTGCGACATCTACGATATATTTGTGGTGTGTGGAACTAATGGTACGTCTCGGAGCCCAAAATTCACATTGGGTCGCTTAGCCTGTGGCGTAAGTAAGTATGGTAGGAAAACTATTCCCTCTGGTGGGATAGAAAAAAAAGAGTTATCATCATCAAAGAAGGTTTCCACATGTTGTAAAAACCACAATTTCATAATATTTATGATTAATACGCAAAATATGGAAAAGGATGAAAGTGAGATGAGACGAACTTCCCATTACGATCCATCAAACACCTCCACTGAAAAACGAAACCGCTACCATTGCACGCCCTAATGAATTATCGAAGACCAACCGAGAAATACTACTTCAAAAATACAATTAACCCAATTACTAATGACATAAAGTTTAAAATTGCGCGAGGAATTAAAAATGGACTGCATAGTTAAGTTTGTCTCGCCAAGACTCCTTCCGAAGAAACTAAATCCACAGTTTACCATTTAGAAGTTAATGGTGTATTTTTTCGTTCAAAAGCGAATATATCATAAATTATGACATGCAACACCCACTCCTTGTAGGTTACGCGACACATGAGTTCTGTGGTTTATAAATCAATTACTAAGGGATCTCGATTCGTATTGGAATGGATAAAATTGTGCTAAATAGGCAGATCTCCTCGTTTTGTTTGATTTACATAATTATTGTAATTATTTATTACAATTTAGTTATCAGTTGGACGACGATGATGAAGGACGCATTGGATGACTATTGGCGAGGCCTATGACGCGGTATTGAATGACTGAAATAATAATACTAACATGATTAAATATCATCCGAGCGTATTACCGGTTGCATCCCCAGCGGTAACGCTTCAGAACCCGGGGTCCGCTACCTAACCTAGGTGATTTTACAAGGTTAAATTATACTTACATGATTATTGCATAAAAAGTAAGTAATTAAAATTAAAATTATACTTCTCTTCATGTTAGTTCACTCATGCAAACAGATTTAATTGTAAATTGCATGCTAAATTGAAAGTACTGAAAGTAAACTATACTCGTAAAGAAAGCTATAAAAGTATTATAAAGGAAAATATGAAAGTAAATGTCCCTAATGATATTTTAAAAAAGAAACCTCATTACAATCATCATCAAGTCCTTTTTAGTTTCCACTGCAGGAACACGACCCTCTTTGTACTACCAGAGCCATATATTAGCCAGAGAAATTAGATGTTATCCTACACTCTCCACGCTAGCCAGACTGGTTGGAGAGGTCTCATTGATGTTTATAAGCTTTGTTAGCTTGTTTTTCCTAAATCACCTTCTACGACATTCACAGGAAGACTTGGAGTGGTCCTATTCTACTCTGCTGGGAACTAGACGGCATACCAAGCATCCTCAATGCATTATTTGAAAACTTGTATTAATTAAGCATACCCGAACAAAACATCGATATAAATTAGGTTGGTATTCTGTGGTAGTGGGTAAAATCGGCGCTTTGTAACTTGAGCGTTCGGCGGCGGCGCCACCGTCACTGGAGCAGAACGGCAAAAACGCGCATCCGAACATTGGTGTTTTTTTAGCATACTGCTGCTTATGAATAATCGTCGCGCGTCGCACGCTATTGTGACGACCCCGAACATAAAGCAGTGTTGGCAAGCAATTTATGCATGTGTATCTTTAATATTTTTTTCCTAAATTTACTAATATTCTTACTCGTATGTCCACATGAACATACAGTAAATGTATAGACCCAAAAGATGAAGTGGAAATTTAAGCGGATTAGTTTCTATTTAATTTTATACAATATCTGTTTTGGGATATTTTTTGTAAAATTTAATAGTTATGGATATAGAATTGGTTTTAAATACTTTTAAACTAGTTTTAGTCAAGCTGGGACCACGTTCGGTGAAACCCGAATGAAACGTCAGCAAAATAAATAAAAAAAAGGTACGTTTCGCGTTAATTCCCGTATGCATTAATTTAATAATTTAATAGAATTGGTTTATTTATGCGTCCTGTTACATATACTTACCTCTAATATTATTTCAATATAAATTCAAATCAACAAGCCCTTAAACATATCATAATTCGACAAGTTTTGATGTTACAAATGCTGACGAGTGGGCCGGACCATTATCGTTATATATTATTATAGTATATTTTTTTTGCTTTGCTATATGCGGTCGTTTATTCATCAACTCTTCATTAAACCGGTCTAATAATGCAGCATAGAAAGCACCAGTTATTGTCTTACCTTTTTTCAAAATCTAAATATATAACTCAAAGGTGACTGACTGACTGACATAGTGATCTATCAACGCACAGCCCAAACCACTGGACGGATCGGGCTGAAATTTGGCATGCAGGTAGATGTTATGATGTAGGCATCCGCTAAGAAAGGATTTTGATCAATTCTACCCCCAAGGGGATAAAATAGGGGATGAAAGTTTGTATGAAACTTTGTCAATTTTAAACCGATCGGGCTGAGACTTTGCATGCATAAAGCTACTATGACGTAGGCATCCCCTAAGAAAGGATTTTGATAAATTCCACCCCTAAAAGGATAAAATAGGTGATGAAAGTTTGTATAAATCTTCTTAGATTTTCGACTGATTGAACTGAAATTAAAGATTGGAGCTACTATGATGAAGACGTTCGCTTAAATAGGATTTTGATAAATTCAACCCCGATGGGGATAAAATAAGGGATGATGGAGGATGTAAATGTATTAGTTTGAACCTATCAGTACCTAATGGAACGAATAAATTAATAATAAAATTTAATTCAGACCATGTCCATATCGGGTTAGTAACATTGATTACTTAAAAACTATTGTTAGTAACAAGATGGAGGTGTATCCATCTGCCCCACATTGGAGTGTGCCATCTGTTTATAAACACCTTCAAGATGCTGTTAGAGCTGCAGGGTTGGCGCGTCATTATGGAAGCACATCTCTTCCTCATAATGGGAAGACTAAGACGAACAAAATAATTTTTAGACATGCTAAACAAAAGTAAAGCCGCAAAAACTATACTTCGAGCCGAAGCCGCGGCCAAAAGCTCGTATCTGTACAAATTACCCCTTGACTGTCAAAAGACCATTACTTTACCAGCCGAACAAACAGTATTTGTCTTCCTTAGGGCATGCTCCCCGGTAGCAGTCCACTGCTTTGACTATTGCTTCGTCTCTGGTGGTCGAGAAACGTAAAAAAAACCGCAAATCGATGTACAGGATAGCCATTTGGTACAATGAATGGGCTTCATGAGCCGATTCTAAAAATATACTACACCATGCGGCCTTTCGGCCATCAGTTTTCTAAAAATCCAAGTAATATTTTCAAAACATACCAAGTTTGGGCTGCCCCAGGTAGGAGACGGCTTTGTAATTTTTTGTAAAAGATACGCCAAATGTCTCTTAATATATTGATATCGAACCTCAAAAAGGCGATTTTTAAAATAATATCATTTACTATTTATTAAAAAAAATATTAAAATGTTTTATTCATAATTTTAAAACTTATCGATGTATAAGTACTGATTTTTTTAAAATTGACAGTGAAATGAAATGTCTTCCTCTTCGTCTTTTGCATAATATTTGCAGCAAAAAAAGAGAGGTAGTAATAAACAAAATTTCATACATAACTAATCAAAGGCTTAAAAAAAAAAGTAGCGCACTTCGTATTGTGACATGTTCCGAAGCAAATTTTGCATGCCGGTGTACTAGGAAGGTTGTTTTTCCTGCATACTACATTTAATTTCCCCTGACAATTAAAAAAAAAACAGTTTGGTATGGGTATATTAAGAGACATTTGACGTTTTACAAAAAAATACAAAGCCGTCTCCTACCTGGAGTAGCCCAAACTTGGTATGTTTTGAAAATATTACTTGGATTTTAAGAAAGCTGGTAGTCAAAAGGCCATGGTGTAATATATTTTTAGAATTGGCTTATGAAGCCCTTTCATTTGATACCACACACGACAGGTTTCAAAAAAAAATTTCAATTCTCATACAATAAATTGATGACGTCATTACTGCCTTTATGGGAATATTTTTAAGAACTACCGCTCAAAATGATTGTTTTAACCTAAAGTACCCGTGTACCAAACGGCTATCTTGTACATCGATTTGCTGTTTTTTGTCAATTTTTGCTTTGTACACCGTCCACTATAATGGTGGACCCACATTTCGTCAACTGGCATGTACCGATGCAAAAATTCACTTGAATTGCGGTTATACATGGCTAAGCACTGATATCGACATTTTCCCGCCATAATGCAGTGGGTGCACGGGTAAAAAGAAATTCCCCCAGTCGATATGTGCACAGCATCAGCTATCGCGCGTCACTTCACTCGATGGTCTGCTAGAGCATGTCTAAATTTTTGCTTTCAATATTCAGTTTTCACCTCAATAGGCCGTCCACAATGAAATTCAGGGAACCACTTACCACTCCATGAGATGGAGCAGCATCCCCATAATATTTTTTCAATTTGTCTTCCGTCTGTTTAATTTTTTTACCTTGTAAAAAATAATATGTTATTACCACACGAAATTCATTTTTGTCCATTTCTAAATAATATTTCGATTTGTCTCTAAAAAGTTTATTTTTGCGCCAATTTTAAAAAAGGAACGGAGATATCTTAATAAGTAGGTAGTTTCTAATTAAAGTTATGAAAAAGTTTTTATTCAATCTTAAATAAATAAATAAAATAAATATATAAATATATACAGGGACAAATCACACTGATTGAGCTAGCCCCAAAGTAAGTTTTAAACTTGTGTTATGGGATACTAACTCAACGATACTATATTTTATAATAAATACATATATATGTCGCAGTTGGATGGTATAAATCGCTAATACACGAAACCTCTAGTTGTTTGGCATTACAGCTCGGTTTTGTTAAACAGCCGAATATTGTTCAGCTGGATTGTCTAAGATTGCGCAACGTGTTACGTTCATTGAAACCTCTAACCATGTTTCCAAACGGCTAGCGGTTTTGTGAAACAGTAGCGGTAATCCGCTGTTTGACAAAACCGTTAAACAATCCAACTGCGACTTATCCATGATAAGACTTTTTTTTTGACATCGAATTTAATTTCCCAGAAAACTATTCACGATTTTTATTGCTATAAGTTTGCCCTAACCTAGTAAAATAGATAGAACTTTTCTAGCAGGTCGCAGTTCTAACCTAACCTATAGGTTTGCCCTAACCTAGTAAAATGATTGGAATATTCCTAGCACTCGCTGGCCGCTGCCGCGGCATGCTCGCTACGCTCGCTCGCCATTACCACTCTTAGGCATCCTAAATTGTATATAATTTCTTTAGATAGAATGTTCAACAACTTCTCTAGCCGCATGGATGAATACAAGTCGTTCATTCCATTCCGCGTATTAGGGTTCGCTGTTTAACAAAACCGAGCTGTAATGCCAAACAGCTAGAGGTTTAGTGAATTAGCGGATTATACCATTCAACTGCGACATATAGATACATACAATTTAATACCCAAGACCCAGGACAATTTGGAAAAGGCCATTAAAGTCACTTTTTTACCAAGGTAATGTTAGGTAAAATGATATCGAAATATTTCATTGTTGAAGTATCTATCACCCAAAATAACACCCAGTTTGGTTGATAAGCGAAGAAAATTTCGGTAGCATTCTACATATATATTTTTCTAAATAAACATTTAGATAATAGATATAAATAGCTTGTAGTGGTTAAAATATTTCCTAACTTAATGAAATGTAGGAAACTAATCCCCTTATTTAAAAAGGGAGTAAAAACAGACCCTGGCAACTACAGACTATTTTTATTCTACCAGTTTTGAGTAAGATGTTCGAAAGGATAATGCTCAATCAAATGCTACTTCACTTCCAGACCAATAAGCTTTTCCATAGCCATCAATTTGGCATTACTGCTGGAAAATCGACCACCGGTTCAGGAGTAGTAGTTATTACTCATATTTATGACGCGTGGGAGAACAGAAATGATGCCATTAGATCATTTTGCAATCTCTCGAAAGCATTTGATTGCGTTGATCATCCTCAAATTTCGTCAATACGGTTTTGAAGATAAGTCAATTAAACTAATAGAATCTTGTTGAACAGATAGGCTTCAGACTGTTGATATAAATGGCGTAAAATCACACGGATCTACAGTTAAAATGGGTGTACCCCATGGTTCAATTCTAGAACCGTTCCTTTTCTTAGTTTATGTCAATATGTATAATATGGTTGAAAAACAGGCTGACATGGTGCTGTTTGCTGATGACACCTCGCCAATATTTAAAATAGATCGACATAACAGTGATGCTAGCGAGGTGAACAGCACCTTGTCTTCAATTTCTGACTGGTTTTCAGCCAATAACCTCATGTTAAATGCTAAAAAGACCCAATGCATTCGATTCTCTCTTCCCAATGTGAAACAAGCTTGCGTTGACATACTGATAAATGGTCAAAAGCTCAATCTTGTTGAAAGTACTACCTTTTTAGGAATCATAATCGACTAGAAACTTCAGTGGGGCGCTCATATAACTAAACTTTCTAATAGGCTTAGCTCTGCGGCTTACGCTGTTAGGAGAATAAGATAATTGACAGATGTAGCAACTGCTAGACAAGTGTACTTTAGTTACATTCACAGTCTTATGTCTTACGGGATACTTCTATATGGGAGTGCAGCCGACATTGAGACTATCTTTATTTTACAAAAAAGGGCAATTCGTGCCATTTACGGCTTAAGACGGAGAGACTCACTCAGAGAATTATTCAAGGAAATAGGCATGTTACCTTTGCATCACAGTTCATATTTGAAAACATAATGTATTTAAGGAAAAACATTTCCAAGTTCAATAAAGTAATTTATTTTACAGATAGAAATTTACGTAATAAGAACGACCTAGTTAATCCGAATTGCAGGCTGGAAACAGTCAGTAAGTCTTTTATAGGGAAATGTATACTTTGTTATAATAAATTGCCGGAATCGGTCCTTGATATGCTAGACAGAAAATCCAAAGTTTATATAAAGAAAGTTTTTTGTGAGAAGGCTTATTATGGGACCGATGACTATCTTAAAGACAAAAAAGTCTGGCTTGAGCTCGGCGCGGGTCCTCTTAAAGGTTTGTATACTTAGACATGTCATAATATAGGTACATTGGTACATATTACATTTACAAATTGACATTATTTAAAATTTCGTAATTCTTATACCTAGTTTAATTTAAATTATGACATAACAAACAATGTGTTCTCAGTCCATCCACATATCTTATTTTAAGTTTTAAGTTTGTTAGTTGACATCTTTGGAGAAAACGTGCAGTGCAGTTTGTTGCCGCTTCTTCTGCACTTGCGCCTAGGAAGCGGCATAAGCTTAGCTGTAAGTAACGATTTGACGTCGATAAATATCCTATGATAATAAAGATGTTTTGATTTGATATGACCAGCTGTGAACTTCCAGCTTGAAATGATGACTAAAAAATCTAGTTGAATGGATTACAGCGGTATGCTGACGCAATGTGCAAAGTGCCTTTTTTAAACCAGGTCGGTGCGCTAATTCGATTTTTTCGCTTCGCCATTCGGCACGGGTCGTTAAGTTTGTGAAATTTAGACAAAGCCACCGCTCTCGCCACGAAATGCATTCCTGACCGCACGCTCTGCTAGCAAATCAAGGAATTATTCCTTCAATACCCTTGTTATTGTGGAAATTAAAATTAACGACGACCTGGGAATTAAGTTTAGTATTTATTTCATGCTATGTAGGGTTAGCTATAGGCCGAAGGTTGCAAGTAAGAATTCATTTTTCCATCCACATACCTAATCTAATTTTGCTATTAAAATTGCATTTTTTAGTTTTAGATAATTGCAATTCCATCAGGTCGTTTATTTACTTGCTGACATTATTTCTGAAGCTACAACAGCAGTGTTTATTGAGATGAGGATACAACTTGTATAGTAATTGGTGCATATTGTGAACAGTTTAATTGAGACAATTTTATTAACATTTTGCCATGATTGCAAGTCTTACTAACTACGCCAATTCCCAATGCGTTCTTTGAAGTCATTCCATGCATATTTGAGGACCATGTGCACTTGATATAGGTATAACTAGTTACTATCTCATCGCAGTTACAAGTTATCCCATACAATGGCATGTACATAGTGTAAACCTAAAATCCATCTTGATGATCCAAAAAACTTCTTTAGGGTTCCGTACCCAAAGGGTGCAAACGGGACCCTATTGCTGAGACTCCGCTGTCTGTCCGTCTGTCACAGGGCTCTATCTCTTGAACCTTAATAGCTAGACACTTAAAATTTCCACCGATTATGTACTACTATGGCTGCTATAACAAGAAATACTAAAAATAAGAAAGTTAAAAATAAAGGGTGTCGTCATATAAAAAACGTGTTTTTTCAGCGTTTTTAACTAGATATTTATATTGGCATTACATAGATACTTGAAATTTTCACAGCTTATGTATAACTATGGCCGCTATAAAAACAAATACTAAAAATAAGATAAAGTTAAAAATTAAAGGGGGTCGTCATACAAGAAACGTGTTTATTTCAGCGTTTTTAACTCGATCTTTATAGTAGCATTAACTAAATACTTGAAATTTTCACCAATTATGTATATGGCCACTATAACAAAAAATATTAAAAATAAGATAAATTTAAAAATTTAAAGGGTTCGTCATACAAGAAACGTGTTTTTTCAGCGTTTTAAAACATTGTACGGTACCCTTCATGTACGAGTCCGACTCGCACCGTTTATTTATATCATGATATATTTTTTATTTATCATTACTTTGGGAGGATTCCTCCAATGCATATGTAATGCATATAAATCAGAGACTTTACATTTGCCGACAATATTGTTGTTGTGGCAGAATCTACGGAAGACTTAAGTAATATTCTCGGTGACCTAAATCGAGTTCCCCAACAAGTGGGCTTTAAAATGAACACGGATAAAACGAAAGTAATGTCGAATGTCTATGTCGCGCCCCTACCTTTTGTTGGAAGCTCCAGCCACGAAATTGTAGACCATTATACATATCTATCTGGGTAAACTGATCCTGAAGGAGGAGGTAGGAGGAGGTTCCAGCTTCGATAAAGGTCTTTCGACGAATCTGACTCGGCTGGACAGCGTCCTGGAAGTTACGCAGTGTCTTCTCGTCCAAAATACCTTAGTGCCTCAAGACGAAAGTGTATGATCAATTTTAATCAATATTATTGTGTTATTAGTGATGACTTATGGGTCTGAAACATAATCCCTTACTATGGGTCTTATAAGAAGGCTCAAAGTCGCTCAACGCGCTATGGAGAGGGCTAGGGGCCTCGGTTTCTTTCTACGTGATCGAATTAGAAATAAGGAAATTCGTAGAAGAACAAAATTCACTGACATAGCCCAGCGGATTAGCTCGTTGAAGTGGCAGTGGGCGGCACACATCATAGCGCGACGAATAGATGGCGTATGGGAAAAAAGGGTCTCGAATGGCGACCACGTACTGGCAAGCAAAGCGTAGGACACCCACCCACAAGGTGATCAGACGACCTGACACAGCTCTAGATCGGTCATTTTGGAAATCCTTAGGTGAGGTCAATGTCCAGCAGTGGACATTATGCGGCTGAAATAATAATGATGATTACCTTAGTTCTTTGTCAGTTCTACCTTAGTTATACGTCATAACGTAGGTACTCTAAAAAAATAAAAAGTTCTAAAGATTGACCAATTATGAAAAAATGCTCACAAACAAGTAGTCGCAGTAAATTATTCAAGACATTGCCTACACGGCTCGTATGTACTTGAAGTAATTGGCAAAAAATGTATCAGTACGATGATTGATGGAAGATAAATTTAATAAAATTTAAGTTGTTAACGTTTATAAAATGTTGCTGATACAATCATGAGATAATTAGATATACACGGTTGATATGCTGTTTCCAGGAGGAGAACAAGTTCTTTGAAGTTACGTATATTGAAATTATGTTTGCCATTAAAAATAGGTAGGTACCTAGTTATCTAAAAGTAAACATACACAATCCAAAGAAAAAGTTCGATCAATTCATTGAACTATGCACATAACATTTTAACCCTCTAGATTCCTGCAAGTCAAATCAAGTAATCTTCTGTAAATACATATATAGAATGAGAAGGTACTAGAAAGAGTAGGAGAGAGAAGAAATATTTTAAAAAGTATTGAAAATAGAACAGTGATGATTAGACATCTAAGTTTCCAAATAAATAATGAGTATTATAGAGATTTTTTACCCAGAACATCAGGGACATCTGATATAAAAAAATAATTATTTTTTGCTTTGAAGTCTGATGTGTGTACAACGTGGAAGGGAACATACCCGTAATAAATCGAACCACTGTCTATACTAGATCATTATAGTATAAAAATAAAAATAACAGCCAAAGAACAAAAAAAATTTTGCATTTCCATAGAAAAGTGTGCAGCCGCTCCGACGATTTGAATGGGAATGTCAATTTTTTTTTGGTCTTTTGACTGTTATATTTATTTCATTACACTTTAGTGGTCTAGTATAGCGCGTGGTTCGATTTATTACGGATATGTCCCTTCCACTTTGTATATAGAGAAACTAAAACCTGTGCTAAAACTAAAAAAGTATTAAAAATTTTAACCTTTGAGAACTAATATTTTGTGACTTGTGATTTAAAAAAGTAAAGTTAAAATTACTGGCAATCTACCTAGTGCTAAATCTTGAAAGGTCGATGACCAGACTAAGATGTACTTAGATGAACTTGCAACAAAAACAGACGCTCATTAACACAATAACAACAGAATCCGCGTATTATGTAGGTTATCTAAAAATATAATTTGTATGTAAAAACTTATTGTAAATACGAGTTGTTAGTGTTATTAGATGAATAATATTATATTAATTTGAAAGATTTATAAAATTTAAGGCCGTGTGGTTCCCGGCAGAGTAGAATAGAACCACTCCAAGTCTTTCCGTGGATGTCGTAGAAAGCGACTTAGGAAACACAAGCTAAACAAAGCTTATAAACATCAATGAGACCTCTCCAACCCGTCTGACCAGCGTGGAGAGTGTAGTCTAAATCCTTTGACTGCTCTGGCTAATATAAGGCTCTGGTAGTAAAGAGAGAGAGAGAGTAACGAGAGTCGTGCTTCTGCAGTGAAGACTAAAAAGACCTGATGATGATGATAAAATTTAGATCGAAGATAGTCTGAACAAACTAGACAGACAGACAACAACGTTTATTTTTTTTCCTAAAAAATATGATCATGTTTCCGAACACCGTTCTGAGCTTGCAACGCACGAATCTTCATATTCTTTATACCTATAACCCTAAGGTTGACTGGTACACAACGCTTTTGGCGTTAAGTTTGCCTATTTTTCTGTAAAATTTGTATTTCATGGACAATCTTTATTTTTTATCAAATATAAAATGAATACAAAATTACACTTACCTATCTTAAACGCTTACTTCTGCACTAATTAATATTTTTTATATATTTAATCGTTAATAAATAAATAAAAAAATTAAAATAGTGCAGAAGTAGTTATGCTACAGCAGCCAGAGGATTTGGCCTACACTCTCCACGCTGGCCAGACGGGTTGAACAGGTCTCACTGATGTTTATAAGCTTTGTTTAGCTTGTGTTTCCAAAGTCACCTTTTACAACATTTACGGAAAGACTTGGAGTGGTCCTATTCTACTCTGCCGGGAACCACACGGCTACATTTTATAATATAACATTCATACTTGCGACAATATAAGTCTTACTAAAACAAAATAGATACTCGTAATGCAAGAACGAACGCGCTAAGATGAGGAAAGTTACAATCAATGGTAGAAAAAAGGTCACTCATCGTCAGCATTTTAGTCATATTTCTTAAAGATCTGTATTTGCCCATGTAAACTTTTAAAGAACAAATATAAAAATATTTATTACATAATGTTTGTCATCGAATAAAACTATTCAAAGGAGCCCACACTCGTAAAATCCTTGCAATGCCGTGTAATAGCCAATGTAAAATCATACTCCTATCTACTAGCGTTTAAACGAAATTCACATCGGTCTACTTTATGAAGAGTAGAAATAGGCGAGTAAAAAGTACAGTACGTATTGGTAGACGGCATGACTGGCATAGTGGTCACTGTTTTATCTTAAATTGCAGGGCCTTATGGGCAAGATTCCCAGATGAACATGTACTACGAATTTTTCTTTTGAATTGATTTGTCCCGGCTTTGTCTTGGATATATGGATGGAAAGTGTAAATGCTTCGTGAGGAATGTTTATCGAAACTAAGAAAAATAGAGAAAAAATATTAATAAATAAATAAATACATAGGGATAAAACACACTGATTAGATTAAGCTAGTCCCAAAGTAAGTTTAAACTTGTGTGTTATGGGACAAGGACTAATTCTACGATACTATATTTTATATTAAATACATATTTACCACTATATAGATTAACAGCCAAAACCAAGGACATTTTGAAATAGTTTGGAAAATCCAAAAGTGCACGCCTCATTCTTCTTTTATTACTCCTAACGATAAGATAATAAAAAATGAAAATAAAAATAAAAAATATATATATAGATATACAGTATACAGTGGTATATTAGTTTTTTATAAATTATAATTAAACGACAGTACTTAGAACGCTAATATTAACTAGAAATCAGCACAGTGTAATACTTTATATATTAAAAACAAAAGTATTCCGGTAAGATGAATTTTTCGACCAATTTCTCTGCCACATACATGGTCACATAAACACAGACTCACGGACGTCCAAGAATGATTAGTTTTAATGTTATTATTTATTATATTAAACAAATTAATTGTTTATAAAATGTACCATATGTGCTAGACAGATTATTTAACTTCATATTAGTGCACTCATATTATCCTGGAAGTGTTATATTAAAAAAAAAAAGTCATTTATGTTTCGAAAGACTGGGTTTTTTGACATGTCGAGAGTAGAGCACTACCTCAACGCTCCGCTTATGAGGCGTGCAAAAGGTCATTTTCCAACTTGCCCTGGCTGGGGATCGAACCCAGAACAGAAGTGGCGGACTTACGCCAAGGATTGAATAGATCTTATGCGAAATGCTGTGTCTAGCTTATTATTATTAAAATATTTTTAAGTAAAACTTTTTTAACGATTCATTGGATAAACATATCAATTATAATGACAAAAAAGACTTGACCAATATGAAAACAGTTTAGTATCAAATGTCCACCGTGATGCATCCCAGACCATTTCGCTAACAGGCTAGGCTAATCGGCATAAATTATTACATTAAATCGTTAGCCGTTGCGCTCGATCCAAAGCCACGTAATTTAAAACCGTCGTAAAAGTCACGGGCAAAATGTATAGAATGCATGAGTGTTGTTGTACTTAGTACTATTACGTATTTATGTTCGATATGACTCATAACAATAGCCATGTAATCGTTTTATTTCTAGTTATGAGGAAGTATTAAGACGTTTTCTATACTCAGTTGATGGATTCGAAGGGACGTGCTCGACTTTTATTTAAAAAAGGTGCATGTCGCTCTGGAATCTATTTGTAACAGCATGTAAAGAAGCATTTTAGTATTCCCAATGAACATAATACAATTGATTAGTAAATTACGTTTCATTTTATGGGTTCCTGATTATTATTGCCTTTCAGTAAACTTCGTTTATTACACACACACTTCCGTTATTAGTCAAATCATTTAAACTGTTCCGGCTGTTTTTGGCATCCTTGGGTGACCATATTGACAAG
Organism: Acrobasis repandana; assembly: GCA_963576875.1. NCBI lineage: Eukaryota > Metazoa > Arthropoda > Insecta > Lepidoptera > Pyralidae > Acrobasis > Acrobasis repandana. Next base: position 7,466,212 of record OY756214.1, read on the forward strand.
CATTATTACCTATATTTTGAGAAAAAAAAAAGTGGGAAAGCGTACCCTGGCTCCGTAGCAGTGTAGCTGAGAATGTGACCGGGAAATCGATAAGATGAAGAAGAAGTACATTACGTTTCATTCTCTCTCATCCCAGCGTATTCCCAGTTGCATCCACAGCTGCAACGCTGCGAATCCCGGGGTCCGCTTTCCGGCTTTTCCTTCTCCACTTCGCACGATCTTGAGCATCTTTGCTTGTAAGACGATTGGCACGCATATCATTCTTAACGACGTCAAGCCAGCATTTCTTGGGTCTACCACGTCAGCCGGGCCCCGGCGGAGGCGGCATGGCTATACACTACGTTTTATTATTATTAATTAAAGAAGATTGGCAGGCGTGGTACCCATTTAAATTTAAGATGTAGGGTGTTGATTTTTTGGTATGTTATACTTGATACTTAATCATTTATTTTCCATACATTCAAGTTTTTCTACAACTTTTGAGAATAAAGAAAAATGAGAACTTTTGTTTTCAATTAAATCGTGCAAACTAAACTCATAACGGCTTAACTGACTAGCAATATTAAAACGCAGTGGGCTCCCAATACTTTAGGGCCGTCACACAGAACTATGTCATGCACTACAGAAACATCGATTATTGATAAAACTACTTCTACCCAGTTAATCAAGTAACGATAAATGAGTCTGTCAAACAAAACTATTGTTATAGTCTACGTTACAATCAACAAGATCAATATAATATCGGTGTATATTGTTTTTACATTTATGTTTTAAGGTATTATATTATGACATAATTGGCGTCATCGATTAATATCGATTTTTTGTCTACGCGTTATCAACCCTTTGTGCGATTATGTCAACGTCACGGGACTGATACAATTGTCAACGTCAAATAAAAATATTCAATTGACAGTTACATTCACTTTCAGATGTGTCAAAAAAAAGTCAAAACGTTTTGTTATGTCTCTACACTTTGTCCCATACTAACTTAAAATGCATTTAACTTTTTACTCCTAAGTTGTAGAAATAAGGTATGATTACATTTTTTATTACATAATTCAAGACAATTAAATTAGTAATATTTTTACTGTCCTACACTTCGTCATACGACGGTATCACCAGTCAATAGGTCTCTGCCAATCTTCTTTCTGATGATTGTCACAAGAAAAGCAACAACTCAGTCGAATGTAAAGCAATTATTTGTTTTATTACAACTTCGCTCAGACCGTACAGATCATCTCACTGGAGCATTGTTACTGAAATAATATATTCAATATAACATTACTTCAATCGGATAATGGATGAAAGTGTTTGAAAATTGCGAAATTACACGCAATATTCTTATTTGTTATACAAAATACTTGGGATTGTTCTCAAGTTTCTAGGGTATTTTGCCACTTATTTTATATTCAATAAGACGTTTTCAATACATACATTAATATAATTCAATACATACGAGGTAGGTATTAGTAGGTCAGGTGAATACCGAGTACGGGAGATATATGACCGCCTGAGGTGACACGCGTCGATCTCGCAGACATACGACGCCCATTTGTTGGTGTAGACAAGCATTATTTTCTGGCCGTAAGCTATATTTAACTGTAAAGTTAGACTTGTTGAGAAGCGTGTGCTCTTTATAATAAACGTTAGAGTCAAAAATATACTAACTTACGATAAATGAGATGAAGAAATTAGGAAAACACAGGAACTCGAATACATTTTCACACGGTATGGTATAGAGGTATAATCACATCATGATATCATCTTTGTTACATACCATAACATGTTTAAATAACTTTTCTTTAATTCTCAAATAATTAATCGCACTTATGTCTAACATAACATCTATTTTGAACAAGGTTGGTTAATAAATCGTAGATTTAGCTACGAGGGAGAAAAGTATTGTATTTTATATTTAGTGGACCTTTTAAATCCGGGTAAAATGAAGGATTGAGTAAAAATTAAAATCATGCGTGAAGAAAAGCAGCTGGTACATTGTACGTTAATCATTTCTTCTAGACCAGCATAGAAGGAACCAATTTATACAACTGCACAAAAGAATAACATGGAACGAGAGCTAAAACGCTTGGAAATATTAATAATTATTAAATAGTTGGTCTCTGCAAGCGAAGTGGTGTAATCAGGATTTGGCATTTTACGTACAGTTGGAGTTCTCCGTTACTGGTATTGTCCGTCCAAAAGACCGAAATGACTGCAAAGGACCGATAACCACCCTGCAACAAACGGTATAGTGGAACGCACTACGCAACCAGTGTTCAACAGCATACCCTTGAGCTACTTAGGAAAGCCAGGGGCATAGTATTGTCATAGAATTAATACACCTAAGTACTAACGTGCAAACTAACGTAACGAACGCGCGTGATCCGTACTCACACGTCCGTGTGTGACTGATAAGTGATCATCATCATACGAGCGTATTAGGTTGCATCCTCAGCGGTAACGCATCAGAATCCGGGGTCCGCTACCGAACCTAGGTGATTTAACGAGGTTACTGGTATTTTACACAGATCAACTGCCGTCTGTCCTCCTCGACCCAAAGAGCAGACCAGAACAAATCCTAGGATCGGTTTAAATAAACGCTAGATGGCGTTCGGGACCCACAGCATTACGTGCCTTCCGAAGCACGGTATCATCTTTTTTTTTGGATAATCAGGTGAATCAAGCCTGCAATATTCTAACCAGACTGGAAACAACTTTTCTTTGCTACCCAGTGAGATTTGAACCCACCGCCTCCGGATCACAAGGCAAACGCCTTGACCACTGGATCCCGGAGGTAGCCAAAGTCGTGTGTGACTGATAAGTATTGTTATTTCTTTCTATGGTTGTTTGTAATTTTTGCTTAAATGTATCAAACTCCACAGCTGGTATCGCTTAGCTTACAATTTAACCCCACCTTTAACATAAGCACATCGTTCATGTGTCCTTCGGTGACTCGCCCCGGAGGGCGAGTCAAGTCCTGTTGTCATTACTGCTCTCGGTCAGTTGAAAAGCTCTCTATGATTAAAGTAAGGATTTATGTTAACTGGATTCTTTTTAACATTGCAAAAAAATATATGTGTAAATATTTTGAACTTTAAACTCGTGTTTGAGGCAGTAAATATAGGCATATGTTTTCCTTTTAATGCATACCTAAGCTTTTCGGTACGTTTCCGAACGACTAAATTTTATTTTGTTTTTACACTTTCATATATGTAGTTCATTTATTCATTGAGGTGTAATCACTTGAATGTTTACCCAGTTGAAAGGTTTTATTAAACTGCTATATGGCAAAATAATGAATAAAAATATTGTAAAATTATTCGTTATACTGAATATCCTATTCTCGGGCTAACTTTTTTAACTATCGCATCGCTACTCCTCCTATCATGTAAGGCTATCCGAAAGAAACTCCATTCAAAACAATCGTTTATTCAGAACGAAACTCATCTGAGATCTAACGCACAACAAAACGTCTTAGAGCAATAAACCGATTGTAATCAGGTTTCCCGATTCGATCGCAAATGTATTCCGTTTTATTTACGCCAGTAATTAAACAATCAACAATAACAGTCAATGTCTCGTAAATCATAAATCGTATTTAGTACGTAAATACGGGCCACCTGTCACACCGCATGCCTCGAATACCGTTGAGGTTGCGACTCTACTTTTAAGCTGAGTGAGCCTTTGCTGTGTCCTAACATATTTTATTGGACGCAACTAATTGCGAACAATTTTGTAAAATATTGTATAAAGAAAAAAAAATATTTTCGCAACTAATTGTGAAACTTGGTTGATATGACGGCTGGAGGGATTTTAACTACAAGCACCAATAAGATCTCGTTATTGACACAGTTTATTAATGACTTATTATTAAGAGACAGCACAGCATCTTTAGTAAAGCCTTATACTTATTACATACTTTAGTAAAGCCGCAGCTTTCTAGACACAAGGGATGAAAATGATTTAGAAAATATGACATAAATGTATTAAATGTATTCCATATTACCTATGGAAAATAAAAAATTGACAGAAGGTTGCAAGCGACAAAATATAATGAAACATTTTAAAGATACGTTCAGTCTATGATACTGTACAATTTAACCCAAGGAATATTAAAATTTTGCGTAAATGGCAAAAAAATATGTCTCCAATCCTAGTCGGTCGATATATCAGAATTTATAGGGTAAGCAAAAATTTTTTTCGATATGTATATAATGTCTAACAATACATACTGAAACTATTTCAAGGCTGAATTCAGTCTGTGATAGTGAACAACTTTCCCCAAGGAACATATGACGAAATGTGAAAAATAATTTCTGGCTTTCCATACAAACATGGATCAGCTAATCGGTCAAATAGCATGGGAGGCCAAAAATTTATTTTCATATTTCGACATATGTTCCTTGAGGAAAGTTGTTCACTATCACGGACTAAATGTACCCTTAAAATAGTTTCAGTATATTTTGTTTGACCCTGTATATCCATTGTGAAAGTTAACTATCATGAACTGAATCTGCCCATAAATAGGTACAGTATATTAGCCGTTATATAAAAAAATAATGCAGAACGGTGTAAGTGGAGGTTATGTTAATAAGACGTTTTGAACAAGAATTTCTAATTTTCGATCCTCTGTGGTTGTAAAAGGGTTATGATTATGACGAACGTTGAGGCTTGTTTTATTTGCGGCATTTTAATATTTCTGCTTGTACTAACGTAGAGGAAATGAAATACGCGTTAAAATATTAATACCTGATATTAATAAGCATGCTAATGCATTTTGTTATTTGTAACAATAGGCGTAATCTAATTTATATTCCTTGTTTATGGTCTGCTTTCTAATAAGATTTGTTCATATTCTTACATTAATAAAGTAGTTACTGTATATATTTTCGCAGATTTTTTTACATTATGTGCCCTTTGTGTCAGAATTCGTGTTTTTTATCCCGATTTAATTACTATTATCAAGCTGATCATCAGTTTCCACTTATCTTAAATAAAAAACCCCTTTTACAACACTTCCCAAACCATTTGATTTATTGGCGGAGAGTGACTATCTCTTTATTATTAGTTCGAGTGTTCTCAAACTCTTACAGTAGTCATTCTAAAATGATAGTCATTTGCATTAGAAATAAGTTTATAAAATTACCTTCAATAAGGGATATATTTATCAGATATATTTTTTTACTTTGACATACGTACAAGTACTCTTCCAAGCGGCATAGACAAGTACTGTACCTAAGTAGACACATAGAAGCTTTAATTTAGATAAAATATTATTTTGGTAGCGATTTTAGCATTGATTTCTATTGTCTATGTTTTGTAAGTAACACGCTTGCGTACTAATTTATATTTTCATAGATTCACCTATTTTAAAGTGACAAATAAAATATATCATTGTTTAAGAGAACAACGTTATTTATAAATAGCACCTATATCTACAATCTACATAACATGTAAATAAAATCCTAAATCAAGCCCAAAAACGAGCCACTAAAGCAATTAAAAGTAAACAATCAAATTTTACTGCATAACAAAACTCGAACGGCCGATTTTAACCGACTGACTATAAACGGGACTCGGTAAAAAAAAAACAATAATTGACCGCTATAAATGATCGGTATTTTAGGCACTACCGAGAGAACGTGATGTTGTGAAAAAAAACTGTGCTTTTTTTATTATTTTGTTAACTCCACATAGGTACGATGTCTTTTATCAAAAACAGTGTAAAATAAGTTTTGGAATATTTTAAGATGTTTTTCACAAAGTTCCATCAATATATTCAATATTGTTCGCTGTGTACGTATGATCCTAATTAATATAACAAATTAATAAATAAAAACAAATCACACTGATTAGTCTAGCCTTAAGCTAGTACTCAACTCAACGATTTAATATATTTTCTAATAAATACATATATAGATAAACACAAACGTGTTGTCCATAATGCCGCGTAGGTCATCAAGATATAACATATTTTTATTGTTGGTAAATTTTTGTATAAATTTTCCTTTTGGAATTTGGACTGACTAATTCCGAGATAAACCAAATCTATGTCGCTCACCGATGTCTCAGGTTATCAAAAAATCGTGTTATTCATTCGTTTTTTCTCGATAAAACTGACAAACAACATCACGTTTTTAGGTGTGCAATCATCACGGTACATTGCCTAACCTGTCCAACGTTTATTACTCGTAAATCTCGTAATACAGATTCATTACTTTTGTTTTCTGAATAAAAAAAAAAAAGAATTTAAAATTAATTAGCAAGTATTTGACGAAGTTAGTTACTTACCTACGGCAAGTAACAATTTTCTTTAAAAAAACACCACATGCTTCGTCAAAAGATGTAGAAAGATTAATTAATTAATTAAAGATTCAAAAGGATTCCCCGCTTCCCGAACAAAGTCTTCGTAATATCTTAGTAGGTACTTTTTTCATTAGCTGTCAGTAGTCTAGTAGACCCTTAGTTGTGTTCAGTAGCCACTAGGCTACTAGGTCTGAAATGATTCGGTCCGATCTACTAAGACCGGACCGAATCATTTCAGACCCAAAGGTTATAAAGACAAAGATTAGGATACGTCGTCTACGGAGCGACCTTTTGCTCAATTTAACTAATTTGTTACTAATTACTTAGTTTAATTCAACAGTAAGTCGAACCTCTGTGTCAGCTGTTAGTATTTTGGTTTTACAAGTATCATCTCTTTATTCACACCATCATTATAATTAAAGTTGAATAGATAACTCGTTCTCTACCCTCTTTGCTTGACTAGAGTGTCTAAGATTTAGAATTTTGTACTAGGGTAGAAAATCTGATTTGAATTACGCCGTCTATATATACATACCTATAGGTACATACATACGTTAAACAGAGCCAAGGAACTAAAAGTTTAGAGGCCTTCCAACATTTCTGGATCTGGCATCTGGAGATTTGTTTGCACTAGTAGGTAGTTATTATTGTTTTTTTTGCAATATTGCTCTAGATGATTTAATACATATGTACACTTACCTACACGTTTACATCTAGGCTCAAAGTTAAATAAACTAATTTTAAGAATCTTTCTCAGATCTCAGAATAATATCGGCCGCACACCTTTTAAAGCGGATGTCAAACGCTACAATTGGCTGTCATATGGTAACCCTATTCGCACCTCGTAAAGCCTCGTCAAGCAAATAAAAAACGGTTTTATTTAGCGGCAGCTCATACATCAGGTTCTAAACACACACGGGCTTCGATTCCAATAGTTATGCAAATACCGATCGGGGCTGTAATGAGAGGCCGGCAGTTATTTAGAGCCGCGCCGTAACTCAAACCGTGCTCCGGGATTGAGGATGGTCCATAGAAAGCACTAGAGTCGACTAAAGGTGTTGTAAATTGTTAAGTCCCATTTTGATAAGAGTATAATCATTATTTATTTAACAATTTACTCACGTACATATGTAATGTTTAATGTAATTTTTAATTAAATCAATGCACATTTACCATGTGTCTGGGTCTACCCAGGTCAAAATGTATTAGCAGTGTGAGCAATACATTTTGAAGCGGTAGGTACGAAGCAGCGAATTTTTTTTTTTGCGATTTCGGAATGTTTCCTCAGTAAAAGTTATTCTTTTGTTCTTAAATTTCGGTAAGTCGTCTCGAACAAATTATGTATATTACTTTATACTTTAAGCGGGTAACTCACGTCAAAAGTCCAGCTACTGGCCGACGTGTGATGAGGACGAAACATGTCGGCCAGTAGCTGAGTTTTAAAGTGAATAACCCGCTTAAAGTATATATCAATGTCTGTGTCTCACGTTAGTTTTAACCAAAAAATATTATGTATAACTTTATGTATTTTTTTATAGGGCAATTATGTCAGTCTACAAAATTTGACCGACTTTTCCTTCAAAATAACCTTATACATATATAGAAAAACAAATTAAAGTCTAAACGTAAATTGAGCAGTCACGTAGTATTGTAGTAGTAAAAAATGTTTTTCGTATTTTAAAATGAGTTTATTACAGAAAATTGTTCAGTATCATTGAAGGTAAGGTTTAGGTAGTTAGTAGAAAGGTGTTTTTTGTATTTTGATAAGAGTTTATTTGAATAAGTTATTCAGTTTCATTGCGATTGCACTTGTGTTTTAAATGTTTTCCCTTAGTTAAAATTGATCATTTTGCTATATGTACAAAGTATTTTGACACTTTAACTATAGTAATTTTTTTACGTTTTGGTCAATATACCGACCGGTATATAGAGCATAAATTAAAAGCAAGTAATTAAACTGTTTCAACACTGTTACACGTATTTATTATTATTTTGGTAAAGCCATTTTAGTTATACAAGTAACTACAGTAAGTAGTTAGTTAAAATTATTGAAAGACATATTTAAATATAATGGTTCATAGTATACTGAACTTGCAAAATCATATATAAGTCAATAATATCGACTCTACAGTTTTCCTGTGAGTCCATCTCACACCTCAGTCGGCCACGAAATTAATATCATGTTGATTTTTAATTTTTGTTCTGCTCTTGCACTTATTATTATTTAAACTGAATTTCCAGACATTATTTATGACTATTTATATAACATATGTTGATCATTTTTCAATGGGCCGAGACTATTAACACTTCATTTCACTGTTAATATGTTTTCGGTCGTCGCGTGTTTTGTTTTTGGTGTAATGCAATCGCTTACATCGCATCCGGTAAATCATGTTTAAATATGCTAAATCAAAATGATAAATTTTACCGGGCGGTTTGTCCATTCACATTTTTTTAATATACTACAAGCTAACAACCACTACAAATGTATTACCTTTTTGTTGTCATCAGAAACTGCCAACTGAGAAGTGATTACGATTTTTCATCTGTTATCGTTTGTTTGCAGATATACTTATATATGCATATTTCATTTTAAGATTTGTTGCTATTAATTGTAAGGTATAAATGAATCTATATGGTTATGGTGAGATGAGATATGGTTTAGGTAGAGGAAATTATATATTACACAGAAAAAGGTGGTACTTATACATATATATATGTATACCACCTTTTCCCATATATTCCACCTTTTATATATATATATATATATATAATGTGTATAAAGTAAAATATACATATGTTATAAATTGAATTTATAAAATTAACTTAAAGAGCCTTATAAAATATTATACGTCGTCCTATGTGAAAACGAAGCCTATTTTTACCAAAAAGATTTTTCATGAAAAAATTTGGTTCGATGAGAATCTGTAAATAAATACTGGACATGAGAAATTTCATCGACTACACTCTAACACGAATTATAAGTGGCACGCACCTATGTTCCGTGTCGGGTTGCGCGTAAATTGATATTCAAAAGAGAACAATTGTGTGTAAACATTATTTGGCTGTTTTTTGTTATTTTAGTAAATACTGGGCAATTTCCTGAGGTAAAATGTATTACCTATCATGTATATCTAACAACACTCGTCGGACGATATGAATTTAACGGAAAGTTATAAATCATTGTACTCATTTGGCACGAAATGTATTTACAAGAATAATGTTATGGAATAACGAAATAATACAATACAAATAAGTAGCTGTACAGTACAGCTGACTCGGTAACGAAAACAAATATAACCCCAAATTAAGCAATCATTGGCCATATGAAATTAAGAAAGAAAAATTTTTCACATAAGAAACTTTTTTCGTAAAGTTTCGTTGTAAGTTGTTGATATCGTAGATTGAGAATTGTCTTTAAGAATTATTTTGTATTTCCGTAATATCCTTTATACATTTTAATTGGCTACATTCAGAAATACTTTATTCACGATCACAGTTCACGACAGACGTTTGGAATAAATTGTTTATATATGTTCGTCTTATGTACTAACCATAATTTACACACGCTCCTCGGCTAATAAAACTGTACTTGCAGTACAGTTTATGCGACAGAAAAATCTGTTTTTCTCTTAAATTAACTGTACCTACTTAGTCTCCATTCTCCATCCATACCCATCATCTACGTTTGTACAATGTACAATGTGTGTAACAAATTTTTCGATATCTGGACGTTATTTAAAATCATTTTCGAAAATAACATTTTCCACGTATTTCGCTTCTGTGTGCGTATGCACAAGATGATAAATGGCAGGAAAATAAATGTACTTATTAATATTATACTGCAGAATTCATATTATTTGTTTCTATGTTAATAATAGCTAATCTTCGGAGGCACCTATGGATTGTTTGGAGGAACCTCATAGATGAATATTCAACGTATATGACTCAGAAGCTGTGTGAATACAATAAACATATTTACACTTTATTGTTTATTGTATATGAATTCTTAACTTAGGTAAAAGAAAAATAAAGTCAAAGGTTTACCTAAATCTAAAGGTTAGCAAAAAAATTGTTTGAAACTCTTAAAGTATTTTATCATATAACATATAAAGCATGGCGTCAGTTTTGACGCCATGCTTTATATGTTATATTAAGCATGGCGTCAAAGAGTTTCAAACAATTTTTTTGTTATCGTTTAGATTAGTTGTTAGTGAATATATAATGACCTGAACTAAACAGTTCAGGTCAATATATATTTACTAACAAAACACATTACCTCAAGAAATACAAACCCAAATTATTTTTCATAGGTGTATATAGTATTTTATTTGACGACAGTTTTGTGTCATTACATTAAAATATGAGACCAGTGGGCAATATTCAGTTTTGCATAGGTTCTGAAGTTTACACGTAACTATGGATTTTTTTAAACTATCAGGACATGCATGATTATATTTTCAAGAAGAATTGTATTGAAAATAGTAGATTGTGCTACAAGGCGTTAGTGGTTCTACGGTTGAATTCAAAGCAAATCGAGGGATTCATGTATTTCGCCCGAGGTAAAAATATAACCGTACACAGGGTAGCACATTCTACTTTTCACCTCCATCTATGAAAAAGTGCGAGTTAAACTCGCGTGGAGAGGGTTCCGTACAATTGATTGAATTCTTATAGGTTTTCCTGTAATCTACAAGCAATGAACTATATTTTGTATTTTTTCAAAATTTTAGGCTCTGTAGTTTTGAAGATCAGGGGGGGGGGGGGTATGGTAAATTTTCGTCTTCTTTAATGAATAAAATCAAAACTATTCATTTTACAATAATAATAAAAATATATTTGAAATCTCCATAACAAGCCCTTTCATTTTATATATGACACAGTAAGGTTTAAAACTTTTTTTTTTAATTTCCTAATTAGTCCCCCGAAAATGACCCTTATTTTAAAAAAAATATTTATTTACTTTGCACATATGTGTTTGGGTCAAAGGATTACAACATTCTACCAAATTTGACCTAATTCGGTCCAGTTGATTCGGAGCAAATTGGCTGTGACAGACGGACGGACAGACAGACGCACGAGTGATCCTATAAGGGTTCCTTTTTTTCATTTTTTGTACGGAACCCTAAAAATTGCAAATATATACGTATACAGAACTTTTCTTTACACCTACATATGTATACCTAATTAGAGATTCACAGGCCGTTACAGTTCCTGTAATATTATTATCAACCAGAGACTTTAAAATTTAGTAAAGTAATAAAAACTAGGAATAACAGAAAACATTACAAGTAAACTAAATATTATTACAATTGTTGATTACAAGGCAAGCGCCGTTGGCCATAAACGCATATAATATGTTTTATGGCACACTTTAATGTATGTGAGACGGTTTTGGTTACGATTTTTTTTTTAAAACTTACTTTCGGGTAGCTTTATCAGTGTGATATGCCCAAACAAAAAAAATAAAACTATTGTTATGTGTAATGATTTGAATCGTGTTTAATCTGACTAGAATTTTTGCTTGCCACAAATCATGGTCCCTAGCAGAAGAATAGCTCATCACAATAGGGTCAACGAACGATTATGATCCTAACATAACACAGAAAAAATAATTTCTTAAACAAGCTACTGTGAACCAACCTCAAAGGCGCCGATACGAAAACACTTGGGATACAAAAACTCATTTTATTGAACACTTCAGACCTCAGTCCGATCCCGAGTAGCAAAAAAAAACGAGAAAAAAATACAGAGATACAACACCCCAATAGTTCAATAAAACTCTTAGAGATTTCGTCTTTATTTCGAAATTAAAAGGTAACAATTCTGAGAAAAGACTTGGATATTTTCTCACGAATCCGTAAATTTGTTGTAACATGCACTCAGAATTTGATAGAGTTACCAGTTACCTCCAATAAATTGTTGATTACAAGGCAAGCGCCGTTGGTCATAAACGCATATAATATGTTTTATGACACACTTTAATGTATGTGAGACGGTTTTGGTTACGATTTATTGCCTAAGTCTAGACATATTATTATTTTCAGTATTTCTTTATTCCTACACCTTTTTGTCTTAACCATGTCACCAATAGGCACCTATATACATAAAACATAAGAATAGTTAAATCAAAAATGATGAAGTATTTGTACTGGTCCAGTCGTTCTCTAATTAATAAGTATAATATTGAAGAACAGGAGACAAATAGCAGATGGTACATAAGTATGTTGAGTAGTTGAGTAAGTACTCAAGATATGCTGGGAAAGTGAACTGTCCAGAACTTTCAGGTACGAGTACCTGAAATTACAAGTAAGGTCGGTTTGGCACATGTAAGTTCGGTACACTTAACGGTCCTTACATGTGCCAAACCGACCGTTGCACCACACACATGTATTTGCGCTTGACGTTATGGTGGCACTTCACTTGGCTATTTGTATTCGCTATTGGGTGTTTGACGTTATTTGGCAAAAATTAGCAAATGCGACCATCCACACATGGCAGCCAAATAACAAACACACAAACAAGGTCGACGGTGCGCGCGCATAATATGGCCATAGTGTAGACGGTATATTTGTGTAATTGCCTATTCGACCTCTTTGATGTGCGTCGAAAAACCGACAAGCGCCTGGATAGGCGTGTTTGATATTGGCCTTATTTGTCAAATAAGTCCATACTGTCCACACATGGTAAATATTTGTCAAACATGCCAATTACGCAAATACAAATAGCCAAGTGAAGTGCCGCCATTACTATTGCAACCAATTACCAACAAAACTCATATGTATGACGAACAGCTAATGCATATGTGACTACTATTACATAGATTTCTATAGTACGTATATACCTGCACGGCGTCCAATCAGTAATCTATTCTCCAATTAGAAAATTTGTAGGCTGATGGCACATTGGGTTTTCGCCGTTAATATTTTTTTATGTATGTTCTTTTATACCTACTTGTTCTAAGTGATATCCTAACTTCCCGATATATATTCTAGATACGAGTAAGTACCTAAGTAATTAGTTTATTTTTCAATTAATTTGTTAAATATGTATACTTTAGTATCTCAGTTGTTTCTTATATTTATTCATGCAATCTGTTAATGTTAATTTCGTAGTAATCACTGTCCATAATGTCTTACTTCTTAGTGTTACCTTGATCATCTCTTTTCTTCTTTACTTTGAAGACTTTTAATGTCGATGTTTAATGACCGAGTGAGCAAAACGAACGAAGGTCTCCGCTTCAGCTTTGGTAAAAACTCTTACGTGTATCCGAATTCCAGTTTTTCGTTTGTTCTCGCCTATAGGTCACATTTTTTAATCGATTCTCGTGAAATTTTGTAAGCAGTTTCGGAAATATGGGGGTTGAAAACCTAAAAATATCATATTTCAGTCATTTCGAAAAATATTCAAAAATGTCATAAAACTTTTTTGTTAATCCTATTAAGACGCAACTCTATTGTCCGACCAACCTTTTCATCCTATAAATTTTAAGGGGTCAGTATATTAGGGGCTATGCAATGCTCTTCCTAAAATGTAATAAATAAAATAAAAAATAAACTTCTCAAAAAAGGTCTCAGTCATACTAATTAAACAAAATAAGTAATTTATTAGTCAACACCTCAGAAAGTGGATTATAAAAGAGAATACACCTTTATTTCAGATAAGCTTTGTTAACAAAGACAAGAAACATAGAATAATCCAAGTGTGAACATATCAATTTGGTCAGATGCAGGTGCTTTCCACAATGGAGTTTTTGTCTTTTAAAGTGATAATTGTGGACTCGAGCTATCGTGCTAACCCGTGTTAATAAGGCGGTGTTCGATTTCTCGCGAAGCCTATTGTTTAGTAGTTTTTAGGGTTCCGTTGTTATTCGAACTAGTCGCCAAATAGGCTAAATATCCAATGTATTGAGTACCTATAAGTATGTACACCAACACGTACTGTCCGACCTATACACGCGATGCTTTTATTTTTCGGTAGCTTCTTATAAATATTACACGTAAATGTACTCTAAACTTGTTGACATGTAAAAGTGCCTGCAAAGGCCTAATTACTAAATAAATATTCGATAATTGGTCCTTGACCGATACAGTATATAACTTTTCAGGGTCTATCCCTCTCTATCCCATCTACAAAGTCAAAGGTTGCCTAAAGGGAAATATAGGTAGGTTGTTGGGCATTTAAAATACCAAACCTGAACCTGAAAATGTCCGATACTATTTTACGATCAGTGCGCACATTTTAAATCAGTCTGGATATTTTAGTACATTGATATTTTTAAATCTTTCTTTATAAGTTTGTGCCCTAAAAAGCTTTTTAAAAACTGTTTTTCTCAAGTGAGTTTTTGCACTAAAAACGCTCTTGAATTCAGTTTTGGTTGTATTATTCGCTCTTGGCTGGTTTGAACACACTCCTATAAGTGGTAGGTAATGGCAATTGTAACAGTGTCGATACGTTGTATCCGTGTATGTTATTAAAACAAGTGAAGTAGTAATAAATAGTTAAGTTATGTTTAAGGACAGTTATAGGTAAGAATATGACTAATACAAAAAACAAAAGATTGCGCATGAGTAAGTAATATAATATTTTTTATAGAAGTTAAGTTATATAGCTAGAGTGGTATATAAATAGATGTTTCCAATCAAATGAAGCTAGCTTTTATTAATTTAGCCTTTATCAACGCCCATGGTGTATACACAAATTTACATTATTGAGCAAGCCCCAAAGTAAGTTCAAAACTTGTGTTATGGAATATACTAACTTAACGATACTATTTTTATAACAAATACATATATAGATAAACATCCAAGACCCAGTTTAATCTGATAAATATTATTTTCCATCTTGACCTGACCGGGGATCGAACCCGGAACCTCCGGTGTGACAGCCTGGCATGATGACCACTAGGCCACAGTGGTCGTCAGCAATGCAAATCACGCCTGTTTGAATGTTTCAAATCACTAGTATGTATTTGCCTCATAACAATACAATATGAACAGAATATACACATGATAATACTGAAGTATCTAATGAGCAAGCCTTACTCTGGTTTACAGGTCACTTGAGCCTTAAGCTAGCGTATAATTACCTGCTATTATGTAGGTCTAATTAACGTTCAATTATTCGTAACTATAGGTAGGTACGGAAGAGGCATTAACTTCTAATTGTTTCGCATAAATATGACTGTATGAAGTGCTATTATTTTCTTATTTCTTTCTTTCTTTCTTCCTATTGTCAATTGATAGAGTAGAAGTACTATTTTGTGCCTTGTGGCTTTAAGCCTAGAATAGGACCACTCAATCTCTTCCCGTAGATATCGTTAGTAGTGATTAAATGACTAAGCACAAACATGTCGTTCTACAACTGCATTCTCAAGGAGGGTAGACGTCGGCCGGTTGTAAAACTTTTTGCATAAATGCATTCCGAAAGAGGGCTGAAGTCAGGCAGGCGGCCGGTCGCAAAACTATAGCTACAAATATTTCTTCTCATTTTGCATGGTCTTCGGTATCCTTGGGTGACCATGGACATGACATGCATTATGTATTAAAAAAAGCAGGAAAGTGCACCCCGGGCGCCGAAGAAGAACAGTTAAGGATACAACCGAGAGCACGCTAATATGAAGATGAAAATAGAAGTACCACTGCAGCTGCGGCTCTGCTGGTCTTAGATCTCTGGGGATAACTTCCGGTTAGAAGAAGCCTGCATCCAATAAAACTACGAGTGATGGTAGTCTGAAAACGGCACGTACCGCTACGTAAAAAATATACAACAAATGGACAACACTAAGATTTGCTTTGGGGGGTCCAATGAACATAAGCACAAAGTCATTAACACTAAATGCAGAACCGCAGTACACCTGTAAAAGTGAGTTAAGCCCGCTCTACATTCTCGCCATGACGCCCATGACTACACGAGAATAGCCAAATACGAGAGTGTAGTGCATTATTCGGCAAGTCTCGGCTATATTCGTGAAGTCTCCATTTGATGTCGGCATTTTGTGCCCGAATCAAAGGGCCCTCGTACTCGTATAGCTTTGTGTTTGTGCTAGACACTCCCTCTACAACAGAAGACAGTAAGAGTATTACATACCTCTACATTCTCGTCTACGATTCTCGTATTAGTTATAAGTATATCTTTTTTTATTTTATTGGGTTCTACTGGCACGAATTGATGTCATCTATGATCTTCACTTATTCCAACGACTATATTTTTTTGTCTCCGTTTAACATTAAATTATAATAGGTTACAGCAAATAATGCTACAGCAATAGACTTTTATAACACGTCCATTTTGTATGAGTAGGTACCGAATGGACAAATGTGCAGTGCGAGAGTGTGGAGACACTCTTGGTCTCGTTCTATCTCGACGAGACCCGAGATCGACAGGTTTCGTCAAGAATGTAGAACGCGTTTTAAGCATTTTCCCGCTAATACTAATATACGTGGCTTATTATAATCCTATTGAGTGAAATGTGGAAAAGTGCAACATGAGAATAGTCTTCTCGTTCGCCAACAGTAGGCCTTACATTAGCCATCGATGAGCTGCTTCTCTATCTGGATGTATACTCTTCTTCTTTTCAGTCTATCTATCCCCTGCGGATAAAGGCCTGGCCCAAATAAACAAAGGATTGTATTATTGTTTATAGTTAGTTAATTAAAATCGTTTTTGCCTAAAACATAGTGGTACAGATTATTAGATTATAGTAAACATATGACAAAAGCCGGCTTTATCGCAACTGCTATCTCTTTCAGGCAACCGAGATTACCTAGAGATGTTTGGCAAAAACAACTGAGGTGCGAGAGAAAGAAGAATGTAACTCTAGGTACAATTAATAAATATACTTAGATATTAAGAGTGATGGTTATGAAGGAGGCCTTTGCCCAGTAGTGGAAAACTACACCTACAGGCGAGTAAAAAAATAAATAAAATAAGAGTGACCAACGAAAAAGTACTAAGATTCTTATTATTTTTTTGGTTTTAGGGTCTTTGAATCAAGATGTTTATGAGCAAGAAGAGAACAGTGAGGTGAGAGGGAAAGGAGATGAAGACACAATCGTTGCACATTTTTGTAATAAGATAGATAAGTTGTTCTTACCTAGGTTTCACAGGCTTCTGAGACTTTAGCCATCAATATCCCTAAGAAATAAGATCTACTTCTGGGTAAAAGCTAAAGGCGGTGATGGGACTTCAAATCTGAGTTTTATCTGGCGCTGTCGTAGGTACAAATATTCCAAGACATTTAATTATACCATCAAGTGAGGGTGGTTTTGTTTTAAATCTTGTTAGAATCTTATTGACTTTGGCTTCTAACTAGATTCGGGCTTAGTAATGTACTACACTATCACGTCTTTATCTCTAATAGTGTAGACAGAGGCTGAGGCTGCAAGACCCTAAACGCCCTAAACGCCACAAGTCATTTAGCAATGTACCTTCCGATTAATAAAAACGTGGTGAGGAAACTTGAACACTAGTACATTTCACAACACCCAGGGAAATGTATAGGTTCCTACTAGTGTTCAATGTGTGTTTAATAGTATTTTTTCATATTCATTCCGGAAACTTATAGTGCGCCCCACTATAAACAACGTGTATATAATAAACATACGTCGAAATATGAAAATCCTTGGGGAAAGTTGTTCAATACCATGGACTGAATCCACCCTTTAAATAGTTTCATTATATTTAGACCTTATTATCGTACAGGTACCGATACCTTGGTATCGTTGAATTTAATTATTTCCGAAAATAATAATTTTAAACTTTTTGTGAATGAATTAACGGATTAATTTTTACTTTATCCATTTAGACTGCGACACCATCAATCAGCTTGTAATAAAAAAATATAATATTCGACCCCAGTAGCAAAAGCAGTTGATAAAAATACGAATTGTGACGTTCATTAAATCTATATCTAATCTTCATCACCCCTTCGTCCAAAATAGATACATATGCGTCGCGTCTCGAGCGTAACCCAACACAGCGCTTTGATGCGCCGCCTTTGTGACCCAAGCGAGGGATGAACCGCACCTGAACCTGTTTGAAACAAACGTATTATCTGTCACTGATGACAACAATACTAGCTGTCAATAGCAATGGATTTAGTTTCGAACAGAGATATAGGGCTGCCGCATATTATCAGAATCTTTCTGTCAGAAAAATTCGGACGCTCGCCGGAAGGCACCCTGCCCTGCAAAAGGTTAATGTTTGACCTGTGTATGTCCCACTCTATGTTCTCTCGTAACTACAAACCGGCTAAGCCGATTTTAATAAATTATACGTGGTTAGATTTGTCTTAACCACTAGTGTTGTAAACTATATTAAAATTATTGGAAACCAAAATGGCGGAGTTTTGGAGCCAAATTGCGCGGCAAGAAAAATCTTTTCATTTAAAATTTTATCGAGTGAGAATGTAATTGGTGGTGAAAATTAAAGGATTTTAATCAAGGATAACTAAATTATATACAGCATAATTGTTCAAATGAAATTCGAAATGCTAAAAAACAACATATGACATCGCTTCGCCATGCGTATTCCTCCTAGGCATAGGTATTAAGTACTGCTGTTGTATCACGCAGACGAGTTTTTTGTTTTTTTAATCATCATCATAATTTCAGCCGCATAACGTCCACTGTATTTTTTAATAATTACTTGTTATCATGATTATTTTGATACCCAATAAACGATGATAAATCAAATTCAACTCAACTCCAAACCTTATTGTGCACTGCACATAATGAGTACGTAATAAAAGAATTAATTAAGAATGGCTAAAAGGCTGATAGAAAAAGCGGTAAAAAAATTAAAAAAAGTTAATGAAAAATAACTGATGCGAAGTTCTGATAGGTGGAAAGTCGATTTTTTTTTTCGTTTTTCAATATTTTTTTTATGGAAAGTGGTTCAGTATCACGGACTGAACTTGCTCCAAAAAGGTTGCCGGTCAATTAAAATAACCCTGTATAGTACATAGTAACCTTGCCTGTCTTCTGGGAGAGTACCATGGTTCAATAATCTTTCGAGCCGTTTTTAGGTTTAAAACATTCACATAAGAAATAAAAACTTCACTTCAATGACAATTAATAATTTTAGGTTAGCAATTGATTGATGATAGATTTAACATCATACTTATTAAATGCAATCCTTTTAAATAAATTATATAAGTAGTGAGTATGCTACCAATGTAAGGAGTGCACTTTTTTATAAATTTAACAGAGGAAAACAGCGCTCTTTAATCAGTACCATATTTAATAACTGATTTAAGAGATCCAGATTTTTATGCATACGACGATTTATCCGATATTTCGTCTATATGTCTTGTCTAATATAAGAAAATGCAATAACTGAAATCTATTAAATAGGTACTTAAAAAGTACAATCATTTATATAATTCCTTTTTCCAACCTTCTAAATTAAACAACGAAAAAAATCGAACGATCGATTTTTCTTATAATAAAGACGCATGAATGTTAATCATTGTTTCGTAGCAGCCTCTCCAACACCTTGAAACGAGGGTAACCTGCCATAAGGAGAGAGAGAGCAGACACCTGCTGCATTCAAAGTGGTACTTCTGCTTTTTACTGCTCTGTGGAAGGCGGGCTCAAAATTGATATTAATTTCATGAGGGAGAATTATCGTAAAAACTCTCATCCGTATATGTCGTGCAGAATTTTGCGTTGAGTTTTTGTGTACGTTTCGATTAATACTTCATTATTCTATATACGTATATGGATGCACTGAGGTAGCGTCTGCTGTTGTGTACTTTATGTACGGTCAGATTTTGCGGAGATATTTTTATTTGGTTTAATGGTGGAGTTGAAAACGGAATTTAAAGATGATTGACATAAATGTTAAGCCACGAAGCTCCGAGTATTTTACATAAGAAAAAATTATGCATATTCTTTCGAGGAAACTTACAAAACTTTGGTTCTTGCTCCTTTATACAAAAGGCTCTGTGAATAACATTTGTATCGTAGTTTTGACCAAATTATGCTGAAGAACAAGAATTTCAATGCAGCACTCGAATTTAAAATTAGTTAGAAAAGCTATATTTTAGTTACAACACTTACAATGTTTTCTTTATCTATATATGTATTTACAAATCTTTACAAAAAATTGGATGAACATTAGATACAAATCCCTGACATCTCGTGATCTTGCTACTTTGTTGTTATGTATTAATAAATTAAATCATCATATTAAGTTCCAACGCAAATTTTAATGATTACTAACATGCTATAGACTGTATCCGTTAATTGGCCATCGTATTTTAGGCCCTACTGCTTTGAGTTACAAGATAAAGCCGACGTCGTCAGTCACCAAGCATATATTTGTCGACTCTAACGAGATGAAAGCAATGCAATGGTGTCTATTTTCGGGAGTTTGTGACACACGGAATATACGCTTAACGGACAGATTTGCTTAAGAAACTAAGGTCTTGTTTATTAATTAACATTACTTAATTAATTATGGATTTTTAAATAGATACAATACTATGACTTTAGTATTTCATTGATAAATTGTGTAATTTATAGCAGTATTAAAATAAACAACGACTGGACCTAACAAAAAAATACTAGTACTTACCTTGCGGTATGAAATACTCTTTTTTAAAATCTGTGCTTGCGATCCTATAATTGGCACTATGCTAGGTACATGCACACGATGTTTTAGAGTAAATTTGTAGTAGTTAAGTTTACTTTATTTTTAAACGAAATTATTTTATCCTTCTTATTTAAATAAAATACTAGTAGCTAGTTGTTTGATGCCGACCGTACAAGCAATAACCGCAATATTTTTTCAAATTTATCCAATCACATGAAACAAGGAGCATTAACATAATAATATATAGACAGTTCTAAAGAAAAGGACCTTAGTACAAGTATCAATAATAAATTATAAGTAACCTGTTGGTAAGTTATTCACATTACGGACATCTTAATTACAATGTATTCGATTCATATATTTTTATGCAATGCAACTGATATATGCGTCGTTAAAGAAACAGGTTCAAGTTTTGTTCGGGCTAACAAATTATAGGCATCCCAATGACTAGCTAATGTTAATATTTCTTTCTTAATTTTCAGTTAAATTCAGCGCTAATTTTATATTTTTAGTTCAAATTCAGTCAATGATGCTCAACAAATTTCGTTAATATATTACATCGAAAACGGTAAGATTAGCAATTTTCAATAGTCAAAAAATTTAATATTCTGCATAAATTGGACCCGGTCCCTAAAAATTATCTAACGTAAACTAATAATTTTCAATCAAATCACCTAAGAAAATAGCTAAAATTCAAATATCCCAACGGTTTGGAATCTACGGACACAGATATGCGAATATACACACCTGTATATAGTATACTACGAAAAATTAAAGCGTCAGAGGTTTTTAAACGACTTCACTAAAAGTGTTTGAGTCTACAACTAAAAACAGGCACGCCGACCCTATTAGCCGTGAGTATAATTTCTAATTATTATAAATCTGTCGCCAGCAACATGACGCGGCATCGTGTAGTTTTATTTGTGAGCGAGTAAATTCACACGAACAAGTGTCGCGATGTAAATATCGTGTCCCGGCGTCATATCGCGGTCCATTTGATGCGCCTCTGCGCCATGCTCAATTGACATCCGAATTTTGCCCGTTCTGTTTCGCAGTTATTGTTGTTTTGAACTTTTATGGTAGTAATGTTCGTATGGTATATCATTCTTATTACTATAAATATGGTTAGACGACGCGGCATCGTGTAGTTTTATTTGTGAGCGAGTAAATTCACATAGGCAAGTGTTGCGATGTAAATATCGTGCCACGGCGTCATACAGCGGTTATTTGATGCACTAAATTTCTGCTACGTCGTTTATTTGCTTGCTCTGTTTTAGATAGTTACTATAATTTTAAACTTTTCTGGTATTTGAGCATTTCAAAAAATATTATTGCGAACAGGATAAGCCTATAAAGAAATAAGTACCTACCTAATTTTGTAAACTAGTGAAAAATTATTTTTGCTATTTTTAACTAGGAACAGGTGTTATATTTGTATGTTTTATTATTTCAGCAAATGTATTTAAAACTTGCAGTCATATCTTATTTACCACAATGTTCTTCTCAGAGTAAAATTAATCTTATTGCCAATTAACACGTTAAAATAAAACTGCTGAATTCGCATTTTGGCTGAATGAATCCAAGTTTACACGTATGGGACATTGGCGTAAAGGCAAGTAAAAGCATCCTAGAGCCATTCATGCCGCTGCTACGACAAAAAATATTTATGCATACATAATTAAATTTTTTGTATAAGGTAATGGGCTCACCCGATGAAAAAAGTGTAGACTATTACCAGGCTACACTTTTTCAAGAAATTTTTTTTTTAAAAATTCTGCTTAAAACCATCGCTGATTTTTGTATAAAATGAATAAGTAGCGTTTGCCCACCAATGAGACAATTTAGATTGAGAAACTCGATCAATAATAACTATTTATAAGTACAATAAGTACGCTTAATTTAAAGATATAACTAACAACGTTTAAGTCTGCATAATTAAATTCATTCCGTTTTGCCAACTTTAGGACAGTGCCTTTATTTATGTAGAGACATTCTAATACTAGAAAGAATTATATAGGGTCTATTTTGTCTCTCTGACGAGGTTCGCGTTTCGCGCCATGTGAGGCAAACTCACCCCACACATTGGCGTGGCGTGCAGTTCGATTCAGCGCGAGCGAAAGCGTCAACCCGCACTAAGGCCAAAGAATATTAATTTGGTTTAATATTGCAGAAAGTCAAATAGGGCCTGTATTTTCCACCTTAAAACAAATAACTCCACCTCTTGCTGTAGAAGTCAATTAAGTTATTTTTTTAACTCTAACTTAAGTTTAATTAACTTGCACATTTCGTCGAAAATTGTAATTCCCAAGAAAGTTGGGGGCATGCGACCGGTCGTAAAACCACAAAATCTGCTTCGGAAGGCATGTTATCGTTAAGCCATTGGTCCCGGCTATCAGCACACACAAAAATCATTTACCGGGCCTACAAATTTACGTGCCTTCCGGAGCACGGAATCATCTTTGTTTACGGATAATCAGGTGACTCAAGTGTGTAATACCTATCCAGGACTGGAAACAACTTTTCACAAAGTATGCGTCCTAGTAGGATTTGAACCCACGACCTCAAGGAAAACGCCTTAACCACTGGAACACAGAGGCTGTCGTAGTAAGACAGTTATTTCAGATAAGTAGAGGTCTTTATTATCTCTACTAATCCCTTTGGAAAACAGGTATTAAACTATAGTTATCATGAGTATCAGGAAAACTATAATTTAATACATGTTGATTACATTGCCCTAGAATAATACGGCAAAACACGAAAAGTATTATGGGCAGACTTTGGTATTAAAAATTAAGCATTAACCAAAAAAAAAACACTACAGAATTGCTAAGTAGGTACTTAAGTAACGTTCGTTCGTTATCGCTGGATTCACACCGTCCAGTGCCTGTTTTGTGTAGTGTAAAGATGAAATTAAGGTTGATCGTTAAAAAACAAGTAATATACTCGTATGTAAAATTTACACAATCTAAAATTCAGGTCAGTATGAGGCGTGTTTTCAATAAAAGAACAAGGAAATCTATAAAAAAGATGTCTCATCTACAAAACTAAGCTACGTTTTTAGTGTTTGACAGGCATCATTCGTCGCTGAGCACTCATTAGGCAACGTTAAGTGTTCACAATAGTGCCGACACGTGCCGTGTGTATACTGCTTGGTAGGTACCTAATGTATACGTTGTACCTACGGTGTCTACCCTCAGATAGGTAAGTTTTGGAAATGCAGTATTGCAACCAAGTGGATTAAGTATATTGGATAAAGCCATTTCTACGTATGTATTCAAACATTTCTAAGATACTAGTTTATACTAATCAAAATTTGGTGTTATAAACCGTTAAATAGTCTGGCGTTGGCCAGATTACTACAGTATTAGTGACCAATCTTTAATAATAAATATACATGAGAAATCATATCCAGTTTTGGTTTTCGCGTTTGCCGGAAAAAAGTCCTATTAACTACTAATATTATAATATACTTGGACAAAATATATTATTTTGTAATGTTAATAAAACCTCACAAAATAATGTCACTTGCCATTGATCATATCCATTTTGAACGTGATTTTAGATTTATGAATGCAGAAAAACTGATATTAAGAGCGCTATTCGACTCCAAGAAAATATGACGTGACGTGATGGTTTGGTAATATTTGTTATAACGTTAAGAAAAAAGAAAAACTATTGACTATATATACACGACAGCTAAGTCATATTTACACAACTAGACTATATATATACGATTTGACTTTTTGGTAACAAGCGGATTCTGGTGTGGGTCTCACAAAAGTCACTTTATCGAGTGGTAATTAAAATGAAATAATTACTTGGTTTTATTTTCAGCTTGGCGGAAGTCGATATGTTATCGAATGGTGTAATCGCTTACCGTGTTTTACTACTTTAGCTTTGGCCCGTGGTGGTACTTGCAATCAGGTTAAGTTACGAGTATACTTCGATTTCTGGGTAGTTTTAACAAAAAAATACTGAACAAAACTCAATTTTTCAATGTAGATCGACTTCTTTACAAATCGATAGTCATCTTCATATACCTACTCAGCTCGGTCAAATTTCGCATCTCTAGCGCTTCCGCAGGTGTCGCAGTCGGAACTTGGATGGGTGACAGTATGAAGATCATAGCCGGGACCAATCGCTTAGTGTGCCTTCCGAAACGCGGAAAAGCTATGAGAAATGTATATTTCATTAACTAGCGGATGCGAAAAATCACGAATTACTACTATTAGTCGCCGAAAAAAAGCAAACGTTGCAACGTTTTATTAATAAAAAAACATTACCTACCTATAAGTGTAATTAATTACCACTAATTACTAAATCTTATCCAAATACAGCAATACGACAAACATGCTCGTCAAAAAAAAATGAGTTAATTCGTGTGTGTGTGATAAATTAACCAGTTGCCATGTAATTAGCATTGAATAAATATCAAAATATCAACGTGGAGTCACCGTTGGCGCTAGCGTTGCATACCTGCCCGCATGTGGTAACACTGGGTCAGAGTTTCTCAAACTTATGCGTACTATAATAAAGTTCTTAGAGCGATGTTAAATATTATCAATATCAACGAAATACTCACTTTGAAATAAAAACACAGCAAAGTTCAGGACTAACTCTAAACATAATAAGTTTAGAAAACACGTATGCTTAAAATTTTCTCGATAGAAAATAAAACGACCGGTTGCACTCCGGGAGTGCCGGCAGAAGTGAAAACTTGAATATTAACGTTGTGCATTTTTGATATTTTGGAATGGTTAGGGAATAATTTTGCACGAATTGCTTTAATTATCAGTATAAAAGTACTATAGTTTATGTGGTAGAATACAATATTTATTTATTGCGCTATCGTACACAAACATGACAATTTATATTACATTAAAAAGTGTCCTGACGCGAGTTTAACATTTTTTACCCATTACAAAAAAGTGCACAACGCCGCTAAAGAAGTTTTCACTTCAAAAAGGTTTGGGCTCGTCCGGGATTTCAACCCGTGACCTCTCGCACCCTAAGCGAAAATCATACCCCTAGACCAACGAGCCGGCTGACAGCTTAGTCGAAATTATAGTATAAATACTTCCTCTCCTATGCCGCGCCGGCTGTCATCCGTCTTACGAATTTTCGATCAGGACACGTGTTCTGACGCGAGTTTAACATTTTTTACCCATTACAAAAAAAGTGCACAACGCCGCTTAAGAAGTTTTCACTTCAAAAACATTGCGAAGTTGCCTCCAAATCACATCAGAATTATACTAAAACAGAAAGTATTTAAGAAATACAATAAATTAGCAATAAAGAAGCGGGAGTAAAATTTAGATTATAGACATCAGGCGCCCTCTTAAATTTTTCAGATTATTATACTGGTCACCCACCATAAAAGTAGTCTTTATATCCCCTTGAGTTGCAAGTGACGTTTTACGTTTTTAGTCACATATTAAAAGGAAAGAAAGGAAGCCTCCTATGACTTATTTATCATTAACTTTGCTTTCGGCTCAGGTAACTGTTTATCTGCTATCTGAGATATTTAATATTTCGTAATTAATGTTTATTCATTTTTTAATAGATGACTTTACAATTTAAAAAAAATGGTTAAGTGGTGAGCTAGCGAGTGTATAATTTATTTGTATTTATTGTAAAATAAATTTTATTGGGCTATTGTAAAAATAAAAATGGTTACTATCTGATTGTAAACTTAAGTATCAATCGTACTTCTTAGAGCGTACTACGTAAACATACTTCTGCCTGATACTCAAATACTTTATCTCTTTATTGCGTAGGTACTTTTATAACTCACGGGGCCATACCCCAAGGGTTCGCTTAGTTCACTTTGAGAAACGCTGCACTAGATCAATCTACATATTCCATTAATTTAATTTTAAAACAAAATGTTGTTTTCATATTTACAATACATTAATTAGCGCTATCAGCATTCGGATCTCTTTAGCCCTACGAATTGTGGAAACGGTTTATTTAATTTCAATTCGTTATCCACTATAATTGCGTTCGCCGTGTGAGCTGTCTAGATGACATTGACAGGTGTAATTTTTTTGACGGCTGCGGTGGATTTCTGTTGAAACTACGATTATAGCATAATATGACTCTATCCGACTCTATAATAATTTAAAAAAAATTCAACATTTATGAAGGTAATGCATACGAGACTCGACTCGACAACTTTTGATTAAAAGACATTTATTTTTACAAGCATTCACGTCTTTATACCTTACGGGTTTGACAGAGCCTAATATTTATATACCACCAAAGGTCACTTTCAGCGTGATGATGTGGATGTGCATAGTTTAGGTGGATAATTTAATCAAAATAGATACTTATTATAGAAGACTTACATACCTTATAACTACAAGTTTTATACCACAAAACATAACACTAGATCTATTTAAAATAATCTCTGCAAGTATATTGGTGTCAGCTCTTGTATTTCCTCTTAAGAGTACCAACTAAAATTAGTAATAATTACTACTATTTTAATCCTTGTTATATTTTGATATTCATTAATTTACTTGACCGCAAAATCATTACTTAAGCACAGCTTGCGGTTTCAGTATACATATTGTAAAGCATTTTACATTAATTTTTGATTTGCACGCTTCTTCCATGCTGGTCTTGGAGAAAAGAAAAAACATAGAATATACCTGCTGCTTGCGATCGAGGGAATGGGCAAGAATCTGAATATATGAATAGGCGATGCGGTTAGCATCCTATCACCATACGATTTCCTTTTTCCACCTTCATGCCCACCTTCTTCTTCTTCTTCGTCTAAGCGCGATCCCGGTTGCATCTTCAGCTGTGCTGCTTCGGAGCCCGTAGTGCTCTTTCCCACTTTTTCTTCTCCAAATATAACATGCATGTCAATAGTCACCCAAGGATGCCAAAGACCTTGCAAAATGGAGAAGAAATAGCCGGAACAGTTTAAATGATTTGGCTATAGTTTTACGATCGGCTGCCTGCCTGACGTCAACCCTCTTTGGGAATGTATTTGTGCAAATAGTTTTACAACCGGCCGCCGCCTGACGTTTACCCTCCTTGGGAATGCAATTGTAGCACGAGATGTTTGTGCTTAGTCCTTTAGTCGCCTCTTACGACATCCACAGGAAGAGATGGAGTGGTCCTATATCTTTACGCTTCTTCCTATATCTAAAAGGGTGTTATTAAATATAATATATTGATTAAGTATATTATTAAAGGTTCGTCTAGGTATATATTATTGCATGTTCGTGTATATACTTTACGTGTTATATTGCGATAACATTGTATTAGGCATAATATCCTTGTAAACTGACAAAGCCCTTCTGGCGCGTAGGCGACCAATACTGTGCAAATGAGTTTCTTTCGGCGTTTCTTCTCAACAGTGGTCGTTGCGAAGCGACCAACAACAAAATTATTTACGTGTTAAAGTGCCTGAGAAGGCCTAATTACTGAATAAATATTTGATTCTTGATTCTTTGATTCTATTGACAAAAACTTTGGAATGTATTACCATAGAATAAGTATTAGTACTCACGTATTATGATTATTTGATATTAAAATAAATGTATTGTTGTTATTCACGATAAGCCGATAAGGTAGTATATAAGTGTGATAACCTTTGATCTTTATTGTAGAATAACGTACTGTACGAGTACTCATTGTACAAGTAGGTACCTATAAAAAATTAATAATGTTCCCTGTACTGAGAATAAAATGATTAGGTTAATCTTATACCTAATTATATGTTTGTGAACTCACCAAGCCGCATTTGCCAGCGTGGCGTTTTAATGTTGACTCTTGTGAATTAATGTGTAAGTATTTGCCATAAGGATTTTTTTAGGAGAGCAGGCTTGGCTGCTTGGTTGAAGAACCTTGGTGCTATGTATCTAACCCATTAGTTATAAAGCTTTTCCACCGGGCCGCAATTGTTGTTTTACATACGAAGGTACGCTACGCGCACGAAAATTGGAATTTTTGGTGAGGTGAATACGTGATATTTTATGCTCTCCTAAGGCTGTAATCTCAAGTTTCACATCGTCTTCGCCTTCAGCTAAGGCCTGCAATTTCAGACATTATTTTATTTTTAAAATAAGAGCTTTCTTAATCACTAGGCGTTAAATGACTGTGTTGAAAACTGAAGAATATTATATACTTAATATCAATTTCTTTTCTGACTTCAAACTTTTTTTATCTGTTTGGATTGGAATATAGCAACCTTAATTGGCAACAAAATATGTTGGTATTATAGCAATAAACTAAAAAGGTGGTCTTTTACCATCCATCCGCGACATTATTGCTTTCAAAAGTCTTAAAGAGCAATATTGTCGCCGATGCATACCAGCGATGTATATGACTTAGATGGATTGTATAATCCGCTAATTGACAAAATCTCTAGCTGTTTGTCATTACAGCTCAGTTTCGTAAAACAGAGAATAACGTTTAGAGTTTTGGTTATACTTGTTTGGCCATAAATACTGTTACAATTAAAAATAAACAAAATATTACATTTGAATTCGGAATCCGTTATTTTTATGTGATTTTACATTATCTTTTCTTATTTTGGCGCCAATACATTATACAATATTTTGCGATATTAAAATGGAGTGGAGTGATAAAGAGAACCGAATCGCTGTGATTGCATTACACAAAGTAGGTATGGAGCCAAATGCAATTTTTAAACCCTCCATACGCTTGGTATTAGTGAAATGTTTGTGTACCGGGCTATTAATAGGTACAATGAGACCTCCTCTGTTTGTGACAAAAAAAGATCTGGCCGTCCACGGTTCGTACGAAAAAGGTGGTCAAAGCAGTAAGGAAAATAATTCGAAGAAATCCTGTCTGAAAGCAAAAGATTTTGTCACGGGAGATGAAGATAGCACCTAGAACCATGTCTCGTATTTTAAAAGATGACTTAGGACTTGCAGCCTATAAGAGACGTGTTGGTCATTTCTTAACTGATAATTTAAAAAAAGAATAGGGTGGTAAATTCGAAACAACTACTGAAGCGGTACGCAAAGGGAGGTCACAGAAAAAAATTATTTACAGATGAGAATTTTTTTACAATTGAGCAACATTTTAACAAACAAAATGACCGTATTTATGCTCAAAGCTCTAAGAGAGCTTCCCAATTAGTCGACAGAGTGCAACGTTGGCATTATCCGACTTCAGTGATGGTTTGGTGGGGTGTTAGCTATGAAGGAGTGACTGAGTCATACTTTTGTGAAAAAGGTATCAAAACATCGGCACAAGTGTATCAAGATACCATTCTTGAAGAGGTAGTTAAGCCCCTTAACAACACCATGTTCAATAACCAAGAATGGTCCTTCCAGCAAGACTCGGCACCGGCTCACAAAGCTCGGTCCACGCAGTCTTGGTTGAAATCGAACGTTTCCGACTTCATCAGAGCTGAAGACTGGCCGTCGGTAGTCCCTTAATCAGCTGGATTACGATTTATGGTCAGTGTAGAGAGTACGGCTTGCTCTAAACGTCATGATAATTTGGAGTCCCTAAAACAATCCATACGATTGCCAGTGAAGAATTTTCCCATGGAAAGAGTGCGTGCTTCTATTGATAACTGGCCTCAACGTTTAAAGGACTGTATTGCAGCCAATGGAGACCACTTCGAATAAGCTTTTTATATTTTAAATTGTTTTATATTTATGTATTAAACTAACACATTGTAAAAGAAATAAAAGTTATTTGGCTATAGTATACACTATCACGTCTTTATCCATATGGAGCAGTGACAGTATTTTGGGATTTGCAGCTCTAAGCAGACAGAGCACAGGGCTGCAAGACTCAATTAAGGAAATTCAAGCGTAGTGGTGAAAAAAGAAATCAAAATAGTGATGGGTTGCTAGCCACTTAATTAAATTTGAAGATATAGCAATAGCTCTCTAAAACCTTATCGATAAATAACTGCATTCTAATCGTAGTAAATAAATACCTACTTGGTTTTCTGAGTGCTTTGTTTAAAAATTGCATTTTATATTTTTAAAACAAGGTCTGCTTTTAAAACAAAATAACACTTTTTAATTTAGAGTTTGTAGGTATGTAAAAGTTGTGTCGTACCTATAGGGAAGTCAAGCATTTGGCGGAAGATCGGGAGAAATGAAAGATATTCTACCGACAAGAACACAGTTCTTGTAAGTATATTATTGATTGATGGATGAAATGCGAGATGCGACATCTAGAGAAATATCATCACTGGTTGAGAAGAACAATGTAACCCAAAGTTTGTAGACTGATATACCGACGTAGAGATGAAAAGTGAATAAACACACGCGAAAGAGAACTGAGTCAAAAGTTGAAACTTAGCTTTAAGTAATTTATCAAGTTTTGAAAACTGTTTTGTTTTGTGATTCGCTTATTATTCGCGATTTTTGAAGCTACTCGTACCTACAGTCATCTGATACGAGTATAAGTTGACGACTATTATAACTAAGCTATCATTTAAATTAATAAATTAAGGGCATGGATTAACGCTATTAAATGCATTTTGATATAAATATTTATAAATATTTACGAAATGAAACATGAGTTGTTCGTTGCAAATTTATTTTATTACCCATGAAAACGCAACAGAAAATAAAAAGAAATACTTTACATATAGATTTCAGGAAAATCTGTGAGAAATACGGAACCATCTTTACGCGAGTTTCACTCGCACTTGATAAGTCAAGGTTAAAACAACGTTTCTTGTTGTTTTATAAATTAAAACAAACCAAGTATATTTATTATATTATGTCACGAAACTTGAATAAATCTTATTTGAGACACTAAGAAATAACAAGCAATAACTTGATAAGATCTTATTAGAAAGAGCAATTTAATTATGTCAATCGGTAGTCTCCATAGAGCTTCGAAACGAGGCTAGGAGGAAGATTGAAAAACAGACTGATATACTTTAATACTCGTAATGGTAAGGTTTATATGCTGTACTTGTGTAATAATCATTGACGCTTTGTTTTTTAAAGTCCGTACGCAAAGGGTGCAAACCGGAGACTGACTGAAACTCCGCTGTCTGTCCGTCCGTCTGTTACAGCGCTCTATCTCTTGAACCGTAATAGCTAGACACTTAAAATTTTCACTGATTACAGTATTACTGTAGCTATTAAGAAGTAGTGTAGTACCGTAAGCACGTAACCATTTATGTAAGAGTCCGTCTTGCACTTGAACGGTTTTTTTTTCACTATTGGAAAGCATATTTCTTTTTATTAATCTCAGGGTGCGTTCTATTCCACAATTAATTAAAAAACAATCTTAATGATATATATATATATATATATATATATATAGTTATACTAGCTGACCCGGCAAACGTTGTTTTGCCATATAAAGACTACCCCTAACATTTAGGGGGATGAAAAATAGATGTTGGCCGATTCTCATAGATACCGCATAAGCACAAAAAATTTCATCAAAATTGGTCAAGCCGTTTCGGAGGAGTATGGCAACGAAAACTGTGACACGAGAATTTTATATATTAGATATATATATAGTTATATATATATATATATATATGCAAACTGTAATACTATGGAAAAATTGCTTCAAAAATTAAATATAATCGCGAAAAATGCCCCCTATGGAATTTATATAACATGATTGTCGCAGGACGTAGCGTATTGGGTAGATGACTGGGTCCACAATAAATTATTTGGTATTGTTAAGAGAATAAAACATCACAAAATAGTGTCACTTGTCATTGATCATATCCATTTTCAACATGATTTTAGATTTATTAATGCTGAAAAACTAATATTAAGAGCGCTATTTGACTCCAAAAAAACTATTACGGTTGTGATTTTCATACAAATCCCATAGAAAATGTTTGTTTTGACGTTTAGAAAAAAGAAAAATTAAAATTGTGTAGAGAATAAATTAAGTTAAATATTTGACTACCTATTAAAGAAATTTTGGAAGTTGATTGGTAGCAGGTGTTGATTATTTAAGTTAAATTAATAACAGAAAATGGTCGTATTATTTAGTTCTTAGTATTTTTAAAATGCCAAAACAATTATAAAATTTCTATATCTCATAAACTACATATTAAATGTCATAATGATTAGAGGTACTTCAATAAATTTTGTAAATTGACTATTTATATGATCTTAGGATAGGTAATGAAAACTCGGTATAATAGATAAAGTATTTTAGTTAAAAAGTAACTTAAGACATTTTATTGATAAATTAATTGTATAAATTAGAAAAAAGTGTCTGATTTGACTTGTTGTCATCCAGCAGATTGTCGGCCAATGTCCACGATGACGCAGCGTCGTACAGCAGCCATTGATTGGTCCAACTGACGTGAAGTAACGTCGGTAACAGTATTGACGGAAAACGAGATTTAGTTTTACAAATATCCACAATATTTAAGTAAGATTTATTTATTTTATTTGATTTAACCAAAAAAATATTGAAATAAGTTATTAAGAAACAAATTTTATTTCATCAATTCATTTCAAATTCCCTTTCATTCCATTTTCAAATCATTGACCCCTCCCTTTTCATTGATTCCACCATCATCTCTGAAGCTGTTCGCTTGCCTCTCTCTATCTGTTGTACCTTATTAAATATTATTATTTTATGACAGTCTCTTATACTCCGTATTCTTATGTAACAGCCTGTATCAGATCATAAATTATAATAATCTGTGTTGTTATCGAGTTTATTCTCCACTCCTACTACCTATCTTCTATGTGGGAACTCGCCTAGAGCACCGGGACAGGTCGAGGTCCTACATTGGCGGTTTCAACGTGTCTAACATACCTACGCCCTGAAATACAACGCTGCGGTGCGGATCTCGATACTCTACCACCAACAGTGGCGAAGTTTCACCGTGGTTCGTCATTCGTGGATCCTTAACGTCTCTGTGTCTCGCCGAAAGAAGAAAACCACCACAGTATCCCGAAAATTTTAATACAGTGAAATATCGAGTGAAATTCAGTGATTTTTTTAGATCGAGTCGAGGTCCCGCAAGTATTTGCCAATATTGCTCAACTAAAGAGAGGCAAGCAGTCCAACTCACCCCCACACTGGGCATATTTTGCTATTGCGAGTTCGTGTAGCTTTGTGATTCGATCTTTGTTATTTGAAACACAGACTCGGTGTGCAAGTCTGCAAGTTTCTTTCTGTATTTCTACACTCAAATGAGTGTATATTGGGTAATACAGAAAGAAACTTGCAACCGGTGATTTGGCATTTCTAGAAATAAATGAGGTAATAAAAATAAATAAATAAAGATTTAGGGATCCATCTATTAAAAATATAAGCATATTTTTGTTGGTTTAACCGAAAAACGCTACGTTGGCGTCTGATATTAACGTGGCGTTAATATTTGGGAAGTAGGTACAGACAGAAAATATATTTTTTCTCAAACATGCTCGGAAATGTAGGCATTATTGTAGTAAAAAGAAGACACGAAGTATGTAATTCTTGGCTCATGCATTACTTTGCCGGCCTAGGCCAGTAAAGTAAGTATGAAAATTCATTAAAGGCCGCTGCTTAAAAATTTGTAATTCATCTATCTAGTTTTATGATAGATGAACTTGATTTCCAGCAAAGCAATTGTACCAGGATAGCATAGGTCTGCAGGAGTTTTCTTCTCCAGACTTATGCTATCCTGGTACTTATACTTCTTTCCCGTTCACCTAGTTCTTAGAGTAAGCAAAAGAGACAATATCTGTTTTCTCTTATACACTCACTTGAGTGTATATTGGGTAATACAGAAAGAAAATTGCAACCGGTGATTTGGCATTTCTAGAAAAAAATGAGGTAATAAAAATAAATAAAATAAAGACTTAGGGATCCATCTATTAAAAATATAAGCATATTTTTGTTGGCTTGTACTGGAAAATTTTAACCAAATAATTCTGTTAATGTTTTTGTTAGGTTCGTTCTTCAACTTAGCTGCCTAGTCGTCCTCTGCAGTCATTGTGTTAAACTGGACCGATCACTTATCACTAAAAGTGTGATCATAACCTATGTTGCATGTAAATATTACAGCAATAGTACATTACTGCAGAGGCCGGGTAGTTAGGGATTGCTGGACTAGTAGGTATAGTTTTACAATTGACAATAAGTAGGAGTCCGGCAAGCCCATTCCCGCTGAGGTATGTATAGTGCTTTTCTCAATAAATGTGAAGAAATAATGAAAGACGTAATACTGGAAACAAATGTGACAATAATATACTAAAAATTTCTCGAGCTCCTCCGTGCTTCGGAAGGCACGTAAAATCGTTGGTCCCGGCTGTCATCATTGTATGGCAGTCGTCAAACTATGTCAGATGCCTTTAGGCAACTTGAAAAATCTGACACCAATGTCAGCTACTTACACACATGAAAAAAAAAACAATTCAAGTTACAGTTTTTTTTAATCGATGTATCGGTGGAGAGAGAGTGAAAGAGAAAACTAATATTGTCTCTTTCGCTTACTCTAAGAACTAGGTGAACGAGAAAGAAGGAAAAGTACCAGGATAGCATAAGTCTGCAGAAGAAAACTCCTGCAGACATATGCTATCCTGGTACAATTGCTTTGCTGGAAATCAGATGACTAGACAGATGAATTACCAATTTTTGAGCAGCAGCCAGGAATTAATTTTCATAGTTACTTTCCTGGCCTAGGCCGGCAAAGTAATGCATGAGCCAAGAATAACAAACTTCATGTCTTCTTTTTACTACAAAGCCTACATTTCCGAGCATGTTTGAGAAAAAAGAATTTTCTGTCTGTACCTACTTCCCAAATATTAACGCCACGTTAAATATCAGACGCCAACGTAGCGTTTTTCGGTTACCGCATAGTTCGGCAAGCGTCTATCGCCGCGCGATCTCGCTTGTCATAATATTCATAATCGCGCTTTTTCTGAATAGAGGGAGACGGTTGTAGTACGTTCTCTCTCCACCACGCTCGATAGACGTCCGTGCGTGATTGGCGAGCGTCAGCGTAGGCGTGGCAACCATGCAGCATCGCTTCGCCCCCTCAGATGTCTGCCAAGAACGCTGAACAGTGCTGTGCCGTGTCGATTCTCCAACAGTTGAATGCGCTAACTGTTGACACTACGGGCCGCGCGGCGTTGCCGTTTCGCGCCGGACTACGAGGTAAAATAATTGAGAAGTTTCGTTACTTTCGATAATTTTTTTCGTATGCAATTTCTTTTTTAATTGTATGCACAAATGGATGCAAATATTTTATTTTTATTTTTTAAAGTTAGTTCAAACCTTTTTTAGTAGTTAAATCTGTTTTATGTTTAAAGTTTAAGACAGAGATGGCCTTCTATAGGTATGTTTTATTATGAACATCAAACATTAAATTAAGTTTAAAATCACATCCAATGGATTTATATTCATTTAAATTAATTTAAATTAGGTATATTGTCTTTATATCTACAAATAAAATTTAAATTATATTACCACTCTATGCATGTCCCATCAAGTAAGTATGCTTCATTAGTAAAAAGGTACCTACCTACCCCGTTGTTAAAACTTTTATTTTTAGTTTTTTTTTTCATATTGTACGTATTCAAGTATTTTTCTGTTTGTGGCTTAGATAAGTAAATAGATACCTACCTACGTCAAATTGAAATCATTTGTGTTGCATGTTGTGATAGATGTGTTTTTTTTTAAATAAATGTTGAATGTGCAGGGTAAATGACAGATGGATCTCATTTCGACTGTACGTCAGCTGCAAATTTTCAGCTTAGATGCAGTCCACTTGCAGCCGACGTGCAGTTCTACCGACTGCACTCCGACTGCACGCTAGCCGCACGATTGTTTTGCATTAGAACCACAAAACTACCGTGCGGCTAGCGTGCAGCCGGAATGCAGTTTGAATGCAGTCATGTCAATTGACTGCAATCAAACTGCATCTCATCTGCAATTTGGTAGTCGGAATGCGGTCGAAATCCGTCTGTCTAGAGCTCTAGTTAAGTAACGTATATTTATATTTACCTATATTGAACTACGACAAACTACGTACTTCATGTACCTAAATTGAATTTAGTATGGTTCGTAATATATCTATCCATTAATGGAAATGATTAAGACGTCATTAAGTTAGTGCGTAGTGATAGAAGTAAATATTTTTCTTTAATATTACGTACTTCATGTACCTAAATTGAATATAGTATGTATCATCATAAGTATTTTTCAATTAAGATTTTTGTATCTTTTGGATGAATATAAATAATTATTGAATTAAAACGTTTCTTCTGTTAAGACTAGCACAAACTCTAACAAGATGTGCCAGTAGGTGTTAAGGTTATGCCAGTCTAGAGCATTTGTACTGGAATGAAAATTTATTTATTTAAAATATGTAATCAGTAAAACCACTGGCTTCTTCCATTGGCAGGTAAATTGTTATTCCTCGTTAGGTAGGTATGTACCTACTCTACATCACTTGTGCAAAATGCGTATCTACATAGCGACTCTTTTTTTATTTCGATTAATTTATTTAACTCTATAAAAAATGTTATTCGGATTTGAATCTAGGCCCTAGATTAGGTAACTACGCACGGAATTTATATTCATTTTATACAAAGAATTTTTAATAAGTGTTGAAAAATAAAACCATTATTCATGTTTCAACAAAAATAAATCACTATCATGTTAACAGAAAAGTAAAAGTTAATTTGGAACTTGGAACGTAAACACCTTTGCGAGGAGAATCGCAGTTCAAAGTAATAAGGGCAATTTTGAGAATTTTATCATCACTGAACAGGGTGCGACGCAGAAATTTTCTTGTCTTAAAATATCTAAATATTAAATATTCCTTATCTCAAAAAAATATTTGTAATATTCTCTTTTATTTTACTAAACGGTACATTTAAAGTTTATTATTGTGCTTTTTCAAAATTGTATTTCTTTCGGTATCTTGGAAGTGCCAAGAATGTCTGATCTCTGATAATTTAGAATAGCCAGTAAATGCGCCAGATTCAGCATACTTACCTACTGTGAAGTTAATTTTGGGGGTATCTTCCAACCAATCTTCCGAAAATCCTGAATGAGCTGAAGATCTATGTTCGTGAAGCAACCGCCAATATTGACACGAAGCTGGACAAAGTGTAAACCAAAACTTCAGATTTAGACTCATTATCATCATCCGAGCGTAGGTATTTCCGATTGCATCCTCAGCGCTAACATTTCAGAGCTCGGGGTCCAATACCTATAGGTATCCTTGGTGACTTGAGGAGGTTACTGATTTTTACACATAGTGACTAACGTCTGACCTCCGCAACCCAAAGAGTAGACCAGAACCAATCCTAGAATAGGGATAAAAAAAACGCTAGATAAGGCGTTCGGGACCCATAGCACAGCTTTACGCGCCTTATCTGAAGCACGGAATCATCTTTCTTTTCGGATAATTAGGTGATTTAAGCCTGCAATAATCTTAACTTGACTGGAAAAAACTTTTTACAAAGTATGCTACCCAGTGGGATTTGAACCCACGACCTCCGGATCACAAGGCAAACATCTTAACCACTGGACCACGGAGGCAATTAAAACTTCAGATTTCGACTCTCCAATTGTATTGGGAAAAACGGCATCCTTAAAGATAACATTTTCAAAAAGTAATGATTGCCAAATTGCCAACATTTTTTTAGACAGACTGATAACAACTGTAGGCGATGAATGTTAGGTATATTGTTATGATACTAAGAAATGGCCGCAAAAAAGGAATTATGTATAAGAAGTTATGTCACTCAATCGAGACAGTCTCACCTTTTGTGTCAACTACTTCTCCTACGCGTATACGAAAAAAAGCTATTTAACTAAATGCTGCCAGCCTTCTGGGCACTCTCCCGCAAGGGCAGAATTTGCGGGATATTTTTCATTTATAATAGTTTATACTTATAAGTAATTTATTTTTAGTATTTAACTAAAAACATATTTATATACGAGTATATTTATTATATATATACACAACCACAGAGTATTACGTCCTTATTCCTAACGGGGCAGAGAGAGCCTAGGGTGGCAAGGCCCAGGTCACTTTTAGCGTGATGGTGGGTATGAAGGTAAAATAAACGGGCAAGTGCGAGTCGGACTCGTACATGAAGGATTCCGTACCTCCGTACAATGTTTTAAAACGCTAAAAAAACACGTTTTTTGTATGACGGGTCGTCATACAAAAAACGTGTTTTTTTAGCGTTTCTTTAATTTTAGACTTTTTTTTATTTTTAGAATTTGTTGTTATAGCGGCCATAGTAATACATAATTTGTGAAAAATTCAAGTATCTCGTTAATGCCATTATAAAGATCTAGTTAAAAACGCTAAAAAAACACATTTTTTGTATGGCGACCCGTTTTAATTTTTAACTTTTTTTTATTTTCAGTATTTGTTGTTATAGCGGCTACAGTACATAATCGGTGAAAATTTCAAGTGCCTAGCTATTATGGTTCAAGAGATAGAGCCCTGTGACAGAAGGACAGACGGACAGACAGCGGAGTCTCATTAATAGGGTCCCGTTTGCACCCTTTGGGTACGGAACCCTAAAAAGGAAATCATATAATAGTGACGGGTTGCTATTCACTCGATCTGCTTTTATGATATGCGCGGAAAGTGAAGCAGCTGGTATATTCTATGTTTTTTCTTATCTCCCAGACCATACACCAAGGACATTTTTTCGTGTGTAATTCATATGTCTTTGATATTAATCTTTCAGGGAGCACACAATACATTTGTTTATATATACGGATGTAGGTACAAATAGGTAAGACACCAACGACTAATGTTAAGTAGTAAGGCATCCTATGTGAGGTCGCAGGAATAAGCATGTAGACCGTTTCCAATCCATAATTTTGAAAATTCTTGAGGAAAGTACCTTCTTGAATTCTTGAGGAAAGGATTTATTGTTTTTTGTTTTGCACGTTTTTTCTTTCTTTTTTACATTTAATTTTCTTTTTTTCACTTACAATGTCTCTTGTGGAAGCTATACCTACGTACAAATTTAGTTCATATTTTTAAAAGGGGCGCTACAAAACCCTTCCAAAACTGATAATAGCAACCAATACTCGTAGCAACTATAATTTCTTTTTGGGGTTCCGTACCCAAAGGGAGGAAACGGGACCCTATTATTGTGACTCTGCTGTGTGTCCGTCTGTCCGTCTGTCTGTCCGTCTGTCTGTCTGTCTGTCCGTCTGTCACAGGGCTCTATCTCTTGAACCGTAATAGCTAGACACTTGAAATTTTCACCGATTATGTATTATTTTAAATAAAGGGGGTCGTCATACAAGAAACGTGTTTTTTTTCTGCGTTTTTAACTTGATCTTTATAATGGCATTAACTAGATACTTGAAATTTTCACCAATTATGTATTACTATGACCACAATAACAAC
Source organism: Acrobasis repandana (assembly GCA_963576875.1). NCBI lineage: Eukaryota > Metazoa > Arthropoda > Insecta > Lepidoptera > Pyralidae > Acrobasis > Acrobasis repandana. The sequence continues at coordinate 7,506,440 of OY756214.1, forward strand.
ATATACTAAAAATAAAATAAAGTTAAAAATTAATTCATACAAGAAACGTGTTTCTTCAGCGTTTTAAAACATTGAACGGTGGTACGGAACCCTTCATGTACGAGTCCGACTCGCACTTGCCCGTTTATTTGTAGGTATGTCACAACACTAATAAATTTAGTTCAAATCCAAAATTTTGACCTGTAAATTCAAATTTCCATAACAATCTTATCAAGTCAAAAAATTGATCTAAACACCTAGCGTTGCGAAATTACACATCTGCCAGAAAGTATGCCAAAATTGTTATAAAAAGTCAAGTTCAGGACCTCCAGACCACGTGGTGTGCGCACGCGTTGAGAATATAAGCAGTTGTCGAAATAGCAATGTGCTCAAATTAGCCAGTGTTAATTGGAGACTATGAAGGAGCATCTATTCGTGGTCGAGACATTAATGTCTTAATTAACTCATTTCTGAAATGCGATACGAATGAATGTTTTGAACTTTAATATAGATTTTAATCCATATACATAAAGGCTACAATACGGATATGTACTAAAATAATATTTTTAGCTCACCAGGTAGATTATTAAAAAATATTGTATACGTATTTTTTCTTTTTTCTGATTAGCAAATAATTACAAAGATATAGCGCATTTAAACTCCGCATGACGTCACGATCAAGTACGATTTTCACTTGACGGTGACGTCAATCACACTCACTTCGAAACTTCAACGAGCTGTATCTTTGTGAATTTTCACTACTTTGATAAACCGAAAAATATTTATTTTTGGATAATATATCTGACGGGCTAAATAAAATACAATTTTTCGGACCAAGTCCACATTCCTATTAAGTTGTACTGCCTACATCGAAATATAATTCTCTAGAAACCTAACGCTCCTACATTCACCGCTTCGATTCTGATTCCATTTACGCAAACAAAAGAACAGTAATTACAACGAAACACTCGAACGCACACATAGACATGCATGCGATTGGTCGCGACAAGGTCACGCGTCGTCGTCGGTCGGGTGGGGCAGTCAACGCAATGAGCGGTGAGATACAACGCACGAAAGGTTCCTATTATGCAGTACGCTACGCTAAAATAAATAACCTTGTTTACGTGTTACTTTTTTTTTAATAACTAATTTTCATGTCTGTATGGCTTTTACACCACTTCACGGCATATGGCGGCATTTTTAATGACTCGACTATCGCAAAAACACAGCAATATTCTCAAAGGAAACTTCTTGCGACGCAACCGCATGACTCGAGTGTCACGGCGAACTGTCGCGCCGCGCTGTTCATATTTTATGCCCCGCCCGCTGCGGTACATATCGCGTGGAATGATTTTTCGAGATTACTTACGATTCTAGAGAATTATTGTTCATAGACTGGCTAGCTATAAGTAGTAGTTAATACAGCTTTGTCCTTATAATTAATGTCAACACTATGTATGTAGGTAGAGTCACCACTTTTCATTTCACCTGACTATATTCGCTTTGGAATTTTATTGGCCACTACTTCCGTGCTGGTCTGGGAGAAAATAAAAAATATATATAATGTACCAGCAGCTTCTGTTCCCGCGTAGATCGTAAAAACCGATAGAGGGACTGGGTGGTAATCCGAATCATATCAATAAGCGATGCGGAAAGCAACCCATCACTATATTGATTTCCTTTTTTCCATCTTCACGCTCACTAATGAGCTATACGTGGGTTGACTGCGGCAGTAATCCCACGTATAGCCCAGTCCAGCCCAGTTTGGGATAAAGACGTGATAATGTAGTTGTATCTATTACGATTTAAAAGCCACTCTGTGTGCGTACAAGTGCGTATAATAAGTACACACTATCACGTCTCCCCTTAGGTATATGTAGACAGAGCCAAGTTTGCAAGAACTAGCAGCTTACTTGCTATCCTTATAAGTATTTAAGTAATATTTAGTTCATTGATTTACCTTAGCTAAAATAAGAAAGCTTTATCTCGTATTTCAAATTCGTTTATTATTCTAGCGACTACTCGTATTTCCAATAATTTTATTGACGCATGTACTTTCTACATAATATTAGCTTTTTATTCATTATTTTATTTTTTTAATTAGTTGTCGATCACCCCAACTTAACTTTGTAATACTTAAATAAGTGTAAACTGTGGTTAATGTTGTTGGTGTAACTTTTAGTAATATTTTAAGTTAGTTAGTTACTTTTAGTAATAAATAAGTTCTTCTAGACTTAGGTGAAGATATAGGCAAATGGCCTTGAAGTGTTAAATAAATTGTTCTCGTAAATATGGTGATAATTTCCATATTGCTCTTCGTCATGCACTAAATAGCCCTTTAAATTATTTTATGAACTGCCGTTGAAACTATTATTGGTGATCCGTCTAGCTTTAAAACTTGCCGTGGCCACTTTTGGCGGAGGCAAGTTTTAAAGCTACAGGGACTAATGTAAATACTTTCAACGGTGGTTCATAAAATAATTTAAAGGGCTATCTAGTGCACGACGAAGAGCAATATGGAAAGTATTTCCATATTTACGAGTTAACAATTTATTTCAAATGAGGGCGCCACTTCAAGGCCATTTGCCTATACCTTCACCTTAATTAGGAAATCTGTATAGTTACACTGTTTGTTAACCCTATATACAATAAATAAAATATAAAATACAATAGGTAGACATTGTTCAAAATAACAAATAGTGACTAGCTACAAGCCCATCGCGATGATTTTCTAAACATCGCGATGGGCTTGCAGCTTGGTGCCGCCCGTTCTCACCCCCAGAAGGGGGTGAGCACGGGCGGCACCACTTCTTCAATCTGCGTCTGCGTGGGATGACTTGAGATTTAAATTGTTTGCACAATTTTCCTTTTTTATAGGATAGGATAATAAAGATATTCAGCTTAAATCAGTCTTTTTAAGAGCTATAGTGTTATAAATAATCAAGATCAAGAAGTTTGGAATCGTTTTCACGTGATAAACGAACAAAGACATAGAAGATAGAAGTAATGCAATAAATATTTATGCTGCAAAATTTAGTAGGTACTTAGTGCTATTCAGAAACAAAAACGTAAAACATATATTTATATAATCTCCAAACCCTTTCATCAAAGTATTCACCTAAATCAAAAATATGCGTAACATTTTTTCAAGGCTGTAAAGTATTATTGAATAAACTAAAAAAAATACTTATTTGTGTTTTTTAAAACGATTCTAATGAATTTTTGGCTCTTGAAATTGAGTACGGTATGTTTACTTAACAAAACAGGAATTCCATGATTACGTTGAGGGATATTCTTTGAAAGGATAAACATTTTCATTTTTGTTTCCATTTATGAATACTTCTATATATGCCAGTGGTTGCTATAACGGCAGCATTTCTGATCAATTGATCTATGCAAAACAATAGTAATTTATTAGTAATTATTTAAAGTATGTTATATTGTATATCTTAATTTAGACATAATAGAATAATAAATAGATCTGATCGTGTGTGCAAATGGGTATTTGGATCTGTCGAATGGGAAAAGGAAAGGGCTCTTTCTTTCTGTCTTAAGAGTATTTGAGACTGGCTGGAAACAGGCACGATTTTTTTTTATTTACCATCTTGTCCTTGTGCTACACAAAGGTGTATTATTCTTATTTACTTAGGTAAAAATTAATATCACATTTAAGTTTCTCTTCATACAAGTCTAGTATTGATTAGTGCAGATATTCATTAACACTGGTCTTCAAAATTTTAAAATCAATTTCATCATACAAAATTAAGTATGATTCTTCCTCATCAACAAAGTAATAAATGTTTATCAATTCATGATAATTTAGCATATGAAATACAAATGGTACTAGTACTAAGATAACCCAACGCGATGTATGAAAAAAATTGGCTAAGTATACCTAGTATAAGTATATCGCAATTTATACAAATAAGTAATGTCGAAACGAGAAAACTTATTACTGCCCGTCATTTTATAAAATTTTGACCCCAGAAATACAAAAATATTTGATTTTTGGCATGAAATAGCTTATATTTCTTGGTCAATGAAGCATTTTCGCTGCCACTAAGCGTTTTGTGCACCTAACTTAGAAACAGCAATTGGTTTGCTTTTGGCAAAATCTTATTGATCAGCGCAATTGGTTGAGAATGATATTCCTCCCTTCAGCAACAAGATCTAGACAACTACTTATGAAGCTTTAAATAAATAATAACTCTAAAATGTTTTAAAAAAAGAAACTCTACTTAGCTATCATTGTAGATCTTTTAATATGAACTGAAAGATTTTTTATATTTCTTTGTAAATTATTTAATATGGCAAAAGGTTACGAATTTCTTTAAAATTTACGAATTGTAATTTTTAAAATATCATACACACAAACACTCAATCTCTTTTTTTAGGGTTCCGTATCTAAAGGGTGCCAACGTGACCCTATTAATGAGACTCCCCAGTCTGTCCAAATGTCCGTCCGCCTGCCACAGGACTCTATCTCTTAAACCGTAATAGTTCGACACTTGAAATATTTACCGATTATGTATTATGTATTATGGCCGCTATTCAGCACGACGATGACTTTACGGACCGCTTCTCAGTCACGAGTGATGTCAAACAGGGCTGTGTAATGGCTCCTACCCTTTTTGCTGTTTATTTTGCTGCTGTATTGGCGGATGCTGGTACTTGCAATTCTGGGCAGATTCATCTTAATATTAGAACTGATAAGGGTGTGTTTAATTTGTCGCGGTTTCGATCAAGGCGAATGGTGCAGGAAATGACTGTTCTAGATGTTCTATATGCCGATGATGTATGTCTAATAGCTGATGACGCTCGGAACCTACAAGTTTTCTTGGACAACTTGAATAAATCATGTCAGAAATTTGACCTGGTTGTGAGTGTATCTAAAACGCAAGTGCTAAAACAACCTGCTCGTGGCAAATCTGTAGATACTACACCAATACTTTTGGGTGGACAGGCCCTGGAAGAAGTCAAAACGTTTAGATACCTGGGCAGTTACATTCGTGATGACAATCGCCTTGAGACAGATTTCTTCTCGAATCACAAGGGCATCAGCTTCTTTTGGAAATCTCCGCTCCTGAGTCTGGGACTCGCATGATCTTAAATTAAACAAACACAGAAATACTGCGTAGAACTGAAATGACTGGCATTGAAGCAGTACGAGTACTAATGAAAGGCCAGTTGCGGACACATTGTACGTACGGATGACGCTAGACTACCCAGATCTGTATTCTACTCACAGTTGCGGAGTGGAAAACGTAAAGCTGGAGGTCAGTTCCTGCGTTACAGGGACGTACTAAAGCGTCACCTCTCCGCATGCCATATCTCACCGGATGACTGGGAAGAGCTCGCTGAACAGAGAGTAAATTGGCGCAACTCTGTTAAGGTCGCTGTTTCTAAATATGAAGAGAATCGGATTCGGGAACTCGATTCCAAACGCCTCCTTAAGAAAACTCAGCCGAAACCTTCTTATACATATACTTATAATGACTTAGGTCAGTTGCATTGTGCGTCCTGCAACCGCATCTTTAAAACTAAATTTGGCTTTGCGAGCCACATACGCTCGCACCTGCGAAACCAAGGTTCGCCGTTGACGGATACGTCAAGGAGGACATCACTATGGCCGCTATAACAACAAATACTATAAATAAGATAAAGTTAAAAATAAAAGGGGTCGTCCCAAGTCGTCATACAAGATTGTTTTTTCATCGTTTTAAAACATTGTACCCTACATGTACGAGTCCGACTCGCACTTGCATGGTTTTTTAATATTAGTCTAGAATAATATTTAATCTCTATAATTGAAGAAGAAAGTAGCAGACGAAAGTATAGATACAAGACAAATACAAGACACTATACCAATATAAACCTCCTTCCTTCTTATTTTATTTTTGTTTGACGAGACTAGAAGTATCTTCAAGTGTATGCTTCTTATTTACGAGTACTTTCTTTGACTACTACACTCAATAAAATAAAAGCACATTTTCATGCAACATAAAATGATTTCTTAAAATTTTATTAACGTAATGTTTGTGACAAAATGATCATATTACAATTGTCAGAGGTATTGTTTGTTTTGTTTTTCGTGTGTGTAAGTGGCAAACACCGGTGTAAAATTTTTCAAGCTGCCTAAAGGCATCTGACATAGCTTGATGACGACTGCTATACCACGATGACAGCCGGGAACAACGGCTTTACGTGCCTTCCGAAGCACGGAGGAGCTTGAGACATTTTTATGCCACTTTTTGGTCACCCATCCAAGTTTGGACCATGCCCGGTGTTGCTTAACTTGCGAAACCGCTACCAATGCGTATTCCCGCCAGGCCACTGACCTCCTCGGTAGGAATAGGTACCTCGGAGGTACGGTGGTTCTGTATTACAAAGTAGGTATATAAAGTTGGGTTAGATTTAAAAAGTATGTTTTAAATCAGCACAAACAATCTTTAGTATTTATTTTTCTCGAAATTAATACTGTGATGCACAAAAGCACAACAATTACGCTGTAACTGAATCTCGCTTCAATAACTCGACATGCAGAAGCGCTCCATTCACATTATGATTTTATGGGCGACCTTTTTCACAGAACGCAGTTGACCTGGAATTCGCTACAAAGCAAAAATACGAGATAAAACAAGTAATTATTTAAAAAAAAAACAAAAACCCCGACTGCCTGATATAACATGAGCTCGATTATGACGTTTTTTAGCATTTCTCATTCCAAATAACATTTAAACATATAAGATATATATAAGATATATATATATATATATATATATATATATATATATATATATATATATATATATATATATATATATATATATTTACATATAATCATACAATAATAATGTGTAATCCTTATATAAATCCTTTGTTTTGATACTCCATTTGATAGGATTTGAATTTTTAAAATCATTATAATTCGCCATTATGTTTTTTTTTAAATTTTTGATATGCCCAGTGAAGACGAATCTAACTAACAACACCTCTCAAGCCATCAAGCCGTATAGGCTGCGGAGCGTGCCAAAAAAATATAGGAACATACGTAAAACTGTCGTATTTATTTATTTACGCAGTTATTGTAATTTTTGTCAAGTCAGATGTTAATATTCAATCAATAAAAAGAATCGAATCAATTTTTTTTTATTAGCCTCTACTGCCTCCCTTCTTGTACGCCACTGATCTATATCTTGCGCGATGGTCTTCCAAGTTTTGTCGAAAGACGCCAGATCATCACACCACCTTGTCCTTGGGCGACCTCTTTTACGACGCCAGCCTACAGGCGATTCTATAGCAATGTTAGCCCACCTATTTGGGCTGCACTCATGTCCAGCCCAGTCCCATTTCAGTTTGGCTGCTTTTCTCCCTACGTCTGCTATCTTAGTCTTGAGCGAATGCTGGTGTTAAGTACATGGTCTGTCGATCTAATCCCTAGTATACTTCGTTCCATGGCTTGTTGGCAAACTCCGAGTTTGGCCTTTTGAGACAAGGTCAAGGACCAAGTCTGTGCTCCATAAGTCAGAACAGGCAGGATACACATGTCGACTAGTTTGCGCTTAAAAGTTAAAGGTAGTTTTCCTTTGATCCTCATTGATGTCACCCATGGACCAGAATCTTTTTCAGGCATTTTGGAATCAAATAGATAGAGAAAAAAACAGTTGCCGGAAGAGCTATTAGACTAACACCCAAAACGTTTTTAACACTTCAAGGCTACAATGAATTCGTATAGGTACTGCAGACGGCAATGGATGTAAAAACACTCGGATTTAATCATTGGAATAAATATACTAAAAATATATATTTTTAATATATGTATTTAAACTATGGATCGTGATTTTCATCTTTTTGATTTATAGGTTTAATTTCTTAATAAATTATTTCGCAATTTAAATTGAAAAAGGGGTATTTTGAATGGGTATAATTAAACAAAAAAAATCTTGTAAAAAAAGGTCATATTATGTTCTATTAATCAGTCTTTATATTTTGAAATAATCACAGATAAGCTATAAAATCATATCTCTAAAAATAAACATGAAAAATGTAGAACAAAATGAGACACATAAAAATAATACAAATAATAATACACATAAAAAATAACATAGGTATACTTACTAGTCTACACACATACTCGTAAGTACTAAAAATAACATATGGTAATATCAAAATATGCTGATCTCTTCGTCTCTCAGTCGATGCATAATCTGAAATAAAAATTGCATATAGGTATGTAAATATAATCAAACACATAAATATAATACATATGAACATAATACACATAATAAACATAAAAATGAAATATTAAAGGTTCATTACTTAACTACTTAAACAAAGACGATTGCAACTTGAAATTATTGTGCCCTATGAGACGACTGTATACCGTTGCATAATCAACTTTGCTATAAAGTAAAAGAGTTAATCTCCGTCACCCATGTAGGCTGTTTCATAGCACGGTTTGCCTTACTAACGCAAACTAACTACTAACTAACGCAGGTAAAAGATCACCACTGCACCGATTGGTTCATTCATACAACAATTTATTTAATGATGTTGAAATTTTGTCAACGCGCATCGGTACGTTTAAATCAGCAATATTAGACAATATTCAAGCTATGTAACTTGTTAACTAAGCTTGTAAAGTATTAGAAATATCATTATATCAATTATAGGAAATTAAATGTAACCCAACCCAACTTTCTGTCGAACTTTATTAATACTTTTCTGGTAATCAGTGGTTGGCGATTTGGATGGCACATATAAGGTCCTGTTAAAATTTAGAGTTTTGAAAGCTGAAGCATTACATAAATATTCATTTTAAAAAACGTAAATATAATTTGCATAGGCCCAAGTCTTTGTCTAGCCGGTTGAGTAATCAAGTTTGATAGTGAGTATTACTTGTATATGTATTACTTAGCTGGGATTAGAGCATGGATTTCTAAAAATAAAGTTATGCAAAATAACTTTATTTTTGCTTTAAAAACTATATACAATACCTTTATATTATTTTAGTAAGGAACCCAAAAATAAACCCCAATACTACATATCTACACGTTACTATAAAATATACACCCTAGATATACGTATAAATGGCTTAAACCCATTGAAATGTCTTGGCAACAACGGGGTGGTTTCGATTTCGGGGTAGGCTGACGTCCGGGGTGGATTCCGCCCAAAACGCCGAGGGCGGCTGGCTCCCCCATTCCTACACATTCCAATCACAATTTTATTTTTCCTGATATTCAGACTCAGTGCCGATATTTTTTTCAGTTACATTTTGCAGTTTTTTAATACGATTGTTTTTATTAAACAACTTTGTGAATACTAACATTTTTGAAATGTTAATTTTTTTGCGAATTCGTCTACTTTTGCATTGCATGTGTTAAAATATTAGCATTGAGAAAATAACACTGGCTGTCTGTTTATGTATGGCGTGTCTCGTTTAAACAATAACTTAGTCGCTGATCCGTTTCATATGAAGCTTCGGTTTTTTAGATTTCGATTACAATCTATACCTAACTAAAAATATAAGACATTGAAATAGTTTATTTTATAGATCTAGATTTTTTTAATGTGATAGACCACCATAGCCAAGTGCGACAAATAATACGCTAACGACCCTTACAAGCGAAAAAGAGATAGCGATCAAAGTGACATGTGACAAGTCTTGGTACAAGACGTATTAGCCGTTAGTATCCGGACTCATATTTAGTCCCACGAAAATAGTATTTATTTCAAATTATAAACTGTGATAATAAAGTCACACATAAACATTTCATTTCTGGTCACATTTTTCATGACGCTATGTATACCTATCTGGTTCCTTTATATCAATCATTTATTCACCACGGCGTTATAATTTAAAGCAATTCTTTAAAGTTTTTTCAATATTCGTAGTAGCTGTTAGTCATCGTGGAAGCAAAAAATATACATAATATACTATACCTACTTATAGCGTACAATAAATACTAACACCATACGTAGGACACTCAGAAAGTTTTGAGAAACTAAAAACTAACAAAAATCGAAAATAGTAGATTGTTGCACCGAGCAGAAAGTAAGTTATTCTCTAGGGCTCTAAAAAGCACGAGTGCAATATAAATTACTTAATGCGAGGTGCATATCTGCTTTTCTTTCAACTACTGCAAGAAAAGCTTATTTAAGTAAAATTATTACTGAGGTAAGCAATATCATACATCACTTCACACGCACACTGTATAACTCCAAACGATCGTCAAGTTGGCCAACTGAATGCATTTGAGGAGCTCGGTGGCCCGGTGGGTGCACGTACGCATTGCTAGCGGTCTCAAAATTTAAGCAACCCCGGGTGTGGTCCATACTTGGATGCGTGACCACAAGTGGTACAAAAATTTCTCGATCTCCTCCGTGCTTCAAAAGGCACGTAAAGTCGTTGGTCCCGGCTGTCATTATTATATGGCAGTCGTCAAGCTATATCAGATGCCTTTAGGGAACTTATAAAATCTGACACCAGTGTTGGCCACTTACACACACGAAAAAACAAAAAACAAACTAACCGCATCGTATTTATGATAGATTAGCTTGACTTCCAGCTGTATGCAAAGCAATTGTACCAGGATAGCATAGTTCCTTCTCGTTCACCTAATTCTTAAAGTAAGCTAAAGAGACACTATCACTTTTCTCTTTCACTTTATCTCTCCATCTCAATCACTCACATCGATTAAAAAAAACTAAACAATGCAGAAAAGGATTTCCATATATTTTTTCTGTAGTGCAGTTATAATAGAATTGCAGCGTAAATAGTTAGAAGAAAAATATTTTTACTAAATCTTTTTAAAGACCTTTAAAATCTTTTCCAAAACGTTTTCCAAACCAATTTGCAGACCAATTTGCAGTGTATGCTTAATCTCTTAGCCCTTTCCATATGTTCGATTTATACCTACGCAATTAACTAGTTGCGTTTGAGATATGTGCGCAATTTGACTGTGCGATTAATCGCTTGATTTATTGTTACCTATGTACACAAGTACCTGTATGGATAGTTATACAATGAACATGTCACTTGATAGAGCTAAAATTAAAGTTTGGATCACTTACCAAAATATCAATTATGATTCAAAGTAATTAAAAATAAAATAATTTTTGATAAGTTATAAAGTAATATAACATTTACTAACAATTTTTGTATATCAACATATATATTTTACAATTTATCTTATAATAAACCCTCTCTGTACTGCCAGAGCGATATACATATTAGCCAGAGCAGTCAGAGGATTTGGCCTACACTCTCTACGCTGGTTGGAGAGGTCTCATTGATGTTTAAGCTTTGTTTAGCTTGTGTTTCCTAAGTCGCCTTCTCCGACATTCACAGGAAGACTTAGAGTGGTCTTATTCCACTCTGCCGGGAACTACATGGCTTACGAACAAAAGTTTGTTAGCGAGATAGCAATACATAATAGAGCTCGATAAACGTCGCCAAGAAATGTTTGAAATCCGCGGGTAATGATAATTAGGTATATATAACAATACTTAATCACTTATAGTACAAAGAAATGTTAGTAGTAATAGCTCTGTAAACCTACTGCCGTTATTTTATTTCGTAGTTTCCCTTATCTAATCGGATACAGGATTTTAATAGGACGTAAAAACTAAAATACATATAACATTAGCCACAAATAATAAATTGTTTTACGACAGTTGTAACCTGTGATAAGTTTTCCAAAGCAAAGACCTTAATACAGAGCCATAAAGTTTAGGCTTATGTGGCCACACGGAGTCCACAAAGGAATTTATGTATGGGTCATAATATAATGCTAGTGAAAGTCTATCGAATTGTACATACGCAGACATTAAGTTAATAATACGCATTGTTTAGTTTGCGTGGAAATTAATATAGCTAATATTCTGTATTGTGGAAGAAGAACGAACAAAACAAATTTGTTCATCGATATCGGAGGCAAGAACTGTTGAATTACAATTATTTTCACACTCGTAAAACTCGCTAAGATAATTATTAAGTTTTCTTTTATAAATTAAGTTACTTCTTCGAGTATGGCTTGTAACTTATTTGTAGAATCAGTTATTTTAACTTGTTTTACGTAAGTAAAAACGAACTAATTTTCAATTCAATTTGTAGGAAATTTGCTTTTTCCGAGTACATTTTATAAGTTGGTCGACTCGCCTGTAACTCTTTAATATGTAAACCCAACTTAGCTCTCATAGTTTTCCTTTTAATTTTGTTATATATACTATTGCCGTTTTCACGTGTCCATATATAACCGTTTAGCTGACAGAAGGGGGGATATTTGACTCTTACAAAAATTTGCAAATATTTCTCAAACGGATCCCTAGTCGAAAAAAACGACGGGTTGCACTCCGGGAGTGCCGGCAGAAGTGAAAACTTGAATATTAACGTTGTGCATTTTTGATATTTTGGAATGGTTAGGAAATAATTTTGCACGAATTGGTTTAATTATCAGTATAAAAGTACTATCATTTATGTGGTAGAATACAATATTTATTTATTGCGCTATCGTACACAAACATGACAATTTATACTACATTAAAAAGTTTATCTCTCAGCTAAACGAAACAGCAGGCGCAGGCATACATTTTCTCCGCGCCGTAGAAAGAGAGGGGGATACTTCCTCTCCTACGACGCGCCGGCTGTCTACTCTCCATCCGTCTTTTCGATCAGGACACGTGTCCTGACGCGAGTTTAACATTTTTTACCCATTACAAAAAAAGTGCACAACGCAAAAACTTGTAAAATAAAAATAAATTCATTGAACTAAAAAGTGAACACCTTCCGGTGGTATTCGAACTCTAGACGCTCAAGTCGTTCTGATCTCTTTATAAACAAACTGGACTATTGATCTTTTGACAATGCTAGTGAAAATATCCGTCTATTGTATGTCATAATAGAAAATAAAATTCCTTTGTTATTTTATTGTCACTACAAACACAAAATGGTCGTAAGAGCCATAAACCCCAAAGGCGCTTAGGCCCCTTGTGCCAACTCCGCTCCGTCTTACGAATTTTCGTTTAGAACACGTGTCCTGACGCGAGTTTAACATTTTTTACCCATTACAAAAAAAGTGCACAACGCCGCTAAATAAGTTTTCACTTCAAAAATTATTCAAGATTTTATTTTACCACTTTGTAGACATCATTAAATATACCCATGCCAAATTACAGCTTTCTAGCACTAACAGTCTCTGAATAAAACCGCGGATAGACAGACAGACATGGCGAAACTATAAGGGTTCCTTGTTTACTACGGAACCCTAAAATAGAATCACAACATCGAAAAATTCATAAACATCAACATGTATTAAAATAACAAGCCGATTTAACGTTACTGACGTCTAATACATACATAGTACATGTAATTTGGAAAGTACACGATGAAACAGCGGGTGTTGAAACAATTTCCACTAATCAAGTCACATGTCGGGGCTCGCTGTAAACACTTTTACGATGTTTTAACAATTATTTTATATCGATCGATAATTTTAACGATTGCAGCCGTTTCCCTGTTACGTTTTGTGGGTTTGAACAAATATTTTTTTACGTTTATGTTATTTTTATGACATAATCAAGTTATGTTCGATTGTTGCACGTTTCACAAACGGAAAGTTTCTACACGCGGGTACTTAAGGCCGTACCTGAATTCTAAGTCCTAGATAACCCTTAGCAGCAAAAGCTAAAAGATAGCAAAATTTTAAATGATGTCTCCGTATTCTTTGAAATGATTTATTTTAAAATTTTGGTACGGCCTTAAGTATAGTTTGATATTTCCTTCTAATCTACTATTTCGCCTTTTTTCCTTTGGCTATCCCAGCCAGAGCAAAAAGTGACAGGTTGCTAATTGATTGATTTATTTATTTATTTACAAAATGTATGTACACAAAATACAAACAAAGGAACAAACAAAGTTAAAAAAATAGAGTACATAGAATTGATCATCTTATTAAAGGATTATAGGTTTTAGAAATACGTTTTTATTTACTCTTATACAGCATTAAAAAGCTATATGCTTTACTAAAAAAAAAATTGGTTGCCTGTAAAGTCGGTATACGGGCGAAAGTTTTACGTGACAACGACTTCACTCCACTTCACTCCAAACTTGACTTCCACTCGGGCATGGTTAGCCCGCCTAAGAGCGAGAGAGACAGACATAAAAAGTGAAAGGCACGCGTGCCTCTCACTCGCTCTCATTGTGAGCGCATAACGTGAGCGGAGCGTAACGCAGTTTCTTGAAGTGTCACCCGGCTAACCAATTTATAAGACGTTGTCACGTCAAAATGGTACTTAATTAAATAATACTATAAGAAACCTCTTGAATGCCTACATTTTTCATCGTCCGATTTCAGCACCGAATTTATAATTAAGATGTTATAAAAAGTATCGCGATCGTGTGATGTATAGCGTTCCAAGTCGCACGCTATTACAATGAATGAGACAAAACATTTAGTTTAGCACTTTTAGTGATCATTATATTTAATTGTATATTATTAGTGGCTAATTACTGAGTTTAACATTAACTAGCGATACACCGAACAGTAGGCAGATGATTTTATAACTAAACAGATTTTTCAGTCGAGAGTAAAAATGTTAAATCGAAAGGTTTAGGTATCAAATGGAAGTGTAAAATATAACCCAAAAAGGTTTCTCTGTTAGCTGCTTGGAGGATCCAACCCGAAGTACACAGCAGATTCCTACAGCCGACCTGGTTCTATACATACCTATTAGTTGACTTTTCCACAATCATCAGCCAGCGAGGTCGTTAAGTCTTGAGCCTATAAGTTTTCTTACGTCCGTCTTAGCCGTCCGTCCGGATTTATCAAATCAATCTTATTATTACCATTACACCACGACCTCCGTGGTGTAATGGTCAACACGCTAGTCCGCCAATCCGAAGTTCTGGGTTCGATCCCCAGCCAGGTTAAGTTGGAAAATAGCCTTTTTCAAATTGGCCTGGGTCTTGGGTGTTTATTTATATATATGTATTTATTATAAAATATAGTATCGTTGAGTTAGTATCCCATAACACAAGTTTAAAACTTACTTCAGGGCTAGCTCAATCAGTGTGATTTGTCCTTATATATTTATTTATTTAACCAACGTGAAAAAGCTTACTTCGAAAGGCAAAAAAAACTGCTTTTATTCAGTAAAAAAAATCAGAACGGATCAAAGTCCAAAACACAGCTGAGGAAATAAATAATTTAAGATACAATTATTTTTTAATTAAAAGAAATATTTGTAGTTAACAAATATGTAATTGAACAAATCTCTATGATGATACTAGAAAACAATGGATTAACGCAATACCAAAAGATTTTAATGTAGTAAGAACTATTGTTAATTAAAGTATCACTTAAATGACGCGACTTTTTCTCAAAGCATTTCAAAATGATTTGTTGTTCCTTTTCTCAGGTTTTTAGTTTTAAATGCGGTTTAGATTTGATTTTATCTGCACAAAGTATACTCGCGTACATAAGTCTTTAGCAGAAAAAAAAGTTTTTTACTTGTGTTCCAAAGTTTAAAATGATAAAAATCCGTATTTAGTAGGGAGGCTAAGTTACAAAAAGTCGTCAAATAAGGATTTTCGTTGGACTGAGTAGTATGATACCAAAAAGTCGTATCATTGGATTCAGTGATGTTTTTTGAGTAGGAAAAGTGACGTTGTCAAATTGCTGGAGTGACGTAATATGACGTCATAAAGATGGCGACTTCTAGTTTCAAGTTTGGTCGATTTACTCAATAAGTTCTTAGCCTATTAGGATGCATAAGGTGTCATATGAAAGGTATTAAAATACATAACAAAAGCTGTTTTACAGTCTTAAGTAGAGGTGGAGTAATAAAAAAGATACACTTGAAAAAGTGGAAAAAAAATTGAAAACTAAAGAAAATATTTTTTCTAATTAGAAATAATGCAATAATATTGGTAGTTATACTAAAACTTTAAACAATGATTGCCTTGCTACACTTTTTGTCTATAACATATACTTAATGATATGAATTTTGGAAATCGGTTAATAAATGACTACCATTTTACATCACGCACAACGCGTGCGCAAGATTTTTTTTTGTATGGCATTTCAATTTTTTTTCTAAATCAAATGTATCAAATCAAATGGTAGGTATCAAATGAAGGTTCCTTATGAGCTGGTTCTAGAAATATACTACATCATTACATTTCAGCCACCTGTTTTTTTTTTAAACATTTTCAAAACTAACCAAGTTTGGGCGCTCCTGCAGGTAGAAAACTGCTGAATGTATTTTTATAAAACATATGCCAAATAAGTTGTAATATACTCATATCTAACGTCATGGAAGCATTTTTGTAAATTTTTACATTTAACTACTTTTTTTTTGTCCCCAGTTCCATGAGTTAGTATTTTTTATTTATTTAATGATTTATTTAATTATGTAATGATGTAGTATATTTCTAGAACTAGCTCATAAAGCCCTTTCATCTGATAAACCACACGATTGGCTTCAGAAAAAAAAAATTACATGCTATACAAAATCTTTATGACGTCATATTACGTCACACCACCAAATTAGAAAGCGACAACGTCACTTTTCATACTCAGGAAACATCACAGAATCCAATGATACCACTTTTTGGTATAATACTACTCAGTCCAACGAAAATATATTTTTTACTACTTAGCCGGGTACTATATTGTACGAATGACTTCACTGAATTAATTTGAATAGGTATCTATATATAAATGAAGAAGATAATTTTGGTAATTATGAAGTACCTCTTGTTTTCTTCTACTGAATCCCCGTGCTTGTTTTAGTAAATGTTATGATTTTACGCGTTGATACAAAAAATATGTTATATTAGGTATTTTTATCAGTGCTAGTTTCGGTTCGTAATGCAGTGAGCAGTTAAGTAGTTATTAGCCATTTTCAGTAGGTACACACTTCAAGAATCAACGCTTTAATTTTGTTTAAATATTTATTGCACAATATGCTAACGATTATGATATATGATATGTATGGTAGGTGGATATGGTAAAACTTAATGCTAAGCATGTCTACCAGTTCTCCTTAGGGACGTAGCAGAAAATGTAGTAAATGGGGTGAAATTTTAATTGCAAATTGTAAAACAAAGAGAGAAGACTATTGATAATGGGCAAACATTTTTGAATTACTGGATCACGCATATAAATGTATTAAGTCTAGTTTGATTTTGGACAACTTTTTTAGTTGAATGTACATACGCCGACGGCAATGGGCGTGGCGAATCACGAGCGTCGTCGTAGTCTTCGGACCGCGAAAAATATGCGCAGGCGCATATTAAAGTAGGTAACGACGAAACAGTTTCGGCATAGTCAAATATAGTGTTGTTACATATGAATATAAATTTACGTATACAGAATCATACTGGATAAAGAATGAGAATATAAATTCATTGCCTACTTTGTTTACTAATTACTGTTGGCGTAATGGTGGAATAGCATGTAGGTGGAAAAGGAAGTTTGTTTGTTTGTTTTCATGTGTGTAGGTAAGTGGCGCCAATACTGGTGTCAGTTTTTTCAAACTGCCTAAAGACATCTTGACGACTGCCGTACAATGATGTCAGCCGGGACCAACAGCTTAACGTGCCTACTGAAGCACGGAGGAGCTCGAGAAATTTTATGTCACTTGTGCGTAGTGTTGTTGTTGTCGTGTTAAGGCCAAAGCCCGCACTTGGATGGGTGTCCCCATACAAGTGCGGGCTTTGGCCTTGAACTTTCGAAAGCGCTAGTAATGCGTACCCCACCAGGCCAGCGAGCTCCTCGAAAAGAGATTAGAGTAGTGATGTGATGCTAGCTTCTTATGATCGATACAAGGACAGGTTTTATTCGTGTCACGCTAATAAAAGCTACTTTCCCTTTACAATATATAAAACCTCTTTGATCCTCTATCTGTCCTGCTGTCAACAAACTTTAAGTACCATATCTCAATTAGTACTTGCCGACATCAGCATTGTGATTGCATTGTGCTAGTTCGTGACTCTCCCATGTTGCCTATTGTTTCGCAGATCCGAGTTCCACTTGTCAGGTTTGCCCTATGAACCGTTTTGTTTATGCTCCAATGAGCTAAAAATAATGAATACACTAAAAAAAACTTCATTGCTGAGTTCTGAAAAATTCCAAGAAAAATCGGTACGCTTGGAAATTTGCTACATGCCTAAGAGATTTATGATTATTACGTAGACGTTATTCTGCTGGTACACCCTACACAACACTAATTACTTACTTACTTATTAGATTACTAGAATGGCTAAAACAGTTTCTAGAACCTAAATGTTATTATCAGTAACAATAAACAATGATTTATTTAAGCTATACTAGAATAAAAAAATTTCATTAGCCTATACTGTCCCACTGCTGAGCAAAGGCCTCCCCTCTTGTACGCCACTCATCTCTATCTTGCGCGATGGACTTCCAGGCCTTGTCGAAAGATACTAGATCATCACACCACCTTGTTCTTGGCGACCACTTTTGCGATGCCAGCCTACAGCCACCCATTCTGTAGCAATCTTAGCCCACCTATCTGGGTGCATCCCACACAATATCCTACATCCTACATAATTACATTAAAAAAAAGACTTGCTTGAACACATATTGCTGCTTAAACTATAAGTAGCGTCTTAAAGATATCTTCTACATCCCACCAAGAAGTTATTCAGTTCATCGGGTTTTTTCAGTTCTAAAATATTAAAATCAATGCCAAATCAAACAAAAAAATGTGACACTTTATTTCAAGGAATCACAAAAAGATGCCGAAGACCCACTAGTTTTCTAATATAAACTTCAAGCTACATATATCACATACAGCATCTCAGCCTCAATGTAGTGAGAAAAAAAACCTATACCATTGTCTCAAAAGGAGCTCTCGCATTATAAACGTCTCCCATTGTTACCGCTGATTTGTGTTCGACACGACGAATAATAAAGGATATGCTAAAAGGGAAGACACTCGGTTTGTATGTAAAATATTTATAAATATTTACTTCGTATCTTATGTATATATTATACTCGTAGTTATTCTCCACGGATTGACTTTTGATTCGCTGACCGTTTGTATGCAGTTGAGTTTTATTCAAAATGGAAGATACTGTTGTGTATAACTCAATGGCCGAAATATCGATTTTATTTGCTAAAGATTTATCTGATTTTAAAGAGAAAAGATAAAAAATACAATGACAAACCAAATGAGTTACTGCACTTGAACAATCTACAAGCAGTTATTTTTTGGAGACTTTAAAGCACATACATACGGTGATAAAGAAAACAAACATGGATTTATCACCGTCTCGCCTATGTGCGGGTGGCGAATTCTTATGATCTTCGATATTATTTATTTCGCTACCCGCGTCATCTGGTATTTTTTTTAGTCTCCACTGCAGGAGCACGACCCTCTATGTACTACCAGAGCCATACTTAGCCAGAGCGGCCATGAGCCTGTACTCTCTACGCTGGCCAACGGGTTGACTCATTAATGTTTATATGCTTTGTTTAGCTTGTGTTTCCTAATTCGCCTTCTATTACATCCTCGGAGAGACTTGGAGTGGTCTTATTCTACTCTGCCGGGAACCACACTGCAATAATCACCACCCACAATGCATACATAATCTACGAGTATATTACTGACTGATATATCCTTTTGCAGATCATCATCGAAATTTCCGAAATGAACGCATCGCACTGCAATGGCGAAGGGGTACCGGCGGTGAGCCTCATTTGAGACGGGGCCATCGAGGGCAGGTCCGAGGAAACCATGCTAAAGGAACGAGAAAGCTCCGAGGGGTCGCCAAGCGCACCTGATGAGTGCGCAGGCTGTGGAGGCAGGATCCAAGACAGGTTAGTTTTACCTGATTATACGAGTATAATGACGACAGAGATCTTGAGGTAGCTCTTTACTGGAGCAACCAAATATAACTTCAAAGTACCATCGACACGCTAAGACTGCTTCGACTGGACGAAAACAACGACTAACTACCTAAATCGAAGTATCATGTTAATGACGCCGCAACATGTATATAATTTTGCAATTTAAAATTAATTCAAACTAACGGCAAATCATACTGATTGAACTAGCCCTAATATTTGTATTATGGAATCACTAACCAAGACCTAAGGTAGTTTGTCGGAGGTCGTTTTTTAGGTAACAATGTGTGTGTGTGTGTGTGTCCCCTGTAACTTCTAAAATAAGAGAATGATGAAAAAATAATATATGATGTACATTACCATACAAACTTCCACCGAAAATTGGTTTGAACGAGATCTAGTAAGTAGTTTTTTTTTAATACTTCATAAATCGTAAACCACAATTTACCTTTAAAACTTTTAAATTATGTTACTTGCTGCTACGGAACCCTTCACGGGCGAGTCCGACTCGCACTTGGCCGATTTTTTTAATAATACATTATATTTAACAGCTCTTGTGATTCTGTCTATAAATTCTATCCCTTGGAAGCCTCCGATTTTCCACGGAATATTAAAGCATTAACAATTATTCTCGCTTAAAATATAATGGACTGTGGCGATAAGAACCGATAACAATTACATTAAATTCCATAGAAGCGTTTACTGTAGAAAATTCGTTTTGATTGTTCAAGTGGTGCAATGGCCACCACGGAGTATTCATTGCTCTATTAATACGTCTCCCTTTTGGAATTGCCACAAACCAATTATTTTGTAAAATTTTGAAAACCATAAATACATTTTATTTTGTTAATAACGCTTTTAGGATTTTGGACATTGAAAGGAAAAGCGAAACCTTTTAATATAATAGATCACTTTAATTCCAAAGTTACAAAATATTGAGAAAAAGATATGTACATATGAAATATAGCTTTTATCGGCGGTGTTGCCCTCATGGTCAAAAAGTACTTTGTAACATGACAGTTCCATGTTAAACTCGCATTTTCCGGAATAATGAGTTCTACATACCAAGCATTACCAATATGTTCAGCAATTTCAGCGTGATAAAGTACCAATCCAACCATACTTTCGCATTTATAATATTATTTATTCCGTTATTTCAGGCAGTCCCTTCTTGTGAGTTATTGTCCTATCTACTTATTCGTCGGTTGGCTGGAAGAGATTTCATTAAAGGATAAGTTCGCCGTTATAAATTTACTCTATAATATAAGTTGTTTTTGACTTTAATTGTGTGTTTTCATAGACATCCGTGGTGTAATGGTCAACACGCCAGTCCGCCAATTCCGAGGCACTGGGTTCGATGCTCAGACTGTGCAAGTTGGAAAATGGCCTTTTTCAAATAGGGTGTTTATCTATGTATTTATTATAAAATCTAGTATCGTTGAGTTCGTATCCCATAATACAAGTTTAAATACTTTGGGGCTAGTTCAAGCAGTGTGTTTTGTCCTTATCTATCTTTTTATCATTATTTATTTATATTACAATAAAGTTATTACAAACAAACAAAACTTTACGTACATCCGATATGTGAGTGAAGTATAATTTCAGTATTACAAAACAAATTTTTAACCAGGTACTACCTTCTGGCTGTCGACCGGCAGTGGCACGGTTCCTGTCTGCGCTGTTGCGAGTGCCGCCTTCCTCTGGATACCGAACTCACCTGCTTCTCCAGGGACGGAAACATCTACTGTAAGGAGGACTACTACAGGTAAGACCAATAGGGAAGTATTAGTCCGTCTTGTAGATTATCCAAAAATAATGACCCAAATTATTCAGTTTATCAAAAAAATAAAAATTCACAAAGATACAAAGCATCTAAGTTCAGAGTGGGGGCTTGTGACGTCACCGCTATAGCCGTGTCGTCATGCGAAATTTAAATGCGCTGTATCTTTGTCAATTTGTTTCTCAGAAAAAAGAAAAAAAAAGTGTGCAATATTTTTTAATAATCTAACCGATGGCATGTATTCTGTGACGATGGGCCAAAAATATTCTTCCAGTTTTCGTTAAATATTTATTACCTCATTTTTTTACTTTCAACGGTCTTTTCATGCAAAGGACATCTATGAAATAGACGTTTCTTTGGTCTTGTGACGATTACCTTTTAAGAAAATCATCGTACGGCGTACTACGGCGTATAATCATCTGTACTACTAATATCATACTTTGTACAATATTTTCAAACCTTTCAAACATTCAAACCAATATAAATAGTAAGTTATTTGAACGATAAAACTAAGCATTCGTACTCAGGAGTCACAGGATTATTAGCGAAATAAAGTTGGTGCGTAGTTCAGTATTTAAATCCGCAGGTAAGTAAGTGTAAATTATTCCTCTAAAAATGTTTACTGTTTTTATAACGTTGGCTCTCAGCAAAATACGTTCTGAACTACCTAATTAGAGTACCTAATTTTCATATAAAACAAAATAGTTTTTGTATAAATTAAGTTTGTTATATTATAACTGCTCTTTGCGAATATTATAAACACAGTGTCTGTGTAACGTTGAGATTTAATTGAATATTATATTGTATGGAACGTTACATTATGTTGTCTGCACTGCGAAGGTTCGTTGCTACTGTCTTTTGTACGGTTGGTCTGCTTTTGTGTATAAAAATATTTACAAAACGAGCTCGTTCAAGAACCGGTACACGGGTAAATTGTAGTAATTTGTAATTAAGTAATTTATTAGGAGTAATAAATGTGCATATAAATTTATAATCTGTCACGCATATTCAGGTAGGGTCTAACAACATTTTTTCTTTCTCGTGAAATTCAAGTTTATATAAAAAAGGAGGATATTTCTTTTTACATATTTACAAATGAAGAAAAGTTAAATACCTACCTACTACAAATCTAATCTATAAAATCGTATCCTTGTGGCGAGAATGCTTGTCGCATTTCCAGGTTGAATCGCAATACTTGATACGTTGTGCGAATAGCAGCCAGCTTTCTTGTCACCGGCTGCGGAGATAAGTCTTGGAGAGATTTCTTTAAGAAGGCTCGAAAGTGTCTACGCCAAATGGTACAACAATATAGTCATGATTTTACTTCTCAGCGTTTTCAGCAGCAGAACCGGCTCTCGAGACTGATCTTCTGAGATGAAAGGGTGTAAGTGTATTGACGCATGTAGTGTCCCTCCCACACTAAAGCCCTGCCGCATCCCCAGGGGATCAGCGAAATTCCATCAGGCCTCTTGCCGTCATCACGCACTACGTCCCGAAGTTCGAGGGTGCAAGGTACGCGAATGGTAGCCGGAGCCCTTCGGATGATGACAGAGAGCCGTGGCGTGAAATTCTACTAGCGCTGAGATGGCAATAAAGACCATGAAGCCTAAACTGATAAAGAGGATCCCAGCAATGGAGCACCCAGAAGTTAAAGAGTCTTCCGTAGAGACTTTAAATAAGCCGTCGAGAATATAATTTTTGATCGACTCCGAAATGTTTCAGGAATTAAACTTTCACATTCTTTTTTATTAAAATCCAAACCAATGGTTTTTAATTTATCAATAATTGCCAAGAAGTCTGCTAAAATGGATTTTTTACTTCCTGAATGACATCGCCCAAGAACCAGACATTTAATTTTAAATTTAAGATGAGATGATTGGATGTATAACTAGCCAAATAGCGCCAGCCCCAGGGGATTGCCTTGCAGATGATAATATTGTGTTATTTTCGTAAAGTTGTGGAGGTTTCGAGGGTGATGAATAACATTGATCAATTAATGTAAGAAAAAAGTTGGGGTATATGAGTTGAATCTGCTTGCACCAAGGCGTTCCTGCCTATTGAATTGAAAGCATTTTTCACGTCCACGGTACTTTTAGCAGTACCTTTGGGCAGTTATTCTTTAAAAACATAGAGTGTACTGCTGTTTTGCAGCCGGGTGGCTGCTTGCTGCCGAAGCCTACTTGTATTGGTTGGAATTTATTTCTGAGTGTTGAATGGTTGAGGCTTTGTGCATACAAGCTAGTTAAGATGTTAAACGGTGCAAGGTACAGCCAATTGAAATCGACTAGATGACAACAAGTCAAATCCGATACTTTTTTTTATACGTCAAAAACAAACCAGCCAGGGCAAGGTGGAAAATGGCCTTTTTCAAATTATCCTGGGTCTTGGGTGTTTATCTATATATGTATTTATCATAAAATATAGTATCGTTGAGTTAGTATCTCATAATACAAGTTTAAAACTTACTTTGGGGCTAGCTTAATCAGTGTGATTTGTCCTTATATATTTATTTATTTAAACATTTTTCATGTGTTTTGTATAAAAATCTAAACCGTGACGTCATAATTTTTTGAGTTAAATAACTCTCTTTATATCAGTTTTTTGCATTAATAACACTAAAATCATGTTTATGTATGGAAGAAAGCACAGAATTTTGTAAGTTTCTTTTAATAGCTCCGTAGTTTTTAGTTCCTCTAATAGCTCCGTACTAGCGTTACCGGCAGAGACACTTATCAGATCTTTTAAATGCTGAGGAGTGAGTCTGTCGATGCTGCCGGAGGAGCCATTTAGATACCGTTGAAAGAGTATCTTTGTTTTTAATTTTCAACGAATTTGAAGATGTGGGATGTCCTAGAAAAAAGGCAGATGTTTTCTGTGAAGGAAGTTTTTCATGAATAGCGTCCATTGTCGCTTGTAAAGATGGGTGTGTCATCGAAGAAAAGTATGCGTCCTGCATTTTTAGGTCTCCATTCATGACCTTGTCTTCTACAATAATTATACAGCTAAAAAGGGAAACTATGACTTCTTCTGGTGTTAAAAATATCTACTCTCTTATACCTCTATGTAATTTACCAGTGAATATAGTATCATCTAATTTATTTCAGAAGCAATATAATTTAAAAAAAACATTGGGGCCATCAGCCCATAAACTTTTACCTGGTCGAAGGGCTGAGTAGAGTAAGAGTAACATTGCCATCCAACGTGGCAATGCTGCTATCACAGGCAGGCCTATCACAGGGCAATAACCTGCATTACATTTTTTGATTGTAGGTTTTAGGTAGGAAGAAGAATATAAGCCACATTGGATGGACATAATGGACTTGCAGGCTTATGTTATATTTAATTAATTTTTCAATTCTGGTCTGGCAGAAAAGAAAAATCATAAAATGCACCAGCTGCTTCTCTTCCCGTACAGATCGTAAAAGCCGATCGTAAATATGAATAAATAAATTGGGATTGAAAAACTAGTGTTTTTAATGGAATAAGATGAATATAAAAAGCTTACATGTAATACAGATAAATTACTGTCCACTTGTGGCAGACACGATGACGGCCCGTCGTTCGCATACGTCGGTTCACACACCTGTCAATTAGTATCTACCCATAATTTTACAGTATTATAATATAACCCAATGTATATAAACAAGGTACAACCCTATCACAAATATTTGTGTTTTCATGTTTTCAAATATTTGTTTAACGTAGCACTTATCCTTATTTTTTAAAGTATGGCGTTTTCTAAATAATAATTTTAAATTATTATCAGACGATACAAAAAACAAAGGTTGCAGGTAAATATTAGATGCAAACCGCTTGTAGTCGGTTGTTTTAGATATCTTTGGGGAATGCCATTGTCGAGCAGTGGACTTGCTGTGGCTAATATAAATATATATGTATATGTATACATATGCTCGTCTCTACCATTGCTGATGTTTCACTTTTAATTTAGTAGATACTAAATTAATTTCGGCCTATCTTTACAGAATTTATTGTTCCGAGTAATTTGCAAATTGAGTATTAAAAATAAGTTGTTTTTTTTTTTGAGATACCTGTCGCAAGAAAATATTGAATTCGACACAAGTTATATTAGTCAATCAAAAATTTTATGGAAAAAAAAATTGTTGCATGTCTAAATAAGTATCAAAAACAAGGAAGATAAAATCGGATACCTCTGCCATGAAAACATCGCCGGCTTACCTGTCAAGGGTGCACTTGACACAATCATCGCACCCTCGCCCTGGACATATGGTGTAATACGGGCATTATTATTACACGTCAAGACTCAAGACCGTGTTTATCAAATAATAAGCGAGGATAAACTAAATGTTGGTATAAAAACTCACAACTTACATATATATCTAAAGAGTTTATTTACAATTGTTTGCTTAGGTAAAACGGCTTACTTTATGAATATTTTAATAATAATACTTAGTTCGTATAGGTAATCGTACAGGTATAAAAAAGATAAAAAGGAGATCGAATATTGGTACTCCTTCGTAAATTCTATTACCGACGACAGCGGGCATTGCTGACTTTTCCAGTACTTTTAGACCGATCAGTAATTTTGGAAACTATATTTTACATGCTGGAGCTCCAACTTATAGTATGTACCTTAGCTATTATATGTGACTGAGTCTGGGTGGTAGGTAGGTTCAACATTTCTTCTATTCTGGAGTAGAGGTTAGCTAGTCTAGGCACACTTTTAGGAATCAAATATTCTCCACCATCCTCGTCAAGAGCTAAGGCGGGCAATGGACATCAAACCCTTATATTGTTTCAGACTGTTCTGCGTCAAGCGATGCGCGCGCTGCGGAAACGGTATCACCGCTAATGAGCTGGTAATGAGGGCTCGGGAAATGGTGTACCATCTTACGTGCTTCACTTGCGTAGCATGTGGGACGCTGCTGTCCAAAGGCGACGTCTTCGGCATGCGAGACGGGCTGGTGTACTGTCGGCCGCATTACGACAGCGCCTGTCTGGATGAATACTGTGACGAAGACGTCAACAACGTTTACAGGTTAGTCAGATTTCACAGCAATCACACTTCTTCGATACTTGGTACGCTAAAGGGAGCTTGGTGCTCCCTTCCACCTAACGTGCTATGCTTGCGTCGACTGTGGGACGCTGTTGTCTAATTGCAACGTCTTCGGCATTCTGGTATACTGCCGGCCGCATTACAATAGCGCCCGTCTGGACGACTACTATAACGAAGACGTCAATAACTTCAGGTTTGAATATATGTATTTGTAATTTGACGTGACGTACTTGTGGCACTACTTTGTTATTGGTACGCTAAATTAGTGCTCTTTGCTGTACTAGTTCAATGTTTGTCACCTAGGGGGAAGCTGTTGTCAACAGCCGACGTCTTTGGCATGCAAGACGGACTGGTTTATGCCAAAGAAAAAAAGACAACATGCATGAAGATTACGCGCAAGCATCACTGAATCTGGGTAGAGACGTGGTGCGGCCGTCTTTCTATTCAATTCAAACATACAATAAGTTTATTTGCTAGGCAAATTCAAAAACCCCCGATTTGATTTCTAGATAAAGCCCTGACTTTTAAGCCCCTATAACTTTTAAACGACTAAACAGATTTTGATCAAACATAGAAGGGAACTTGCTTTTACCTAAATAAACCGCATTGAAATCGGTCCATCCGTTCGAGCGCTACGATGCCACAGACAGACAGGCAGACAGACCGACAGACATTGGACACCCCTCTTTTTAATCGGGGGTTAAAAAGCATGCAAATCAATTAAAAATTAGAACACACTGTTCGTTCGCCGTATGGCGTCTATCACCCATAGAAAACGCAAACGAGTGGTCAACTCAACCAAGACTCAAGACCACTTGTTGCAAATCCTTTTGGAGTTGGCTTTGGACACAGAGAGATAAAAGGCATTGGTTGCTCCACAGACTAGAGCTTCGCTCTTTAATAAGAAGAAGATGAGCAATGAAACGCTCGGGCCCATGTTCAAATTGCAACTTTATTTTTCATGTATTTTGTCTGAATGGAATCAAAAGACTTCCGCGCCATTTCCAGTATTATATATATATAGCTTGCGCCTTGTGCTTGGGGCTCAACTATCTATTATCTGAGGGCGACGTCTTCGGAGTGCGACACAACCTGGGTGACTGATCAATTTTATATAGCAGCCTGGACACGATAGCGCTTACTGGCCTAAATGCTACTATGAACACCACGTAAAGGTTACTTTAGTACGACTTGTTATAACAAAGAGAAAACTGATATAGTTAAATCATAACCATGCCATTATCTTAATCACCAAAAAATTAAATTGTGTCTGAAAGTCTGAAATCTAATCTGAATCTAATGAAAAGGCGTTTTTGCAGGTGCCAAGAAATGCACAGCGAAGGCGATTCGCCATCACAATTTTACACTGGAGGATCGAGTTCAAAAGGACGACCGAGGAAGAGGAAAGTTGCCCAAGGATCCCCTGAAGATATACAGGTTCAGACAATGAGGATGGCCAGTACTGCCTTAGGTGAGTAATGATAAAATAATTCTGAATCCCTATTGGTAAAAATTGCACGTTTCAAAGTGAAAAAAATGCTTCAATTTCTTATTTTCTACATTGAAGAAAGAGCTTAGCAAAGCGAATTGATCATGCGAATTTAATTTCAAAGTGCGTTACTGTAATTAAAACCTGTCCTTTAATTATATTTCTCAGAAGTATTTTAAAAATTCTTCCGTTTATTCCCTTTTACGTTTTCCTCAAAGAGACTCGGCCCACTCGTCCTTTGAAGGGCATTTCAGCCAGCTGAATCAACTTAAACGTGGTAAATTGCGTACAGACGGCCGCCTGACTTATTCAATCAGACCAAGCGTTCCGTACAAAATTTCCCCACGTGCTCTCGGCTCCCAGTGACAATGTACATATTTCATCGAAGCACACTCGGTTAAAATTTAGCAGAGACCTCAGAGGAAAAGCGCCTTCCCCCGAGTCGATTCATCCCGTCCCGTAATCACGACTAATGAATAGACGACGCATTGTCAAAAATGCTTTCATCTCACTCCGGCACACTGGCTCCCCTAAAGTTAGAGCGGGAAATACATATTTCCGAGCATTGGACCCCCAGCTAGGGCTACCGTCTGGATTATTCTTTATGGCGACGAAATTCGAGATAGTTATTGAGGTGAATTCAGGTTTTTTTACTACGACGCGATTAATCAAGGCCCTGGCATGAAGTAAGTATGTGTGGTCGAATCTATTCATTTTATACCTATCTTATCTATTTCAATTCAGTAATTGAGCGTGAAGATGGAAGACGCTATTCTTATTTACAAATCAAAGTTATTATTACGTATTGGTTTCAGTAGCTATCTGATGAAAAAACTATTCAATACTGTTGAATTCGTTTGTGTGAGAGGTGTTTTCCTCTAATAAGTAATAATAGTAGACTAGGTACTAAAACGTATCATAAGTACAACGTACTTTCAACATACTCCTGTAAACCATATTAAGACAGACCTACTTAAATAAAACAAAATAGGTAGGCATAAATGACAAGGTTTTTAGAAATGTGGGTTATATTACCTAGATTTCTCTACGAACAGCTCTTGACACGGCAAGAAGTCGAAGCAGCGGGTTTGCGTTTCAGCTGCTTATATCTGGGACATAGTTTTTTCAGGCCGACGACATTACTTACGACTTATGAAAAAACTTGATTGGACTTGTAAGTAGGTACTACTCGGGTACGGCTGCATACAATTATGGAGTATTGGGTCTTTCTTATGAGGCCTGCTTGAACCGTGGTGTGAATTTACGAGCTGTACTGCTTTGGAGTCCGGGGTACGGTTTACAATACAATACAATACAAAAATCTTTATTACACCAAATAAAAAACAATAAAAAATTACAAAGTTTCCGGAACTTATAAATAAATAAGGTACAAGAGGCGGCCTTATCGCCGAAGCAATCTCTTACAGGCAACCATAAAGAGAAGGAGTGCGAAGTATATGAGTAAGATAACAGGTGGCGCAGTTAAAATTAAATTATAAATAACCAATAGATATTAAAATACTTATACAAAATATATAACATTATAAAAAAAATAGATATAGGTATATAAATAAATTAATATATATATATATATATACGAGTACATAGCATTATAATAAATAATTTATTACATACATACAAATAAATAAATATCACAATGATGTAAACAGATCTGTACATGATGATTTTAAGCAGGAAGATGGAAGATATAGTAGGGGAAAGAGATGAGGAACTAAACAGAAGTAAAAAAGTAATTTTTAGTTAGGGTTTTAAAGTTATTCAAAGTTTTGGGGAATCGAATGGAAAGGGGTAGAGTGTTCCAGAGATGAATAGCATAGACAGTAAAAGAATATTTGTAGAAATTGGTCGAGTGAACTGGAATATTAAGAAGAAGTTTATCTGCACTGCGTAGAGGCCGGTAGAGGTTCTAAAGAAAAAAAGTTCCTTGAGGTACTCAGGATATGTGGGACTAAAAAGGATGGAGTATAGGAGAGAAAGGCTATGCCAATCACGACGTAAGCGGATAGGGAGCCACTTGAGTTGAATACGAAATTGCGAAATGTGGTCATATTTACGGAGTCCAAATATGAACCGTATACATAAATTCTGGAGGCGTTCAAGCTTCCCGCTTCCCGCCGCCGGTTCCGGTTTCCCACTTTTTCTTCTCCAAATATAACATACATCAATGGTCACCTAAGGATACCGAAGACGAGAAGAAATAGCCAGAATAGGTTGGACGATTTGGCTATAGTTTTACAATCCGCAGCCTGCTTGACGTCAACCCTCTTGTGGAATGCATTTATGCGAAAAGTTTTACAACCAGTCGCTGCCTGATGTTAACCCTCCTTTGGAATGCAGTTGTAGCACTAGCACGACATGTATGTGCTACATACATACTTGAATCACCTCTTACGACATTTACAGAAAGACATGGAGTGCATACGGCATATTTTGAAAAGAATCTACCTACCTAGTTTTAATTATATAGACTGCTTGCCTTGAAAAGTAATAACGTCTCGGTCCAAGATTTATTTTTGTATATAGCTGGTTATGTCCCACTACAAGATAAATAGGCGTCTGCTCTATCCATCCACAGTTCTTTTGGTTTAGAATGTAAAGACAAAAGACAGAGAGCCTTTCCATAAATAAATATAGGTACTGATTTTCTTTAAGCGAGATAGATTTTAAGATTTGTTTTTTTCATTTTAATAAAAATATCATTATGTAGGTACTTATTACTACTATCAAGACTAGGGTAGAAGGTATGGTACTCGTAGAAGGCATGTAGGCAAGAAAACTCATTAACATTTTAGCCGCCAGAAATCTACTGCAAACACACACAGAAGAATAAAAAGTACGCACAAAGTATACCTAACTGTAAGATTAGCACATAATTACTTAAAGGAGCAAATCACCCACAAGTATGAATTTCCTATAGGACGAATACTGGAAACTCAAAAATATTTTCGATTTTCTTAAAGTTTTAAGCTGACTCTACATTTTGTATGAGCATGTCTTTTTTTAGGTAAATTCATTCGTACTTTGACGGGCTGTGGTGACCTTTTAGTTACACTCTGTATAGGTAGTGAAGGTCTGGCAAAGTGGTTATTTGGACCCCTACTTTATACATTCGTACTCCTACTTACGACCTTACCCATGTCGTTTGACCTGCCTTGTACTTTTCAGTTTGTGGTCGGTAGACTATCCTCTTAAACGAATAGATCTAAAAGTATTATCATATAATCCATCATTCATCGCGCCGATATCCCGCCAACTAGGCAGTCATGTTGGCACAACAGCGCCACTTGAGACGCGCGCGTGACGGCGCTAAAAAGAACTAAGGGCCACTCCAAATATACGTGCCATATCTGAGAATCGAAACGCTCGACATTTTCTCAGTAGGTACACCAATTTATGCAACTTAATTTAAATTTAAAATGTCATGTGCATTTTTTGAGAATTTGTTTAAACAACAGAACTGGATAATTGCAAGCCATCGAGATGGTGCGGAATATTAATCGTAAAACAGAATTTCGTTTATTTCTGCTGAAATTTTATCCGGCTGCTGTTTTTTGTTTGCTCAGGTTGGCTTCGGAATGCCTTCGAAATTCTAGACTTTTGACGAACTACATTTGCTAAAACCTGCGTATCTACCTATTTCACAGGTTTGGTAATTTTTTGGACATTTGAATGAAATTATGCCGGGATCTAGAAAAACTTAAATGGAAGTCCTTTTATTACTTAATCAATTAAAATCACAGTATTTTACCGCGTTTGTTATTTTAAATGTTGATTTTCAATTTAATGTCTCACTATGTTATAATATATCTCAATATTTTTGCGATTTCATAGCGACATCAATAATTTCATAATAAGAATATCTAAGAAGGTAATACCTAATATAAGAATTTCATCTGCATAAAGTCAACTGCTGAAAATACGGCCACAACCGAAGAATTCCAAAATTACCTGTAGAATCAA
This sequence comes from Acrobasis repandana, assembly GCA_963576875.1. Lineage (NCBI taxonomy): Eukaryota > Metazoa > Arthropoda > Insecta > Lepidoptera > Pyralidae > Acrobasis > Acrobasis repandana. Next base: position 7,538,581 of record OY756214.1, read on the forward strand.
CATTAACGTATTTCAAATTTGTTATTTTTCCAAAATTTGCATTCACTTTTGTTTCCCTCGTAGGCTGACTTACGTAATGCAACTTTAATTTCCTATTAGTTTAATTAGGCCACCATAATACTAAGACAGATGTGTATCCTGCCACGCGGAACAGAAATGGATGCGATATTAAATTCCTTTTAATTAAAATTATTTAAAAAAGCGAGAACCTTGCGTGAAGTCCTAAATGACATTCCTTTTCAACTTATCGGAGTTCAATCAGAACAACGTGTGCAGTTGAATTAATTTAAATCTTTAATATTGATCTCTATTATGAACGACACAAGGATTTAAAAATACTGCTACCTATACTTCTAATTTAAAAGTAGATTATTTAAGTCATAATATTGTACAAATAATATTATTTTCCTGGAAGTTGTTCACAATGTAATCTTTAAAGTTTAACATAGATATCGCAGTAATATAAAGTAATAATTATACGAGTTTAACACTTGATTTTTGTTATTCGTGAATACAACAACTGGTATAAAAGATTGGTGTCTTTTTCTTCTTATTTAAACATTGGTTACATACGACAAAAGTCAAAATTTTTGTTGTTACGATTTATACTAAAATCAAAAGGTTTTTATAAATTGCAACGAGAACTTCAGTAAATAGACTTTGAGGTACTCGGTGGCCCAGTGGTACGCATTCTTATGGTACCTACTCGGAACTCTGCCGTTTAAAATGTTAACAAACACTTTCAAAATAAAAATGCATTATAACATAAAAATAAAATACATTATAAATAATTTTTATTATAATTATAAATAATATACTTAAAATTACAATATTACTATAATAAGTGATTTTATTTGAATTTTGAAAATATTTACTAATGTTTGTAAACATTTTTAACAGCAGTGTGGAAGCACCATTAGCACTTTCGTAAGTTAAGTGACACTAGGCGTGGTCGGCACTTAGATGGTTTACCATAAAAATTCTCCAGCTCCTCCGTGCTTCAGAAGGTACGTTGGTTCCGGCTATCATAATTGTATGGCATTCGTCAAGTTATTTCAGATGCCTATACGCAGCATGAAAACTGATACCAATAATTGGCCACTTGCAAACACGAAAAACGAGGTAAGTAGACTAATAAAATATCGGTGATGGAAGCCTTCAGTCGCAGAAAGTCCACTATGTCAAAATGTTCCAGTGTATCAAAACGTCCACAGTATCAGAATGACCACTTTAAAATGTCCTATTATCAAAATGACCACTGCACCAAATTAATTGTCCATTTCATCGAAGCGTCAGAAAGTTCCAAATGTTTTGTTTATTTTAATAATAATTAAACATGCAATTATTGTGGCTACTAAAGGTTTTTTCATCGTAAAATGACAGGTGAACTTTGGCCGGCTTTTCGATTTTTTTATCTGAAGTCGGTTTGTCGATATCTTTAGTTTATTGCTATTAGTGTTTTGTTTCTATTTAATCTTCAGGTGGGTGTTCTTTGCGGCCTTTTTTATTGCTAGTGTTTTTTCAAGTTAGTTATTGGAGCGTATTTTATCATGATAAATGTTCAACTAATGGTTATAACACGCGCTGTTTTAAAATTTTATTGTTTCGCTTCGTTGATTGTGGTCAACGAATTAGATGCTAATTCGGGGGTTAGTTAATTGAAAGTTTTATAAGCTTCGAGATCACGCCACATTTTGGAAACTTTTGTAGGTAGTTTCAAAGATCATATCGCAATACTTGACTTGACATACTTAACTTAAGGTCCTAAGTCCCCCAGGTGGGACAGAGGGCTTTAAAAGTGTTAAGCCATCGTGATCAGTCTTAAGATACGCGCTTTTCTCCGGACAGGTTGGCCCGATTGTCTTCATCTCCGCTGCCGCAGTGTGCCACCAGGTCTGCTTGGGACGGCCTACTTTCTGCTTGCCCCGGGGGTCGACTATCCATTCCATTTGTGAAGCATTATCAGCTTGTCAATTGGCATTTTCCGGCACGCCTACCACAGGCGTTCGTTAGAAATCTTCTCAGGCCAGAATATGCCAAATATTTGCCGCAAGCAGCGGTTGATGAAAACCTATATCGGCTGCGTGAACTCTTTTGGTTACCTTTCACGTTTCGTACCCATACAGCAGGACAGATTTCATGTTTAATCGCAAGATTTTGAGTTTAACTCTACAAGTCAACTACTTCGCTAAAGAGCTTTATCTTTGAGCAAATAGAATATAAATGGCTAGGTATATTTGCATTTCTACAATAGCCAATTTCTTAATAAAAGTCGGGTGTCTTTCTACAAGCTTTGCAGAAATTGATTATAATCATTAACATCGGTCTAAAACCAATGCCTAATTAAAATTAGAAGTAATTCAAGTAACCCAATACAAACGACGTAGGTCGCTCTAATATTTCTCATTAAAATGTTCGAACAGAAGCGTCAGTAATTAAGACATTATAGACATAGGTCGAATAGTTTCTAAGAAATGCCAGCTATTTTACGTTACCAACAACTGTATTGAACGGATATCGAAAGATTGAACGACGAGATTAAATGGACATTCCAGGGCTACGATAAAGTTAGAAGCAGCTCTGATGTACCGACTGCATCATTCATTCTTTATTTAGGGTTCCGTAAGTAATAAACTAGAAAACAGCGATAAAGGAATTTTCAGATTCACTAGCTATCTCTCCGTATTCTTCTTTTAATTAGCCACTTTCATGATACTTACTACTCTTGTTATTAAAATAACTAAGTAAGGAAATAACTAATCTTCACATTTCAAACTCAAAGGAAGTTGGAAAGTGGTTGGTGAAAAAAATTGGGTCTTGTGGCCTCTCTCTTCCACCGTAAGGAATAAAGATGTGAAAAGTAGGTATGTGTAAGTATAATAATTCTGCCAACTTTAGTAATGGACGTTTACTTTCGAATTTTTACGTAATAATATTATAGTAAGAATAAGAATAATTTATTGCTCAAATACAGTAAATAAGATGTCTATTGTATTATTTGTAGTAATTTTTTTTATACATATCTTTATGGCATCTAAGCTGATATAATATACCTATTCATGATATTAGGTCGAGTTACCCTCGAAAATACCTCGCTTCTTTTGGCCAAAATTCCGGATACGATTCTACAAATAGGCAAGATATCCCAAATGTAAAGGCAAAGCAGTGGTAATAGTACGTAGTATTTTATTACTGTGTGGTAATATGTTTAGTCTTTAAAACAATGGTATGCCACTTGCGTCAACCCATGCATTGCAAATAGCAGGCTCGTTCCATGTGTACCGAATTGTCCCATGTGAAGCCGTATGGCCTTAGATAAGCCGTAAATATATTTGTAAGTACTCGTATGTTCCTAATTTCAAAAGTAACGAAATAGATTTTTGCAAATAAGATATTATATAGAATTAATGAATATATGGACACACTATAGTTTCTTTAATTAAATTATTTTTTCTATAAGTCTGAATAAAATTATAATTTTCGAGTAACTAATTTACATAGGTATCACGGAGATTTTTATGCGGTGTAAGCAATTCTTAACGGGCCCTACTCCACTTTGTGAACAATTTTATAAAGAATAACTATGCTATGGTAGCCGACGATAATATCGACGTTACCGATATAAAAGATTTCCGTTGAGATGTAGCGTAGATTGCCAATTCGAAACCTGTTTTTTATACAAACGTGGAGGTTGCTCGCCTAATAGTACCTATGAGATTACAGGCAATTGCAAGATAATGACAAACACTTGTGCTTTGCTAGCCCTAAAGAAATCTTTCCCGTTTTTGGAGTAGGTACCTTTCTCATGCGAAAATGAGAGCTGCATATGTTATTAAAACTGTTACCATTTACTACATTTGTTGACATTTAACAACTTCGATTATTCAGCGGATTATTCAGATTCAGCGGATTAGCTCGTTGAAGTGGCAGTGGGCGGGACACATAGCGCGACGAACCGACGTAACCACGTACTGGCAAGCGAAGCGTTGGACACCCACCCACAAGGTGGTCAGACGATCTGACCAAGGTCACTGGAAAGAGCTGGAAGCAGGGCGCTCTAGATCGGTCATTTTGGAAATCCTTGAGAGAGACCTCTGTCCAGCAGTAAACAACTTCAATGAAGTATGCGCTGTACGTATAGGTTCATCACGGGAAGAAGAAGACTGATAAAAATATAGAAAGAAATCGTGAGACGGGTACAAGAAAACGACGGTTACTGACTTACATAGGTAAGGGGATAACGGGGATCAGAAAATTTCGAATACAGAGCCAGATAGAAAAAGACTAGAGAGAAGAAAAGTCAACTAAAGACACCTCACGCAACTGGATAATATCATCATGTTTATCTGTATATGTATTTGACGACCTCCGTGGTGTAATGGTCAACACGCTAGTCCACCAATCCGGAGGTTCTGGGTTCGATCCCCAGCCAGGGCAAGTTGGAAAAAAGCCTTTTTCAAATTGTCCTGGGTCTTGGGTGTTTCTCTATATATGTATTTATTTTAAAATATAGTATCGTTGAGTTAGTATTCCATTACACAAGTTTAAAACTTTAAGGCTAGCTCAATCAGTGTGATTTGTCCCTATTTACTTTACGTTACTTTTTATTTATATTTAATAACAAATATAAATAAATATAATTAGTTCTTTATGTATTATATTTATATAATTATATATTTTGTATATTTATTTTATCTATAGTTATTTTTTTTAGTATATATTTATTTAAAATTAACTCTTATGTATATTCTTGATTTATTATTGTAGGTATTTATAGAGACTTTTTTATTTTGTTTACACACTCTGTCGCACCACCCAAATGATTTCTCTACTTGGTCCAATGGTTGACTGGCAGAGAACGCCATAGGGCGTTAAGTCCGCCATTTGTACACTTTTATGTGCAATAAAGTTTAAATAAATAAAATATAGAATCGTTGAGTTAGTATCCCTAACACAAGTCTAGAACTTACTTTGGGGCTAGCTCTATCTCTTTGATTTGTCCCTATATATTTATTTATTATTATTTACTAGCCGTGCCCGCGACTTCGTTCGCGTGGTTGTCGGAATGTTATATAGCCTAAAGCCTTCCTCTATAAATGGACTACCCAACAAAAAAAGAATTTTTCAAATCGGACCATTAGTTCCTGAGATTAGCGCGTTTAAACAAACAAACAAACAAACTCTTCCGCTTTATAATATTAGTATAGATTTATATTTCCTCGGTAATGACAGAACACAACTCTCACGTAATTTCATAAAGACAACCGCGTTCAATGACCGTCCGTCAATTCACAGACAGACATCGAAGTCAACTCAAACGCTTTCGTCAATGTCTTGCACCAAAATAATATGGCGCCTATCAGTGCAATAAAACACGTACTCTTACGTAGCTCCTTTATTTTTTTATAACTGATCGTTAATATCGAAGCGTTTACAGCCACATGCTTTATGGCCGGCTTTTTAAGAAAAAACGTGAAGTCGGTAACATGTTAATTCTGCCTATAAAATAAAACTCGAAAATGTCAGTTTTATTAGATGAATTAAACGTCTAACAATAACCTGTCAAGGTTTCAAAATTTAGTGTCTCTTCAGCATCGAATTGAATGTGGTTAAGTACTCCACTACGTCATCGAAATTTCACTTAGCTATTCTTAGGAAGTTATCTTAGCTTTACCTAATTTATTATGTAATGTACTCCTATTATTTGTACGTCCTATAAGTAAAAACTTAACAAATAAAATCATAATATTTATATTTTTATTTTTATTATATCAAAATTCGTTAGCATAAAGTAAGCACTTGAAATAATCAAAAATTGCTGGATAAAAATTACTTTTACTATAAAAACAAATAAAAATATAACATTTCAAGCGTAACTTCATTTAAGTGCAATTGTTTTAGAAGTTATTGTTTTTTGTGTTCACCATTAAAATAGAACCTAAACTGAAAACTGTCATAAAAAAATAATTAACACAACCCGCGGTCCCAGCACTTAAACCACTCATAATCATAACATTGAATGTATTTAATTATTAATTTAATAATTAGGGTGCGCTGGACACCCAGCAAGAATCGGGTGAGAAAATTATTTATGTGTAGTTTTTCGGCGGCCCCGGCAGTTCATCATTCGATATCTTCGAATCAGGACACGAATTAGCTTCACATTTATTTGTTTTGACATCCATGTAAGTGGGGTTCCGTAATTGCGACTAAGTTAAACCCTTCAATTTACTTTGACGAGTGTCATGTTTAATATTTCGAGCAAACGAATTTAAGGCCTACCTATATAATATATACCTAATAAAGGTATATATTATACATATATTTTTGTGAAATGTTTACATTTTATGTGGGATAAATAATTGCTAGGATTTTTCTCTACTTTGCCTCTACTCTAAGTACGTATTAGGCGAAAAGAAAATGGTTCGTTATCTATTATTCATAAAAAAATATTTTAATGTACTATTATCACCTTATTTCTCGTGTTCCATGGTAGAGATCTATACCTTAATGCTAATGCTGTCCACCCACCGTTACCATGACAACCGCATCCCAGTTTTTACAACGTCACCAATTGGTAAACAAAGGAAACTCAGGCTAGAGCTTGTTTGACAACTATTGACTTCAGGCAATTTTGCGAGTTGCGTTAGTATAATATACAGGGTTACTGGTATCCAACGCAATCCTTTTTGGTGCAAGTTCAGTCCATAATACTGAGCTAATTTCCATAAAAACCAATATCGAAAAAAGTAAAAACAATTTCGGCTTCCCATACATCAGCACTAAGCCAAATGGATTTTGTATGGGAAGACGAAATCTATAATTCTATAATGGTTCTCACCAAAAAGGTTAAGCTTAAGATACCAGTAACCCTGTATACAATAGAATCAATCTATCCTCCTGATTTTAAAAAACAAAAAATCCTTTTCGACCGGGAATCGTATAGGATTTTTTCAACATGCCATGCCAACTCTAACTGAAACTATTTCAAAGATGAATTCAGTCAATGATACTGAACTACTTTTCCCAAGGAACATACTCGTATATCGAAATATGAAAAACAATTGTTGGCCGTACGTACAAGTTGCCCGATCAGCTGACCCGAGTTTGTATGTATTATATATAATATATGTTCCTTGGGAAAAGTAGTTCAGTATCATGGACTGGAATAACCCTTACAATAGTATATTTTTTTACATGTTAGGTATACAGGGTCTAACAAAATATATTGAAACAATTTCAAGGCTGAATACAGTAAATGATACTGAACAACTTTCCCCAAGGCACTGGTATGACTCTCCATTGATTCAGAGTAACATATATACCTACTACTACTACAAACAAAACAATTTATCTGTACACACGTCGATGTGTGAGTTTTATACTTAGGGTCGCACCGCAGAATTATTTTAATACTTACCTACTAACGAGTTCGACATATTTACGATTATATTTTTCCATACCGGAAGATTTGCGAACACGATGACGTAAAAAATATTCTGTTTTATATGTATTAAATGTTACAGAAAAGTCGGAAACAGCTACATAATATCACTTCACAAATATTTTTCATTATGTCCATTGTCCATTTCACCATTAGTTCACTTTACTGATTAATTTTGAGTCATTTATAATGTAACGCACTAACTCCACTAATTCACTATTGTAATATAGTAATTTGCATATTCGGCGCAAAACTATACGGTAATTATATGAATAAATTCAATAAAAATAAACAAATGTTTATCACGCATACACGCACAGCATGTCAAGTTGTCATTGTCAACAATGGCATTTAGCACTATAACCCGCGGAAATCTAATTGGCATCTGCGTGTATGTGATTACCTGTGAGCGAGGAGCCTATGTAACATTGCCGGATTGCTTATTAGCAATCCGGTAATGTTACAATCTCGCTCTTGTGTATCTCCCGCCAATGCGAGAGAGCGAGAAGGGTACATATATAATCAAGATGGTTGCTGGGTAATAACGTGAAATTATATTGTTGCTTTGCTTACCTGTTTTCATCATTTGGAAATGTATGAAATATACGTTCTTTAGAGTATTGGGTGGATAAACAATTATTATACGCGCACCTTCTCACCATGATGGTTACTATTGGTTGACAGTTCTCAAGACAACACACGTCGCGTATTGCGTGCGGCTAGTAATTAAACCCTAGTTTGGAGCTGTCAAAGCTCACAAAGTGCGGGGGAGAGGTGCGGGGACGCCAATTTGCGGGAGACGCTGTGAGATACCATTCTATTTGACTCTTATGTATTCTGTGCCCAAGGAACACATATAGAAATATGAAAAATAATTTTTAACCGCCCATACACGTTGACCGATCAGCTGATCCGAGTTTGTATTGAAAGCCAAAAATTATTTTTCTTGTTTCTTGGGAAAAGTGGTTCAGAATCATGGACTGGATTTAACCTTAAAATAGTTTTAGTATATTTTGTTAGACGTTATATAACGGGACTTAGCTCGGACCCTTCAAGTCAGTCTGCGACTATGAAAGATGTGACTCTTGTTCGAAACGTTAGACAAAACAATAAAAAAAGGTTCGTGCTAAGAAGTCCTGTTATATATATAAATCATGTGTTCAAAGCCCGTTACGTCCTTTTCACCGTTCAACATGTTTGGATTTTGATAAAATAAAAAATTATATCAAGGGTAAAACTGACAGATTTTTGAGTTTTTCCTGCACTAAGTAATTACAGGTAAAAGAAAACATTGTAATAACGGTACCAGCCCGCTAGCCGCCAGTAATATGGCGGCTGCCTAGGCTCTATGTTGTGCGGATACGGAGGCTGCGTCTTCACCACAAGATTGCGTCTTTCTCTAATAGGGGGAAGTGGAGTTCCGGGCCCTGGATACAATTTAGTAACTTTCTAGGGTTCAGTTCTTCAAAAGGTAAAAACAGAAACCATAAAGGATCACTCACTTGTTTATGTTTGTCGTCTGTTACAGCTAAATTAAGTTGAAAAGTACACATATAAGTCAGTGACCCAATGACCGACGTATAACGTAAATAAATGAATTTCAAATATGGGGGGCCATTTATCGGGGGTAAATTAGATATTTAAAAAAAAGTACGTATATCATGTGACATACAAATGAAAGAACTTTTTTAGAGAATTCTAAATATAATTTATTATTGAAGTTAGTGATTACCACAGCTCGCCTACCCCCCCAACACCCCCTCCTCCCTTATCTGCCAAACCACATAGCCTAAACATTTAAAATACAGATAATAGTTTTTTTACCTATAAATTACAGAAAAACCTATGAGAAGTCTATCCTATTAATTAAAAGAAACACTAAATTTTAAGTAAAGCTTACCATAACACGTTAGTGAAAACCACAACCGAATCGGTTAAGCCGTTTCTGAGATTAGAGCACAAAAAAGCACAGACAAATCAACAAATAGACAAACATATAAAAATTCTAATAATCATTCTTTTGGGTTTTACTGCGTTCATAAAAGCCCCCGACAAAATTTTTTCTTATATATCTTTCATGTACAGACACCTATCGGTTACAATTTTATTATAATTATAAATACAAAAAAATAATTATGTATAGATGATATTGATGATGATGTTTTTTTCCTGATATATCTTCCATATTCAGATAGCGATTGGTTTAGTTTTTACGAGTATTATATGTACTCGTAAGTATTCATGATGATGATGATTTTTTATAACCTTCGATTATCCTCATATTAGGTTGGGGAAAAAGTCTTTTCGCATATAGTATGTATGAACTTGTAATAAAACCAATTTGGCTATACTATTTGTACCTCGCTGGTTTTGGTATCATTTAAAAGTTTAAATTTTAAAGAAGATAATTCCAAATTCAAATTAGGAAAATGGGTGATTTTCATTTGTTTTTCTTACCGTCAAGATGAGTGAATCTAATGAAGAAATTAGATACATTTTAAAATTTTACTACCAAAAAGGTAAAAATGCAACGCTAGCCGCGAAAAAAATTTGCGATGTTTATGGACCTAGTGCAGTGTCTGTGAGAGTAGCACAAATTTGGTTTAAGCGTTTTCAATCCGGAAATTTTGATGTCAACGATGCACGTCGCTCTGGTCGCCCTGTTACGGATAAAATGGATGCTATTTTTGAAAAAGTGGAGCAAGATCGGCTTATCAGTAGTTACGACGTAGCTGAAGAACTGGGAATTAACCACAAAACAGTTTTGGCGCATTTGAAAAAAAATGGGTACACAAAAAAGCTCGATATTTGGGTACCTCACGAGCTCTCTGAAAGAAACCTAATGAATCGTGTACTCATTTGTGATTCTTTATTACGACGTAATGAGACCGAACCATTTTTGAAGAAATTGATAAATGGTGATGAAAAGTGGATCATGTATGACAAGAACGTGCGAAAAAGGTCATGGTCAAAGGCCGGTCAGGCTTCACAGACTGTGGCGAAACCCGGGTTAACTCGCAACAAGGTGATGCTGTGTGTGTGGTGGTGGGATTGGAAGGGCATTATTCATTATGAACTGTTACCACCAGGCAGGACCATCGATTCAGAAATCTACTGCGAACAAGGAAGAAGTTGAGAGAAAACGGCCGGAATTAATCAACAGAAGGGGTGTGGTTTTTTATCATGATAACGCTAGACCTCACACATCTTTAACCACTCAGCAAAAATTAAGAGAGTTTGGCTGGGAGGTTTCCACCTGTTTCAGTCTCTTCAGAATTCTTTAGGCAGTGTCAGGTTAACATCACGAGAGGACTGCCAAAACTACTTGACGCAGTTTTTTGATCAGAAGCCCCAAAATTTCTATAGCAATGGGATCATGTCCCTACCTATAAGATGGCAAAAAGTTATCGAACAAAATGGTGCCTACATACTTTAGTTGAATCTAAATAAACTATATTAAAAAATGTTTTGAATTTTCATATAAAATGCGAAAAGACTTTTTCCCCAACCTATTACATAGAACATAATAAAAGTTAACTATAGTTTGAAACCACGCAACTGAAAAATTTTTTACAGAACTAAAGTGCGACAAAATTCTTTAAAGTGATAAACTTTTTTATTTATGAACCGATTAAAATAAAACAAACACTAAATGTTAAGTTAAGCTTACCACAATACATAAGTGTAAATTGCAACCGAATTGGCTAAGCCGTTTCTGAGATTAGCGTGCACAAACACACAGACAAACCGACAGACAAAAATTCTAAAAATCATCACAATATTTTTTTCTCATATACGAGTATCTTCCATGTACAGACAGCGATCGGTTACGATTTTATTATGTCTTGATGATATTGATGATGATGAGCAATTCTTTATATAAATCAGGATAAAAAAGAACTGCCAACTATATCGTATCAAATGCAAGGGCTTGTTGTACAATTTTTTTTATTTTAAATATTTTTGAAGTTATTTAAGAAAATAGGCAAAATTTTACCTCCTTTAAGCTCAGAAACTACTGGGTCTAAAATAAAAATAAAATACAGAAAATAGTTATTTACCCATACATTTCAGGAAAACATAGGAGAAGTATGGAACCCTCTTCAAGCAAATTTAACTCGTACTTGACCGGTTTATTATCTTATAGAAAGACGAGACCAGGCTTGGATAAATGTGCACGGATATTCATTATTATTTGTTTCTTCGCTTAAGCAAGCCATACTAAAATACATAGTAAATGAGGAAACATCTATTTATGAGTCCTACAGATACATTATCACGTCTTTATCCCTACAGTATAGACGAAGTCCAAGGCAGTAAGACCCAAAGGCGACACTTAGGTTTTACGATGTGATGAAATAAAAAAAAACGTAACGAAATTACGGCCTGATTGATGCTGGGCGTGAAGATGGAGAAAGGTTGTTATATCTTCAAATACCTTTCAATGGCCTGTGGAGTTAAAGCTATAAACTTCTATAAGTACGAAAGTATGAATCAGCCAGTGATAAATTGCTGCATCATTTCGAAATAAAACATTGCTAATATTTTGTTTCAGAGATTCTGCACCGTGGAGACCTGTCTTCTTCCATGGAGTCCCTGGCATACGACTCCTCAGTGGCGTCTCCCGGCAGCGTGTCCAGCCACACGCAGCGCACCAAACGCATGCGCACCAGTTTCAAGCACCACCAGCTGCGGACCATGAAGTCCTACTTCGCAATCAACCAGAACCCCGACGCCAAGGACTTGAAGCAACTAGCTCATAAGACTGGCCTCTCTAAGAGGGTTTTGCAAGTAAGTTATAATATGATCAGGTCTTTACTTAAATATTGATAGATTCTAAATATTTAGCCATCCGTAGCGACATATAACTACTTACAAAAAAGCTAAACAAATATAACCTTGGTGCAAACCTTTTATTTTTAGACCAACATCCGTAGGAGTTCCCAGGGTCGGACTGGGTCAGAAGGGTCCACGTGGCAGGGTTCTGCCCGCACACTGGGACATGGGTGCTAGGGCTCTTAAGCGAGCGAGCAAAAAAGCGTTATTACTCGTATTCTATTTTTATAGATGTTAAAAGGTATATAATAACTTATTAAATAAGATCGGTTTAAAATTCAGCAATTATCTATTATTTTAAACTTGATATTAAGTACAGTAGGAACCTGTGTAGACCGAGGCCTGGCTGGCAAATGCCACTTCGGCTTTTTGGCCAGTCCAACACTGGGAATACTGCTTTCACAGACCTTTTTTTCTATTATAGGTCTGGTTCCAAAACGCTCGCGCAAAATGGCGGCGCAACATCATGCGACAGGAGTCCAACGGTAACCCTGGTCATTCTGGGAACGGGTCCATTGTACCGGGCTCCGTGCCGCCGCCAAGTGTTGGGCCTACTTCCATGATGCTGGCAGACGCACTCCAACCCATTGAAGATATGAGAGTACATACTCCGCATCCCCACCAGATGGCTTTTAATGAGCTTTACTGACAATCAGAAATATTCATTAAGGGAGAGAACTGAACGGGAGAACTTATATCATAACACTGTAATGTTAATAATTAGATGGTGCTTGTGCCCGCCCATACATTACGTGGATAGTATTCGTGTAAAGAACCTATTTACAGGAAAGACTAAAAACCAAGTGAATACTCCTACGAGTCCAACCGTTGATTTTTAGTGAATATTTTCACACGTTCGAATGTATATTTAGAAGGCGTGCAAGAAAGTCCTCAATTTGACATTATTTTACCAAAGGAAAGTGGTCTCAGACTTTTAGATTAGTGACCGAAATCCAGCGATGGACTATTCTAGCTAGATGGTAAATTCCTATTTTTTACAGTCATACAATATTTTCAGTCTATAGTGTTACCGATAGTACCAATGTAATTATCTAGACTGAATTTAAAAGCGAAGATTGAACTTACAAAATTATCAGTTTTCGCATTTATATAAGTACTTAAATCTTTTCTTTTGTATTGTAATAATTAGGATGACCTTATTTATTAAAAACAAAACAGGTAATTATAAATTGACAATTTCCTCTTCCTCTCATTGAGGGTCATGATATCTATGGAACCTTTTCTTGCGTATGGCGGAATGGTGGGAAGGGACAGAATAGTCCTTTGCTCTGCAGCTCGAACAGCGTCGCTTACTTTGGTCTCCACTGTCAATCGAATGTGATTGAACCAACGTTTTGGTCTGCGTCTCTTTCCTTACACTTTGCCTGTAAACAGAAGTTTCTCAAGATCGATCCCACGTTTCCTGGAAACGTCCGAAGAACTCAAGTTTTCTGCGTAGACATGCTGTGGAGACCAGGGTCTCGGGACTCGGGAACAAAGGGAACGGGCAACACCTTGGGATAAAGACCAAGGTCTTTGACGATGACGAAGAGTTATTTGACGATGGATGCGTTTGTCCGACGTGCTTTCCATGAAATTCAAAGCATTTTTTTCCAGCACCACATAAGTGATGAAAATATTTAATATCTGGCCCAGCGATAAGTAATAGTACATTACTGCAGAGGCTGGGAAGTTAGGCATTGCCGGAGGCCTTGTCAATAAATACGAGTCCGGCAAGCCGATTCCCGCCGAGGCATGTATAGAGAGCTTTTCTCAATAAATGTGAGGAAATAATGAAAGACGTAATACTGGAAACAAATGAGTATAATATAAAAAAAAAAACTAACAATACAATTAATTAATATGGATTTCAAATTCTCATATTTCTTAATGTTGACGTTTTGTTTCAGTTGCATCGTACAACGTAACATAGAATACGTCGCGCATAATGTTACTAATTTTACTAATTTTAATTTTTCATAGCTAATTTAGCCTCCTCTTTCAAATTAGGCGGAGTACAATCCATTGCAGTGTCGCTATCGTCACAGGAACTCATTTTACACGGTTTCATTCCAAATAAAATAACCAAGTACCGAACCGAAAGCAATTAATATTTATTGCAATTTAAATATTTAACCACTACGAAGTTTATTAAAAATAAACGGGCAAGTGCAAGTCGGACTCGTACATGAAGGGTTCCGTACTTCCGTACAATGTTTTAAAACGCTAAAAAAACACGTTGTTTGTATGACGACCCCCTTTAATTTTTAACTTTTTTTATTTTTAGTATTTGTTATTATAGCGGCCATTAGTAATACATAATCATGCATTTTTAGGTCTAGCCTACATAATCATTTACGATTTTATTTTTGCATAGGTAAGTATGATGAATCTAATCAATGTTGTTATTAGTTAGAAATATCTTATTCCCAAAAGTAATATATTATCTACTACTTATTTTGTTTTATGTTTTACATAGGTAATGTACGATCTTGTTTGTCAAAAGGACATGGCTATTACATAGATAATATGAAATGCCTACAGTTTGTAGTAGGTATGTAAATATTAACTGATAGGTTAGCAAGTAGAAATAAATTACTTAATTAAATGTATCTGAGTAATCATTCCCTATATATGTAAATAAAGTGATACTAGTCAACCTTAGAGTAAGCAATGTAATAAGGCCAATTTCAAAGTAATCCTCGTAAAGATTTCATTCTCTTATTGACATAAGCCAAAGATGCATATAAAGGGGCTAGACTAATGCCAGTGGCGCCCTAAACTGAAATAAATTATTTTCCCAAAAACCAAAATAATGATCTAAATTTACTGTAGGTATATGCGTAAATAACCATTTAATTTTAATTGTACATACTTACGCCAATAGCATTTGTCTAGTCCCGTAACAAAATTGATTTAGAAATCTTACAATTCAAATCTCAATTCTGTACTTACCTAATTAAAATATTTTTTGTATTTTATTATTACATATAGTTTGAAAAACGGAGTTTCTACAAAATATTATCATCTTTTTGTGTTTCACAATATCTTTCAATGAGGCAACCGAAAGAATATTTTGCTTTTCTTTAATATCTACTACTGTAGACTTTATTATGTTGCGGAATAATTCTGGTATTAAAATTACTACCTATGGCATCGCGTATAGCCTGAGCGTGTAGCCTAGAAAATAATCTCAACAAACTTGTGACAAGCTTGACTTGTTACGTGGCTAATGATATCAATATTAGGTAACTACCGACCTCATAATCCTTTTCCTAGTATTGTGCCAAATATAATAAGTTCATACTTAATAACTGCATTTTAATTAGGTATACTTTATAAGAATATCTGTACAGCCTACTGGACAGCTCACATGAAGCATTTTAATATTGTATATACTTTATCCCTAACGGGAAATTCAGTGTTATTGAGGTAGTACCTACCTAATATAGGTAAGTATACAAAGTGGAAGGGACGTACCCGTAATAAATCGAACCACGGGTTATACATCACTAAAGTATAATGAAATTAAAAAAGCAATTAAAACCAAAATAAATTGACATTGCCATAAAAATCATCCGCACACTTTTGTATGGAAATGCTAAAACTTATTTTTGTTATTTATGTAGCTGTTATTTTAATTTCATTATATTATAATGGTCTAGTATAGACCGTGGTTCAATTTTTTACGGGTACCTATGTCCCTTCCTCGTTGTATAAAGAAAAAGAAATCATCAACTAATTGAGAATCGGGAAGAAATTTTGTTTTTCATCTACCAATGATAAAACTCAGTAGGTAAATGAAAACTAAACAAGGGGTTGGAGAGTACTGAGGTAGGGAGTGCTAATTTTGAAATCGGGAGTCACTCAATGAATGACTTGCGCGAGCTTGCGCGAGTGTTTGTTTCCCAAAGGGCGCATTTTTAAATTGATCGTAATTCGTATGAGATGGATTTGCACGAGTGATTTTGACCACCTATTCATAATGTTGATGTTTGTAGCGTACAAATGTCAACAAAACCTTTTATTGTAAATCCGTTCCGTTTCACGCTGCTTTTATATTAATGTGAAAATGTTTAGAAAATCATTGACATAAAGCAATATTACTTATGGCTGCCACGACAGTTTCAAAAATACGATGCAATGCGTCGGAATGTTAAGCCTGAGTGTTGAGCGTGAGTCGGAAAACTTACACGTTTTGTGTTTCGCTGCCCCCCCATTGACTTATATATTATAGTTGAAATCATTGCGGCCCCCTCATTTAATAGCACTCCTGGGCGACTCTACCAGCGTCTACACGTGTATTTATTATTTATTTTTGTCTTGTATATACGGGGAATTTATAACAAGACTCACATCCGATTGTCTGGGGTACCATGTGATAGGTAAATTCTTCGAGGATGCTTATTCTACATGAATGAGCATCCTCGAAGAATTTACCTGTCCTTACGCATTCTTATAGCTTAATGAAGGATGCATATAATAGAGTAGTGATAGTGTTAGTTATGTTATATGTACTGAGAGATATCCGTTTACCTATATTCTTGCAATTTTGCTGAGAAAACTTTGCACTATTACTGAATAGAATTACAACAAAATAAATACTCTTATTAGTTTACTTACGCCCATAACCCGGTTCACTGATGTGCATTATTTTAATTAAATTACGAGTACCTATTGAAGTTTAAAAACTAAGGTGATAAGGTGAATATATAGGCAAATGGCCTTGAAGTGGCGCCCTTATTTGAAATAAATTGATAACTCGTAGGTAAATATGGAGATCATTTCCATATTGCTCTTCGTCATGCACTAGATAGCCCTTTAAATTATTTTATGAACCACCGTTGAAAGTATTTACATTAGTCTGTCGAGCTTTTAAACTTGCCTCCGCCAAAAGTGGCCACGGCAAGTTTTAAAGCTAGACGGATCACCAATAATAGTTTCAACAGCAGTTCATAAAATAATTTAAAGGGCTATTTAGTGCATGACGAAGAGCAATATGGAAATTATCACCATATTTACGAGTTAACAATTTATTTCACACTTCAAGGCCATTTGCCTATATCTTCACCTACTATAAATTATACGTATATCGTAGGTACCTATCTACTTATTTAGATGTCTTAATTTTTTGAATTTTAAAAGAAAAACATTTGGGTTGTTGTTAAAATTATCTTTTTTGTACAGCGTATTTACTTTGAATGTGTATCAAAAGGGGGCGCCACTGAACCAGGTTGTGGGTCTAAAAAGGGCTTAAACCAAACTAAGAGTGACATATTAAAAGGGGGGCAAAACTTTATACATACCTACGTAATATTGATATGATACTATTAAATAGTTTTATAGAATAGAACGTATTTATACCTGGAAATGATTTAATATATTATTAACATTACAATGACACTCTTGTTTTATTTTACCCAAATCATCCTTAAAATAAATATTAGAGTTGATATGTTAAAACCTCAGTTCAAACCCTATTGTCAGCAGTAAAACACTAATGAATAAATAAATGTAATTAATGCTAGCAAAATATCTACTTTATTCTGATATTAAAATACTTACCTACCGAAGAGAATGAAAACAATTACACAAAAAACATTATTTATCTGTTTCGAAGTTAAGTCATTGGTCAGCTTAAGGCTAGCCATATTATTTTCTTGCTGTGCTTACTGGTGGGCACAGGCTCTCCCTTTTTTCACACTATTTTCACGGTCATGTGCAAGTCTCATCCATTGCTTTCCCGTCAACCCCACAATGTCATCAGGTCTGTTCCCTTGTCTCAGCCACTACTCTGTTACTGCTCTGGTCCATCGACTATCTTCTCTTCTAGCCAAGTATCCCGCCCATTCCCACCTTAGCCGCGTGATTCGTTTACCTACGTCTTCGACTATAATTTTGCGGCGAATTTCTATGTTTGACACATGATCCAGCAGCTTGTTGCCGAGCATGGCGCGCTCCATCGCTCATGTGCATGTGCTGCTTTGTGAGATAATACGTAGCTCTTTTAATAGGACTAAATCTTTTTCTAATTGGTGCATGTACTTATCTGAGCTCTGAAGGGTAGGTATTACGAATAATCATCTTCTACAGAATAAACTTTCGAAAGCTCATATAGACTAACGGCACATTGTCAATGGCAGGTCGACGGCAGCTCGACTGCAGGTCGAAGGCAGCCGAGACGGCAAGTCGACGGCAGGTCAACGGCAGACCTGTAATCGACTTGCCTTTGACAACGTGCCGTTCGTCTGTACGAGCACTTAGAGATACTTTGTCCTACAGTCCCAATACAATTTTATGAATGGTGATCCTTATCCTTACAGCAAGACGCAATGTTTTTTTAACATGTAGTAAAATATTTACCGCCGTATTCATAAAAAATCTAAACTGAAATAAGTCATAGTAAAAAGTCTACCAATTTAAAGGAGTGCAGACTTTTAATGGAAACGGCGATTGGTTCTTTGCAGCAAATTTACAGTTATTATTATTTTAGCGTGTGTGTATCTATTATTTAAAACTCCGCCGTTGCAGGTCCCAAGCCCGGATGAGAAAGGAGGGGGGTTGGCTGGAAGTGACCTACCGAGTCGTAAAATGTTTATGCCGAATATCAGGCGGCAACAACCCGATCCAAGTGGCTACCGCAAGCCATAAGGGACTAAATAACCTTTAGAAAGCGTGGACTCGCCAACTCGCAATGGTCAGCGCGGCGTTTTAAGGCCAATTACCTCCTAATGGAAAATTCAAAAAAACCCAGGCCCCCAGTCCCCGGCAGCCCCGCTATTCCTGGCTCCGGTAGCGGTCATGGTAACGGCGGGGCAGGGGGTGCGAAGAATCATCGGAAGAGATCCGGCTACCACTCCCGTCAACGACTGGCCCTGGTAAAACACAACGTACGCACTCTTAGGACAGACGAGAAACTAGCTGAGGTGGAAGAGGAAATGAGTAGGTTACGGTGGGACATAGTGGGGTTGTCTGAAGTCCGTAGAGAGGGCGAGGGTACGACAACCCTAGAGTCTGGTAACCTACTCTATCACCGAGAAGGAGACAAAAAAAAGTCCCAGCATGGTGTCGGGTTTCTCGTCCACAGGTCCCTCATAAACAACGTCATAACCATCGAGTGTTTCTAGCAGGGTAATATACCTGATACTCAGAGTATCTAAAAGATACTTGCTGAAGGTCATCCAGGTATATATGCCAACTGAGGATCACTCCGATGAAGAGGTGGATGAGGTGTATGAGGACATTAGTAGGGCCATACATTCTTCTGAAACCTGTTTTACGATTGTTATGGGGGACTTCAACGCAAAACTGGGCAAGCGAGGCGATGGGGAGTTTAGGCTGGGAAACTTCGGATACGGAGTGCGAAATGACAGGGGACGTAGGCTGGCTGATTTTCTGGAGAAAGAGGGACTCTTTGCGATGAACTCTTTCTTCCAAAAGCCACCGCAAAGAAAATGGACCTGAATGGGTCCAGGAAAGAAGAACCAGCCCCCTGTTAAAAACGAAATCGACTTTATCCTAACGACGAAGAGACGAATATTCAACGATGTTTCAGTGATCAATCGGATTAAAACAGGGAGTGATCACCAAATATTAAGAGGCATTGTGAATATTTGTCTCAAAGTCGAAAGGTTGCGACTGATAAAGTCGACGCTCCGACCGTCACAGGTCCAAATTGAAAACTCCGAAAGCTTCCGGCTTGAACTATCCAATCGCTTTGAAGGCCTTCAGGATTGCGTTAAAGTGGACGAGATAAACAAGGGTTTGTAGAAGCTGTCCAAGAGGTTGGATCGAAAGTGTTTAAGTCCCACCCCAAACGCAAACCTCAAAAAATTTCTGCACAGACCCTAGACTTGATGGCAGAACGACGATCCAGGCCGCTGCAGACCTCTGAAGACGCTAAATCATATCGGCAGCTCAACAGACGTTTACAAAAGTTCTTGCGACACGAGATCCGCCCTTTTAATACCAAATGTATTAAGGAGACGATAGAGCAAAACAAAGGCTCCAAAGTGTTCGCAAGAGCTACGTTGGTTGGGCAATGCCGATTGATGAAGCTGAAGACGGAGGCCGGTGGCGTGGTGTCGACAAAGGAAGGGGTTCTGGCAGAGATCGAGAGGTTTTATGGACAGTTATACACCTTAGTTGCACAACCCAGCAGACAATTGGTTAAAGACCCAAGAGCCAAGCTGACCCGACACTATACTGAAGATATCTCGGACATCAGCCTGTACGAGATTAGAATGGCCCTCAAACAGCTCAAAAACAAAAAGGCGCCGGGCGAGGATGGAATCACAGCAGACCTTCTGAAAGCGGGCGGAACGCCGGTACTGAAAGTCCTTCAGAGGCTCTTAAATTACGTTCTGCTCGAGGGCGTAACGCCAGAAGCGTGGCACAGGGGCGTGGTGGTCCTGTTCTTCAAAAAGGGAGATAACGCCCTTTTGAGTTAAGTATAAGTTGTTTTCGAGGGTCATCACGAATCGTCTCGCAAACAGGTTTGATACCTTCCAGCCTCCTGAACAAGCCGGTTTCCGTAAAGGCTTTAGTACCATGGACCACATCCACATGCTACGGCAGGTTATAGACAAGGCGAGGGACTATAACCGGCCGTTATGCTTGGGGTTTGTGGACTATGAAAAAGCCTTTGATTCGATCGAAACATGGGCCGTGCTTCAGTCTCTCCAGCGATGCCGTATTGACTATCGGTATATCGAAGTGATGAAGTGTTTGTACACTCGTATGTCAGTCCGAGTACAGGAGCAGTGCACGAGGGCTATTCCACTGCAAAGAGGTGTGAGACAGGGAGACGTTATATCTCCGAAACTGTTCACCGCTGCACTGGAAGATGCCTTCAAGCTTCTGGAATGGGAAGGACTTGGCATCAACATCACTCACCTTCGATTTGCCGACGATATCGTTGTCATGGCAGAATCCATGGAAGACTTAAGTACTATGCCTTAATCGAGTTTCCCAACAGGTGGGCCTCAAAATGAACATGGACAAAACGAAAGTAATGTTGAATGTCCATGTCGCGCCCCTACCTGTTTGTGTTAGGAGCTCCAACCTCGAAGTTGTAGACCAATATATCTACCTGGGTCAATTGATCCAGGCAGGAAGTGCCAGCTTCGAGGAAGAGGTCTTTCGACGAATCCGACTCGGTTGGGCAGCGTTCGGAAAGCTACGCAGCGTCTTCTCGTCTAAAATACCTCAGTGCCTCAAGACTAAAGTGTACAATCAATGTGTGTTACCAGTGATGACTTATGGCTCTGAAACGTGGTCCCTTACTATGGGTCTCATAAGAAGGCTCAAGGTCGCTCAACGCGCTATGGAGAGGGCTATGCTCGGTGTTTCTCTACGTGATCGAATCAGAAATGAGGAAATTCGTAGGAGAACACAAGCCACTGATATAGCCCAGCGGATTAGCTCGTTGAAGTGGCAGTGGGCGGGACACATAGCGCGACGAACCGATGGCCGATGGGGCAGAAAGGTTCTCGAATGGCGACCACGTACTGGCAAGCGAAGCTTTGGACACCCACCCACAAGGTGGTCAGACGATCTGACTAAGGTCGCTGGAAAGCCCTGGACGCAGGCCGCTCTAGATCGGTCATTTTGGAAATCCCTGAGAGAGGCCTATATCCAGCAGTGGACGTTATGCGGCTGAAATGATGAAATGATGATGATATCTATTATTTCATATGTTAGTGTGTAGGTATACAATTAAGTCTCCACGTAAATACCTACTTAATTGTAGGATAATGATAAGTAAAGTTTTCTTACGTACGAGTATTGTAGATACGCTTATACGAACTTAAAAATTATTTCTTTATCCATCCTGTCTATTTTTATATTAAAGAACACTTTGTGTAGAGATAGCTTCTAGCTAAAGTATCGACGAATCAGTAGATTCCAGTTGCATTTCCCAGTAGCATCGTGGTCATTAAAATTAGGTTGGTCAATCGTAAATCTGGGAAGATATTTTAACAAGCGCGATTTTCGGCCGCTGCCTACCGATTTGCCGGCCATGATAAATCACTCCTCTGATTCGTATCATGTTATCCTTTGCGATAGGTATCTATACTAATATTATAAAGAGGAAAGATTTGTACCTATTTTTGTATGTTTGTATGTTTGTAATGAATAGGCTCAAAAAGTACTGGGCCGATTTAAAAAATTCTTTCACCGTTGGAAAGCTACACTATTCCCGAGTGACATAGACTATGTGTGTACCACGGGCGAAGCCGGGGTGGACTGCTAGTGTTTAAATAAATTCATGTTTTTACCTCTCTATGATTTTGCGAGGTTTTTTAGATCCCCTCCCCATCCAACTCATTACCTCTCATCAGAGTCACTCAAAGTGACATTCACGTCCGTTTAAATCTGAGGTTTAATTGACCGCAAAATAGGGTGTGTGTCATCGTGTTTTTAAAGTTAGGTTAGTAGTAGGTTAGGTAGTAGACCTAAAATTATGGCGATACCCCTTTTCTTAAAAGTAGTAAACTTTCTACGATCCCTGTGCCAGTCTCGTCTACTACTTCGCTTACAGCTAGGTGGAAATAGGATCCTCATTCCAAGAGCGGCGCGACAGACCTACGTATCAATCAATACTGCTTGACATGTGAAACGCATTTCAGTGGTCAAGCAAAATTGCGTTACGCAGTGATGATACAATCTAATTTAGATTAACATAGAAATAGGACGATACTACCGAACGACTATCATTTTATTTTATAGAGTAACGGCCCAAGTGTCTAGAGCAACAGCTGCAAAATCGTACTTTTTATTCATTCTCTATCTACACAGCTTTGCTCCCAAAGATTTACGGGATTAGAGCAAAGCTTTTGTACTTTGAGATTGCTACCATAGACCTAGATGTTTTAATACCCCCAGATCAAGATAGAAGACAAAAAAACATCTTGAGATGTTGTTGAGATGCTACAATTATAGATCTAGATTTTTTTTAACTGATTACAATGCAATGCACAAAGAGGATGTCTTTGTAGGCTGGTTATATACAAAAGGAAGAAGTTAAATGTCATAGTGACTTCCCAATTTAATAAATTTAATTGCATTACCTGCCTCTTAAAACTGAAGTGAAAATAATATATTTCTATTCCACAAGTGAAAGAAGAAAATAGGGCAATAAACAACAATAAGAACCTTTTCAGCAGTGTTGATAAGGATTGACGAGATATGAGGCGGTATTCCCGATGGCCTCGTCGGCAGATCGCGTTTCGCGATCGCGGGGAGGCTGGGGACGGAAATGACAATGGGCCACAGCGTCCTCAACATTTTCAGGTAGGCCTAATGAACGTTAATTGTCGTAGTTAATACCTAAATGAATATAAGAATTAGAACAGGAGGTGATAGCAGTGACAGTAACTACCCCTATATGTTTCTTAATTATTTAAGCTGCTGAACTGTACAAGCCAGCTATGCGGGCGTAAGGCCAGACAACAGCGGGCATGATAAAATGTATAATAGGGCCCTATAATAGAGCCTAATAGGGCCCCGGGTGACGACAGGGTCAGACAAGTGAAATCTTATTAGTCCGTCTTGTAGATTATCCAAAAATGATGGACACATATTTCATTTATCAAAAATGTAAAACTTTACAAAGATAGAGTATACAGAGAGCATCTGACTAACACTCTATATCTACCCAAGTAGGTATATCTACTTACGTCTGACTGAACTGTTCTTTTGTCGGACTTTCCAAAATTACCATACAAAGTGAATTTCTGAAATGGCGCACTGAGTCCTCAACCTCAATTGGTGTTTTTCCAGTTTGCACAGCGTATTGAGTGAAACTTTCATGAATTATTTATTTATTATTGAGAAAGATTTTACCATACAATAAGCCTATTGATCTTCATGTACGCGTAGGTACATGATAATATTATATTCAGCAATAGGTACTGTATCTACGTTTTTCTACTTGAATCATATACTTGTATGTTTTTTGAAGTGAAAACTTGTTTAGATGGGAAAAAACCATGAAACTCGCGACACCGTTACCTACCTCAAGTAATTTTTCAAGTTTTCACTTCTGTCGGCACTCCCGAAATGCCACTGTATTTTTTTCTTGGCTTATTGCCATCATTTAGCTTTTTGATTCTATGTGATAATTTATTGTCTAATTCGTATCACTGAATATAAAATTCTCAATTTCAATTTTCAATATTCTGTGCTTCTGAACCACGTGGTACCACCGACCACAAAACTCAGCCATCTTCCACCAGATGACCAACAGGAATAGCACGTAAATACCAGAAATACGGAAAAGCCGGCGCAAATCTTACTTAGCCGCAATACTGTAGAAGAGCCTATTCTCAAATTTTGATAAAAACACTGTCTGGGTCTAGGGTCTAGGGCAAGATCTCACGATACTACTGTTGCTTAGGAAAAGCCACTAGTCAAATACAGTCCCTCAAAATATGAACCTATCCTATACTCTAATCTAGTATTAGATATATAGGTAACAATAAACAATTTATGCATACAGATCTGTTTGAATATTATTGAAGCTCGTAAACTAACTTGGAGTTACCCTCAATGGGCTACGTCGTACGTTGTCGTGGTACTCGGCAAGAAGAGACGACGGACTAGCATTATGAAAAATATGGTGGAACCATGCTATAGAGAGGTCAGTTGACATAAGCTTTTTACAATATTTCAAATATTTATAACAATAAAATAGGAACCGTTGAATTAGGAAGGTAATCTACATATTCACAACCATCTAAACATTTGTAAAGCAGAATTAGTTTTATTATTATTACCTGTGTTAGCAAGCCTTCAGGTTGGGCTTAAAATGAATCGGACTAAAACAAAGCTGATGACCAAGGGCGCAAAACGTAAAGTTATAGTGGATGGGCAGGTAATGAAGTATGTTGACGAGTATATCTATCTCGGCCAAGTAGTCTCTTTTATCGATCGACCAGGCAAATAAATCGATCGCCGGATCGAAAATGCGTGGAAAAGCTTCTGGTCGATGAAAGAGCTACTTAAAGGCAACCTCCCAACATGCCTTAAAAAGAAACTCGTCGGCATGTGTATCTTACCTGTCCTAACTTACGGTGTCCAGACTTGGTCACTTACAAAACAGCAAAAGTTCAAACTGAAGGTTTGCCAGAGAGCCATGGAGCGCAGTATTTTAGGTGTAAAACTGACTGATAAGGTTAGAAACACCACACTGCGCTCTATCACAAAAGTCACAGATGTTGGTAAGAAAACAGCACAACTTAAGTGGGATTGGGCGGATCACGTTGGTCGCATGCATCCGGAAAGATGGGCTCTCATAAGTACGAACTGGGTTCCATCAGATGGCTACAGGAAACCAGGAAGACCGAAGACGAGATGGGCTGATTAACTGCAATTATTTGAGAAGAATTGGATGGAAAAGACTAAGGAGAGAGAATACTGGAAGGTAAGGAGGCCTTTGCCCAGCAATGCATGACTAGAAAAAAAAACCTGTGTTAAATTAGCAAAAATTTTTATGAATAAATGTTTTTTAATATTTTTTTAATTGACGAACTTTATAGAACTTCGACAAGTATATATAATTTTCTTGTCGGTGAAGTAATTTCCATGTCTCCAGATTGTTTAAGTACAATTTAAAAAATATTTCAATTGAGACAATAGGAGACTGTCTCATCTTATTATTAATAAGTTTTTGTTACTTAAATCAGTAGAATACATAACTAGGTACAAGTTAGAAAAAAAATATAGGTACCTACTGTAACTAACAACTGTTCTAAGCCTAGATTCAGTCCATGACAACTGAATAACTTTCCCGGGGAACATATTGACTAATGGATGATTTATCCGAGTTTTTTAAGTAAGTTTGAACAGTTTTTTGCATCGTGAACTGAATTTATTCATAAATTGGTTTTATAGCATATTTTTGTGGATCTACCTATGCTTGCCTAGGTACTTAACTTAGTTTATTTTTTTCTATTAGAGCTTCATTTTCGAGACTTACAAAAGTATCCTTGATCTCGAACAGTCTACGATTTGGCTTGCTGTAATGGAGCCAAGGTGCTGCGCCCCCACGCGGCTGTTAGGTGAAGCCAACATCAGCCTTGGCTCGATATGGGCACAACCAGGTATGTCGATTTTAAGTTAGGTACTTATTTAATTACTAATAAATGTAAAGTTAGGCAGATCTGTGGCAGTTCCAGTTGAGTAGCATATTAATGTCGGCATATATAAAACCATGTTAATTGAATGTTGTAGGTATGAAAGTGCATCAAAGATGCCAAGTGCGATTTATAAATAAAAATACTTTTTAAAGGTTTTCTAAAGATTTTTAAAGTCTCATTGATGTTTATAAGCTTTGTTTAGCTTAGGTGCATTTCCTTAGTCGCCTTCTACGATGTCCATGGGAAGACTTGGACTGATATTCTACTCTGCCGGGAACCACACGGCATACATGAAAATACTGCAATTAATATTAAGTAATTATAAATAATAATACTTATAATAACGTATAATAACAAATATAACAATAATAAAATATTATATTTTAATTTTGAAAATTTTTAGTAATGTTTATAAACATATTTTAACAGCAATGTGGGAACACCATAGACATGTCATTTGAAATGCATTTTATTTCCAGATCACCAGGCTAAACAAAAATGGATTCCACTAAGTATACCTCTGGGATCAGCAGAACCAGCAGGTTTTCTTAAAATCGACGTTTCCATTTTCTTCAGAGGAGATATTCAGCGACACCTGCAAGTCATGCATTGTAAAAAGATCAGAGACAATTTTGTGAAGTAAGAATCGTGGTATACCTATAATAACATCTAATTAAAATAGGTTTTGTACACAGATCATGGATATACAGATCTGTGGTCCTGTATAATGGGGATGTAAATGTTCTGATTGTATTATTGTAGAAGATTCTACAAGAAATCCTTTAAATAAATATTCTAGTAAGTAAATCTAGTTTACGTAGGTACTAAAGGTTTGATACTGAACTGTAATTTTCGGAAATTAAGTTTTTGGCGCCTTGTAGTTCTGAAGAGCAATGTTATAGTTGTAGACATAGAAAAAAACTTGAATGAAGTGTAAAGATATGAAGGTAAGTAGGTACTTAGTTGTGAATTGTTATCGCTCTACTTTTTAGTGTTTAGTATCCAAAGGGTACCAACGGGACCCTATTACTTAGACTCCGCAATCTGTTCGTCTGTCCGTCCGTCTGTTACAGGGCTCTTGCACCGTAATAGCTAGACACTTGAAATTTTCCGCTATAACAACAAATACTAAAATTATGATAAAGTTAAAAATTATAGGGGGTCGTCATACAAAAAACGAGGTTTTTCAGCCTTTTTAACTCTATCTAATCTTCATCTAATCTAATCTAATAATCTTTAAGTACCTATTGCTGTGGCCGCTATAACAAAAAACACTAAGAATAAGGTAAAAATAAAGTTAAAAATTAAAAGGGGTCGTCATTCTACAAGAAACGTGTTTTTTTTCAGCGTTTTTAAACATTGTACCTATAGAGAAACGGAACCCTTCATGTACGAGTCCGACTCGCACTTGACTTGACTTTGTACTTATAGATTTTCTCGATTTATATATTGTATCTTTCTCGATTTTAAAGGTAATACCTACCTATGTATTACCTAGATGATAATAGCAGATATGAATTTCAAGAAAGACCTACCTTACCTACTTACCTAAGTAATATTAAAATTTAAAGGTTTATCATGATGAAAAAATCATATTTACAATTCATTTCAGTAACCTTCAGTCATTTTCTGGCTTCGAACAGCAGAAGGCAAACTATGAAATAACAATTTTTTCTGCATTTGGCTTAGCTGTTGGTGATCGGAGATTCGGAAAACCGCCAAGTACATTCGTCAGAGTGTCATTTTGCGGACTAGTGGTAAGTAATTTTTACACGACAGCACCAAAAAAGGAATGTAATGTTTTTAGGTTCAAGTAGATAGGTAGGTATTTTCCTTTCAAATCGGCGTACCTAATGCGTAGAAAAAGTCGCATTTCGCCTAAATGTCAAAATTAGCTCTGTGCCTAGAATGGTGTTAGTCTATTTAGCAATTTGACGAATTCATTTTATGCCTAGAATAGTGTCGGGCTAATTAGTAATTACCTAAATGTTCGTCATCCTAAGTCGCACTTTGCCTTAATATTCGTCAGCCTAAGTAGCGTTTTGCCAAAACCTCAAAAATAAGTAAGTACTTAAATTATCTGTAGTTCCGCATCCAAAGAGTCAGGGCCTTGTATAATAAACGTTACAATCCGTCAATTTTGTAGATAATAAAGTGACTGTAAAGTTTTATACTTGTAACAATACTACTATGTACTCGTATCTGTGTAAGAATTTTACAAGCAAAAATATTACAAATATTAATAATAAATGTTTACATGTCCAGAAAACGATGACAATAGGTACCTATTGTATTTACATATAATTATGTAGGTAGGTACTAATTTGTAAGTTACAAATTAAGATCGTACCTAAATTTTCCGGGGTCCAGTGCTGCCCCCATTTTAAATAAATCATTTCAAAGAAAACGGAGACATTATTTAAAATTTTGCAACTATCAAATCCAAGATAACCCTTCAAAGTATTTTATGAACTACTGTTTACAGTTTAAAGTGAGAACGTTAAGCTTTACTACGCACATTTGCGAAAAACGGCCACTTTTGGCAAATGTGCGTAGTAAAGCTTAACGTTCCCATTATAAACTGTAAACAGTAGTTCATAAAATACTTTGAAGGATTATCTAGGACTTGATAGTTGCAAAATTTTATATGATGTCTCCGTTTTCTTTGAAATGATTTATTTTAAATGGGGGCAGCACTGGACCCCGGAAAATTCAGGTACGGCCTTAATTTAAAAATAACTAAAACCGCCTCATATCGGCGTCATTTCTTTTAAAAGTGTGTATGAAGTGTGAACATTAAGTTTAAACCAAATCCAAGGACAAAATATCCCTGCCGCTGTTCTTCACCAGCTCAGAAGACTGAATGTACGTTCTTCTCTTATCGCTCCCTCTCCGCTGTTTTTGGAAATCTCCAGCAACCTCACTTTTCTTTCCTGCACCGCACCGTCATCAGAGGGTTCATGGAGAGTTGACATGTAGACCACCCAGGTCATGTAGTAGGTACCTACTTAAGTATAGGTTATTATATGGTGCGGCGTTATTAAAAAAAGATTCTTATTGTCTTCTGTGACAAAAGTATAAACAGGGCCTAGTTTCTGTTTTCCGTGAGCAGGACCGTCAACGAAAGCTGTCCATGAAAGATCGCGACCGTAAAATATCTTAAGAGCAAGGTTACACCATCAGTCTGGCATCAGACAATTCCATCAATCTGATCAGAATGATCGGAGAATGATCGTGTAACCCGGTGAATAACAGACTGATGGTTCTGTCTGATGAAAATTAAAATTGTTTGAATGATGAAAGACTGATGGGAGACTGATCGTGTAATCCGCTCGTATCATTCTCGCGTCATTCACCGTACTTTAGTTACTTTACTACACACCGTACACCAATGTTCATAAGGTTCATTTTAGCTCTTTGCCGTACACGTACTTTTCATCAGTCTGCTGTCATTCTGGATTGACCGTGTAACCGTGAAAAACATCCATCATTCTGGCGTCAGTCACGTCATTCGAGACTGATGGATTTGACTGATGCCAGAATGATAGTGTAACCTGCCTCTATGATATTTGAATTTTTTTCACTTCGATACTTTTTAGTTTTTATTGCATTTTAAATTTTATTTGTCACATAATTCTAAAATAAAAAGAAGAGTGTGTATTTTTTAAATTTGCCGCGGTTTTTTAAAGACAACTTGTCATTAGCCAGACTATCCGTCTCCTTCACGTGAATTCGTTGCAGTATTGCCAGTACAAAAGAACATCCCTAAGGTTGTGTCAGGCTCGTGAGTCGTGACGTCATCTGACAAATAACCGCCGCCACCACAGTTAGCGTTTTTGGCGCAGTTGTGGAAATATAAACTTCAACATTGATTTTTATTGATGATGATACAATAGATATCCCGGAAGTATTAAAATATTGTGCTTATTATAAATAATTATCTATGATATTTTTTCAAAATTCGTCTAATACCGTATAGTCCAGTCTATGGGGATATAAAAAAGCCTTTGCCCTACAAAAGGTGGCGTAGAAAATGTTTTGACATAATATTGTTAAGGTATGGCGGCCTAATAATAATCCAGGTTTTCGACCTTGGAGGGCGCACGCGCGAGCCGCCATCTTGGATTAAAGGTGCCGAAATGAGGTTTATTTTAAATAACGTCACAACCGCTTACTATATCACAAAAAAGTCTAAAAGGGGTATAAAGAAGACAAAATTACTTACATTTTTTGCATACATGTTTATCCTGTAAGTCTAATAGGTAAAAAGTTACAAGCGACGGAAAAAAATAATATTTACAAAAAATCATTCAATGCTTATTAGTACACTTAGCGTTCTACTGTGTATGACTCAGGCTCGTAGTGTGATGACATGTTAAATATATTTATTTACCAGACTGTGCCAGATGGAGGGTTATGTTAATAGAGTGTATGAAAGTATGTATATATGAATGTATATTTTTTGGAACGCTCTACAGTCTTAACGGCTTGATAGATTTAAGTTTGACAGGTAACGTTAGATTCGTCTTAATTTTAAGAGTGTCATTGGGTATGTTAAAAATTAATAAAATCTAATATGGCAGATTTTTGGCGCCAAATTATACACTTAAAATATATTTTTTATTCAAAACCTATCAAGTGGGGTATCAAACAAAAGGATTTCATAAGGGGATTACAAAAATATATGCAATATACATGTATAAATATAATTTGGAATGAGAAATGCTAGCGCGAGCCGCCATTTTGAATTAAAGGTGCCAAAATTAGGTAAATTTTAAATAACGCCTCAATAGTTTACTATATCACAAAAATGTCTATAGGAGGTATAAAGAAGACAAAATTACTTACATTTTTTACATACATGTTTTGTATGACGACCCCCTTTAATTTTTAATTTTAACTTATTTTTAGTATTTTTTTATAGTGGTCATAGAAATACATAATCATTGAAAATTTCAAGTATTTAGTTAATGTCATTATAGAGATCGAGTGAAAAACAATGAATAAAATCCTATTTTTAGTATTTGTTGTTATAGAAGCCACAGTACTAAATTTTCACGTGTCTATCTATTACGGTTCAAGAGATAGAGCCCTGTGACAGACGGACAGACGGACAGACAGTGCGGTCTCAGGAATAGGGTCCCGTTTGATGCACACGTTAAACTTTGGGTACAGAACCGTAAAAAGTAGCACCTCAGACGCTTTTTAATGTAACTTCTTGCTATTGTAAAAAGGATGCAGCAAAGCATGTAGTTGCAGAAAATGCCATTTATAACGACGAAATTTCACCATGTTAACACAATTTTATAGAAACACGGACAATGAGACCGAAAATTCAAGCGAGTAGAATGAAAAAGTCAAAAGTAACCTACCCGGGCCATCAAAAAATATTAAAACATATTTTTGTACAATTTTTAATCAAAATTTAAATTAAATATGATTTTGTTAAAATATTTTTCCGTCGCTTGTAACTTTCTACTTAGAATATATATTCTTATAAGACTTACAGAATAAACATGTATGTAAAAAATGTAAGTAGTTTTGTCTTCTTTATACCTCCTTTAGACATTTTTGTGATATAATAAACTGTTGAGGCGTTATTTTATACCTAATTTTGGCACCTTTCATTCAAGATGGCGGCTCGCGCCAGCATTTCTCATTCCAAATTACATTTATACAAGTATATTGCATAAATTTTTGTAATCCCCTTATGAAGTCCTTTTGTTTGATAAATATATTTTAAGTATGTAATTTGGCGCCAAAAATCCGTTATATTGGATATTATTAATTTTTAATATAACCAATATCACTCTCAAAATTAAGATTAATCTAACGATACCTGCCAAAATTAAATCTATCAAGCCGTTTAGGCTGTAGAGCGTGCCAAAAAAATATACATTCATACATACATACTTACATACACTCTAATAACATAACCCTCGTTGTGGCGCAGTCGGGTAAATAAATATATTTA
Source organism: Acrobasis repandana (assembly GCA_963576875.1). Classification (NCBI taxonomy): domain Eukaryota; kingdom Metazoa; phylum Arthropoda; class Insecta; order Lepidoptera; family Pyralidae; genus Acrobasis; species Acrobasis repandana. Next base: position 7,570,976 of record OY756214.1, read on the forward strand.
ACATGTATATTTCAACGCTACGAGCCTGCGTCATACACAGTAGAACGCGTCAAGTGATACTCATAATAAGGTCAGAGTAACATTGAATGATTTTTTGTAAATATAATTTTTTCCGTTGCTTTTAACTTTTTACCTATTGGACTTACAGTATAAACATGTACGCAAAAAATGTAAGTAATTTTTTCTTCTTTATACCTCTCATAGACATTTTTGTGATATAGTAAGCTGTTGTGACGTTATTTAAAATAAACCTCATTTCGGCACCTTTAATCCAAGATGGCGGCTCGCGCGTGCGCTCTCCGAGGTTAAAAACTTGGATTCTTATTAGGCCACTATACCTTAACAATATTATGTCAAAACATTTTCTACGCCACCTTTTGTAGGGCCAAATTACTAGTATTTATCTAGTTTATGTAGGTATCTAGGTTATGTAAACTATTTTATTCTTATTTTGGTAAATAAATATTATTATTTGTATTATTTATTAATTGTTATACTCTCTCGGGAGATTCGAATGCAGCTGTTAGCAACACTGAAACTGTCATTGTCAGAAATCATGGCCTAATGCCTATCTCACTAAAGATTCTTTAAGTAGGTAGTCTGCTAAAATGTAAAAAAGTAAAATATTTCTTTTTCAAGATGGCGTAAACCAAACCAAATATTTTTCTTGGCATGTAAGTTTTTAAGTTGGAAGTTTTGATGTTGCTACTGTACGAAGTTAGGAGGCACAAAGTTACATATGTAGGTGAATATTATAATTAGTAAAACTACGTTGAATTGAAACACTTCCGCTTAAACATTTCTGGTCAAGAAGTTTTTTCATGTTGTACTTTTGGTGGGAACATTTGCCTTCCTGCAGGACCGCATTCCCTTTCACGGATTTTTGAGGCAGTTTTAGTCAGATTTTAGTAAGGGTTAGTTAGCTTACTAAACTCGTTTGGTGCAAAAGCCGTTCAGTTTGTTTTTAAGCGCTATCTCGAAAGAATATCCCTGATTGGGCTTTTTTGCCGCCTTTTGCGCATTTCCTAGTTTTAAAGATAATTATATCCTGTACTTTTCTTTTGTGCAATGAAGAGTATTGTGATGTATAATGGGTTTTAAAGTGTTTTTATTTAAAAGATCATCAAACCCCTACGTAGTGATAAGCCTTATGATTAGGGTTAGCTGTTCAGATTTTAAGCAAGTTTCATCTTTACCATATTAGAGGATTTTTTTCAGTAACAAGTGGTTGTTTTGACTTATAGTCGGTTATTGAATGCCTTATGCAAATAATAACACAAGGGGCAGTATACAGTACCAACCTACAATTATATTTATAATTAAATGAACTGCTTAGCTTTAGAGGGAAAGCCATATAGGCTAAGCGCTATAAAGAATGGGTTGCCTCTTTGAAAGTTTAGACATATATGGGATAGCTTTGGATTTGGTGAGCAACTTCACTGGTTACACAACAATATTGGAATGCCTGTCCGGTCCCTGTATAACAGTGGATGGCTGGAAAAAGAATTTTGGTTAAATTCCAGCAAAGCAAAAACAATTTTTTTGGTTTCTTATCTTTAGACTTTGTTCTAATGGTACATAAACAGCCAGTTTTCCTCTGGCAAGTTGAGTAAGGGGTAAGAATGCACCTTGTAATCCAGTATTGATATATTTGTTCTAGAACCTTTGGGGTATTCCTAATCATACTTAAATAAGGACAAGTACACAGATTCAGCCCTGGTTTGGCTCATGGTCCAACTAATAGTTGCAATCATCAAACACATACATTACTTTTTAAATTATATTTCTATTTTTAGGGTAAAACAGCAGTTAGACATCGTGACCACAATCCAGTGTACAGTGAATTAATATCAATTGTTGAAAAGTTCCCCAATGCCAGCCAAACAATTTCGATTGAGGTGTGTGCCATTGATGGCCTAATAACTAGGATTCTAGGTACTACTCACTTAAATTTGGGAACAATTTCACATGGTGGAGAGAATGGTGAGTTGATTCTTTACTGTATTTATATTTCTTAATTTCTCAGAACACGGCCTTAAACCAGTAGGTATTCTTACTTTGAAAGAAGTACAGGAACTTAATTTTTATGAATGAAGTACCTAGATAAAATTCTAACATATACCTACCATCTCTTTAAATATAAATCTTGAATATCTCATTTCTTGGATATATTACAATGTAAGTACTGGTACGATATAAGTAGTTCCGTCGTGTAACTGCTGTATTATAGTGTACTGGTAGTAGAATTTTTTTCAATGGAGTCTTATTTCTTTATTTAATTTGCATTTTGTAAATATTAATTTTTTTATAGGTTTTTTGCCAACTTTTGGCCCATCCTTCTTGCATATGTATGGCTCATTATCTGGATTCCTTCCTGAGACAGACGGGCCATACAGTCAAGGTGCATTGCTGGTGTCATTAAAGACTATAGTTCCGTTTGAAAAGCAAAAACTAAGGTCTGTCAATATAGAGCCAATCGCTCCAGTAAATATGGTATGTGCTTTGTTTATTTATCACTTTTTTGCATATTTTTATACTGTTTGTTTTTCTCAGATGCCATTAGAAACCTATCATAGATGGTCAAAGCTTTAAGTACTGGGCTACTGGCTGAACTGACATGTCTGCTTTTCCTGGCTCAGTTTTTTCTTCTTTCTTTACAGCCTTTATCAGTTTAATTCAGCTTGAATTGAAGAAGAAAAGTATTTTATTTCATTTCATCTCAATTGTTCTTCCACCCTCTGCTTAGACTTCTCTTCGTTGATCTAGTGATGCTCTTAACAAGACCAGATGCAACGCTTGACGTCCTTTATTGTTTATTGTCCATTGTTCTACTTATTGTATTGACTAATGCTGATATAGATATTGAATAATCCATCACTTATAAATTTCATTACCAAATTTGGTATTTTTGTACTCATCCAGTCATTCCATTAGCATGCTCTCAGCCTTCAACAAAAATTTGTATTTTTAGGATATGCTATGGGTTTGGGAAGATTTTTGCATATACTGCCCTATTCTAGAAGTATCTATGTTGGAAAATTGGTTGGAAGGAAAATGTTGCAGGGTTACTATTACCATTGGAGAGATATTTAACCACTGTGGTGGAAGCAAATCTGATGAAGGTTGTTACTTTTCCACTAAGTTCCTATACAATTTAACACAAAATATTTGAAAAACAAACAATAATTACATTAATTTACATGTGGTTTATAGTATTAATTTATCAAATATTGTAGTTATGTACCTATTTGGAAGAAGGTACACATTTTGCCTGCTGAAAAATGCACCGTGTGTGTTTTCCCAAAAAGGAAAACACATACGGTGCGTTTTCAGCAGACGAAGTGTTAATTTTCTTTTTGTTTTCAGAATTCTCTGCGATGTTGAGTGAAATACGTAAGTTATTATTATTTAATATAGTTAAGCGCGTGTGCGTGCAAAAGACAAGTGCAATTGAAGATTGTGCTGTTAGGCGTAAAATTATATTATTTAGGCGAGGTATACCATGGGTTAGTTGAGAAAAAAAAAATGACTCCCACCATCAACCACCAACAATGTATGGGAGCTACCCATAATAATTTTTCTTTCAAGATTTTACTTTACCCCTTTGTCGGCGTGATTAATATACATACATGTATACCCATGCCAAATTACAGCTTTCCATAAACTAATTAAGTAAAACCGCGGACAGACAGCCATGGCGAAGCTATAAGTACGGAACCAAAAAAATTACGTCGCCTGTGCCAATATTCTATTGTTTCAAAACTAAATTCTGATTCAGATTTTGTGACTTTTGGAACATTGGATCACAGATAATAATATGATGGGTATTATTTACATTTTTCAGGAGGCCGTAAACTAAACCAGACAGATCACGATTTACTTAAATCTCCTGCTTCATACCTGTACATGGACTTCTCGAAAGGATATCCTGTGCTACAGCTGGCTGCCAAATTACCTGATTTCCGGTTCAGGATATTTAGAAATAATATGGTGGCAAACATTGTTGCCGATCTGGTAAGAATAAAGGATGTATTAATTTAAATATACTTACCTACGGAGACTGACATTATTATCTACTAAGTACTACTACTAAGTGTACTAGGTCACCCCAATGTGTAAATTTTTCCCTGATAGATGAGAAATTGTTATATTGACAAGTGTCCAAGTCATTTAGGGTTAAAATAAGAAAACTAATCCTTGGTTACATTCATTTAATAAAAATAAATGTAATTTTTTTTTGTTATTGCATTCACAGTCTTAATTACATAATCATTTACAGCTATTATGTGTAGTGCTAATGGATAATGGATACACCCAAGTAGTTTTATCTTTCTAGTGTGGGTGAGCCCTGATTGTGTGTGTGTAGATTGACTAGCACATTGTCTCTGTGTGCGTCAGTTCCGGTTAGTAATAGTAAATAAGGACCTACAAGGGGCAAGATTTTCTCATACGTGAAAATATTTTTTTGTTAACAGTACTAGGATTTTTTTGTGACGTCAATTTGACAGCGGACTCGTAATATGTTGATTTACTTCGTTCGTTTGCGTAAATAACTTATGTATATATAATTCAAAAATGTAGGTATGTAAGTTAGTTATGCAAACAACAACAGCTCACACGTTACAACTATAACCATGGGTTTCCCGCATTCGTGAGATAGGCACCAAACTGTTCTAAGTTAAATAGGGAACTTAAATTAATTTAGATATAAATATTGGTGCTTTTGAGTTTAAACAAGATTAATTACTGACATCCTAAGTCTAATAATAAGGTCCGAAATAAAGATATTTTGTTTATTATGTTAGTCTACGAGTATTTATACTGGATGTATGTAATAAGATGGTGAAACATTTACCTAATTCTTAAGAGTGTAAAGAAGAATATACAATACATTCTTCATCTTTTTCAAAACCTATCGAGTGAGGAATCAAATTAAAAGACGGTTTGAAGAAATTCTTTGGTACGCTCTACAGCCTAAACGGCTCGATGGAATTTAGCTTGAGAGGTGTGGTTAGATTTGTCCTAAAACTAAGGGAGACACTGGGTATATCAAAAATTTTAATAATTCAAAATGGCGGATTTTCGAGCCAAATTGTGTCTTCAAATTTTTTTTTTATTTCAGACTAATGCTTTAGAAAATGTTGAACGTCGTTTCAAAGAGTCGAAGTGTGACTGTTTAAACAACCTCATCGAAGACTTGAACAGAGTGGCTGACCATACTGCTGGCAGCATCCTTAACTTTTTGGAGGCTATCAACACGGATGATGTTATAGGACAGCCCTCAGAGCTTGATGTGAAACAGTTAGCCCTAATGGAGGAGGAAATTGTAAGCTCTCTACCTATATTTCTTTTTAAAACTCTTGTTGGATGAACGGCATGCTCTGACATAAGTAAGATTGTCTGGTTGAATCAGCTGGGAATAAATTATGTAAGTAGGTATTGTCCTTAAACATTTATTTATAGGTTTCAAATTGTTTTAAATTTTTGATTGCCGCCTTGTGGCGACCTCTCGCTTGTGATGTAGGAAATATAACGAGCGCCTGCTGAACGTATCTAACATGAAAAAGCACCCTTCCCAACATTGTTAGTGTGACACCTTACCAATAGAGGGCTTAGAACTGCCACGTCCTTTCAGGGTGTACCTATATGTGACAGACGGACTGCATAACATGCTTTTTAACTGACTTCAAAAAAGGAGGAGGTTATCAAGTCGACTTAGTATGTATGTTACGCGGTATCCTTGCCATTGTAAACCTAACTAGTTAGTCCCTTATTAATTTTGTGAAGATATGATTAAGACTTAAAGATTTGATAATTAATAAAAAAAATATTATGGATTAATGAATAACTTTTGCTTTGCTTCACAGGATAAAATATGTAAAGAACTACCTTCACAATCGATATACCCAGTTCATTCAAGCAACAGCGGCCATGCAGTTGTAACAAGGAAGAATGTGAAAACAGCCTTACAGGAGTTAAAATGTATAGTGGAAAGATTGAAAAGTTTAATTAATAAGGTATGTTAAATGATTTATTTATATTTGTATATAGGACAACTCCAAGTCTTCCCGTAAATGTCGTTAAAAGGACCTGTTGATAATGATGATGATGGCATATATAGATAAACGACCAAGACTTTGGACAATTTGAAAAAGATCATTTTCCAAATTGCTATGGCTGTTGATCGAAGCCAAAACCTCCGCGTGGCGGACTATCGTATAGTTACCAATACGCCTACGATACGAGGGCGCCTAAGTTGCCTTTCGACTATTACAGTATTTATTTTTGCTATTGTATTCTGTATTAATAAAATATTTTTTCAGACTCCTCACGGTTGGCCAGACATAGTAGTTTGGCTGACCAGCGGCGGTGCTCGCATTGCTTACCACAAAATATCGCCCGCCGAAGTCTTGCACTCATCTATGACAGATCAAAAAGGCAGAAACGCCGGTGCTTTGCAAACTATATACTTGAAGGTATCTTCTTAAATATTATATGTTAACTTTATGATGCTACAAGTACGTAGTATATTATTAGTACTCTGTGATGGTAGTAACAATTGACGGTTTGCTAGCCGCATCACTTACGAATATGATTTCTTAACCTCGGCCATTCTCTGTTGAGAATATATGTCCATAAATAGCTAATCTATTATGATTTGCACGGAAATTGAACAGCGGGGAATGCATTTTACATGTTTTTATTTCTAAGGAGCATAGGTGATATATTCTCTGCTATGTTAAAAAAGTGAGGTGTTGATCATTATTAAATATGCGTATTGTTCATAGCTCTGTACTGGTCAAAGGGCTAAATTTAACCCGCGAACGTCGGATTAATCCGACAATCATTTTCGTGCCCATTTTGCTGGCGTCGGATTTATCCGACCAAAAACTATGGATATTTACAATTCCTCGCGCTGGGAGCACGACAACTGATATAAAGTCTCGCGGTAAAAGGGTTAATTACAACATTAAGACAAATTATAATGATTGAGCTAGCTTTGAAAAAGGCTAGTTTCCAACTTGCCCTGGCTGGGGCTCAAACCGAGAACCTCAGAGACACTAACTAGCGTGGTTACCAGTACGCCACAGGGGTCGTCAAATAGGTTTGAAGAATTTTGAATAGTAAAATTTTGAGTATGTTTTATATATTTTCAGCCTTTAAAATGCATCAGACACCCGAACACCTCTGGTTGCGGCTGCATTTCAGCTAAAATAGAGCTACAGTTATGGATGGGTCTGTACAAGCATTATTACGCTTTCGAGGATTCACTGCCACATGGCTACAGAATTAAACTTCGGGAGTATAACATCTTCCTTAAAGCAAATCCTATGGTAAGTTACTAAGTTTGTTTTAAAAGGTTTTTAAGGCATAGGTATCACTAGATGTCATTCTAATGTGTAACGTTATTAACACGTTGGACACACTAAAGTCTATTCCATTCAAAGGTGCATCAAAATGTAGACACGCAGTTTCATCTTGGAATTTGGCAAATAACTCCACAATCACACTGAATTTAAGTAAAATTTCACCTACACTAGAAAAGGAAAAACTATTTACAACATTATGACTTGTTTTCACAAATATTAAATGGCTTGCTTTTAAGAAAACTGGATTTTTCTATATCCACGAAAATTTTAATTTCTAATCAAAATTATTTGTCGCAAATCAGTACTGACATATAGTAATGAGGGCAAATTTGCCATCATAAACGAAGGTGTGAATGATATTTCTTGTTCTTAAGATGGATTTTACCCGATTTAAGTATTTATAGGTACATTGTATCGATCGGCACCATCTTTTGATTTAAAATATTCGACCCTTATCGTAATGGTCAAAAAATACTATAAAGCATTATTCTTTATTGCAGAAGAAGTGTTATAAAGTGATTCAATTTTTAATGTATAACATCGGTTTAAAATTTTACGATATAAGAGTAGATAAATAATAATGATTAAACGCTTATGTTTCAGATGTATGAATGGCGCGTTTTTATATACAGTGCAAAGCTGGATCGTCTTAATGACAATTCGTTTACACATGTTTTTATCAGAGTCCACGTATGGAACAAAGTTATCCAAACAATAGTGAGTAAAATAATTAATATAGGATATATAAATAAAAATATATTTTTTCCCCCTGTATAAGTTACTAAGATATTTTTTGTTTATTTCAGGTGCAACCTAAGACAATGTCACCGTGCTGGAATCAAGTGCTTAAGACTCGCATCGAAACGATTACAACGCAAAACAAGATTATGACCAGCCCGCCTGAAGCCACAGTCGAGGTTCGCGAGAGTCAGTTATCGGTACAGTATTCCTTTACTCTCGAGTTATCGTCTCTGAGCAAAAACAAAAGAAAGAAAGAAAAAGAACATACCTACTTAAACATTTTAACATAAGAAACATCATATATAGTCATCATCATTAGGTCTTTTTAGTCTCCACTGCAGGAGCACGACCCTCTGTACTACCAGAGCCATATATTAGCCAGAGCAGTCTGAGGATTTGTCCTAAACTCCACGTTGGCTAGACAGGTTGGAGAAGTCTTATTCATCATCCAAGTCTTCCCGTGGATGTCGTAGAAGGCGACTTAGGAAACAAACTAAACAAAGCTTATAAACATCAAGAAACTATAAGCCGGGTAAAATTAATTGAAAACATTCAACTAAAATACAATTTGTTTCTTCTTAAACGTGTTTCTTAACACACATATGCTGGGTAGGTATCCGTAAAACAAGCGTAATACACGCGCTGGGGACCCGGCTTTATATTCTACCAAAATGGATATCTGCTTAGCATATGTTGCGGAGTGAGCTGCGACGCTTTTCTTCCGCGGACGTTATTTAATTTAAAAGATGGTTTTGATGGTACACGGGCATTTATTGGCCCTAAGCCTATATATTAGTCTGTAGAAATGAAATATGAATAATATACTCTAAAATACATGTATGGCTGTAAAATAATTTTAAAGAAGTAAGAAAAGTTACCTACAATATAACCCACAGGCACAAAGACAGTAAGAGTAAACAGAACGGAATCTCCTAAGATACGCGCAATATGCGTCCCCGTTCCCTGCACCCGCACCTCTCCCCCGTTTTCGCCTTGTCTCAGGGCGAGAGCGGGCGAACACACTGCACGGCGCACGCGGCCGCACTAGAACGGGTGAGAGGTGCGGGGGCGGAGAACGGGGACGCATATTTCTCGATCTCCCCCGTGCTTCGGAAGGCACGTAAAAGCCGTTGGTCCCGGCTGTCATTGTATGGCAGTCGTCAAGCTATGTCAGATGCCTTTAGGCAGCTTGAAAAATCTGACACCAGTGTTGGCCACTTACATACACGAATAACAAACATTGCGCGTACCTTAGGAGATTCCGTTCTGTGTACTCTTACTGTATTCTGTGCCACAGGTACGAAGTTCTTTTCATATATCGGTCTTACATAGGGATATGTAAGACCGATATATATGAAAAATACCTTCCCAATTTTTTAGGGTAAAGAGAACTTGATCGGCCGGGTCATGGTACGGCCGGTGGTGGATGACAGGCAGTGTTACGAATACGCACCCAAGCTGCGAAGCTGTGAACTATACCTTGGTTCAGAGTGTGTAGGAGAAATTTTACTGTCTCTTCAATTAATGCAGGTGTGTTCTCATAACGCCTTAGACACACTTCATCATTATCGATTCAACCGTAGGAAGTCTTCGGTACAGGTCTCCCCCAAAAAGTTCCTTAAGGACCCATAGACGTGGCCGGCTCTCAAAATTTTTTGCAACCTAGCTTACACTTGCTTTATCTATTAAAGTGTTATCAATACTTCAAAAACTCTTTTTATCTTGCCGAGTTCCCGATTGCATTCTGATACTGCTAAGGAACCCGGGAACCGCTCTTCGACTTTTTCTTCAAAATGCGAAGTGAAACGGAAAAAAGCCAAAGTTAAAACGATTTGTTTGTCATTTTACGACCGGCCTGACTTCATCCCTTGGGAATGCATTTATGCGAAAAGTTTGGTTTTCCTCTGACGTCAATCCTCCTAGGGAATGCAGCTATTGCCTCTTACGACATCCACAGCAAGAGATAGAGTGGTCCTATCCTAAGCCAGAAACCACACGAAATGATCTTAATCGTTATACTATTAAATATTAATTTTAGATCTCTTGGACCCCATTTTTGAGAGAATTTGTTTTCTATTATAAGTACCTGTATAATTTTCAGTTACCGGAAAAGCTTGTAAAGACGACTCTATATAATACCTCTTTAGAGGAGTGTTATAACACAAGCTGTAGTAAAGAATTTACTAACTCTACTCCCAATTTCACGGAAATCGAGAATTTGCCCACGAGTCTGCTACCACAACTGGCGACTTACAAGTAATTTCGTAATCATTTTCCGGTCTTTTTTAGTCCCCACTGCAGGAGCACGACCCTCTCTGTACTACCAGAGCCAAATATTAGCCAGAGCAGTCAGGGGATTTGGCCTACACTATCCACGCTGGCCAGACGAATTGGAGAGGTCTCACTGATGTTTATAATATAAGCTTTGTTTAGCTTGTGTTTCCTGAGTCTCCTCTTACGACATCTACGGGAAGATTTGGAGTGGTCCTATTCTACTCTGCCGCGAACCACAAGGTTTACAAGTATAAGTAATTTGTGATAAATTAATTTACACTCATTAATTAGGATTAATAAACATCTCGTCATTAATTAGGATTAATGACGAGATGTTTATTTCCTTATCCCGGTAGGCGAGTCTTGGAATGCTATGCAATGTTTATGAAGTCTATGACGTCAATCTCTGTTTATTTCGATTTTTCTTTATTTACTTCAGCCGCAAGAAGTAGTTGGCCTCCCCTAAGGATTACCAAATTGACCGTTTCGAAGCGACCTGCAACCGTCTTTTTCTTTGATAGTATTTATTGAAACAGTTGTACCGATTATTAATCCGGAAAGCAGTAGAACGTTTAACAATATATTTAAATTAATTTTTCCTTGTTTTCAGAATCGATATTTATTGGTGGGGTCTAAGAGACGTGAACACGAAGAAACCAAGTGTTATGCTAGAAATAAATGGGTTGTCTGTGAAATCGAACTGTAATTTTAGTCATCGGCGGACTTCGCACATTTTTGAAGCGCCGCTCTCAGAACCTTACTGCCCCCCTTTGAGCATACGGCTGTATGACAGCAGCACGTTTGGTCGAACTCTATTCCTGGGAACAAACGTTGTTAAAAATCCAAATAAATTTTTAGTGGAATGGATTTCTGAATCGGAAAGAAAAAAGCTACTGAAGGGTAAAAGTGTTCAGTCGCCGATGTTTCGTCAAGGTTATTATTTTATGTTGTTAACCGATGCAAATACAAGATCCTGCACAATACAAGACCTAAATGAGGCAAATGACCGCGGAATCGCTGAGGCCAAATACTGGTCAGGTTTGATTGGAGTTAAATTAATAAATAGAATAACCGATGCAAAAAGGTTTTTAGGTTTACGCTTGGAATTTGTTTATCAGTTTCTTTTTCCGTCTGTCTATAAAATCAATCATCTCGTCATTTCAGCTACATAACGTCCATTGCTGGACATTACCTCTCTTGGATTTCCAAATGACCGTTCTAGAGCGGCCTGCATCCAAAGCTTTACAGCGACCTTGGTCAGGTCGTCTGACCACCTTATAGGTGGGTGTCCTAGTGGTCGCAATTCGAGAATCTTTCCACTATGCACACAGCTGGAAAACGCACTTTATGTCATTGATTAGTACCATTGATAGTACTACTGACACTGTACCATTAAAAAATACAATATATTCTTCCCGTATTTACTTTAAAAAAATACAATTGACCGTGTTTAAATAATCTTAGACTAAAACTAGAAACTTAACACCAATTAGTTACAGCGAATGTCACTAGATGTTGTTGTTTATAGTTAAAACTCGATATGAGTTATAATACAATCACCTTTTTATATAAAAATTATATCAAAAAATGTATTATCTATCTAAATTACTAGTGAAATTCGCTACAAAAAAAATATAAATATAATACAAAAAAATAATAATTAAAACAGCGAAATCTCGTCGAGAGCGAACAGAAGCCGGGACCCGTGCTCGACGATATTACGCTGTTTTGTATTATATTTTTTTTTGTAGCTAATTTTGTTAGTAATTTAGATACACTCAAAAACTTAGATACATTTTTTGGCATAGTTGTCATATAAAAAGGTGATTGTATGAAATAATAACAAGTATTTGAAAGGTAAATTTGGAGGTATGTTTGTAATTTTTTTCTATTGAGCCAAAAATGCTCAATCGTGTTTTGGATATTGTGTCTGTAGAAAATCCTTATGATTCCTATGTAATTTTTTTGGAAAATAAACTGTAGTAGTTTAATTACAGTAACCTTTAAAAAACAGTATTATGAACTTTGAACTGACAGTGCCTTAACGTAAATCATATATTTCACACCTTTTCATGTGGATTTTGTATCAGTATTCTTTTTGGCTCCTAAATCATCAGACCATCCACCTAGTAGGTCTCGCACAGGATGCAATGTGGAACCTAGGAAACCTAGAAATTGCTCTTATTGTAAAAAAAAATAATTAAGAAGTCCGGTCGTTAGATTTGCTTAATCCTATTGAGCGTCCTCTTGTGGCTCTCGCACAGGATAAAAATAATGTTGCTTAGGAGATTTAGAACCTAGATCTTGTATAAATTATAAACGTTGAGAGTTTCTAGGGCTTTTAGTACAAACTAAACCTAAGAGCATCCACGTGTGGGTCTCACATAGGTTTGGGTCTCAAAGCCCTAGGATTCTTGTATCGCAGGCTGTTTGATTATATAATATATATATATATTCAAGGAGCTTGTAGGCAAATTTTATACTCGGAGTTGTTGTTGCGTTGCGGTCAATGACGGATTGTGAACGTTTTCTGTGCGGTTCTGTTATTAAGCCCTTAGCCCTTTTTAAGAAATGGCTCATTGTCTTTGGTTTTCCCTTAAAACTCTTATTAAATTGGCCATTCCATGCCTCGAATGAATATGTCGTTCTATGCCTCTACAAAATCTCATCTCTTTTTTTAAAAATCTTCAAAAAGCAGGAAGTTACCAATTCGTCGGAATTTTTTTTTCTGTATTTTGCCCGATTACATAGATTTGAAAAAAAAAAAATTTTTTGTTTGAAAGAGTGGTCTCATAAATGTTTTTTTAATAACATCGGTTGTGTGGTCTATTAAACGAAAATAAAAAAATATGTCGTCTAAGAATACAAATGTTTGAATAATTGAAGAACTGACTTCAATACTTGACAAGTTACATAGCTTTTCGGGTATTGAAGTCGGTTCTTTGTTCTGATAAAAATATCAATAATTAATGCGGAATCGGATTATAAACTTATGCGAAAGAAGTGCATATACTGCCGGTATTATTTGTATTTTCAGTGCTTCCTAAGTCACAAAACAAGAGCAAGAACTAAAAAACGTTCGTTGCCATCTATAATCTGCTATAATAAAGTAATCGAAGGTACTTCAACTTCTTTCACTTCGGAGTATGTCATGTTTTACATTTGTGCCATTTTTCGCCTTGTAGGCAATGCATTGATATTTGTTGTATGTTGGTAGATTTTTGATCAAGTGTAATCCAAAGTCTCTCCTCGAGGCCACCGTTCGTTTAAATCAAGCAGGCACTGTGTCGGAATTTGCTTACAAAATTTTCGTTTTTTTTTTGTTTTTGTGTGTTCTTTTTACGTTCAAGTTTTGATTGGTTCTAAAAATATTAAAATATATTAACTTTAAAATGGTGTCTACGAAAATTCAAGTTATATATATTTTTTTAATTACTCGAAATATACTGGATCTTTAACAATTACTAAGGTAAGGTAATTAATTACCTTAGTAATTGTTAAAGATCCAGTATATTTAGAGTTTTTGAAATTCTTACGTCTCCGTACACAATTTGTGTACCCACGTGAAAATAGTACTGGAACCCATCTTATGACAGCACTTTACCACGGCTGCGTGTTATTACATGAATATCAGGATGGACATCGTCAGAAAAAGATAGGCTAGCAGAATATGACCCCAGGTTACGCATTAATACAATTTAATCTGGTCCTATATTAAATGAAATTTTAGGGGAAAATCCCTTACAAAATCCAATGACACACCAGGTCAAGTCGTAAGCACATGAAATAACAAAGAAGGTTAAGATATGAAACTTGAGTAGTCCTATTAAGTTATGGTATTATGTAAAAAGACTTTTTTAAATAAATTACCTATACCTACAAGATAAATTATAAAGATCAACGGTTATGTACTTCATCACACACGGGATAGAATATATTGTATTTTTTTAATGGTACTAGTGACGAAAAAGTGTGTCGGTACCATCAATGGTACTTCAGCGAGTAAACACGGGAAGAACATTGTGTTTATTTTGTTGTTGTACCAATGTTGATAGAACAATGAATCCGGCAGCGTTCTTTTAGAATTGTGTTTTTTTTTCTTTTTTCGTTAGCTATCTATGTCCTACTGCTGGGCAAAAGCCTCCCCTCTACGCTTGCAATCATCTTTGTTTTTCGCCTTCTCCTTCCAATCCCCTTCGATATTTCTTGACTCGTTTGAACCCCCATTTCACCTCACTGCAGTCCACGCCAGTCTTCTATCGCACATCGTTACCTTAGTATAATTTTCTTTTGTATGCTAGCTAGGCTAAGCTATGTGTATGGACTGTATTAATATATATATGTATATATATATCTTTATTATGAGTATATATGCATGTATGTGTATTTTTTTATGTTATAAGTATGTAATTATTTAATTATTTTGCGCCGCAACGAATTATCTGTTTTTCCTAATGGTTGACTGGGAGAGAAAGCTTTTAGCGATAAGTCCGCCAATTGTAAGACAATTTCATTGTTAAAAGTTTAAAGATAAATAAATAAAAATAATAATTGAAAAAATAAGAAAATAAATCAGTCGAATTATAGGAATCTAAAACAATGTATTTTACTATTTTACAAAGAATGACAAAAAGTCATGGAAAAACAAATGTTTTTGAAAAAAATTAATAGAGATTGCAAAAAAGTTTACAAGTTAAATGAATTAACTTAAGAACATAGCGACGAAAAAACCCCCAGCAGTCTTGACTTATCACCCTTACCACATCGTCTTTGCCCGGAAACGTGCGCACTATACGTCCTTTGGGCCAAGTTTCAAGTGGCAATGTTCCATCCACAATGACAACCACGTCGCCTGCTTTTGCTTCATGCTTTTGTTTGTTATAAGTACGTGGCTGCATGATTGGCAGCACACCTCACGCTCCCATCTGTTCCAAAATTCGTCGGCCAACTTCAAAGCTTTTTTCATTTTGCTGCAAGTTCTTTTTATTCTAATTGAGCTTTCGCATGTACTCGTTGGATGATGAGCCGAATAAAAAATGGAAGGGCGTTAGTGTTATAGGATCGTCAGTAACAAGTGATAGCAGAGCTTATGTGTATAATTGAAATAAATAAGATAAAATGAATCAGTAGAATTATAGTCATCGCGAACAAAGTATTTTACTATTTTACAAAGAATAACAAAAAGTCATAGAAAAGCAAACGTGTATAGAAAATTAAAAGGCCATTGCAAAAGAGTTTGCAACACAATTTTTTTAAATTATGAAGATAAAATTGTGGATTGTGATACTCAAAGTACGGTAATATTTTAAAAAAATTACCATACTCCGAGTAGCACACTACTTTTCGTCTCCATCTATGAGAAAAAATGTAAGAAACCAACCTATATAGAATTGTCGTTTTTCACTGAAGAAATACTAAAAACATTTTTTGAGGAGCTCCAATTTTGATTTACCACTCTCAAATGTTGTAAGGAAAGCCAATTGAAATGATCAGGTTTTTTTGACATTTGAAATGTCTTTTCGTTCGCTCCAGTACAGGCTCCGATTTCACGAAAAAGTGCGATCCCCTAATATCTCACTCTATAAAAAAGACTCAAAGGACGCGTATTCATAAGAGCTGTAAGGTGCAAAAAAAAATATTCGAGAAAATCAAAAACGAAAATCGTTATGGCCGAAATAGTGAAAAAAAAAATTCAATTTTTTTCCGAAACATTTGAGTAAAACACCTGGTCAATTTAGTCAGCTACAATTTGAGCCTAAAAGAAACACGATCGGGTTAAAGGTTTGGTTTGCCCCGTAGCTTAACCTTTTTGAAAAAGGTCAAAGTCAGAACGACATTTTTTTCGAATTCCGTTATTTCATTTCCAATGTGCTCAATAGTCGTATAAAGGCACGAAATTTGTTGAATTTTTTTGAAAAATTTCGTATCACTTTTCCGATTTTTTCCTTTATAGGTATACACATTATTATCTAGCAGGATGCAAGATTTCAACGTTCTAGGTCATCTGGAAATGGGTTAAGTTTTTGATCTAATATGTCAGTGAGTCAATCATAAAATTGCAGTCGATTTTTGGACGTTTATCATTACATAACCGTTTGAGCTATGTTTATAAAATTTGCAGTAGGTACTAGTAGGTGTATCTATGTAAATCTAACACACCGAATTACCTTTTTTTAATATTTCATATGTATATATTGAATAGTTTATCTACTGGGTTTCAAATTAAAACTTAACGAAAATTCATATCCCCTAGATAAACTGTTCAATAATATATAATAAAATTTAATGGGGTCAAAAGTGAGTCTAAATGTTTCGTGTAATATTATCATATTACATCAGGGTGCAGACTATGTCACACCTCCGCTCCTGCCCATCGTGCCCCACCAGCTGCTCTAAGCGTGACCTATGTGAGGCTACAGACAACGCTGTGAAAGTGGCAACCTTCTGAAGAGAAAAAATTTAATTACATTTTGTGCTTTCGACACGAGAAGGGTGCAGCAGGATTATCTGAACTTGAAATGCTTCCGTGTGTCTAGGAATTCTATGGACATGTCGACATTAGTTACCTAACTCGTTTTAAACCTGATAAATTTTCATGTAGTTTTAGGCGGTTAAGTCCCCTCTTAACCGCCGCCGCCTTCCCGCCAGCTGGGAATCAGGTCTTGGTGTATCTTGGATTTAATTTTGTGACTAAAAAGATAAAGGATTTACTCAGTTTACATTGGAGTTGTGGCCAAATGGATTTAAAGCCCTCTCTGTCCCTTAAAAAGATGAGATTGCGAGCACTGAACCCAATTCCCGGACGATATAATATATGTTGATCTGTGTTAGAAATGCGCTGAAATACTTCCGCATAGCGACATGATTTAAAAAACTAGAAAGTGCTTACAGATTGGGGGTAAGATATTATACAAAACAATATACTAAATAAAATATAAAAACAATACGAATGACCACCAAATGACTTTTTCAATCATCGACGCTCCTCCAATTTGCTGTATTAGGATCCTAAAAAAAATGTTTATGAGCGCGCAGGGCGCCTGTGTAGCCCGGGGCTGCTGTAGGTTACTTTTTACTTATTCTTGTTTGTTATGCTCTCTGGTTCGGGCAATAGTCAGAAGGTGGATACTGTGGATTGTTATGCATATATTTTGTAAATCAAATAATTCTTGAATGATTTGTGTCGACAAATATTTTATTTAATAACAGATATACTTTATACTGGGGAAATAATGATGGAATATTAGAAAATTAGCATTATAACGACTTTACATCGTATTACTAAAGGCCCAAAATGATATTATGAATTAATTGTTAATAATTTCTTAATGGGCCACTGTCACGATTGAATTTTTAAGAGGTTTTCACAATCTTCTTGCATTCTTGATGTGCTTAGTGATTCTTACTGTCATTCGTGGATGGTAAACAGGTAATATAGTCTGACCAACACCGCTGTACCGCGCCTGAGGTATGCGCGGGGAGGCGGGGGTGCGGGCAAGAAAGATCATGGACTCACAAAAAGTTCATACTGTCTAACCAACAACGCTTTTGAATATCTGTCATCAAACTTGATCAAAGTGTGTTGTGTTATTGGCTGAATTTGGTTAGATTGTAATTTGACAAGTGTAGTTAATTTTTCTAATCTGTTGTAAGATGTACTCCTCTCAGACGCAGACAGGTCTAAGAGACATTTAATATCTTATAGTCTATGTCTATGATCTTCCGTAAGATCGATCTTATCAAATAAAATATGTTCCTAAAGCCGCAACCTTGGTCGCAGAAGCTATGGTTGGGCTGCGGCCAAGTGCTTGCCTAATGCTTCACTTCACCCGGCAGGCTCGCCGACGTCACAGGTGTTCGGTTACACCAAACATATTCCAGAGGGGCAAGTATGTCGAAGAAGTGCATCCATTACAAAGTTTGTTAAAATAAAAAGTATAACGATAGATAAAAAAGTTAAACCGAATCTTCATCAAACAGATTTTGTTGAACACCACTGGTTTGGCACGCGGCGCAGGGCGGGGTTTTATTTCTATGTCCGCCGGGGCTAGCGGATAGATTAGAAGATGTTTTACGTTGTAAACTGACACTATATGCAAATGATCATTCGTCCATAACCTTGTATAACTGCTCTGTCCCATTCAACTTGTCCTTTTCTTTCTGATCAAAAGTTATGTTTATGATGTGATTTATAGATTTTATAACAGACCTTTCGATGTTAGCGTATTTAGCTCAGCTGACTTTGATGTTTGTGACCATGAATATTAAAGTCCTCGGCCTTGATGACGCAGTCGTCCTCTAAGGTGATAATATTGGCACGCCCAAACTCGTGTGCGGTAATCCGACCTCCACATATTGTTCTCAGCTGTCATTGTTCACACCAATAATAAAAGTACATATTTAATTTTCCTAACTTTGCACGGTTACGGTGCACGCTACGCTATGCTACGGTTTTACTGGTTTCACAGATATTATTGTCGTCCAAAATACAAAGATCTCTGTCTGTCTTCATTTTGTAAATCGAATTGTTTTGAAGGCACGTGTATGTAGAGCTGTCTCGAGATATACATTTTTCTAAATTTCCTTGAAATCAATATTTCACAGCTGTCTTTCTGTAAGTTCATAGCCACATACTCAGAAACTGGTGTAATCGTTATTATACTGTCTTCTTGTTTCTTCGGAATATGTATTACGTTGTTCAAGTCAAATGTTTCTCGGCTGATGAGCGGTATTCGAATTTCAAACAGAAAATATTGTTCAGTCATTCTGGCTTTGATCATCAAAATTTTATACATTTCATAGAAGTGCGAGTGTATGTCGACTGGTAAAGTTGTATCGCATTTCTGGAGCCCTGCTATTACGTTAAATTGTTGTTGTAATTGTTGAAGAGACAATAAATGTAGGTTAAATCGTCCGTGGAATATATCAGAAATATTATCCAGCGTACCTAATATTCTGTATATTCTTCAAATTTTGTATCATGTTGCTAGCGGTCAGCGCGGACATAGCAAAATATTCTCCCAAACTCAATCTGTTGACTTATTCTTAAAATGTTCTAATAATCTCATCCAAATTGTTCAAATGTCTATTAATAATTTTATGTTGTTTGTTCATAATCTCTATCAAATTATACTCTGATTCTACTATACTCGTAGACGTCTGGTAGTTTCATAATTGCCTCAGATGTCCTTGATCTTGCTAAATCAGTTCTATGTCTCGTGTATACTATTCTGATTATTGTTGATCCAATACGCCGAACAAGGTGTTCTCGAGGGTTGCCACCACGTTGATAAAACCCCTGCGCCGTCTGGAGTGCTCCATAGAGAGTTTGTTTAGCACCAGCTCGTTATAGTGATGCAGTTCGGTACATTCGTGAAGAGTAGTTGTGCTGTGATCATATAACATTTGTTGTCAGGTTCTAATGTATGCCATTTTTTTCTCAGATAAATAATCCAGCAGTTTCTCTAGTGCTATAGTTCCTTCGCAGTATGTAGACATATCATAGTAGGCTACTTAAAGTACAAAATAAAGGCCTAGATTTTTTATTTAATTTAGTAATGTTATTTGTTCCGCTCGCATTCGACACTAATGACATGAAGAACAGTAAGGCCTAAGCAACCGTTTACAGTGTCGTGTTATATTTGTTTCTTTGCCTTCGGTTCGGCGTTTGTTGCGTTTTGTAAGTTGCGTCCGTTTGACGTAGCTTCGACTCAATTGACAAAACACATAATTTTACTATAGGATGTTTTATGAACCCGTTCCGTGTTTTTAACGTAATTTCACGCGCCATTTGTTCCATATATTTAGTTCTGATAAATACTCCGATCTCCATTTCTTCCAAATCTATTTAAGTAGTTCATTTGGCATGTGGCATCTCGTCCATGCATCCTCTACCGTTTCAATAACCGTGAGTCCAGCTAGTCCAGTAAGGAAGTGGGCTTGGGTCGAGCATTCCTTGTCATCCGGATTTTCTGTAAGGACATAGTACCGGGAGTTTAGTACAGCTTCTACCTGTGCTAACATAGGTGAATACTCTTCAAATAAAATGTTGATCTACCACTCCCTTTAGGTGAAATTTGACACTTTGCCCGCTTCCATAAACCTCCAGCGCTTAGAAAACTTATGATGAAATTCGATCTCCACTCCATACTTTCCAATACGTCCAAAAAATTGTTACCGAATGTTTGTTTGATTCTTTCTTATTCCTCTTGCAAAATCCTGTTCGTTCGTACCGACAAAGTTCGTCCCGCAATCACAGTAAATATGACGAGGAAATCCACGTCGAATAGGCATCTTCCTTAGCGCAGCTATGAGTAGAAATACCGAGCTACTTAAATCAGTGACTAGTCCCAAGTGTATGGCTTTGGTCACCATACAAATGAAAATAGCAATGTAACCCTTCCTCGACCCAGCATTCCTCGATTTGTTGGTCTTCACATACAGAAATCCTGAGTTCTCCAATCCAGTTTTAAAAAATGATGGCGCAGGCTCTGTGCCAGCCGCAGAGAGTTGTCCCATCAACTGATGTTGCTTCTCTGGTTCATTCTTTCTACAAGTTACGTAGTTACATAAATGTTTTTTGTAGACATTAAGTATGTTTTAGCTAATACTTGACCACCTTGGTTAGCTTTAGGAGCACGATAAAGATTTCCGAACCAATGGTTAACCAACCCCATAAAACATCCTAATCAACAAAAAACATTAGAAATAATACTTGAAATTCTTAAATTAACTATTAACGTAAACGCATGCGCCATTAAAATAAAATATATGCAGTAAGTATTACATCCAGATGCAATTAGATTTACCAAGAAACCCACAAAAAACATTAGTATAAATTTACAGGTGTACTTACTGGGTGCCATCTTCACAAGCAAAGAACTTTGATTGGTCAAGCAATAGCGAGCTTTTTCTTGTACCACGTGACAATCAAAAAATAAAATTACTATTAATTACTGCCCAGTTACGTTCTGGTAGATTTGTTATTCTGATTTGGTCACCTGTTGGAGCATGGTCAGCTATTTGTACATAGACCATTAAATATAAATAACAGATGCAACTCGAACTCCGCGCCAAAATGGAAAAAAGTAGTGCCAATCCAACAGCAAAAAAAAATAAAAAAAATTGAATTTGAAACCATAAACAAATCATCCATTCCCGATTGTATATTTTTTATAATGTGGTAGCAATTGGCTGTACGACAAGTTACATAGATGAATTAAAAAGTTATGAGCAGCGGCCAGGAATAAATTTCATACTTACTTTCCTGGCTTAGGCCGGTAAAGTAATGCATGAGCCAAGAATTACAAACTTCGTGTCTTCTCTTTACTACAAAAATGCCTACATTTCCGAGCATGTTTGAGAAAAATATACATCAGCGAGGCCTTGACAAAAATTACGAGTCCAGTAATCCCATTCCCGCCGAGGCATGTATTCTCAATAAATGTTAGGAAATAATGAAAGCCGTAATAATGGAAACGAGTATAATATAAATAAAAAAAAGAATAGTTATTTTCTATGGTTTCTATGGTATTTTACGTAGTTGGTATTAAACGTATTTGATCGCTGACGATTTTTTTTCGTTAAATACCTAAGTTAGTATTTCACGTTTTTGGTGTTTTACGTGTTTAATGTACTTGTTTAATACTCGTATTAGTTATGTGTTTTCTTTTTAATTTTAGCGAAATGCCTAAAACTCGCATGATTGTATTGTCCGTACAAAGGCCCTCATTTTCTTCAAGGTCTCTACAGATTTTCGAATAATGTGTCAAGGTTGTTACACCAGTAGTTGTTATTCTTAAAAAATAATTTTAAATGGATTGCTTTAAAATTTGCTCCATCTAATAAAACTATTAGAGCAATCTTTAAAGTAATCCGTTTGACAGACAGAATTTTGTCGAGTTACAACAAAATTCTGTAAGACAGGATAAAGCCGCGTAAAATAAACTACCTATTCATATTATCTCTATGAGTCGACAAGTTGTGTCAAATAAAATGTAGTTATAGTAACATCTTGTTTACAATGTATGATTCAAGATATTCGCGGTCACATTGACTAGGTATTATTTATATGGCGGGACTCACCGCGATTTATATAATTTATTCGCAGTTGATCAAGTGTTTCGTGTAATGCAAAGCAGAACACCACGCAGTTGTGACGATGAAGTGCCTGATAATACTACGTATTATAATACTTATGTTGCAAAAATATCTAAATGGAGAATGAAATTTATCCGTAAAAGACATCCCAAAGAAGAAGAACATGCCCTATTGCCCATATTAAGTAAAGATGAGATTGAGATTGAAAAGAAATTTGAAAGAATTTCAGATCGTGAAGATTGGTGGCTAAGATTTTTTTCTTCGCAGGTTAGTTGGTATTTGCAGTTTCTGTTTGGTAGTTGGTGGTTTTGTTATATCATTTAGAACACAGATTTATTGAACTATTTTTGTCATGTAAACACAAGATATTTTAATTTCATCTGTCTGTACACAAAACCGAATGTCACATAGACAAATAATAATGAAAACACAAAATCCACAAAACAGGAATTGATCTAAATAAAAAAAGGGAAGGGGAGGGGGTTAATTGCGGTTCTTCGTCGTCTAAAAAAATTGATCTCGACTACATTTCTACAATAATCTGATTTAAAATGTTTTGAAAATCTAAAGATTTTCCGTCGAATTAACTCCGTACTTAAAGATGTAAATAGTGACAATTTCACTTCCATTTCGATTCTTCTTCCATTCAAGACTTGCATTTGTGTATGAAGCGCTTATTAAATATCGTCTTTTTTATTGCAGAATCATCCCAATAACGATCATGATTGCCGATCAGATAAGATTGTTGTAGGTTAAAATTTTAATATTTTTTAATTTTAACAGTTACTTCACTTCAGCCGTCTACATAACATAACGTAAGGCTCGGCAAATTATCCTTATGCGAAACTAGTTTCGACCAAGAAATTTTAATTCTCTGTACGAAACTACAGTTTTTAGTATCAATGGAGGAACCGTATACCTTATTTCTCCCGTTATTCAGTTGTCAATCTTACTATGCCGCAGTTGCGCGCTTAAACTTCGGCAAAATTACGCCTGCAATGTTAGGAGTTTTCGCGTAAGCTGAACTTAGGTCAGGCGCAAGTTCGGCGGAAAGCGTTTTACATTTATAACACACCATATGTGCGCCACGGAAGTTAGGTTTGACAGCCGGAGATACTCGTACATGGAGGCGGTTAGGCCCGCGCCGTGTGCATGTTGGAAATATCGCGTTCTTGGAAATAGCAGTTTAGTGTCAGGGGGCCATGCTATGTTTATTAGTTCGCTTTCGCTTTTTTCTGCACCGCTTTGTTTGTATATGTATGATAGTAAAAGCCAGATAGTAAAAGCCAGAAGGAATTAAAATATGATAAACATCGTGTACAATTGTTCAAAAGGAGAACCGTCACCAAATCAATTGTATTAAGTTTTAAAAATTTTAAAATAATTTATATAACCTAGTCAAATTCGTGTAGTTTTGAAAATTGGCACAGTTATACCACATGTAGGTTAGTCACGACTCGTGACTAACCGATCCGCACAAGCCGTCATTCAAATGACGCTACCCTATGCACCGTTTGTTCCTTTTTCAAATAATTGCATTTTAAAACATAAATCTGCTGCCAGACACCCTGAGAGGTAAGAAAAAAATATGGTAGACGTTAGGTTGACAATTTTATTTCTGTTTATCTCAGAAAAATCATTCAAAAGCACTGATTCTCTTTGAATTTGGAAATCAATAATAAATCACGGAGAGTTTTCCTGTTTAAAGTGCGTCATACAGTCCTAGTATGGCATACCTACAATGTATGCAATTCATATTACAATTATCAGTTCATATGGGCAAATGGAAGTTTATGTCGCAACAAATAAGTATTGTAAAAGTATTTAATTTTAATAATTTTATTATTATCTATCTTTAAACTCTATTTTCAAAAGCAGCCGGCCGCGCCGCCTGCTATAATTATTAGCAGGAAAGCCTTCCTTATTAATCTTAAGAAATAAATGTATTTGTTTCATTATTAAGTAGGTACTTAGGTATGTACGAGTATTTTTATTTGTTAGGTACCTAATACCTATATAATTCTACAACATTGCTACTTTCATGTAGGTACTTGTCATTGTCAAATATTTGTTTACGGTCTGCGCTTATGCTGCACTCTGGTGGCAGAACATTGCAGTAATATCTCCTATCTTCTCATTGAGGTTCCTTGATTTTATTTTATTTGAAACCAAGCCCAACAATAGGTAGACTTGATGCTAAAGCTTTCCTAGTTAATATTTAGAATATCACTCTCTCTACAGGTAAATTGTAACCCCAACTGTTACTGCTTTCTTTCAATTCAAATGATGACAGCCTGTTTGTAGTGTACGAAATCATTGTTTATTTTTCGGTGCACTTACCTTATCTTACTTATATATTTTATATATACACCTTCATTATAATTGTTGTAAGCTATATCTTTTGGGTACTTTTTAATGTAATTTTATGGCAATAATTAAAAAAACTTTATTGCACATAAAAAAGTGTACAAATGGCGGACTTAACGCCTTATGGCGTTCTCTGCCAGTCAACCATTGGACCAAGTAGAGAAATAATTTGGGTGGTGCGACAGAGTGTGTAAACAAATGCCTTTTTTACCAAGAAATAGCCATTAATTTGAACATACAGCTTTTATTTATATTAAACTAGCGGCCAGCCCATAAACCTTCCTCATGAGCAGCATCTAGATCCGTTGCGTAGTTTTAAAGATCTAAGCATGCACATAGGGACAGACAGACTTTATTTAAATTAAAACCGCAAATTCATTTTACTTACACTAATTAGAGAATAAATGAACATATATTGATAATTATAATTGTCTCTTAAGTTATCTATAGTTTTCTCATGCCTTGGGGTCAGAATGACCCCTGTTGCTTTCCTATGGTTAATCATCAGTTGTTGATTTTAAGGAGTTAATAGTTCTGTATCATCATCATATCAGCCACAGGAAATCCACTGCTAGACTAAGGATGTTTCACTAAATACTTATGTAACTATATTTTGTATTGAATTATTCATGTGCAATGCAATGTAATTATTAAATAAATAAATAAATAGGCCTCCCCTCAAGAATAAATATTATTTATAGTTCTGTATAAAGAAATATTAATCCTTTACAAGTTACGGATACATAAATAGGTAGAATTTCTGGATCGAAACTGGTTTCCTATAGAGATCGTTTATTCCACAATTACGATACTGCCTTCGGTTTTGTAGAAGGATGAAGGAATTCATTTTATCATAAAAGTACGGGGAACACTCAGAAAGTTTTGAGTAACTATAAAACTGAGTAACTATAAAACTAACTTATATGGATAAAATATTTATATTAAATCTTTTCGAAGAAGTTGTACAAAGTTTCATGCGTCTGAACCAATTTTAGAAGTTTTTTTTTCCAGTCTGCCTCAGACACCACTTCTACGGCCTTCTTGAACGCTGTTAGTGCATCTTCTGGCGATGAAAACTGTATCCCTTTTAATTGATGTTTGATTTTAGGAAATAAAAAGAAGTCACACGGTGCCAGATCGGAACTGTAATGACTTAAGACTTAACCGGTGTGGTTTCATCAATCAAAATTTTCCCTGCGCTTCGCGATCGCTTAACTTTGGTAGGCGTTAGTTTGTTTTGAAACAGCCAAAGTGTCGACTGGCGCTTTGATTTTGGATCGTATTGATAAATCCAGGATTCGTCATCTGTCACAATGTCTTAAACGCGCAGAGACGAGCCTGCTTCAAATTGACTAATCATGTTACGGCACCATTTCATATGGGGCTGCTTCTGAGCTTCGGTGAGGTTGTGTAGCACCCAGCTCGAAACGACGATAGTTTCGCGCTGGGTGCTACACAACTCACGCGAAGGTGCTCAAGTAGAATTTTACAGATGCTTCCCGAACCAATCTGAAGGGTATTTTGAATCTCTTCGTATTAAATTGTTTTCTTGAATTTTCCTTGCTGGTCTGGGAGAAAAGAAAAAACGTAGAATGTACCAGCTGCTTCTCTTCCCGCGCACATCGTAAAAGCTGATGGAGAGAATGGGCAAAAATCTGAATCAAATACCGTGAAACACGCCAAGATTGCCCACATTTTTGGGAAAAAAATGCGATATTTCATGTTTTTTGTATGAAACCCCGGACATATTTTTGTTTCTGTAGCAACACTAAGATCATTTGCATGCATTGGTTAACTTGGGTCCGACATCCAAGTCCGATTTACATGTATTCGAATTAATTTCTTTCGCAAACGGTCATCAACAACTTTCCTTTAAGTATTATCTCGTATCATCGAAACGGCTGTATAGATTTTCGTAATCAAGGTATTGTTACATTCGTGTTGCTGACCCAATTTAAGTGTCTTTAGATAGGACGTCTTAGGAGTTTTATATAATAAACGGGCAAGTGCGAGTCGGACTCGTACATGAAGGGTTCCGTACCACCGTACAATGTTTTAAAACGCTGAAGAAACACGTTTCTTGTATGACGACCCCCTTTAATTTTTTACTTTATTTTATTTTTAGTATTTGTTGTTATTGTGGTCATAGTAATACATAATTGGTAAAAAATTAATGTATCTAGTTAATGCCATTATAAAGATCAAGTTAAAAACGCTGAAAAAAACACGTTCCTTGTATGTCGACCCCCTTTAATTTATAACTATTTTTTATTTTTAGTATTTGTTGTTATAGCGGCCACAGTAATACATAATCGGTGAAAATTTCAAGTGTCTAGCTATTACGGTTCAAGAGATAGAGCCCTGTGACAGACGGTCAGACAGACGGACAGACTGCGGAATCTCAGTAATAGGGTCCCAGGCAAAACAGGCATGATGAGCCTTTTGTCTGTCAGAAAATGTGGTAGAAAAGTTGTTGAAAACCGTTTGCGAGAGTGATTGATATATTGCGGAAATGATGATTTGCGAAGGTGACGATTTGCGAAAGTCTAGTGAGATTCTATTAATTTGGGACATACTCTTTACTTGTTTGTGCTAATTTATTCTTTTTTCGATAAATTGTTGCTGTTTTATTTCGGAAAATTGGTATTGGTTTATTAGATGCCAGATCTTAACCATCTCTTTGATTTGAACAATATATTTCTCAAATATTTTTGGACCTGGATCTTTCCCTTCGGAAGCCTCAATAAAAGCTTCGTTTATTTGAGTGTCTATTATATTCTGCGTGAAGTCCGCAGGGCAATTTTAATTATAGAGCAGCAGATAACTTTCTCAACATTTTGCTTCTAAAATTGAAAAAGATAATTCCAATATACAACGGATTAATGAACTAACGCAAAACCTCTCAGATGGTACCTCAGCCAATGAAACTGACCACTTCTTTCCAAAAATGTTCCCTGACGTTCAGCATCTCTTGATGAAATTTTACCTGATTGAACTGCCTCGCAGGCAAGCTCCAACATTTCCTGTGAGGAATTTCTATACGTCCTGGATCCCAGTTCTCGTCTTGATTTTCTGTTTCTTATACAAGATTTGTGTTGGTTTTACTGAAATAAAAATCCAAATCCATATAATAAAGCCAATGACATAAACCAATACGAACTAAACTATAAGTTTATTTCGTTTATACTGGGTGGCGCAAAAGTAAAGACCCTATTTGGTTCAGCTATAACATTTTTTCTAAATTAGAAAACTAGATTTAGGTTTTTTTAAATGTATATTTGTGCCATTAAATTTCGTACCATTAGGATTTAAAGATGATGTCTTTTAAATGGTGACCTCCAGAGTTGATACACATTTGAGCCCTATTTATGACATTTTGCATAACTTGCCGTAACACTTCCTGCGATATGTTCGTTATTTCTTGACGAATGTTTTCTTTTAGAGCTGCGAGAGTCTGTGGCTTGTTCACATACACCCGAGATTTCAAAAAACCCCAAAGAAAGAAGTCTGGACTGGTCAGATCCGGTGATCTTGCAGGCCAAGGCAAATCGCCAAAACGAGAGATAACTCGGCCTGGAAAAGCGTCCCTCACTAAGTCCATAGTGTCGCGCGCTGTGTGTGCCGTAGCGCCGTCTTGTTGAAACCAGATGTGCTCCAGCCCCAATTCGTCCAAACTGGGTATCAAAAACTCTCGTAACATGGTTCTGTAGCGTTCTCCAGTGACAGTTATCGCATTGCCTCCAGCGTCTTCGAAAAAATAGGGTCCGATCACTCTGTCAACACAGATGCCACACCATACAGTAATTTTTAGTGGGTGTAGAGGTGTTTCTTGAATAATGCGCGGATTATCAGTGCCCCAGAACCGAGTATTCTGCTTATTGACATGCCCTGAGAGATGGAAATGCGCTTCGTCACTCATAACCAATTTTGAAGGAAAATCATCCTCTTCAAGGTTGAGGTTTATGACGCGCTGGCAGTAATCTAGACGAGCTCGGTGGTCAGCAGGCAGCAGCTGATGAGTCATTTGAGTTTTATACGGGAACATCTTTAAGTCTTTCACCAAAATACGCTGCAGGGTCCGTCTGGAAATGCCCAATTGCGTGGCACGTCGCCTCGTTGATGTTTCTGGACACTCTTCCACATCTTCGCGCACAGCATCGATATTTTCAGCTGAACGGCCTGTTCTTGGTCTCCCAGACTTAGGTCTATCCAATGTTGAGCCAGTTGCTTCAAGGCGTGTGGCAAAGCGTCGAATTGTGCGACCAATCGGTGCCGGACGGTGGTGAAATCGTCGACGAAATTCACGTTGTGTTCTTATCACTGATGAATTATTCCGTAAGAACATTGACACAATTATTCCACGTTCTTGGGGAGTAAAACGGTCCATGTTTATTTTCAGTGTATTTTACATTTGTTCACTACACAATTTTCAACAACAGAATGACAGAAAATGTCATATAAAAAAAATAAAAGTATTTTCTTTAGTGCCAGTACTTTTGCGCCACCCAGTATTTAGACTCAGTGTTTAGGTATTAGGTAAGCAGAATAAATAATTGTTCGTTCACCGGATAACAATATTTTTTAAATTCAATATTTAAAAGTTACAGTTAGTTACAGTTAGTTAGTTAGATTAATTAAAATGGATATTAAACAAGTTAATCTTGACATGGTTGAGGAGACTATAAAAAAGATTGCAATACATGTAAATCCTTGAGGGATTAATGAAGACTTCGGGAACATTTTTGCCCACTTGGTCTCTAGATGGTCCTGATTTTCATAAATAGGAAACAAGGAGGAGTTTGATGGATGTATGTCTTGAGTCGGAACATAAAATGCTGTCGATGCTTGGTATTAGGTCCTTACATATGAAATTGCCGTTCAGTATCAAAAAAGTGAAACAAGTTTTTTTTAATGAAATTATTATTTAATCAATCGAAGTATGCGCCGTTGTTATCGATACACTTCCGCCATTTTATAGGCAGATCATTGATACCTTTGGAAAAAAAATCCTGGGAGCGAGAGTCTATGAACTGTTTGAAGGCGGTTTTGACTGCCTCATCAGATTTGAAATTTTTTCCTTGTAAAAAGTTATCCAAATTTTTAAAAAAGTTGTAATCGGTTGGGGCAAGATCTGGAGAGAATGGTGGGTGACGCAGAGGTTCCAGTCGCAGCTCCTCTAACTTGGCGATCGTTTGATGTGCAGTGTGTGGTCTAGCGTTATCCTGAAGGAGCAGTGGGCTAGAGCAATTCATCAGTCTCGGTTGTTTAATGGCGAGCTTTTCCATCATTGTTTGCAATTGTTGGCAATATAAGTCTGCAGTAATCGTCTGGCCTGATCTCAAGAAGCTGTAGTGGATAACACCAGCACTGGTCCACCAAACACTAACCAGAATCTTCTTTTTGGTCAGTTTTCGCTTAGGGCAAGGTTTTGCCGGTTCTCCAGGGTCAAGCCATTGTGATGATCGCTTCCGATTGTCGTACAGGATCCATTTCTCATCACGATCACGATACGGTTCAAAATCCCCTCATTATTGTGGCGATTAAGCAAAGAAACGCAGCAAGCAACGCGTGTTTGTTGGTTTGCTTCAGTCAATTCGTGCGGTACCCACTTTTCGAGTTTTTTAATTTTTCCGATTTGGCGCAAGTGGATAGGTATCATTTTGTCACTTACGCCGAAGGCTGCTGCTAATTCAGAAGTGGTTTGAGATGGATCGGCTTCCACTATCGCCTTCAATTCTTCGTTATTCACTTGAGTATCAGGTCGTCCACGAGGCTCATTGTGTAAATCGAAATTTCCAGAACGGAAACGTTGAAACCAAAAACGCATTGTTCGTTCGTTAGCGGTGCCTGGTCCATACACGTCGTTAATTCTTCGAGTCGTTTCTGCAGCACTGGTGCCACGGTGGAACTCGTATTCGTAAATACCGCGAATTTTTAATTTGTCCATAGTTGTTATTATAGCAATGTTGAAACTCAAACAAATGATGTTAAAACAAATGAAATACGAATTTTAAAACAATATTTTTCTGGCTTTATTTCGAAATAAATTTGAATTTGGAATTCCTAATGAAACGCAAGATATTTGATTTTAAAGTTGCCAGTATTGAAAATCGGCAATTTCATATGTAAGGACCTAATATTTTCCGTAGATCTTAGAAAAAGAATCCACTAAGAACATAAAGTCCTTTGGTGGTGTCGAATAAACTCTTCTAAAAATAGGTCTTTAACCTTTAACCCGTGTTTTCAAGAATATACTGACCAAAGTCTTCAAAAGACGTGATATGTATAATTTTTTCACTGCCAGCATTTTCTTTGGTAACAGCCGTCAAATGACGACACTTCTTTGTTCATCCTCCAAGGTTAGACGACTGCGCTTGAATTCATTACCTATGTATGTAGTATAAGTAGATGGTTGCTTTTGAAGGTCCTTCATCCAGAAACGCTATTTGAAGTCATCAAACGAGTCATCCAGTTTTAGGCCACATTTGAAATCGTAAAAAATCATCAAAACCAATGTTCCGATGCAGATCTATTTAGAATACGACTATCAGAAATTCGAATCTGTTTTTTTTTTATTTTTGCAATTTTCTTTGGTAACAGCCGTCAAATGACGGCACTTCTTTGTTCATCCTCCAAGGTTAGACGACTGCGCTTGAATTCATTACCTATGTATGTAGTATAAGTAGATGGTTGCTTTTGAAGGTCCTTCATCCAGAAACGCTATTTGAAGTCATCAAACGAGTCATCCAGTTTTAGGCCACATTTGAAATCGTAAAAAACCATCAAAATCAATGTTCCGATGCAGATCTATTTAGAATACGACTATCAGAAATTCGAATCTGTTTTTTTTTTATTTTTGCAATATATGACATCAAAATCAGGCAGTGTCCCATAGACAAAAAATGTTAGTCGCAAAACTTTCTGTGTGCCGGGATGGTACACAATGGAGCAGATTTTGTATAATAGGGAAGATGACTCAGAAAAGTATTATTCTAATTAGTCCGTTAGTTAGATTATAATCTAAATAAAAATAAGGGTAAATTGCTTTTGGATAATTATCCAAAAGCAATTTACCCTTATTTTTCAATTTATAAAAAAAGTTAAAATTTACAAAGATACAGAGTATTTAAATTCCAGAGTAGGGGCTTTGACGTCATCGTGTAAAAATCGTACGAATTCGTGACGTCATGCGAGATTTAAATGCGCTGTATCTTCGTCATTTATAGTTTCTCATAGAAAATAAAAATTATGTAATATTTCTTTTATAATCTAACCGATGGACCGAAAATGTTTTTTCAGTCATCTTGCCTATTGTTTGAAGGTTTATTTTCTTAAATATTTTCCGTTGTAATTGAGAAACACTGAATTTTTATATTATTGTTACGACTAGATGTATCCGTCAGAATTGGAAAGTCAACCGGAGTTTTCGAAGTTTCGGGATTGGAGTTCAAACCTGAAATTTTACAACGGGAAGCATTCTGGCGATGGTGCGAAAAATGACCAGGTTTATTGTGGTTCTCTAAAAGCTGGCATAGCTATATACAATTGGCCGCCACCTGAAGATACTATTGCTGTCAGTACAACCGGAGTTAACTTGAGAGAAGGGTACTTTTTAATTTTTTTATTATTGAGTTCATACGTAATTTACAAAATTAAAAGCGGTGCGAACGAGAATTCAACATTTTGGGATTTAACATATGCAAATTCAACATTGTTGAGGATGAATTTTCCAACAAATTAAATAAAAGGTACTATCCATTAAAAAGATGGCAGATAGAAGAGAGGAATGGACTCACTTAACTCCACCGACAAAAGCAAGCTCTTAAATTACAATGTCAGGATTTTTTTTTTTACAATTTCAACATTTTTGGATTCAACACATTGCTAATTCAACATTATAGTCCAGACGAGTTTGGTAGTTGATAACTAGAGTTATTGAAAATAATTTTAACTCACGAGACAAGAAGAGCGGGTGTTAGAAGTTTGACATGTCGGTCTATGGTATCGTAAATCCGGACTCCCGAACGGATAAAGCAATTTTTAAATGATGACGCTGGTCCGTGTAAATAGCTGAAAATTTTCTTGTCGTGATCAGCTGTTACCTTGTTTGTTGAATGGAACCTAAAAAAAATACCCTTTATATTTTTATATTGTTTTAGATATTTCAGTGAATATCCTTCTAATGGTGCTGCAAAATTCTTTGTTAGGGTATATTTATTGAAGTTGTTGAATATTGTGTCGAAAGAAAACTCAGAGAAAAGTGAACCTACTGTTGTGATATCTTTAGGAAAAAAGCGATTTGAAGACAGTAACAGGCATTCTCTGAGTTCAGACGGTTCAATTTTTGGAGAGTAAGTTCTTGTTTGATTTATTTGCGAATAGTTTTTAAAATTTGCAGCAAAGTTAAGAGGGTGAATGGAAGGCTGTTAATCCATTCAGTAACTTCGCCATCGGCTTCGTGTATTTTTCTTATGCTATACTCAATGGACATGATTAGACAAGAGTCAGTAAGGTGGGACATATACTGTATACTCCCGCAGCAGCAATTGGGATCTTGTTTGATTGGTACTTGCTTATTTAGAATGCCACCCATAGTCTAGGCAGATATCCTAATAAGAGTGTATAAATGAAGTAACATTTTTACACACCTATTTTATTATTTATCATTTCACATCCGGTTTAAAATGGCTGCGTTATACCTTTGTATTTGTTTAAAAAGTTTTAATCTGTTTGTATTTAAAAGCAGCTAATCCATAGATTTCAATTTTCTAAGTTAGGTATACAGCATTTTTTTTCAACCCTACCTCCTAACTTTTTACGAGAATGATTTACATTCTATCTATAGTGAGTCCCAGGTTCGTATTAAATATTGAAGAATACTTGCCGACTTTAACTCGCTTTCTTTTTCTGTTCAAGCCATAATTATATGGGACTTATTACCACTTATTGACCACCCTGCACGATTTAATTTCCATCACTTTTTCTATATAAGCGAGGTTGCGTAGAAGTAACAGCTTGGCGATAAGGCCGCCTTTTGTACATGACCTAGTTATAAGATAATTATGTCCTGTTTTTTTTTGTTATGCATATGCAATAAACGCACACATTGTCAATTGTTGTCGTAGACTAACGTCGGTGGAAGACTTACTATTATCTATGTACTTAATAATAAAAAAATAGGATCTAGAGTATCCATGTTCCGTAGAGGTGCTGTTTGTGGCATCATTATAAATTTTTACAAGTCATGTTGTATTTTTCAGAATATATGAATTACGATGCACGTTGCCAGAAGATTATCTTTTAACTTTATCGATTTATAACTGTGAAGGTGGATCTTCTGATGACTTAATTGGAACAACTACCATCGATTTAGAAGATCGAATATACACAAAGCATAGAGCCTGTGTGGGGTTATCTCCAAAGTATAGCATGTGAGATTATCTGTAGTAAACTATTATTGTTTCTTGAGACTGGGTTGATAGATTCTACTAAGCTATGATACTGGGTTTTTTACTACTACTTATATAATTTCAGGATGGGTGCAACAAAATGGCGCGATTCACAGAAACCCTCTTCTATTTTAGATGAAATTTGTGCTCGGAATCATCTGCCTAAACCTTTGTACCCAGACATTGGTACGGTTGTCTTAAATGATGTCGAATACAGAAACAAGGAAACAAGTCAGCATTTTGTTTCTGATAGTAGTTAGTGTAATAAGAATATTACGGTTATTATTACTTTAGTGTCTTTAATATTTGTTCGTAAATGGCAGAATGTCCATTCAATAATGATGTGTGATTCCTTTTCTTCTTGTGTTTATATGGTCAGGCGTACTGAAAACCGCGCCAAGATGTCACCATACTTATTTATCTATTTGATTAAGTTATAATTTTTTTGCAGCGAGTGGTGATAGTGTTTGGTCGTCGGAAAGGAAAGAAAACATCTGTTTAAGTATATTGCATCGATGGCATACTTTACCTCTCTGTGGCTATCGTTTGGTGCCAGAACATGTGGAGACTCGTACTTTGTATCGTCCTGATAAACCTGGATTGAGTCAGGTACTCGGCTTTTTTATAACATTGTATTTATTTTGGTAATTTAATTGCTGTTGAAAGTTTAAAAACATTCGTTATACGCTTTTAGGGACAGCTAATGATGTGGATAGACATATTTCCATTTGATATTGAATACATACCACCACCTGTTGATATTACGCCTCCAAAAGTTGAGGAATATGAACTTAGGATAGTTATTTGGGACATACATGGATTAAAAGTTAACAAGAAAGACTTGGATGTTTTTGTTAGAGGGTAAGCAAAACCAAACCAAACGTTTTAGTTACGAAAGTAGTAATCTTGGCCAAAAGTGTCAGAATAATTTTGCATTTTATGACGTCTTTAGTCTGTCTTATTTGTTATTCATCGGGATTCAAACGAATGTGATTCCAGGCTTTGGTAGGGAGATATTAGCATTTATCATTTCAGCTGCATAGCGTCCACTCCTGGACATAGGCCTCTTCAAAGGTTTATATATTAGCATTCATGTTGATTGGAAACCCAAATAAGTGCTAATTCCATCGACGTAAGCTCGTATTATTTAAATTTTAACAAAGTATTATCTTTATTTCTCATTGATTCACATAGTTTGAGTTATTAAGAATATAAATTTTGTACTTAGTATACCTTTTTATATAAAAATAATAAATCGGCAAGATAGAATCAAGATCGGGTCCCGAGATTTATAATTTTGTAATTTTATTTATAAACGAAATACTATAGTCTGACCACGACCGCTGTACCGCGCCTGAGGTTGAGCAGGGAGGCAGGGGGCCCGGATCATGGACTCACAAGAGATTCATACTGTCGGATAGATCTTAAGATATCGAAGTAAAATATTTTGACGCTGTATACATATTATATCCAATATACCATAATAAGAATTACGGTTCAATACGATTTTTTAAGCACAAATAAAAAAACAATATAAGTGAAATTAATGTTAATTATTGGAAAAATAAAACGTTTCAAAAATCACTTTTATATTCGAAACTATCTTTGTTTTTCTTAAAATATTGATAAGCACAGTCTTGAGCTTGACATCTCGAGATAAAACACGACCCATCTTTGGATATTCTATCTCATGTGCGTCTGACATAGACAGCCCCCGTCTCGCCGCTCGCATACCGTAGGCGCGGTACTGCGGTCGTGGTCAGACTATAGGACAATCGCTTAAGGTGAAGGGATAAGCAAATGGCCTTGAAGTGTGAAATAAATTGTTAACTGGTAAATATGGTGATATAACTATATACATATTTCCATATTGCTCTTCGTCATGCACTAGATAGCCCTTTAAATTATTTTATGAACCACCGTTGAAAGTATTTACATTAGTCCGTCTAGCTTTAAAACTTGCCTCCGCCAAAAAGAGTCACGGCAAGTTTTAAAGCTAGACGGATCACCAATAATAGTTTCAACGCCAGATTATAAAATAATTTAAAAGGATATCTAGTGCATGACGAAGAGCAATATGGAAATTATCACCATATTTACGAGTTAACAATTTATTTCACACTTCAAGGCCATTTGCTTACCCCTTCACCTTAATCAATACAATTAATTTAATAAAAAATGTCTTTGTGTTTCAGGTTTCATTTCATTTCATTTATTTATTTCTTAAACAATGTACATCATGTTAGAAAATAATATAACTATACAAAAATAAAATCATAAGAACATAAAAAAATAAGATCATAAATTAAAATTAGAAAATAAAATTAGGAAGAAATAAAATTGTCAATATTAAATTAAAAATTAAGTCAAGTGCTCATACATTTTACAATATCCATAATGTACCTAAAATTGGTCAATGGTATAGTAGCACTTTACCAACAGAAGATCACGCAGCTTGGACTTAAACACTATATGACTGCGTACGAGTATGTTTTTTAGTTCTCTTGGTTACCTGTTAAGCAATTGAATGGCTTGTTACTGTGCTCCGTGTTTTACAATATCTAATTTAGGATTGATGCCATTAGTGAAGTCACGTCTTCTCCAATTCTAACTAAATCTAAAGTAAATATATATGTAATAGCCAAGATTGAAAATTTCTCTTTGCTTGGCCAATTTTATGAGACGCTAGTAGTCCTACTACATTAAAAAAGAATTTATGGTTAAATGATCTTAAGTAAAGTTCTACAAAAATTATATGTGTACGTACTTGCAGTTTGTCCTTTAGGACAATGTAAACAGTTTTATACTTGTAAAAAACAGAGAGCTTGGGATTAGTAGCTAAGTCACTTACCTTCATTTGAAAATCCAATTTACACCCACTCGATGAGTGACGACAAAATTACGATGATTTCATCAATACTATATTTTTCACATTCGTTTTACCCATACACTAGGTAAAAAAAAAACTTTAATAATTTTACACTGAGTACGAACGACTGAGATAAGTAAGTTCCGATCGGTGAACGAATGGCTGGTCTTAATGAAGGTACGAACGATAAACGTTCAAATAGGTATTTCCTTTTATTTTTTATTTTAAAAAAATATTTTTTATTTTAAAAAAATTGGATTTTTTATTTTTTAAAGGCTTAAAAAGTGTGTGGCGGTTTAGCTCGTGAAAGACACGTACCTACTACCAGGTCATTAAATCTCGAAGCTGCGGTACAATCGAATTATAATTGACTTCTTACCTACTTCTTACTTAATTTTAGATCTATAGGGTGTAGTGACCAGGCTCAAACTACAGATGTATGTTACGGAGTCAAATTAGGAGCAAGTTTTAATTGGCGAATGATTTTTAAATTTTATTATCAACATGCTGAAAAGAAGGTACCTACTTACATATCTCTAATAAATGGATAAATATTATAAGCAATTTACTTGACTTTTACGAAAGTGATTTATTTTACAGTTAATTTTTAAAGAAAAAGGACCTTTTACCGAATATGAAGAAAGATTGTCGCCTAATCTTATGATTCAACTTATTGATAACGTTTCCGGAAATATTTTAGGTACGACATTTATTCATACTTTTTAAAATTCCATACACAAAAGGTACTAACGGGACCCTATTACTGAGACTCTGCTGTCTGTCCATCCATCTGTCACAGGGCTCTATCTTTTGAACCGTAATAGCTAGGCACTTGAAATTTTCACCGATTATGTATTACTGTGGCCGCTATAACAACAAATTCTAAAAATAAGATAAAGTTAAAAATTTGTGTATCGTCATTCAAGAAACGTGATTTTTTCAGCGTTTTAAAACATTGTACGGAGGTACGGAATCCTTTATGTAAGAGTCCGACTCGCACTTGACTGGTTTTTTACTAAGCTATGTTCCTTCAACCT
This sequence comes from Acrobasis repandana, assembly GCA_963576875.1. NCBI lineage: Eukaryota > Metazoa > Arthropoda > Insecta > Lepidoptera > Pyralidae > Acrobasis > Acrobasis repandana. Next base: position 7,609,182 of record OY756214.1, read on the forward strand.
GTCTCATCATGTCAGCTATTGGCGTATTTGTTACAGCTGCATTGACCCTAAATCTAACTAGTTTTCCACGGGGTAGCAAGCTTCCCCAGCTCCGTATGTCATTTGCAGAAGAACAGAAAAAAGTTAATTTATTCTTGACGAGATCCATAAAAGCATGGTGGGCAATGGAAAAGGTGGAATGCGGAGGAAATGGCTTACCACTGGTTTGTTTATACATGTTGGCAAGACGGCCTTCGTAACGTAGTATTGGTTACCACGCTCGCTCTATAAACTGGAGGCATTAGAATCGAATCCCAGCGTGGGCATTTGCCCACTTGAGTACTTGTTTTCACGGGACATTGTCTTTGTATTTGTGTCCCTAGGTCCCAAAAATTTAGTTCTTAGTGTGGACTGTAAGAAAATAACATCGAGATAAGTATTTACCAAAACTAGGAGGATAGTTATTTATTACTTTATTGGCAAAGCCCAAAAAGGAGGATTATTAGAGCAACTACTGCGAGTAAAGGTGCTCACTCACCGCGAGCATTTACTTGTAATGTAACATTATAGATGCGACTTTGAGCATTTCATTACAATACTACCTCCCTGACTGACGAGCATTCACTTGTAATGTAATGTTATATAATGAATGAATATATAATTTCGAAAAGTAGGTAAGACTATAAATACGTAATTTGTTTATGTACTAGTACGTAATTTATTTTTAGGGTACCATACCCAAAGGGTTCCAGTGGAACCCTATTTCTGGCCGTCTGACCGTCTTTTATGGCGGTCCGGCTGTCCGGCTGTCAGGCTGTCCGGCTGTCTGGCAGTCCGGATGTCCGGCTGTCTGGATGTCTGGCTGCCCGGCTGACCGGTTGTCCGGATGTGCGTCTGTATAGCTGTCCGGATGTCCGGCTGTCTGGCAGTCCGGTTGTCCGGCTGTCCTGCTGTCCGTCTGTCCGTCCGCACTTGGATGGGTGTGGCGGATCGACTGTATATTAATGGAAAACTACTAAATGAGGCGAGATTATGATAAGAAATTAAAAGAAACCACTTTGTATGAGCCTTGTATTCCTTCTCCAACGATATGTATAACCAAACTGACAGTCAATATAAAAATAAATTTATTTGTAAAAAAGGAAAATAACTATATACAAATCCAAAGAGTTCGTAACAGATGGGTGACCGTCACGAAAAATACTCTAGCTGCTCCGTGCTTTGGAAGGCACGTTATCCCTGTTACCCCGTAAGCCGTTGGTCCCGACTGTCTGCATTATATGGCAGTCGTCAAGCTATGTCAGATGTCTTTAGGCAGCTTGTGAAATTGACACCAGTGTTGGCCACTTACAAACACGTAAAACAAAAACAAACAAGTGACATGCGTACAAAAACTTTCGCATTTAAAATTAGTATAAAAAGTATATATTCTTTGTTACGAGTGAAGCGCATTGATGTTTCAAGTTGTATCAAGATGTTACATATACATTGTGTCATTACAGGGTGCGCATTGTAATGCTCGGTTCGCCTCCTTCACTGATGTATCGCCGTTTTGTATCATTACAAGGCGCGCATTGTAATGCTCGGTTCTCTTGCTTCACTGATGTAATGTAACGTGATGGCATTGGATGAGGTGGACTTTGATAGGCTGGAGGTTCTTGCTCAGGCTGCATCTTGATATCTTCAGTGGACAGCTCTGGGTACAACTTCTCTCCTAAGAGATGTTAGTCGGGAGCTGAAAGTGCCGTGGATTTATTGATAGGTCTTCTATCCTCTTCATCAGGTTCTGTCAATCGTGGTCGTTTGTTTGAGGGACGAGGACAGGAAGGCTGGTCACCACCATCATTTCCACCTCCTCCTGAGCCTCCTCGAAGAAATGTATAAAACTCCTCAGAATCATCCTCCCCGTCTCATGGATAGATTCAAATACCATTGAATGCTTGAAGAAGTCGGGAGTGAGACTGTCTGTTTTCATCATCGACTCAAATCAATGTTTAACACTTATTTGCCCAACCTCCGTATATCGTGAAGCCAAAACCACAGTCATTGTGGTCCATGTAATTTATGATCTCTTTTTTTATGTAGTGTGCAATAAATTTGGAGATGACATTACTACCGAAGGAGCAAGCGGATTTGAGTCCTGCTGGTCTAGGACGTGGTCCTCCTTTGCCATTACCAGATCCACAGTAAGTTCGGTTTACGTATGGTTTTTTTGTGCATCACCGAGAATCTTAATACTCAAATGAGTAGGTAAGTATAACGAACCTAGATTGTTTTTACTGTGTGAAAAGATAATCACAGTGCGATAAATAACAATACAATAACGTTTACCCCGACCTGAAAGTGTCTGCCTTTTTCGGCAGAATTTGCAAAATCCAAATCAAAATCAAATTGGATTTTTCAAATTTTGAACTGTGTTAATTTCTAAGTTAAGATTGTATCGTGCTGCATTACCGATTGTTCGTGTAGTAGGTACAAATACAATTCTTGTTAAAGTCACACAAAACATTTTATTTCTGGTCCCATTTTTCATTAGGTACCTACGCTATGTGTGTGTATTGTACCTTTATATTTATGCGTATTTCCGAAACATAATTATTTTTTTAGAGTGCGAGAGTCAAATGACCGGTGTCTGGAATATATGTGTGGTCAAGATTCCTTGGCTCGCCATCATTGTTTTAAGATGCTATTGGCTATCTTCGTGTTGATAATGATTTTATACTTGATTGTATACTTCGATTTCTCGATAAATCATATACAGGAATGGTTAGAGTAAGTTACTTTATACTTTATTTATTAACACAAAAAGAAACAACAGTTCTGTATGTTTATACCCATCATACCTACTACTCTGTCAAAAAGTACCAGGAAAAGATCAATGATACACAAAATGTTAATTATTGATCCAAATTTATTTATCAACTTCAAGGTATGCTCCTTCAGAAGCGATACACTTACACGAACGAATAATCCAATCATCAAAACATTTTTTAAACGCTTTTTCCGGAATTGAGTACAGTTCTCGCCGCGAATTGTCCTTAGCGACTCTTATGCGATTGAGTTTTTGGACATAATTCAAGTATTTTGGGATTAGCCGAGCGACAACATGTTTCATACCCAAGTGATTATTTAAAATGGTACTCGTAAGGATCGATTCGTGAGATACAGAAAGTTCGACGGCTATCTCTGTCAAAAGTTGAATGAGGATTTTCAGTCACTATTCTGTTCTGAGCTGACTATTTTTCACTAGTTGTTGTAAACTCCTCACAGTGTTAGTACTGTCACTCATGCTGCCATTGTCATCGGCTTTATCTCTCATTCTCTCTGACATTATAAACACGCGTAAAACAAAATATATATTTCCCAATACAATCGGAACATAACCTCTAACGTAATAAAACCACTTTCAAAGTTAGGCCAATAATAAAAGCGCAATTTAGGTAAGTAACAAATAATATTTTAAATCCAATGAAATATGTCTTTTGTAAATAACTATAGAATGTACAAACTATTCACCAAATATCAAAATCATTGCAGTGCACTTACCTGTCGCAGCCAAATATCGTTCTTTCTCGCGATTGCAGAGGCTCGTTCTTTCTGTTTCGTTAATTTACACACCATTGTATAAATTACATAGGTTTCGGCACAATAATAACCGTTTATTATTCCAAAAATTGACACAATGTGACAGCCAACGTACTATGGTTTGACATGTGTTGTGTATTTCCATATAAGAATTCTGTTTCAAGGTCAATATCACGTTTCGATACCCAGACTATTAAACATTTACGTATGACATATATTCATATAGGTATTTTCTTATACATTCATAGACCTACATATAAAAATACACAAATATTTTATAAATTCATAAACCCTACATAAACTACATAAATATTTATAAAACTGTATGACAATTTGTGAAGATAGTGAGCGCGCACAGCATTCTTAAACACGTTCTCTGCCGTTATGTGCAGAGTCACACTGGTGGTGTGCAAAATGATGGGATGTCTATAATCCTCGTTACCATATGCGCCACAGATCCTTCCCCGAACACGGAGATACGACACAGTAGTTAACTAGACTTTCCAACGTAACCTGTTTTCCTGACATTCAATGACCGCCGAGAACATCCGGATTTGGCTCTGCCGGATACACACCAACTCCGCAGCCACGACATCCTCTGCAATCAATTCACTCTTTTGCTCACCGCTCCTATGGGTATATGTAAATACGGACTGCCCGAAAAGGTTAGGTTAGGTCTAGTAGTTGCTACATCTTGTCAATTGTCTTATTCTTTCTAAGCCGTAGAGCTAAGCCTATTAGATAGTTTAGTTATATGAGCGCCCTATTGAAGTTTCGAATCAATTGTGATTTCTAAAAAGGTGATTCTGATTCCTAAAAAGGTAGTACTTTCAACTAGATCGAGTTTTTGACCAATTATCAGTAAGTATGTGAACGCAGGCTTGTCTCAAATTAGGAAGAGAGAATCGAATTTAACTCTCTTCTGGATCTTTTTCGCATTTAATGTGAGATTATTGGCTGAAAACCTATCAGAAATGGCTGAGGTTTTAGGTGTTGCGATAGGTTACCTTTTGACCCACATGGACCACTTATCAAAACGTCCACTTTACCGTACTCTTTTTGTCGTGAAGAAATAGAGTTAACGGGAATGGACATACTGGGAACTGATAGACCAAGAAGTGGTCATTTTGAGAAGTTGTCATATCGGAAAGTGGTCATATCGGGAACTGTCATACTGGGAACTGATATATCAAGAAGTAACTAGTCATATCAGGAACGGACATATCGGAAGGTGGTCATTTCAAAAAGTGGTCATATCAGGAAGTGGTCATCACCAACCGAAAGGATTTTTTCTAAGATATATACAATAACTAACACAGTGTTTCGGTATTGTAGTGATACTGGTCTCCGCAATGATGGAAATACAAAAGCGCTACACCAAGTTGACTAGAGTTGCTATAAACAAATTGATTACAGTCTGTACAGTGTATAGAAGGGAAGGAAACGTTGTGTTAGCATATTCACAGTAATGATAGATAATTGTATTAAATATGTTAAATAATATTTTTGTTTTTTTTTTTAGTTTTTTGTTATATATTCATTAATTAAAAGTACATTACCGGTAATCGGTACCGAATTTAAGGTGTAAGCAAAAAATATCGTAATTAATTACTTTTCATCTCATCTTTTCGAAAAACGATAATTTCATTCCAAAATATTTGGGGCTTGGTTACTGGCAATTCTCTCTGAAAAGTTATTTTTCTTTATTTTTTATATACGGACTCTAGAAAGTAAATAAAAAAATCTTATGGGATTAAAAAATATTTGTCAGCAAAAAAGAAGAATTTAGAAATACATAGAAACCAGTAGGTAGTGTCGCCGCGACACGTCGTCTGCTGTTGCTGTAATAACTTAATTTACAGCTATTTTTGCAGTCCTTTTCACTAATTTTGTTTACAATTGGGTAGTATCCAGGGTCAAAAATAAATTATTTTGTAATGATACGAGAATAAGACGTCACAAAATAATATCACTTGTCATTCATCATATCCATTTTGAACGTAATTTTAGATTTATAATCCAAGAAACTATGACGTCACGACGTGGGTTTTTCATAGAAATCCCATAGAAAATATTTGTTTTGACATTTAGAAAAAAGTATCTGTTTTGACTTGATGGCAACTAGCGGATTGAAAATTGTTTTTTTTAGTGAAAATAAGTAAAATAGAAAATAGGTACCTGTTGGAATTGATCTTGGGAATAGGCCCTATGTCCTTTCCAATAATATCTGCCGTCCTTTCCTTTAAGGAACTAAGCGCGACATTGAAATTAAATTAGGCTCACCCCCTGTGCCCCGTTGTGACAAGTTAAGGCTCATTAATTTGGAGCGTACCCTTCTTTTTATGTTATTCCAGACCTGAAAAATAGGTACTACTAATATTAGCATCATCATATCTGACATACCTTTAATACCTAGTAAGATAATATCCCAAGCAACACAAGGAGCCTTTCAAGCAATCAATATTGTTGTCATGTATAACTTTTGTAAGTTTATTTGTAAGCATTACAATTGTTCACTTCACATTCCGAAGCAAGTTAAAGCATTTTAAAAACGTTTTAATTCTTTAGGCTAAACGGCAGCTGGCTAACACTAAGACAAGGAGTTCTTAAAATGCCTTTACTAAAAGTGCAGCAAACCACAATGCCGCTGAACTGCTTTTAGTTGTTCTTAGTCCGTTTGGACCTATATTTGCATGTTTAGCTGACAGGGAACTGATTAGTGTAATTTTAACAGCATTGTGTGTTACGATGTCAATGCTGCTGAACAGCTTTTAGTTGTCCTCAGCCCGTTTGGACCTATATTGGACAAGTTTAGCTAGCCGAGAACTGCTTTATGATATTTAAAATAATTTGTGTATTACAATTATAATGTTTACATTTTAAAATAGCATCTTCGTGCTATTCTAGTGCCTTCAGTTTCATCACAATATTTGCTTGAATTATTGCTTTCAGTGTTTTTAATATTAATTTTTAACCATCATAAAGCGTAAAGCTTTTGGCAGGTTTTCTTATCGACTTTAGTAGTGTTATTCTGTGGCTATTTCAGTAGGTTTGAGAAGTATTGTTTGTCTTTAAAATGTTGAAAAAAACCTGGAAAATGAAAGCTAGAACCGGTGGAATCAGGCGAAAAATATCAAAGCAATATATGAAAGGATAACGGAAAGGATTCCGTAGGTACTGAACCTACTTCCCAAAATCAAATGCGGTAAAGTAAACTTACATAAAAACCATCCGGACCAAGTAAGATTTATTCATACCGGAGAGGGTTCCGTAGGTAGGTTTTTACAATATGTTGATCAGGACCAACGGCTTAACGTACCTTCCGAAGCACGGAAGTTGACATTTATTGGTGAATGTACCGGAATTTAAGCAACATATTAAAACTACCAGTCAAGTCCAGTGAAAATTGACAACATTTCAAAAATATATTCATATTTAAATTTCTTTTCATTATTTATCCTAAAATTACACTGTTTAAAATCTCTATTCTAAAAGAGCGTGAGTTGGGATGTAACGCGTTCACGTCTTTGTCATATTTTATAATAAAAAATTAAAACTTTTACTGACGTCTATAGAGTTGTGTTTTGTAGCAGTAAGATATCGATAGTATATCAATTACAAAAGTATGTTATTATAATTTTTAACTAAATAGTAAGTAACAGAAAACTTACGTAACTAATTTTCCTTACTTATTTTTTTATGGTTTCTAAAACCTTGATGTCAACATTATTTTTTTATTCCCTGAAACATCAATGATATAAAAGAAATTATCATTTCGTCACCAAACTAGGTAACTATTTGAATGCATGTGTATTTTACCCAACTGCGGCAGCCCAAAAGAAGGGTTGGAAGGAAATGTGTTTGTTTGTTTGAGGTATGTATGTTCAACTCCATGTTCTCTCGTATCTACTAAATGGCTAAACCGATTTTAATAAATTATACGGTTGGATTCGTCTAAACCATGAGTCATAGGCAATATTAAAATAATTCCGTAGTCGGGTTTTAGTTTTTAAAACTATATCTTATTTACCAATCCTAATAAAGAATATGCATGTAATACCAATCCGGCTCATATTTTTATTTTACAATTTCTAATAATACGTTACCATGCCTAGTTAATTATTTTTCTTACTGACTCTTATTTGGATTAGAAATAAATTATTGAAAATATGCAAATATTGCGCGGGAACTTTAGACAAACAAAAGGGTAATGACGACAAAGTTCACAAAAGGGAAATGACAAGTTCGGGTGCGTTCGGTAGGACTGTCCGACCATGTAGTTTGACTATCGATGACATTTGAAATGTATGTACTTTTATATAGAGGTTTAACAAACATCACTGGCTGATAATATCGAAAGTAAGAAAAACATGCGTTGACAGCTTCTGTCTCTAGCGGATATTGCAGACTTTGATGTCACATTTTAAAATGGCGTGTTTTGGTTGTTATAATCTACGAGTACTTGCTGTTTTCAATATTTATTTTCTACACCATATACATGTTTTTCGGCACTGATTTATTTTTTGCGGCTATTTCTCGACAAGGACTATCGATTAAAAATATAAAAAAATGCATGCATACTCTCTATTCTACTATACTGAAAAAAGTATCGATATTAGATGGTCTTTCTATCGAACTGATCTGATACTTCTATAAAACAACACTACCATTATCTCTCACTCATGAGGGGTTTTTGGCGGGAAGTCAAAGGGTTCGGTTGGGGTTTGCTTTAAATTATTTTACAAATTGATTTTAGTGGACTTTATAATATGAAATTGGTGTTGTTTGGTGTTATAAATGCTCATGACATAAACAATGTGTGAAATAGTTAAAGTGGACAGTTATAGTACGGCTGTAGTGATATTTATTTTGCGGACTGTGTGGGCGTCTTCGGGCGTCGTCCGCCACTCAATCGTCTATGTAAACCTGTGGACTCGTATAGATTTGTCGCCAGAAGCTCCCTTGAAGCAGTCAAAGGCCTACACTACCCTTTGATTGTCTTGTTAGGATTAGGAATAAAGAACAAAATTAAAGATAGGCTTTAAAGGACCTGTATCCAGAGCCGTAAAATTATTTAATAAAAAAAAATCTCACTCATGAGGTTTTTGGCGGGAAGTCAAGGGGTTCGGTTAGGGTTTGCTTTAAATTATTTTACAAATTGATTTTATTAGACTATAATATGAAATTGGTGTTGTTTGGTGTGCCAAAAAAATGCCCATGACATGAACAATGTGTAAAATAGTTAAAGTGGACAGTCATAGTACGGCTGTAGTGATATTTATTTTGCGGACTGTGTGGGCGTCTTCGGGCGTCGTCCGCCACTCAATCGTCTATGTAAACCAGTGGACTCGTATAGATTTGTCGCCAGAAGCTCCCTTGCAGCAGTCAAAGGCCTACACCACCCCTTGATTGTCTGGTTAGGTTAGGATTAGGAATAAATAATAAAATTAAACATAGGCTCTAAAGGACTTGTATCCAGAGCCTTTGTTAGAGCTGATGCTCTTGGGTTGTGTGTAGGTGGACTGTATCATATGTATATATAGGCGCTTTGATTATTAATAATTATTTATTAATGAAATTTACAAGTAACGAAAATGTCGACACCAGTATGGTCGCCGATGGATAGATGTTATATGTTGTTTCCGCTCCGCACCGCGTCACCTCTTCCGGTGTTGCCAGTGGCCGCAACATGCTCCCCGCCTTGAAATGTGTATTTCAAATTTGTTTTGGAAGGGGACATATGTGGGTAAATGCCCTGGTAATGGTCCCTTTCTTGGTCACCAGATCCGCCACTCTGTTGACACCATCTGGCCCTGGGTATGTCTTCACTACTCGACCCAAAAGCCACAATAACGGTGGTTGCGTTCTGTCTCGAACCAGCGCCAATGTCCCAATATCCAGGGAGTCACTTGAGGACCGCCACTTTGTCTTCGTCTGTAACAGAGATATGTATTCGTCCGAGTACCTCTGCCAAAAATGTTGTTTTAATTTTTCAATTCGCTCGTATCTCTGGAGCCTTGAGATGTTGACGTCTGTCAGTGGTTGATGAGGGACCGTCATGAGTGAGCGTCCTATAAGGAAATCCACCACGTCCACCCCCGGGGGGGGGGGGGGGGGGAGAGACAACCATTTCTTAGCGTGTTTCCATATCGACATTAAAGCACATATATAAAAGCTACATATACAATTTTTGCTCGTTTATTATTAAGTTTTCTATATATTATTATTTTCTATTTAAGAGACTATTCCAATGGTTTTGCCAATATTCGATGGCATTTTGGGTGGAAGGAATATTTTCGTTTACACAATCTAAGACGGACCACATCTGAGGAGAGAATCTGGGTGGTGACCTCTTCAGACAAAGTCATTCCTGATGATGCAGGAAAAGTGACCGATTGGTTTTATAAGAATTATATTGGGGGCCACAACGAGCGCCAAGTCGTAAATTTCAGCTGAAGAGGTCACCTCCCAGATTCCCTTCTCAGATGTGGTCCGTCTTAGATTGTGTAAACGAATTCAGTAATTCATCATAGCAAACTTTCGAAGATCGAAGTACATCGCAATGATGAACTTTCTTGATATAGTAAGATTGAAGTACTTAAATCGCGATTATGAACTTTCTCGATTCAGTTATTCATCATTTAAGTAATTCGCCACGTAAATTAGCTTCTGTACATTAAGAATACAGTACATCGATATTTAAAAATTCGGCGTTCTGTATGACAGTCCACGGTGCACTTCACCGTGACTTTCACAAACCAAGTAAAAACTAAAAACTGGTGACATTGGAATTTATTTGCATACAGCCAAACGTCTTATGTTAAAATTTAATCTCCAATAGATGATGCCTCATTACTACAAAGCGGATGTGTCAGAAAATGTAGTTCATACCGCTGAAGATTATAGCTGATGATGACCCCATTACTCCAAATACTATATACCGCTGAAGATCATAGCTGATGCATAGCTGATTAAGCTGATGCTGCACCCATTACTCCAAAGTGCGTATGACGCAAGTCGCAAACAAATTAGATAAATAGCCCGTATTAAAAATGATTCAGGTTATAAACCTTTATTTTATATTTCTTTATATAAACGTAGAATTGTAATTTAGAAACACTTATCAACACAAGCTCAAGCAATGGCACAGTGACACTCGATATGAATAGACAAAGATTTGTTTTTTTCTCTGAGCGAGTTTGTTTTCGTTTACAAGGGGCCACATTGTCGTTCTACCAACCTAAAATAATCACTAGCAACACCGAATCGTAGGAATAAAGAAAACAGACTTGAAATGCGGGCATAAAAAATAGTCACAAGGGGACTTGGTATCTCCGGAAGACCGAGCTGTCAAAGCCTGCTTGTGACTTGAAAACAGGTGAAGGAATAATGATATTGAATTTTTAATGTGTGTGTGTATTAGATATGAATAAATGACTAAAATTTGTCAAGTAACATTCGTTACAAAATAGTTTTCAGCCGCAGTCCAGTTATCATTGACAGCTCAATATTGTTTATATCCCGGATAAACTATTGTTTTGTTTACGATGCTTTTTTCCACTTTTTTGACTATGTTCAAAATCCGGCTTGGTCTAGGACATGTTGCACCTAAAACACATACAAATATATAAAGTTAGTAAGCTTAGCTAACTGCTAGTATTTTACCAATATCAGTACAGGAATAGTGCGGTAGATGGATTAGAAAGTATGATACCTATACTTAATTTATTTGTTACTTTATTTCGCAAAAACTTAAGTTAGTAACGGGTCAACGAACATTTCAATTGCAATGGACCTTTTAACTGCTTTCCAAAAATATATATGTAGTTGTGATGACCCCCGTGGCGTAATGGTTAACACGCTAGTCCGCCACTCCGGAGGTTAAGGGTTCGATCGCCAGCCAGCGCAAGATGAAAAATGCCCTCCCGACCCGTCCACCCACTGCACTGGACATTCCCACTGGTGGGTGGACGGAAATTCACTATTACCCGTCAACCCACTAAGCTAGTGTATACCTAGTATTAATCGATTAATTTTTAAATTCGATTAAGGCTCGGATTATATGCGTCCGCGCGACTGAGCGGCCCAGCCGCAGCGCCGCGAAATCACATGAAACTGTAGGCAACGAATTATTTGAATAGCGACGCGGCCTCTCGCTTAGTAGCATACAGTTTCATGTGATTTCGCGGCGCAGCGGCTGGGCCGCTCAGTCGCGCGGACGCATATAATCCGAGCCTAAGTCATATAAATTGAAACAATTATTTTGCTTTCATTTTATTTAAACAAATAACTTTATAAATAAAAACACAAATTCTCTCACTTTATGAACAAAAAAACAAATTCTCACACTTTAAAACTTAACGAAGCATTTCTAAAAAATGGCCAATGCTAATATTGCCACATATAAGTTGCATTTGCGCATGTAGTATTTGGTCATCGCGAAGTATAGAAATAGATTTTCTTTTATTTGTTAGCGTGGTATTCGTTTTATGTATAATAGTATGTAGTAATTTTGCAATAGTTACATAGTTTTTGTTTATTATTTTATTGATTTTTGCATTATAACTCTTACAAATATTATAAGTTCGGTGTTTTCTATTGAAAATGCACCACTCTTTAATAAATTTATCTTGTAAATAATTTTTTTTGAAGTATATAATGAATTTTCTGACATTAGGGCTTTCCACGTTTTTGTATTCTTCATTAATGTATTCCCATCCTTCGTTTATCATGTCTAGTGGCAACAGAGGAAGAGCACAACATAAACTCACCAATCGCCGGTAAACATTGTTTTTCAAATTTAACTTTTTAGATTTTCGCCATAGATTCTGGGTGTAGTGATAAAAACATCGAAATATTATCAAATCTGGAAAATAATATTTGAGGGCATTCGTTATAGCCAACTCAAAATCGGCATGAACAATTTTTGGGTTGAACCCCGGAACAATTATCAGGTCAAAAAATGTTTTGTACACGCTCTCAGTTTTGTTTGGTAACAGCGCATACATCAATGGTATCACTTTTGTTTCTGTGGTAGTACTCCCAACGTCACCATGTATATGTACCAATTGGTAAAACGGAATAGGGCATGATTGGAAAGTCCCATCAACAAAAAATTCTTCGATCTTGTCAATTTGATTTAGATCTTTTCCAAAAATTAAAATCCTAACATCATCATCTGAGTTGTAATAATCTGCAATCAAGAACCGTTTGTATTTAGCCGGTATTTCAACTTCGTTTAATTTTTTATATACAGTTTTCCGAACTTGAAAAGAATTGTTCCGATGTGTATATAGAGAATGTTTTGTGCTGTCGAAAGAAGGAATTTTGGTCAAAACGTTAAATCCCCTGTCTTTCAGTGGTTCTAGGTGCTTTTTATATATTGTTGTTACAGGTTCGTCTGATATGGCTACTTCGTTTTTTGCATTTTGAATAGCCAATACTACTCCATTTTGTTCTTCATTGGTGACACAAGTTTTCACATGTGGTTTATGACTCGTCAAATGTTCATCCTTTAATTAAAAATACAAAATGAGAAGCAAAAGAGGCAAAAGTATACTACTCTGTATGTATATATAAATATATATAAATCCATATATCCCTTGGTCACGACATCACGTGTGAACGACTGGACGGATTTGGCTGAAAATTGGTAGAGAGGTAGCTAAGAACCTGGAGAAGGATCTTTGGTAGGGTAGGGTAGAGTAGAGTAGGATAGGGTAGAGTAGGATAGGGTAGAGTGGGATAGGGTAGAGTAGGATAGGGTAGGGTAGAACAGTGGCGGAACAAAGTTCGCCGGGTCAGCTAGTATACAATAATATTACCGTAACAGCCTAGCCTAGAGTGCTCGCCTTATAATCCATAAAGGGGCACGGGTTCGATCCCACTTCAGAGTGATTGTACAGATTGAATTTGTATTCGTGTTTTACTTGCTAACGGTAAAGGAAAACCTCGTGAAGAAACCTCTTTACATCAGAGAAGAAATTCAAACTGGATCACAGCCCAATCACTCATGTATGAGGGCCCCTGCGATGGGGCCGTACAATGACTCCTAGAGAACGAACTAAAGTATACAGCGTTACTTACTTCATCAATTGTCACAGATCCTTTACATTTCAGTTTTTGTTTTTGAGAACAAGTCCAAATTGACGATTTACTTTTATAAACTTTGTGCTTGTAAAACTGATAACCATTCCACAATAAGATCCGACCATGTTTACGATTCACAATATGTATTTCCGCGTTATTTTCCATCGCTCACCATTAAAGTATCACTATTCAATAGAAATGCACAATATTGCAGAAATGCAAAAATGTTATTAATTAATATTCTAATTGACATTGAGTGACATCAGAATTCATTAAAGTGATAGACAACTTATTATCTTTATTTACTTATTTGGGCTTTGGCCAGTTGTTTTACTAAAAAGGTTTTACGCAAAATAAATATAAAACTCCAAGAGTCGAATCAATATAAACCTAGGAACAAGAATAGCTACTTTCTATTAGATATAAACGCATGTTTGTTTCATAAAGTCAGAGAATTTGTTTAAATGAAATGAAAGCAAAATAATTGTTTCAATTTATATAAGACTTAATCGAATTTAAAAATTAATCGATTAATACTAGGTATACACTAGCTTAGTGGGTTGACGGGTAATAGTGAATTACCCGTCCACCCACCAGTGGGAATGTCCAGTGGGTGGACGGGTCGGGAGGGGAAAAATGGTCTTTTTCAAATTATCCTGGGTCTTGGGTGTTTATCTAACTATATGTATTTATTTTAAAATATGGTATCGTTGAGTTATTATCCCATAATACAAGTTTAAACTTACTTTGGGGCCTGCTCAGTCAGTGTGCTTTGTCCTAATATATTTATTTATTTATTTCGTAATTACATCAAAAGTTAACTATCAACATGTATGTTCAACAAGTTGTTATCTCAATTAGTTCAACATTGCGTATAACGTCCAGTGGGGAGTTACAGCGTTAACACGCATGCCTACTCAAAAGGGCGTAAAAGAGCTAAGAGCTAGCGGCTTCATTTTCCATTTTGCAGCCTAGCTAGCGTGGCTACTGTCTACCTAAGATCGATATGTCCTTCTGTGACATGTACAATTACAAGATAAAATTAATGAATGAAAATGTAGTAAATTTAATATTATGAGTCGTTACACGCAGGGAGTTTTTAAATATTGTGGTTATTTTATGCAAAGTAAGTATATTAATTTTAAATATGAAAAATGTATTTTTTAAACACCATTGCTTAAAGATTATATGCCAAGTTGTGTCGTGTGTAGGCCACATAACGACTCCTCTCGGCACGGACAATTAATATCCTGCGAGCCCTCTTGTGTTACGAACTTCTACCCCGACCGACGAAGACGCGCTGGGGACGAGGGCTCTGATCGACTTTCTGGGTCTTGGGTCCGTTATCACCAACAGCTAGCAACAAGTATCATCAATCCTTCTGTAGTACTGGCTGCGTTCAACATTCCAGGGCAAGCCCTGGAATGTTACCGTAGATATGTGAGGTCAAGACCTCACATATCTACGGTATTTACTTATTCTGTCACTCAACTTCATATACCATTCTCAAGTCTGCTCCTTCATTTAAGATATCATCGTCTATCCATTCTACCTGGAGTAATAGTTTAATTTTTTTGTGAAAAGGCCCGGTCCTTTTTGTATCTTTTTCCAGGCCTGAAATAAATGTCATCTTACAAAAGAGAAAAATGAATTCTCATGTTACACGTTTTTAGATTTTTTCTCTATTACCTCCTTTTGAAAGTTTGTCGGATGGCGACCACATACTGGCTAGCGTGACGTAGGACATCTATCGACAAGGTGATCAGATAGCCTGACCAAGGTTGCTGGAAGCAGGCCGCTTTAGATCAGACATTTGGAAATCCTGGGAGAGACTTGTGTCCACTTACGACGACATGCAGCTGAAAGTATGACAAGAAATTGCCTGTTGGTCGTTTTAGATTTTACCACAAAACGTTGTCTGTGTTGGTACACCGACATTTGTCACATCACTAGTGAAGTTGATGTCATTAGCTCATCCGTAAGGCTACGTCTTTTGATAGTACTTCAATATTTATATTTATATTATAGGATTCCATTGAGCATCAAACGAATTTTAATGCAGAGAACGAAGTTTAATTTGTAGAAAGAACCTAGTTCCAAAATTTGGCTTTCACTCTGTAAATGTTTATTTATGTAAACGAAACAATACCTAATTAAAATTTAATTAAAAATTTGAAACAATTTTATGTAATATGATTTGAAATTGCAAAGCGGTTACCGGCTCTTAGTGTATAGCGGGCTGCCGACATTATCCTCGCGGTTTGCTATGACCACAGGAAGCACGGCCGCATTGTAAGCGCTCGCTACGTTGCACGTTCTAATATCTGACGAAATAGTGGGAAAAGTTTTACAAGTGCTGTTTTGTTTTCTTCTCATGTACTGCTGCTCTTGAGGTAAGATTATATTGCCTAAGTTCTTTCGTAAATCACATGACCTATGTTTACAAAAGTACCTTTTTGAAATGAAAATTATTATAAGGTAGGTAACTACTTTAAAAATTCTTGGTACCTCAGATAATGTATAGATATATTAAATAGTTCATGTATGATATGTAAGTTGCATAGCAAGTAGCCCTTTAAGTCTACCAAAATTTATCGAAACTATTTCAAAAGTAAATACAGTTCAAAATACAGCATATATCTATTTCATAATGTTTCCTCTACAAAATATAATAACAAATATAAGTTAATACAAATAACATAGGTGTTTGGTCTTGCAATGTTTGCGAAGCGGCTTGTCCGTAAAATAGATTCCTAGAGGAACCTGTGCTACAGGTAGCTAGGCCTCTCCCTCGGTAAAGTAATTTCCCGGTTCTATTTGCATTTTTCAGGCTAGTTATAGCCTGAAAAATGCAAATAGAACAGGGAATATAATAGGTAGAAAATAAAATAGAACAGGGAATATAATAGGTAGAAAATAACGAGTTAAAGATATACTAAATAATACTATCGCTATTATTTTTAGTTTACATTTATGTTTTTTTCCAAAGTAAAGCTTTGTAAAGCACATTTCTAAGAGTTGAGTTACCTCTGGCCTGCTAGAAATACGATTATCTACTTGTATCCTTTCATAAGCAGTGTTACTATGGTACATATCATCATCTTATTTTAAAGTCCTTTCTGTTTTCGTAAATTGCAACTGAAATATTACAGAATAACCAAATATTTATTTTTAGATTGGTCGCAAACGACACATCTCACTAGTTCGGTCTACCGAATGAAAAGAAACAGAAAATTTAATAGAATAAAATATCACAAAATTGTATGAAACTTAGTTTATAACTCCAATAAAATAATAAATATGATTATTAAGTATTGTGCGTATGCACGTACTCATATGTGTATGACGTGTACCTGTACAACCATATCTTAATTATTTTATAGAGCATTAAAAAACGTTAAACCCCGGTCTTTATTATTAAAAGAAGTGTAAAACAAACTTAAATAGGTATTTAATTACCATCGCAATATTAACCACAATCTTATAAGTATTTTGCGTATTTGAGTATTTTCTTTATTTATTTGACTACTTGTTCCATGTAACTAGGATGGGTGGCATTTGGTAAGCTGGCGGATATATTGGAAAATAAGAAAATACCACAATGCCTAAAGATACTGCTCTTCAACCAGTGTGTCCTGCCTACGATAACTTATGGTGCCGAGACATGGACTCTTACAAAGAGCACCATGTATAAAATCGCGGTTGCGCAAAGGGCAATGGAGCGAGTCATGCTCGGTATCAAATTGCAGGACCGAGTTCGCAACGTGGAGATCCGGCGTTGAACGAAAGTTTACGACGTGCTCTCTGAGGTTGCGAACCTTAAATATAACTGGGCGGGACACCTGGCTAGAAGGAACGATGGAAGGTGGAGTAAGGCTGTCACCGAGTAGTGTACCCCAGGAATGGAAAACGGAGTGTTGGGCGTCCAGCGGCTAGTACCCACCTATCCGCTGGACACCCAACTCCGAAATCCGTTTGATATCATCGACCCCGATGATATCAAACGGATTTCTGGAAAGAACTGGATCGCTAAGGCTAGAGATAGGATTCAGTGGCGCAGACAAAAGGAAGCTTATTCACAGCAGTCGGTCGTTGAGAGCTGACGGTGATGATGATGGTTGTTCCATATTGTTATAATTCACAAAAAATACCGTTATTGGGAAAGGCCACCTATGATATGATATAAAAAAATTAAAACGCCCGTTCTTTTAATATATGCTATCCCTATACTGCAAAATTAAAATTTTATTCACTAATTAAAGCCTTTGAAGGTACTTTTACACGTCAATAGGTTTTGTAGACATTACGTGTATAATTGTTATTTTAAAGAAAAACTTCCGAATTAGTATCGGTAGCTTTTCTTTGATATAATATAATAATACCATTAGTTGCATCGCTACATATATTTTTTTAAAATCTTTAATATCAGGCTGATAAGCATACACAGTAACTATACATACAATATGAACCAAATTAAGAAGCTGAAAATAATGTAATATAACTAAGAACTAAGTATGTTAATTATATGCAAATAGATATTTACGCGTGCGTAAGGACCTGGTCACATAGTATATAACTAAGAACTAAGTATGTTAATTATATGCAAATAGATATTTACGCGTGCGTAAGGACCTGGTCACATAGTACGATACAATACTAGCTGTAAATTGCACTCCATGACAATTTACAGCTAGTATGCCGTCGTGCGGGATCTCTGTATCCATTGTTGCAAAGTAAAATGGAATTTGTTTATAAATAAATAAAATAAAATCAAAAGAGCTATTGACCTCCAAAATAGTATCCTTCGCTAATAATGCAATTTTCCCAGAACATGATCTAGCCAGTCTTGCTTATTTATTGTCATATTTTTTAACGCTTTCACCAAAATTAAGTTATGTTTTTTTTTTAATTTAGCTCTGGAAGCTAAAAAGCTGTTCGCAGCTTGGTAAGCTTTTATTGTACTTTTACTGTTGTATTTTTTTACGGGACGGTAAAGTTCCGCTATCGAGACTGCGCCTCTTTACGTACACGTAAAATCTTAAATTTTTAACGTTCATTACATTCCATTAAACCTAATTCCTTAAGACTCTTCGACCGTGGGAATTTTTGATTGACCACCCGAATCTATATTTTCTATCTACACATACGCATTGCGCTGTATTGTACATGCACCATGGAGACGAATTTAGAAGCGCAGCGAGCAGTCTGCCTTATCAGCGTTTTCGTCCCCATATTTATTTAAGAATTTCGGAGAACTTTAAATTTTTCTATCTTTTTACAAAAGACAAATTATTTTTATTTATTTATTGTACGTGTTTAAGCATGAATCAATCGCGACTCAGTCGTATGCGCAGGAAATCCGACGACGTATTCGCTTATAATTTTTAAGTTTAACCTTTTTAACTATGTTTTTTAATGAATTAATTTTTTTTTTAATCTTCTCATTCACTTTTAAGGATTTTCCTTTGTCTTTATTTCTCTGTAATTTAAACACAACTTCATGTTTTAAATTCCGTGTAAACAACAATGACATTGAACGTCGCACACCACAAAAAATCAAAACACGTCTCAGGCTATTTGGAATTAAACAAACTATTACAATGAAAATCAATAAATTGTCTAATTCACTTTTTTAATACTTAAATAAACTTCAATTTAACATATTGTTACTAAGATAGTTTGGCTCCAATCAGCTCCGAAAAAGCAGTCAAAATCATTAAAAATAAGGACTGGGCCCTTAACATTAATTACATACTTGAATGTACTCCAGTTGACAAAATGTAGAAATTCTTCTGACTAAACTTTAAACCCATTTGTCTAAGTATAGTAAGTATTGATAAGTATTATCTTTATCTATCTTCTATCTAAATATATATAACTCAAAGGTGACAGACTGACTGAGATAGTGATCTATCAACGCACAGCCCAAACCACTGGACGGATCGGGCTGAAATTTGGCATGCAGGTAGATGTTATGACGTAGGCATCCGCTAAGAAAGGACGCGAGCGAAGCCGCGGGCTAGCGGGAAAAGCTAGTTATTTTTATAAACCGTAGTCATAGCCAATTATATAACATTAAGTAACTAACGCACCAAAATGTATGTCTTGACGCATGTACGAGTATAATATACAGCAAACTATAACTACTTTGAAAGCATAATGAAGCAATTTTTCTTATTAATAATTCAAAGATTTTAACTTAAGATAAGCCCGTCGGACCATTTTGCATAAAATTTCATCATAAAAGCAAATAGGCTGCCACTTGTTTGAAATCGGTCGAACTACAAAGTAGGCGTACGATGTAACCATGTATGTGCGTGACGACCCCCTTTAATTTTTAACCTTATCTTATTTTTAGTATTTGTTGTTATAGTGATCATAGTAATACATAATCTGTAAAAATTTTGAGTATCTAGTTAATGCCATTATAAAGATCTAGTTAAAACGCTGAAAAAACACGTTTTTTTGTATGACGACCCCCTTTAATGTCTGTCTGTTTCTGTCCGTCCGTATGTCACATTTTTCCGGAACTATAAGGACTATACTGTTGAAACTTGGTAAGTAGAAGTATTCTGTTAACCGCATTAAGATTTTCACACAAAAATAGAAAAAGAAAACAATAAATTTTGGGGGTTCCCCATACTTAGAACTGAAACTCAAAAAATTTTTTTTCATCAAACCCTTACGTGTGGGATATCTATGGATAGGTCTTCCAAAAATGATGTCGAGGATTTTAATAAAAAAAAAATCTAAATTGAATATTTTGCGCGAGAGACACTTCCAAAGTGGTAAAATGTTGGTCCCCCCTGTAACTTCTAAAATAAGAGAATGATAAAACTAAAAAAAATATATGATATACCATGCAAACTTCCACCGAAAATTGGTTTGAACGAGATCTAGTAAGTAGTTTTTTTTAATACGTTAAATCGTAATATGTTACTTGCTGCTACGGAATTGAGATTGATTCTGACAAAAATGACAGAAAAATCAAATCATGTGAAATAAAGTATTTTTGCGTCTTTATTGTTTTCGTAAAGTATAGAGTACAATTAAATTACCCGAAATAACGTACAATACTTTATTATAAAGTACGGGTGCCAACCCACCCTATCCATAAGTCCATTATAAAACATCAATTTTCTAAAGTACAAATAAAAAATTACGTCCATACAAGGTTACTTGTTCAACGTAGCGAGCGACAACAGCGCATGCGCTGTTGTTGCTCCAGGGGCGAACACATGGTAAGTATTTTAATTACAACAAACAGTTATGTTACTTACTGATGATACGATATTCCATGTACTTTTTTAACCTTTGTATCGTAGTTTTTACAGCCTTTAAATGTGCAACCAGGCATTTTTATGGCAAGTATAGAACTAATAAAACACGTGGTTGGCGGTTAGCAATAGACAAATTTATTTTTCTTAATAGAATTACCACATAGACAAAAGTATGTTTACACGACATTACAGGTGGCGCTAGGTGTCTTACATTTAATTATTTTGATAACTTTCTAACAACCCCACTTTATCAAAATAGTGGATTTTCCCACTATACAATGATCCAAAAATGATGAAGCTATTTTACATATGCTTTACATAACAATTCTTTTATAACTTTAACTTATTTTATTTATAATACTAAGGGCATCCATAAATTTATAATGTTTTACTCCTGGAAGACCTTTAATTAATAAGTCTGCGGGCATATTAGCTGTTGACACGTAACGTGCTTCTACCATTTCATTTCTTAGAACATCTTTAAAGAAGTGGTTTCGCACATCAATGTGTTCGTTTGTGTGATTGATAATTATTTGCCCACTTCAATGCGCTCTGACTGTCATTGTATATTACAATTTTATTACAGAAACCTAATATTTCTAGTTCTAGCCTTTGTAAATAAATTGCTTCACGACAAGCTTCGGGAAGAGCCATAAATTCACTCTCACAACTACTTAAAGCTACAGTTCCTTGTTTTTTGCTTTCCCACGAAATTACAGCACCTGATTTCACAAAACAAAACTGGTCAAGCGCGAGTTAAACTCGCGTGATGAGGGTTCCGCACTTCTCATAGGTTTTCCTGTAATCTATAAGCAATGAACTGTAGTTTGTTTAATTCAATTCAATTCAAAATATCTTTATTATCATAGGATATTTATAATATCTCTTAATAATAGTAACTTGTCTTTTTTTTTCAAAATTTTAGGCTCAGTAGTTTCGGAGAACCGGGAGGGGGGAAGCTCAATTTTCATCTTCTTTCAAAACTATTCATTTTACAACAATAACAAATATATTTGAGATTCTCATATCGAGCCCTTTCATTTGATATATGTCACAGTAAGGTTGGCAAAACTTTATTTTTTATTTCCTAATTTGTCCCCCGAAAATGACATTTATTAAAAATAAATATTTATTTACTTATCTGTGTTTAGGTCATAGGATTACACCATCCTACCAACTTTCACCTGATTTGGTCAAGTAGATTCGAAGCAAATTGGCTGTGACAGACGGACGGACAGACAGACAGACGCACGAGTGATCCTATAAAGGTTCCGTTTTTTCATTTTTTGTACGGAACCCTAAAAAACCAGTGTATGAGCGTCTGTCTGTGGCATCACTAGCTCAATCAGCATCTACATATCCTATCAGTTCTACATTTTCTTTGGAATATTTTAAACAATAGGCTTTGGTTTGTGACAAATATTTTAAAATTCTTTTACGAGTAGCATAATTCCAGTGTACATAAGAATAACAAAACAATTAAATACAATACAAATTATTTTTATTGCACCATAATAATTCATAAAATAAAAATAACAAACACAAACAAAATATTGGTACAAAGACGAACTTGTCGCTAGATGCGATCTCTTTCTACCTTTGGGTAGAGAAAAAATTTATAGTACCGAACAAGGTGGGGTGCAGTATAGAATAATAATTGTTCGGAAAACGCAATATCAGAACGAGTTAAGACAGCCAAATACATCAAACTTCCTATAAATTTTTTGTAAGGCAATTTTGGTTCACATGAATTAGATTTCTCAAATTCAATTTATACATTTATTTATTGATTAATTTACATTCTATAGGAGTTTCAGCAAAGTAACAATCAGACATATCATGTTTTTTAAATAATTGTTCAATATAATGCTCCTGATCTACTGTAATTACACCTGCCTTTTTATTAATGTTATTTTCATGTACAAATACAGGTAAAAACCTGACCTACATTTTTAATTTTGAATTTCTGACAGGTTGTATCAAGCTATCAGATTCACTTTTACAATTCGAAAATATCAAAAAATCATCAACATAAATACCTAAAATAATTTTTATTATTGTTATCATGATTTTTAACAAAAACACAGGGTTCTAACTTGCTTTTACTATACCCTAAATTACACAATGATTCCTCAACTCTTTGATACTAAGCAAGCGATGACTGCTTCAAGCCATAAACAGCCTTTTTAGGGTTCCGTAGTCCACAAAGAACCCTTATAGTTTCGTCATGTCCGTCCGTACGTCTGTCTGTCCGTCCGGGCTCGTACTCCGCCGCTACTGCACCGATTGTCACGAAAATTGGTGGAGAGATAGATATTGAAGTTCCAAAAGTTGGTTTTTAAAATTATGAAAAAATGTTTTTTTTTCAGCCGCGGACTCGGGTCGGGTCGCGAGCCGCGAGCCGCGTTTCGGCTCCACCGCGTCTCGGGAGGAATCGGGAGTCGGGAGTTAATATTATTCTGTTTTGAAACCGGTACCAGAAAGGATGTTTTTATTCTGTAGATTCAATAGCAAAACGCGAACCTCGGAGCTGGAGCCGATAAGGGAGTAGGAATCATTAAGATGAGTCGGTACCGGATGCGGAGTGAGATTCAGTAAGCCGAAACATTCCTCGGAGTCGAGATTACCCATTTCTAGTATATACCTCAAAGTATGTACTTTCAATTAAAACTATAGAGGTCTCGGTATCATAGAAAGTTATTTTTTAATACGTCTTAAATCGTAAAATGTTACTTGCTGCTACGGAATCCTTCATGGGCGAGTCCGACACGCACTGGAATGACTGCAGTTCCTCTACCATCGCCTGCAACCATTGTTGTCTCTCAGGACCACTGATAGTCTCTGCATATGTCAACCCGTCTTCTCCTGTAACAGTAGCACACATGTTAGCAAAGCCATACTTTTCAACATGCCATTATAAAGATTTAGTTAAATACGCTGAAAAATACACGTTTCTTGTATGACGACTTTAATTTTTAACTTTTTTTATTTTCAGTATTTGTTAGTTTAGCGGCCACAGTAATACATAATCGGTGAAAATTTCAAGTGTCTAGCTATTACGGTTCAAAAGATAGAGCCCTGTGACAGACAGACAGACGGACATACAGCGGAGTCTCAGTAATAGGGTCCCGTTTACACCCTTTGGGTACGGAACCCTAAAAACGAATAAACTCCACGGATCGAGGATGACTAAGTCGTGTTGACCCAAAAACTGACTTTTATGGGCCAACGAGTTGTTGCCATTTCGTCGCGCGTTGAGCCTAGTCCTTACGCTAGTAATATATAGGTCAATGTAATGAAGCCAAAAAAAAATATCAATAGCTGGGCCAATCAGTGACTCCTTTGATGACTCTGCATTATAATGGACATTGGTTGATACTCGTAGTTGACGCAGCGTCATGCGACAATCATTCTGTATAAATTTCGAGAGAAATGTTTGAAGTTACTCTTCCATAGTATTTTAGTTTGCTAATAATATTCTTAGTATACCTACCGTAAACGTGTTTAACTTTGATTGGTTTTTGAGAATTTGGGTCAATCGACGAATCTTAGTGAGACTTATCGTTATCTGTAATTATGTCGTGCTGTGTGAAGCAGTCCTTACCTGGTTTTATGACTTAAAAGTATATTTAAACTCCTTGATTTAAATAACCCAGTTCTAATTGTAATTTACACACAACGACTTGTTATCTCTTCCCGCGTGTTCTTTCTGAATCAAAATGGAAGAAGGTTGTCACGAAACTGTGGTTAAAAGTGAACATTCCCCATTTAAAAAAGTTGACTACGATGTCTTGTTGTCTTCTGCTGGTGAATTTGGGCGTTATCAATTTTTTCTATTCTTCCTTTCCTTTCCATTTTACATATTTGGAGTATTTGTGTATTTTGCTCAAATGTTTATGACTGAGACTTCTCCAAATCACTGGTGCTGGGTACCAGAGCTACAACATCTAGAGGACATCGAAAGAAGAAATCTAGTAATACCCTTGGACAACACTACACGTTTTGGATATTCACAATGCAGTGTCTATGCAGCCAATTGGAGTGAAGTTCTTGTTACGGGAATCAAGCCTAATCGGTCGTGGCCAACAATGCCATGCTCACATGGATGGGAGTTTAATAAAACAGAGATACCTTATGGAACGATTTCCAGTGAATTGGGATGGGTGTGTGAGAAAGGCAGTTATCAAGCTTCAGCCCAATCAATATTTTTTGTTGGTTCTATTGTTGGAGGATTTGTACTTGGCTATGTATCTGATGCATATGGAAGATTGCCAGCCATCATCTGCAGTAATATGATATCTTGTGTAGCTGGTATTGTGAGCACTTTCGCCCCTAATTTTACAATATTCTCCATTACTCGATTCTTTGTGGGCATGGGGTATGACAACTGTATGATGATGATGTATTTGCTATCGCTTGAATATGTTGCACCGAGGTATAGGACATTAAGTGCTAACTTACCTTTTGCATTATTCTTTACTACAGGTGTGGTTTCATTACCTTGGATTGCACTAGCTTGTAATAATTGGAAAACGTTATCTTTAGCTACAAGCATTCCATTAGGTTTAGCTTTGCTCACGCCTTTGATTGTACCTGAAAGTCCGAGATGGTTACTTGCCAAAGGAAGACTTGATGACACCATCGAAAAAATAAAAAACATAGGAAAAATTAATAAGAAAGTTTTATCGCCTGTAATCATAGAACAGTTCAAAACCTCTTTTTTGCAACAGCCGAAAGAAGATAGTTATACTGTGATGGAGTTAGTTAAAAGGCCTTTATTGAGAAGAATGTTCTTTTTCGTATGCTTGGAATACATGTTTGTGATGATTGTGTTTGATTCATTAATCAGGACTATTGGGTCATTGAAGTTTGATTTCTTTGTATCATTTACGCTTGTGTCTTTTACAGAATTTCCATCTATATTATTAGTTGCTTTTATTTTAGACAAAACGGGAAGGAGATTTTTATCAATTGTCGTATCTTCTTTCTGTTGCATTTGTAGTATCCTCATAGCGTTTGTTGGCGGCGGTATAGTATCTGTAGTGTTTGCTGTCATAGCTAGATTCTGCGTAAATATGGCAGTCAACACTTGCATGCAATGGGCCCCAGAAATGCTGCCAACATCCGTAAGAGGTTCTGGTGCAGCATTTGTTCATATATGTGGTTATGTTGCCACTGTGATATCTCCATTCGTAGCGTACTTAGATGTTTTTTCACCTGTGCTTCCTCCTATAGTCATTGGTTGTTGTGCTGGTTTAGGAGCATGTATAGCGCTATTATTGCCAGAAACAGCCAACACAGAAATGCCTCAGGCTTTTGAAGATGCAGAAGATTTGATGAGAAAACACAAAGTGTGGGAAGTGTATTGTGGAGGGAAGTCAATCAACAAAATGCAATCTGGACAAACCAATGCGACTTTTGAAATAAATTAACCTTCATATACCCGCGTCCAAAAATGTAACACATGTTTCCGCGTACGGTCTGTGACACCAAGATTCTTAAACCAATATAAGCATGTTTTTAGTAACATGTTATGATAAAAAAACCGGCCAAGTGCGAGTCGGACTCGCGCACCGAGGGTTCCGTACAAACCTGCAAGGTTTACAAAGTTCGTTCATTACGACAAGTAAGTTTAAAATTATTAAAAAAAAATATATTATGTGATGTAACTAAAAATTTATGGTTTTCGTAATTTTTCCTTTATCTATGCTATAAGACGTTGCTTCGTACCAAATTTCAAGATTCTGAGTTCACGGGAAGCACCCTGTAGGTTTTGATTCCCTTGCAAGTGTCGAAAATTTGCGGCATAAACGGCTGTATCTTTTGATTGCGTTGGCTTAGAAGTTTGATTTTTTCACAGCTTCAAGGGACAGTAGACCTGAGTAATTGATATAAATTTCAGCTTCATACCTCCACGCGTTCCTGAGAAAAAGGGTCTTGACAGACGGACGGACGGACGGACAGACGGACAACAAAGTGATCCTATAAGGGTTCCGTTTTTTCCTTTTGAGGTACGGAACCCTAAAAACTAAATTTGCTATTAAATAGTTGAAAGTGTGTTAAAAAAATAGCGTCGGCCTAACAGACCGATCAGTGTGGTTTACGAGTATACGTGTTGTATGCACATTCGATCGTGCTGCACTGAATTGAAGTTAGCTACAAGATGTCTAGGAGAAAAGAAAAAACATAGAATGTGTCAGCTGCTTCTCTGCGCAGATCGTAAAAGCCGAGATTTCCTTTTTCATCTTCATGCCCACAATCACACTAAAAGTAGCCTGGACCTTGCCGCCCTAGGTTATGTCTGCCCTGTTAAGGATAAAGACGTTATAGTGTATTAACAAAAATCCAAATTACAACAAACTAAACTATAAGCTAAGTTTCATCCTTACATATTTTTGTTTCGTCAGCTTTAGATTAGTTTATTCTTATTTTTTAATTATTAATTGAATAATAAAAAAAGAATATTATACAACGTGGAAGGGATACCCGTAAGTGTGTCAGTGATCTAGTATAGCCCATGGTTCGATTCATTACGGGTATGTTCCTTCCACTTTGTATAATTGTTTTCACAATAAAATATCATCAAAACAAAAACATTTTTATCTGCGAAGCGAAATAACATTATCGTTATAAGGTCTCGTCAGTTCAGAGCCAAGAATACTACTGAGTGTTTTTGAAAAATCACTATAAATGAACTACAGTTTATTTCTCAAAAATTTTACATAGGACTCATAAGGCTTTTCTACAGACACCCACAATGTCCAAAACACGATTGAGCATTTTTGGCTCGATAGAAAAAAAACACAAACATACTTTTAAAGAGTCTGTTCTTATTTGGGCCCTGTTTGTTGCAGTGTCATGTCGCAAAATGTGTACAGCGGCCTAAAATTAATTTAAGCAAACATAGCACTATAATTGTTATTAACATTTTATAAAAACATATTTTAACATGAAAAAACTACAAAAACCTTACGTTTTCTATACTTGGGTTTTTTATAATTTCTCATATGATAATCCATTTTCACACCGCCATACTTACTGAACGAACGAGATGTCATTAATCTTTCCATGCCTATGAAACTTAGAACATTGCAGAATTTTGATAAAAATATTTAATCTAACTCTTAATGCGTCTTAGAATAGGAATATCAAATGGTGGAGAATTTCGACTTGCGTGGTTAATTAGTAAAATATTTTTCATTGAACAACTGTAGTGAACAAAACGCTCCGACAAAGATGCATTACCCATCGTGTTGCCATTGTTGCCAGATAGCGTCACTGCTTTTTTCCAATGTAGAAAAAGTAAAATCCTTTTTTATATAGTGTACAAACGTCCATAAAATCTAAAAAAAATCTTTTTGTGTTCTAAGGATTTTTTTCCACAAAATGACGTAAAAATACTTGCCTCATTGAGGCAAGACATGCAACAATGAGGGCCCAAAATGTATGAAGCGATCTAACACCTCCTTTGATTAAATTAACCTTTAAAAATATATTACTATTTTATACAATAAGGGCCCGGACCCGTGCTGGACGATATTGTCACTGTTTTTTTTTTTTTATAATATTTATATTTTTTTGTGTAGCGAAATCGACTATAAAAAGTGTTTGTATAAAATAGTAATATCTAAATTTAGGCAAATTTATAAGTATGTTTGTGATTTTTTTATATCGAGCCAAAAATGCTTGAGAAATAAACTGTTGTAGTTTAATTACACTATTTTTTTAAAAACACGCACAGTATTGCGGGCTGTGCACCCATCTCGCCTTGATTGTGTTGTGTACCAAAAATCAAAACTTATTCCTTCCTTCTATTTTTTATAAATTAATTCGTGTTTTGTGTTATGAATAAGAAACTGCTGCAGTTATGCAAGCAACAAAACTAAAGTAATGGTAGTTTAGTATCATTACATAAATACTAGGTATTTTATATATTCAGTTTATTCGTATTAAAATAATTACTAGTTAATTAAAAGTAAATTATTCTAAATAAAACTAAAAACTACTAGGTATTTTGTATTTGCTTTTTGATAGTGTAATAAATTATATCGAGTAACATAATACAGGCTGACTGGTAAATCACGTTACATCTACGAACAATAATTCTCTAGAATTCTTACGCTACTACATTCACCGCTTCGATTCTGATTCCATTTACGCAAACAAACGAACAGTAATTACAACGAAACACTCGAACGCACACATAGAAATAGATGCATGCGATTGGTCACGACAAGGTCACGCGTCGTCGTCGGTCGGGTGGGGCAGTCATCGCAACGAACGGTGATTATTATGCAGTACGCTACGCTAAAATAAATAACCTTGTTTACGTGTTATTTTTTTAATAACTAATGTCTTCTACACCACTTCACGGCACATGACGGCATTTTTAATTAATCGATTATCGCAAAAATTTAGCAATATTCTCAAAGGAAACTTCTTGCGACGCAACCGCACGACTCGAGTGTCACGGCGAACTGTCGCGCCGCGCTGTTCATATTTTAAGCCCCGCCCGCCCGCGGTACATATCGCGTGGAATGATTTTTCGGGATTATTTACGATTCTAGAGAATTTATATTTCGATGCGTTGCATATTGAAAGGTGGCACTCCGTACTCGATTCTCGTTCCAAATATATAAAAAATAGGTGCTTAAAAGTTGACCAAATTATCCAATAAAATCAAAAAGTGTGGACACCCGCGCTACGCGCTATGATAACGGTTTCAGACAATGAGCCGATAACGCGGCAGTACCTTTGGTACCCTTTGGCGTTTGCCGAAAAGCGAAAAGCCGCCCGCGCACGTCCTGTCTCCGCGCGCTGCATCTCGCCCCTTGTTCCTGGTTCCCGCGCCGGTCGGCTCAGTCTAGCTGGATGCGCGTAGCGAGCGCGCGATTTTCAAACATTCTGAGACTGCGCACTAATTTGATTAATTATTTCTTTTTTGTATTAATAAGGATTTTGGTTGGTTTTATATTTTTTGACGTAACGTGTGATCATGATTTAAGTATTATGTCCATAAGTATGACACGTGATTTACCAGTCAGCCTGTATAAGAGTATCATGCTCAGGCGAAAGTGGCTTACGCCAAGAATATATTGTTTATTTAGTAAATAATTAATTTTATTGTATTTTCGATGATTGATTTATTTGTTAATTCAATATTAATTAATTTATTCTATGTTAATTTGACTAAAATGAACGGGCAAGCGCGAGTTGGACTCGTACATAAAGGGTTCCGTACCTCCGTACAATGTTATAAAACGCTGAAAGAACACGTTTCTTGTGTAACTTGTGTAATGTATGTAACTAAGTTTGTTCGCAAGCTTTACATATTATGTTGTGATAACATTGTATTAGGCATAATATCTTTGTAAACTGACAAAGCCCTTCTGGCACGTAGGCGACCAGTACTGTGTAAATGAGTTTCTTTCAGCGTTTTTTCTCAGCAGTGGTCGTGTACTGGTAGCTTTTGAACAAAATTTTTTAACTTTTATACTTAAATAAACATTATACGTATTGTACACTATAATTATTGACGTGTAAAAGTGCCTGCAAAGGCCTAATTACTGAATAAATATTTGATTTTGATTTTGGATGGAATCTTGCAACTCAATTTTAAAGCAAAAATCTTCAACTGATTGAAATTTTGTGCGCATATGTATATCGCCTGACAATGCAATATTATGACGACCTAAAGCTGATCTGATGATGCAGCTGGAAGGTGGCCATAGGAACTCTGTAATGAAACAGCGGAATCCCATCGAGTTTGGGCTCGTTGGATTCGTCTATTGACGAGTACTTTGTTCTTGGATGGTATCTGGGGTCTGATGATTGATCTGAAAGGTGGCCATAAGAACTCCGTAATAAAACGCAATACCGTTGAGTTTGGACTTATTTGTTTTGTGTTGACAAGACCTTTGGTCTCACAATAAAAGTTTGTACAAAAATGATTTTTTTTTTATAAAAACTTATTTAACTTTATCTTATTTTTAGTAAGTATTTGTTGTTATAGCGGCGATAGTTATACATAATCGGTGAAAATTTCAAGTATCTAGTTAATACCATTATAAAGATCAAGTTAAGAACGCTGAAAAAACACAGTTTCTTGTATGAGAATTACTTCAATTTATGTATCGTATCGTACAGTACAGTACTACTTTGCTCTACGCTGCCCGAAAATAAACAATTGCAAAATACCCTACTACCGTCACCGGCGAACACGCTTATAAGTCCTTCGATGCCACCCGTAGACCCATTGTGGAATGAGACATAATAACGTCCAAAGAGTGTCCAGAAGTATTTTCGAGTGCCAGTTGGGTTGAATTTAGAGGTTTTGGAGGCGAAGAGGCGTGTTTCCGAATGCTCGACTCAACACTTGTATAGCGTTGGGCTGAAGAAGCTTTTGGACAGACAAATTGTTTGTTTGTGTTTCCGAATGCTTCTTCGAGTCACGCTTGTATAGCATTGGGCTAAAGAAGCTTTCGGGCAGACAAATTATTTTTTAATAAATTACAAAACTCAAACAATTTCTCTTTAGCTAAATCAAATCAAACAAAAAATCAAATAAAGAATTAAACAAAAAGTAACACGAAAAATCAAACAAAAAGTTGGCACGTGAAATGGTACAAATAAATACACATTATACCAGAAGTTAAATAATTAATTGAATTATTAAAAAAATAACCTGTCTAATCAATCCGATTCATCGTAGCTAGGCAAACTAATCTTATCGATATCTTTTTGCTGCCCAACTTTCCTAATAAGATTAATTATATTTGTATATGTAATTATGTAACTGACCGCTTTTCTGTAGGTACGCGATCCATTTCGAAGGCCACAAGTCTTCCAAACTCCTTGTTACGGGGATCAGCGCGTCAAAAATCAGCTCAGAAAGTTTAGTTACATCCATCGCTAATTGTCATGCATCCCTTGCGCTTTTCTTGTACAAAGACGAGTCCAGAAGGTCATCACAGTTTACTTGCGTTCCAACAGATTTTTTGGTGTCACATGTTTTACATATCTGATCTTTAAGGCCGTACCTGAATTTTCCGGGGTCCAGTGCTGCCCCCATTTTAAATAAATCATTTCAAAGAAAACGGAGACATCATTTAAAATTTTGCAACTACCAAGTCCTAGATAAAGCTTCAAAGTATTTAGGACTTGGTAGTTGCAAAATTTTAAATGATGTCTCCGTTTTCTTTGAAAATTTTTCAAGATTTTGAAGATTTTTCAAAGACAAATAGTAACACGAGTTCCCCTTCCACCCTTCCAACGAAAATATTAAAGTATTTCTAATGTTGCTGGTTAATATCTACCTGTTTTTATAATTGTTAAAATCAAATTATTGTGGGTATACTAAAAACTATGTTATTGACTTGAATGTAATAGTTCTCAACAAATTCTTACCACTTCTAAGTGCTAAAATCAATGAAGATTTTTCAAAGACAAATAGTAACACGAGTTCCCCTTCCACCCTTCCAACGAAAATATACATATATATTAAAGTGCAAGGATTCTAACGACATCAAATCCTCCAAAATCTGTTCAGTTATTAGAAGTTAAGGTGGAATGAAAAACTTACATATTTAATTGCATTAGATATCTACTATTTCTATATTACTACTACTAATATATAAAACTGAAAAGTTTGCTTGGTTAAACGCGCTAATCTCAGGAACTACTGATCCGAATTCAAAAATTCTTTTTGTGTTGTTAGACCATTTATCGAGAAAGGCTTTATTATTTTATACGAAGTCGCGGGAACAGCTAGAAGATACTATATGCAATATCCCATCTATTTTGTTTGTTGGTTACGCCTTCACGCCTTATCTAATTAACAAAATTTTTGATGTTGGATGGTGCATTTATTGGTGATGGCTTTAGGCTACGCACACGAAGTCGCGGGTAACAGCTAGTACAGTAGTAGCAAATACGTGTAAATATAAAATTTAATAATGATGAACCAAACAAACAATGAATAGACTCCTTTTCGTACTTAACCTGTATGGAACCTATTAATAGCTGCATTTCTAATAACTTGATACTGATGAACCGAGAGTGAGGCATCTAAAAGTACACAAAGTGCTTCATTTGGTGATAAGTCTATTCTGTTGGTTTCGTAGTGAAGCCATGCAACATTGTAAGTTCTCTTCTGATTAATTTATTGATTATATTCGCCACATCCTTTTGTTCATCCATGTTCCGTGTCCATCCTTTGCGATAGTTTATACAAGCAACATATGATAGTTCGCTCCCACTCCCAAGTTCCAGCAAATGGTCAACTTTGCGCCTTTTTGATCGCTCGCAAACTTGATCAAATGTTGCTATAGGACGACCAGGTCTACCCATTTTTAAACATGGGAAAGATTTCATTTTTATTCAACCAAGCCTCATATTCCATATAAAATTTATTTTTTTGCCGATGTAAACTTGTGTACCTCATCTTGCACCTACTGAAAAATATACTAACTTGTTTTTTTAATGCAGGTAATTGATTTTGGGGACAGTTTGTTTGTTTTATTATATAATCCTCCAGATTGCGGTGTTTGCTTTCCCAATTTTTTGCCGGATCATTAAACAGAAAGTCCGCTAAATCACGCATTATTATTTCCAGCAAATTTTCTGCAAGAAGTTAAATGCCAATAAAAAAAGTGCACAAAGGTGCAAACTTTCGTTACGTATCCTAATAGTAGAAAGTCTATATAATGTTATAAAAATATTTTCGTTCTGGAGAAATGTTGAGAATCTAAATAAAATCACTAAAGTATGAATAAAACACGTAATTTTTGCAGCAATTACTTTAACATTCTTTTTCTAATACAAATATGAATGCTATTGAAAAATATTTATTTTGATAAGAAAGAAACATACCTGTTTGAATAGATTCCATGTTTTTTTTTCTTTTCATTTTAATAATATAGAAAAATACTTTAATTCCAAAGTACGCTTCTTCACGCAGTCGAAATCGCAAGTAACGCATCATCGATGTTTAGACGTGCCTATCCCTCAAGTTTATTTTAAAATACCTTCAACTTTTTTCTCACCAGATGCAGAATTTATTACCCTGATTTTTTTTACGTACCTAGTAAACATTTACAAAATTTCAATTTCGTCACTCCCGTGCAACCGTCCCGTGCAACTGTGCGACGCTTTTGTCGAGTTCCGTAATCAAAGGGTGCAAACGGGACCCTATTACTCCGCTGTCTGTCCGTCTGTCCGTCTGCCCGTCTGCCCGTCTGTCTGTCCGTCTGTCACAGGGCTCTATCTCTTGAGCCGTAATAGCTAGACACTTAAAATTTTCACAAATTATGTATTACTATGGCCGCTATAACAAATACTAAAAATAAAAAAAGTTAAAAATTAAAGGGGGTCGTCATACAAAAAACGTGTTTTTTAGCATTTTTAACTAGATCTTTATAATGACATTAACTAGATAGGTACCTGAAATTTTCACAGATTATGTATTACTACAGCCGCTATAACAACAAATACCAAAAATAAGATAAAGTTAAAAATTTAAGGGGGTCGTCATACAAGAAATGTGTTTTTTTCAGCGTTTTTCACTCGATCTTTATAATGGCATTAACTAGATACTGGAAATTTTCACAGAGTTATGTATTACTTCATAGTAATACATGAATCTCCACCATAACAAAAAATACTAAAAATAAGATATAGCTTATATATTTATATAAGTATATATATTTATATATATGTTTATATTTTATATATTGCTCCCCAAAATTGTTGCTAGTCAAGTATGTAATATGATGCGGTACTCATCGGGTTTTACAACGCGTGTTACTCTATTACTCGGTACGTGACATATTCTACAGGAGTGGCTGTGAATTTTAAGTAGGTAGTATCAGAGTAGAAGCAGGAGTCTACAAAACTCAAATATAACGTGTTATTTCTTTTTTACGTAAGGTACATTCTTTTTAACTCATCTATTCAAAAAAAGATGATTTAATCTCACTTGTTAATCTCGCGGGATTGAAAAATGATTTGCTTTTTAGGCACAAGGGCTGAAAACAATTTGGGAAACAGAATATGAATTTAATCCATATCAAAACCAAAATAATGTTGGTAGTTCAGCAAAAAAAAAAGGTTTATGGTGTTTTAACATCAATAAAATACTAGCACAGGTGTCGTCACTTTTCGGAATACATATCGCCAATAACACGTTTTACAAGGATGAATGTAAGTTAGTGTTTTAGGTTCTTTGCTCCGGACAAACTACGAAATAATAGCACTGCCTTCGCCGTACCAGTGATAGCTCCCTGAATCCTGTCCCAGTGAAGTTGGACTGGTTCGCCAACGGTTTCGGCGCATTTGGTACCGATCGCAGTTGCGAACTCTAGGGACTTGGATTCTCCGAGCCGCCACCACTTGATTTGCCGTCGACAGCGCTCAGTGGGCTTGCCACCTGCCTTCACGCGAAGATCCATGACAAGGAGACGGTGTTGTGCAGTGAGACTCTCACCGGGTATGACTTTGCAGTTGGTTACTTTGCCGATATAGTCTCTTCTGGTGAGAAAGTAATCGATTTGGGTAGCGTACCTCCTGCTCCTGTAGGTGATTAGGTGCTCGGATTTCTTTTTGAAAAACGTGTTCATGATGGCGAGGTCGGCCGCCGCACTTGTTAAGAGGATTTCTCCGCCCTCCGGGTTGCGGCTACCGTATCCGTAGCCATCATGAACACGCTCAAACTCCTTACACGCCTCACCAACATGACCGTTTAAGTCGCCACCCAAAACGATCGCTTGCGACAATGGGATGCCACGCAGCACCTCGCCGAGTACATCCCAAAATCGCGTCTTTTCGGCGTCACTACAGCCAGCCTGTGGCGCGTAGGCACTTATCAGATGAGTCATGACCCCCTCGATAAGCACCACCACGACCATAAGCTGGCTACTGAAGCGTTTTACCTCCAAGACGCTATCCTGAAGCCCCCCGGACAGCACTACGGCCACCCCATCCTCGCCACCAGGTGCACCAGTGTAGATCAGCTTGTAACCATTCCCAATGGACCGGGATCTGCTGCCTTTCCACCGAGTCTCTTGCAGGAACGCTACGGCCACTTTTCGCCTGGAAAGCACATCGGCCAGCTCCCTCGCGCGTCCAGTCAGCGCGCCAATGTTCCATGTTGCAAAGCGGAGTTTCTGGGTTGGGGCGTGCGTCTTTGGCCGTGTCCACCCCTGACACGGTAGCCCTGGCCCACTTATCACAGGAGTCGGGCGGGGCTCCTGCGCGCCATTTTGCGGTGGCGCCCTATCCCTATTCCTGATCCTTTTTTGACGTTCCATGAAAATGATTCGGCTTTATTTTACGAACGGCCGCCTGCCTGACGCCAACCCTCCTTGGTAATGCTATTGTAGCACGAGCTTTTAGTGCTATTTTTCCTTTAATCGCCTTTTACGACATCCACAGAAAGAGATGAAGTGGTCCTATTCTAACCCGGAACCACACGGGGCAATCTTTATCTATACCTCTATAAATATTTAATATAAAATATTGTATCGTTAAGTTGGTATACCATAGCACAAGTCTCGGACTTACTTTGGGGCTAGCTCAATATGTGTGATTTGTCCGTATATTTTTATTTTATCCCAACTAATATTATAAATAAGAAAGTGAGTTTGTATATTTGTTTGTTTGTTACTTCTTCACGCCATATCTACTAAACCAATCTTCTTGAAATTTCGCATACATAAGAGTACTGAGATACATAGGAAATAATTCCGGAAAGAAATACTGTTCCCGTGGGATTTGTGATAAAAGCTTGAGCAAAAACTACTCATCAGAATATTTACTCGCAATTTGGTATGTACCTATTCCAATCCCAACTATCCCAACTAATATTATAAATGCGAAAGTGAGTTTGTATATTGGTTTGTGGCGTGAAGAGGCAACAGCCTCTTCACGCCGTATCTACTGAACCAATCTTCT
This sequence comes from Acrobasis repandana, assembly GCA_963576875.1. Classification (NCBI taxonomy): domain Eukaryota; kingdom Metazoa; phylum Arthropoda; class Insecta; order Lepidoptera; family Pyralidae; genus Acrobasis; species Acrobasis repandana. The sequence continues at coordinate 7,646,063 of OY756214.1, forward strand.
TGAAATGTGTTATTTAGTTAATGGCAGCAGATAAACACAGTTTTAGTATATAATAATACATCAAGATTTATTTTGGCACACAGCAAGAATCACAATCGAATATAAAAATCAGATAGACATATATCATGTTATACTTAAATCTTAATGGATTAAACCTCTAACACGCCCTCCTATCTTGGACGACTTCCAGCATATCTTTAACAAATGAATTATGTTTACAATACAGCAATGCCTTTGTGAGTACATCAGCATTCATCTGCTCAGTAGGCATATAAATCAGATCAATTATGTTATTATTGATGGCCTCGCGAATATAGTGATATCTTATGTCTACGTGCTTGGAACATATGCGCTAGCAGCTATCTTGAATTTGAGATAAGGAGGCGGCAGCCGTACTATACCTTTCTCGAAGCCATTCCAGGCACTTTTGAGACTTGTGGAAGAAGCTAGAAGTACAGTTATAAGTGACCAAGAGAGCGCGTACTACTGATACTTAGCTAAAGTCCGAAATATTTACATTTAATTTGGACCAAGAGCGGCATTTGTGTGCGAAGTGTTAGTGTGTTACTTTCAGTTTACGCATACTTGCTAGTTTGAAAACCGGGCCGATATACTGGTACAGGGGCACAAAGTAACTTCTCAGGGTCGATTGATATATATAACACATCAAGGCCTAGATATTGTCAGAGAATAGTCCTATTTGAAACTCTCGATGGAAACGCATACACATACAGCAGCAGTTTACAAAAGCATTGACAGGTTTAGCATGATTGTCCTGTCTATATCACTGTCTAGTCTTATCCATCAGTCACCAAATTTATCATCACATCAAGGTTGTTCCCGTACCCACGTTCCACACATGTTTTTTTTTCAAGAACAGACAAGCCAACACATCCTCGTTTCATGGCGGCATCCTCTGCGGTGATTTTGACACCTGAAACAGTCATCAAGCACTTACCCAATAGAATAAAGTTTCAAACAGCCATAAAGTTATTATGACGCTCCGATATATACTCGTATATAATATTACTCGTACTTTGGCAACTATTTAAATACTTTTTGTAAGCAGCCAAACCAATCGGACGGGCCAAACATCCTTTCAGACGCACATTCTGTAGAACATATGTACAAGCAGTATATTATTACTCTGTGGTACAAGATGTATTCTGTGCCTATATTATAGTTTACGAACAATCGGAACAATCACTAGCAAAAGTTGGGGAGTGTGCGACTGCTTATGCGTAAGGGTGCGAACACTGGAATTTTAAATTTAACTAGGTAGTATGTATTGTACTAGTTCTTACTTTGGAATGTAGGTGGCGGAAACAAGACGAGGTACACTCCTTGAGCTTATCTATCAATGTACGCTATTTTGCGTTAAAACAATTTTTGCCTTTATTGATGAAATTAAAAATGTCGTATCCATTTATTAAACATCCAAGTGATTGAATGGGTTTAATCAGCGACTGAAACCCGCCCAGTGTCGTTTCGATGTTACTGGCCCTGAAAGTACTATGAACAGGATGCTTTCACAAAAATAAGTTATTCAACAGAAATAAAGCAGATAAAATTAAATTGTGATTTTAACACATATAAAGTCCGCAGTACACATTGTGCCAAGGTTTCCAACTGCATAGGCTCTTTATTATTTACTAAAATATTTTTTAATAAAAAGTGAATTTTTTCACTTCTAAGGTTGTCGGGTTGGGCATTGTAGATTTTTATCGTCATAGCTAGCGGGCCAGACTTAGAGTTCTAGCTTGGAAGCAGTCGTCACTAATTTATTTATCTTCCGATTATTATTTTTACTACTAATATATTTTTATCGTCTTGGTCATGGACTATGGTATACTAAGAATGGTACTCTTTTCGCGCAAAAGCGCATGCCTACGTCGCGATAAGTGTTACCACTGATTGTTCTTTTCAGTCAATTTAAGGACTTTCTCAATTTAGTTAATAATATAAAATAATAACTAACAGTCCTTTTATGTATCTGGTATGTAATTCATCTATTTAATTTTTAATAAATGTATATATTGAATTAATAATAGCAGCCCGCGCAGGAAAAAACTGGATGAAAGTAGCTGAAAACAGGGACAAATGGTTAGCTTTGGAGGAGGCTTTTACCCGAGAGGGGTCCATACAATTGTTTTTTCAATATCAATAATTATCTGGACATTGCAATACACTGACATTTCTTTATTATATTTTACTATTAATTATTATGACAAAAATATAAAAATAACTAATGCTTATAAATTATTAAAATTCTTTTGAAATACATTTACAGGCTAACAATGTAAATATAAATGTAAAATTGTATGGAATAAATAAAGCTTTATTATTATTCTCTTTATTCATTTTTTGACTTAGCTTAGGTTTTTATAAAATATTTATAAAAAGTAAAATATAAAACATACTACAAAATATAAACATTTACAAAAACCTAACCTAGCTGCCCACTGGCAGCGGGGCAAGGCCCAAGCTACCGGCGGTTAGGGCCGCAGAGAGAGAAACCTCCTGACAATACGTGCCGTTTTTATCTGACCCTTGATCCAGCCATCTAGCGAGAGAGTCTTAAGATGTTGGTCAAGACTCTTCGCTATAAGACCGTTCGCCGATACGACTATCGGGACAATGATCGTCGAATCCACATCCCACATAGCAGTCACCTCGTGGGACAAGTCAAGGTACTTGCTAAGTTTGTCCTTCTCGGCCTTCACGAGGTTCTCGTCATGCGGGACGGTGATGTCGACGAGCACTGCCTGGCGCATTAATCGATCTGTCAGCACGATATCAGGCTTATTGGCGACAATAGTCCTGTCCGTGATGACAGATCGATCCCAATAGAGCGTGGCACGACCATTTTCGAGAACTGACGCCGGTGAGTACTTATAGTACGGTACCTCCGATTCTACAAGCCCGTATCAAAGAGCAAGCAGCTGGTGAATAATTCTGGCTACTAGGTTATGTCTGTGCAAGTACTCGCCGTTAGCCAGATGAGAACAACTGGAGATTATATGCCTGATCGACTCTCCGGGACGTCGACATGCTCGACAGACATCAACCGTACCGTCTTTCAGGATATATCTCCGATAGTTGTTTGTCATCATGACTTCGTCTGCAATTGCACAGGCAAAACCTTCGGTTTCCCCAAAGAGGTCGCCGAAACGTAACCAGTTCACCGATGCGAGCTGATCCACATCAGGCCCTGTTAAGGCCCGATAGAACCGCCCGTGGAGCTCTTTGCTCTTCCATACGTTCTTGCGATCCTCGGTACTTAGCACCGTTGGTTTGCGCCAGTTCTCTTTCGCCAAGGATAGCGGCGTGAGGCCTTTGTCTACTGCTACAACATCACGATGCAACCCACACTCATTGCTAAGGAAATATTCCCTAAGGCTGCACACCTCACGGTTGTGAAGATATTTGGCGTTTAAAAAGCCACGACCTCCACATTTCCGTGGGATGTACAGTCTCATAACAGATGAGCATGGGTGTAGCATACGATGTGTTGTGAGCAGTAGGCGGACCTTCCTATCTAGGGCATCTAGCTCAGTCTGAGTCCACCTTAGTATGCCAAAGGAGTAAATGAGTAGGGGCATCACCCAAGCGTTGAAGGCACGGGTTTTATTGCCACCTGACAAAAGACTTAAGGACTTTTGTCAGTCTGCCAAAGAAGCGTTCCTTCACTGCCTGTTTTATGTCCCCATCCATAATACCCAATGACTGTGACATACCAAGGTATTTGTAGGTTTCAGACTCCGAAAGAAACTTGATAGTCATTGTCTCAGAAAGTTGTAAATTTGTTGAATTTACTACCTTTCCCCGCTGTACATGCATAACCGCACACTTATCTACACCAAACTCCATCTTGATGCCACTACTAAAAACTTCTGTAATTTTTAGTAGTTTCAACAAGTCAGTGCGTTGTTGTGTAAATAGTTTGAGATCATCCATGTACAGTAGGTGAGAAATAACTTCACCATCTCTTCGGAGTCGGTAGCCCAATCCTGACTCCTTCAGCAAAGTGCTAAGAGGATTCAGGGCTAGGCAAAACCATAATGGACTCAAACTGTCACCCTGGAAAATGCCTCGCTTAATCCTTATATAGTCCGACGGATCTGAGGTACTATCTCCACCGCCTGGTTGACAAAGGACTGTGATCCACTGTCTCATACAAGTGCTCAGAAAGGATCTTAAAGTTGTGTCAACTTTGTACAACTCTAATATCCTCTCCAGCCATGAATGAGGCACTGAATCATAGGCCTTCTTATAATCAATCCAAGCAGTAGAGAGAGCCACTTTGTTCCGTCGGACTTGTTGGTTAATGGTCATGTCAATGAGGAGAAGCTCTTTAGTACCACGGGACCCAGCCCTACATCCATTTTGAGATGGAGCCAAAATTTTGTTCGCAACAATGTGCATATTAATTTTTGTTCCCAAAATGGATGTAAGGAGCTTGTATAATGTAGGCAAGCACGTGATGGGTCTATAGTTCTTCGGATCCATGGTACTACCAGACTTATACAGTAGGAAGGTGATACCAGTTGTCAAGAACTTTGGGAGTGAACCAAGCTCTAGGGCACTTTGGAATTGCTCCGCCAGACGTTCGTGTGAGCTTCGAAACCATTTTATCCAAAAGTTGTGCAATCCATCCGGCCCAGGACTTTTCCAATTCTGTGCCGTACATATTGCACAACTTACGTCATTGGGGCTGATAGTGACAGCCCCCATGGTCTCGATGTTCTTACACTCACGTCCGATGACTCTCATCCAATCGCCCTCCGTGTGTTCGACCGGTGCCGACCAGATGCCATGCCAGAAATTAATCATAGCAGAGGCATCCGGTGACTCCCCGTCGACCACACGTTGGTCGGTTTCCTCCCATTTCCGATATACCTTCCTTTGATCACTTTGAAAGAGGCGATTCTGCTGGAATCTATCCACACGCTCCCTGTACCGACGAATACGACCCGCCCACGCATAGACCTTCTGCTTCAGGAAGTCAATACGCTCCGTGACACAGGCCATATAATCACGGGGACTAATTCCTGTCCCAGTGAATGCCTGGTTCACGAATCGCATGACTCGGGGGCGATTATTGCCCCCTCTGAAGCAGATAAGTTTTGCAATGAGAGTCCTGAACGTGCTGATACGTCGTTCAATTCGCGTTTGCCATGCGGGGACACCACCGGCGGTCCGAGATGCACGGTCAACTTCAAGGAACTTGACACGAGCAATCCGACACGCCGCAATTGCCCCGCAGTACAAAATTGAGTGCGTATCAGCAAGGTCTTTGCTAGTCCCTAAATATGAGACTAGCAAATCATCCAGGGCTCCCATTAACGCTAAATTGCGTTTATTCGTAGGCAGGCGAGGTAATCGCGGTCTGGAGTTAGATGTGGATCGATACAGACTGATTGTCTCTTCCAAAGTCCTCTTCAATTGCTCATGGGCCTGGGGACTTACGCTTATGTCCGCACAATCATCCTCATCGGCACCGGTTTCATTCCGCAACACATTTATCGGCTGAGCAGATGTTGATGCCGCAGCTGATGACGCGACAGATTGATCCCGGGACGTAGAGGGAACTGAGCGAGCGGGACGTGCCTCCAGGCGTAACCGATCAAGCACGGATTCATCCAGTCGTTTTGATCGTTGGATGACCCGCACTTGATCCAACAATCGTTGAGCAGAGACGGTGATAGCTGGTTCAAGCGTCTGAAAAAGAGAAAGCATCCGAACACGATACGCAGTCATATTAGTTTCTCCCTCTGTGGCCCCATAATAGGCGCGCATGCAATTCTCATTATTTGAATCAGTCCATCGCATGCGTCGCACTACACCACCGGTAGCGGGAGCCGAGCGCGGAGCAGATGGTCCCGCAGGCCCCAAGCGTGCCGGCAGCGGAGGTCGTCCTCGTCGCACAGGTGGTCGCGGCGACGGGACCGACGACGGCCCGCGGTCGTCGTCGCTCGACTCGCTAGTGTCGGGCGCTGTGGCGAACTCATTGCCCGACGAAGATGGCGAGGAGCTGGACGACGATGCGGGCGAGGGTGTAGGGTGTGCGCTTTGTTCCGCTTTTCTTCGTTTTTGTCTTGTTAACATATATTTATCACAGTATTGTTCTTTTATTTATCACTAGCTGTGCCCGCGACTTCGTTCGCGTGGTTGTCGGAACGTAATGTTATATAGCCTAAAGTCTTCCTCTATAAATGGACTACCCAACAAAAAAAGAATTTTTCAAATCGGACCATTAGTTTCTGAGATTACCGCGTTTAAACAAACAAACAAACAAATAAACAAACTCTTCCGCTTTATAATATTAGTATAGAAGAAGTACTCTTAACCAACAACATATTTATTTGAATAAAGATTAATATTATTATGTTGATACAACTTAAACAAATTATTTCGACCAAATTAGGTACCATAAAAACGGTTTTTGTGAGTTAATCTTAAAAGATAGACATATACTATCGCGGACTGTTTTTTAGATCATTAAAAGAGCTATTATTCTTTAATACATATTTTTTGTGTATCTTGAACCGTTTTCACGGCGCACGCAACGGAAGGCTTCAAAGATGAAATAATTTCTCCCGTTTTTTACACATTTACCACTATATCTTTGCTCCTATTGGTCGTAGCGTGATGTTATATAGTCTATAGCCTTCCTCGATAACTGGACTATCTAACACAAAAAGAATTATTCAATTCGAACCAGTAGTTTCGGAGATTAGCGCGTTCAAACAAACAAACAAACAAACTCTTCAGCTTTATAATATTAGTATAGATATTACGTTTGACAGTTAAAATATGTCATGATGGTTATTTCTTTGGGGAGGGAGAGATCATTTCTTTTGTATTGTAATTTTTATATTTATTGTTTTATTGTGACCAGGTGATGTTTGGATTAATTTTTACTGGATTTCGTGATTTAAAATGTAAAATATCCAAAAAGTATACGTGAAAAATATATTGTTACAATGACGTCTGTGTATTATTATTATTATGTCGGTACGCTTTTCAGCCACGGGTCCATGGGGACCCGGTCCTTTGAGGCGTTCATGGGGCCAAAGCCAACATGAAGAGGCCTTTTAGTATCTTTATTAATATTATTATTATATATTGAATTAATAGTTCACATTTGGTTTGCTATGTTAAAAAATGCATTTTGCACGGGTCACGGGCAATCACACCACAGAACAATTTTACTCCTATTCGGAGAAGAATAACAACTGCATACAATAAAAAAAAATTGCGCTTTACATTTTTTTGTTATATTTCATTGGTCGGTAAATTATCCCACGCTTCGAGATTGGCTCTCAAGAATTAAAGAAACCAATGAGAACGGCACTTTTGTCGTCGTAGTAGGTAGTTAGGTACTATACCTATATATTCCATGGTAGTAGGTTAATTTATTATTATATATGTAGGTACCTAACATAAGAAATAAAACAAAAAAGAATTACTAACAAGGATTTATTAATAAAATGTTTAAATAATTTAAAACACTGTAGACTAATCATGACATGACCGACGACAATAGAAGTTCGTTTTTCCCAGCTTCAAAACACGGAACAGTTTGATGAACGTTGATGACATCTTCTATTGCCGCACTTAAAACATTTCTGCCTGTTTTCTTTATCTGACATTATTTATGGCACTAAGTCTTTTCTCACTAACTAAGCGTCACAGTCACACACAGGCTCACAGGAGTCAAAGTCCAAATCTCCAGTTCATTGTGAAAAAAATCGCCAATTTGGTTTGACATTCATAAGTGTTGCCAGTGCTAAGAAAAAAATTACTAAAATATTTGTATTTTAATATTTGTATTTTAATATTTGTATTTTAATATTTGTATTTTCTACTGCAATAGTAGTATGTATTTTCTACTGCAATAGTAGTATGTATTTTCTACTGCAATAGTAGTATGTATTTTCTACTGCAATAGTAGTATGTATTTTCTACTGCAATAGTAGTATGTATTTTCTACTACAATAGTAGTAAGTATAACTTGTATACAGCCACAGTTTTTATCCCTCGTAGGTAGTTTTCGAAGGCCCGTACTAACTTGACCAGGGCTGAATCTCACACAATGGCACTACATCGTATTGACAAGTGTCATACTTTTCGCTAGGTAAGTAAATTTCTGTGGTTCCTAAACTGAAACTAACCTAAACTTTTTGATGAAAGAATTTAATAATTATACCACGCACGGTAAATTTTTGCACCATGAAGAATAAATTTTTACTTGACCCGTATTGCTTATGACGCCACAAATAATTTGTATCCTGAAACTAAATTACGAGGTAGTACTCTAGGCTGTTTAGTTCGAACGAGGACCTACCTACGAGTCAGGGAATCTAATATAATGGAAAAAGAATTTAATAAATACCACGGTCAGTCATTGCACCACAAAAAAAAGTTTTTAGAAATTTAACTCGCGTGGTGTGTAATGCCACAAAAAATTGTATCCTTCCTCAAATTAATTATTTTTTATATTATATACGTTTAGTTCTAATGACGACTGATCAGTTACCTATCTACATGTGAGGGAACGTTAATATCGAATCAATACAAAAAGAAACAGAGTAAAAAATACAAAAAAATAACTACCGTGAAACCTTACTACTTTGCCCACATTTTTTGGTTTTTTAACTGTAAACAAAATATATACGCTCTGAATTAGTTGGTTCTTAAAGCTTTAAATAATGCTCTATGGAACAAATGAACTGTCAAAACCAGGTTACATAATTCCTAATGGTTGCTGAGAAAAATGCAAAAAAAGACGCGGGCAAAATTATCTACACTTCCTTACATCTTTGCCCAACCTCAGTTTCTTAAGAACTATAAGCTCTACGACCTTAATTTTAACATCTTTCCTCTAGCTTTCCTGCAATCTGTGCGAGTTATTTCGTGCGACGGAAGTGTGTAACAGGAAGCAGGAGAAGCGCGCTATTTTATTTCACCAATGAGCGCATGCGGTGGTAGAGTTGGCCATTACCAAGGCGGGATGTCAGATGTTACACATTATTACTGTAAAGGCTTGCTTTTTTATTAGTTTAAGTCGCGCATACATCAGAAGATCCGTTTTCAGACTCATATTAGCAGCATATTTTTCTGAGCAAATGCTCGACGAGTTAGCTCGAAAATCAGTAGTGTGAGAGTTTATTCCACAGGTTTATTCTGTATAGGCGTCGAGGGACTTAGGAACTTCAAGCCATTCGTCAAAGACACCACGTCTGTCTTTTTTTGACCGAGCGAGGCGAACGAAGCGTCTCAGTACCGAGATTGGGTAAAAATGCTTTTGTCCGTTTGTCTATTCTCGCCTAAAGGTCTAATTTTTCATTTTGACGAAAATTGGAACACATGTTCCTTGATTTATAAAATTTATTTAGTCGATAGCGATTTTTGATTGATTTGACATCAAGCGTCGCGCTTGCGAGAGGGTTATGACCCTATATATTATAGGGTCATAGCCCTCTCGCAATATTTTTTATTTATAATTGCAATAATGGTGTCTATCAAAGAGTCAACGCATGTTTAGAGGTTTTCTTTAATATAAAAATGACGACTTCTGATTGACGTTTTATTAGGCTCAAATTACTTTGTATCATAGGTATAGTGGATATTTAAAAGGATGCCAACGAATTCAATTCCACCCTGTATACAACCTCCGACAATACACCGTCGGAGCCGCGGTTCCCAACACTATGCCTGGCGGGAAGACCTTCTCTTTGTGGCGGTCGAGCATATTACCTCGCTCCCGCTACAGACGGATTTCACTAAAATGGCTTTGTAAAGCCAGGGGAATGGGGAAAGCGTCGGATTTTGCATGGTTATACCAGCTCGCGAGTTCTACTGTTCTCACAGAAGCACTAGTTATACACTAGCCACATGAGTTATACAAAGTACCCCATTTACTACCTTTTCTGCTACGTCCCTAAGGTGAACTGGTAGACAATGCTTAGCATTAATTTTGTGTATTATAATCGTTAGATTATTGTGCAATAAATATTAAATAAAAATAAAAATTAAAGTATGCTATACTTCTGTTTCTTCTATATTGTTTACGACTCACAGCAACGATCTCCTGTGTGGTACCGGCCGGCCATAACTCATGAACTTGAGACCTCTATCACAAACGAAGCGGTCAAGGTCTACCGTAGCTGGACTAACAATTTTCTACGAAAAAGAACAATGGCTCGATCATTTACGTAGTAGCCGGTTTTGTCAACTACGTAAAGAAGTCAAAATAGTCTGTTCAATAGGTGTTTTCACCTTGCAACAGGTAGGGTATAAACAATTTCGACGGTATAAAGGCTTCATAAAAATCCAAGTTCTCGACCTTGGGGGAAAAACGCGTTAGCCGCCATCTTTCCAGTGGCGCCTCATTTGAAATTCTAGTTTATCTTTAATCAAATGTGTTTCTTGCCCGATAGATACACGACTAGCGTTGCCAGGCGTCCAAATAAAGCCGGACATAGTTAGGCTTTTTAATTGCGTGTCCGGCCAAAATAAACGGGGTCCGGCTTTTGTTAGGCTTTTAAATTTTGCAAACGAGCGAGGGCCGATCGTGTCCGAGCGCAAATAATGAAAAAAGTTTGATAGCCAAGGGACGGCAAAATTCTAGATTGTTAATGAGTCACCCATTAAGTCACCCCGACCTTCTTCCGAATCTTGTGTCCGGCCTTTTTACCCAAATGTCCGGCCAAACTGGCTGCTCTATCCGGCTATTAGGTTTGGCGACCTGGCAACCCTATACACGACAACCGATCTTCTGCCGAGATTTAGATAATAAAAATACTTCACTTTAATCTTATGTACAAGATTTTTAAAATCTATTATTTTCTCACCACTACGGCAAAGGTCTCCTTCCATCTTTTTCCAACTACAAGAGTTAAGTGAAAATAAGAAAGTACTTACAAATGTCAAAATTTTGATGACGGGACTGTAGTAGTCAGCATTGTACACTTGGATATCATAGTCAACTCTAGACGAGTTGTGCACGCTGACACCCAGGTCCACGAACTTTACCACGATCAGCAGGCATGTGGTGGCCAACTTGCTGATGTTCAATATGTTCCATGGTATATTCCTTTCTTTGCTATGTAATATGTAGTAGATATCTAGTAAGGCTGCCACCCACAAGTAGAAACATGGGATCCACACAAGAACTGTTTTTTGGAAACATGGTGTTAGTTCCGGATTCTCTGTGTACCAGGTAAGGTTGCTATCCTGAAACAAAAAGTTGAGAATTGTATCAAATGCAATCAATCAATGCCAGTGACGCGACGAACAGTTTAATGACATAAATGAACCGTCTAGCGTTCAGAGATTATGCTTGCCGGAATCTAGTGGTAGAATCATAAACTTTATGTACCTACAATAATTTTATAACAAAGTTACGTAACGCCACAGTAAGGGTCAGTTCAGACAGAGAGGAAAAATGCTCGCGCGGGCTCGAGCTTCCTCTAGCTGCAATTTACACCCGAGAGCAAATATGCGCTTCGAGACGGTGCGTCATCAAAAGAATGCTCGAGACCGCGTGAGGACGCGCGCGCAAACGCGAGCCGACGCGGGGAAATTCACCGGGGTTGGTTTCTCGCCTTCGCATTGGTTTATCATCGGTCAATGCGATCGTACGTGCGTGAAAATGATCAACTGAGATATGGTAGTTATTGCGCTTTTGGCAGAGGAGGAAGAAGAACATATACATAAATAAACACTGAAAGCGCAGGCGGGCGGCGATCCGCGAGCAATTCAGAACTTGCTCGCGCGGTTTCGGGCGTGCGCGAGGGCGCGCGGGACCGAGTCTCCTCGCTTGAAGTCTCCGCTGATTACAATTTTATACTTTATGCAATGGTAATACGGTTGTAATTTAATTGAACTAGTAAATTCCGCGAGTATTTTTCGTAACGCGGCGCGACGGGGCGGCTCGCGTCACCGTCTCGAGCAGTCACGCCTCGCTCATTCTATCAAGCTTTTCTATATCTTATGGTGGTTACCCCACTGCACCGCGCACCGTCGCGGAGCGCGGTTTCTACATACTAACGCTCCCGCGCTGTGACGCGTTTTCAGTGGGTAGGAGTAGGCGTGTTTTCTATAAAAACTGAGCTACTTGCATACAATATTAAAACTTTGCCGCGCCGCGCTCCGCGACGGTGCGCGGTGCAGTGGGATGGGCCTTAGACATTGCACCTTAAGTTTATAATGTCTTGTTATTATACTGCTCGTCGCGTCATTAGCAATTCAGTGTAGCACGAGCCTTAAGTGTCAAAAGTGTCACATATAAGTATTTTATTTTTTATTTACAAAAACATAATTTAGTACATCGAAATGAAATGAGCAAAAAAGCGTCCATAAAACAGTATTTTTTTTTACTAAAAGCTATATTATAAACTGCTTGTCTGTGTATATCATATTATTTATTACTCTGTGGTATATAACGAAACAAACAATATCATTTGATGGTATAAATAGGTAAACAAGCACAGGAGGATCAAACTGTGTCAGTTTGTATAAAGGTGTTAAATTTTTTGAGAGTCTATCCAAAACTTAACACTAAAAAAACAGCACTGACAAATAATATCAGCTGGGAAACGCACACGGACATTTGAAATCGCACCCAGGGATCAAACCCAGAATCTCCGGATTGTCAGACTAGCGTGTTAACACCACGAAAGTTGTTAATTGTCATATTTTTTTCAAAAAGCAAAGGAGGTACCTGTTTTTGCCGTGATTGTGAAGTTGGGAATTTTTTTTTGGTTTATTTATTACACCTCTACGTCAACCCAGAATTTTACTTTAGCTTTAGTCATGATGTAAATAGTGCATTTGAGGCCTGGGACTTTTTCTATGGATCAAAAACAGATGGGTAATAAGAATGAAAATTTATCATGGCCCCATTTCAATAGGTACCTACTTAGTTTAGTTTTAACTATTGCCTTCCACTAATGACTAATTATCATGTGTAATAATTAAATTCAAGACAATATTTGTTACTGTATAAAGCCAGTTACTTAAAAGCCCAAGTCAATATTTGTTACTGCATAAAGCTAATAACTTTGACTTAAAATAAATGGACCAAGGATTTAACAGAGTGGACCCCTAGATGTCAACCCAAACGGAAAGGGAAAAACAAAAGAGTTAGTCTGACGACATAAAAAAGTTTGGGTGCTCACTATGGCAGAAAACTGAATAATTTAGAGAAGCTTGGAAGAAGCTGGAGGAGGCCTTTGTGTCTAAAGACATGCCGTCTATAGTTGGCAACTAAAAGGCTTTTAAATAAATAAATAAAAAGCTATTAAATAAAAGAGATTATTGGTATGCATTTGTGGACTGATATCTTTGGTTTTTATCATGAAAGAGGGTAGATATGACAGAAACTGTATTTTTTTCGCTTAAAGTGAACCATTCTTGAATTCAAATTGTTCAAAATCACCCTGTATATAGTTTGACTTACTCAAAAAGATGTAAATCCATTTATTTTTTTCAATTTCAAGTGGTGAACAAGTGAAACCTTTTGGCACAGAATAGGATACTAGTACTCCATACAGAAGTCTCACTCAGCAAAGAAATTCAAAGAAATATCAATGTGGTTAGCGATATGTTTTAATTTAGCTCACGTCAGAACTTAGCACCTTTTCGTTTACATACCTAGACATCCATTGCAGGCCAATTTCATTCTTATTACTCTGGACAAACAATTCATATTACTGAATTTACCACTCCGGAGTGGCTGCCGCACTCTTAGTAATAATGTAGGTATATTTTCAATACCTAAACGGAGACTGTCACAGGCTTGCTTTTGGTTACAAGTTACAACACTACCAATAGCAAACCAATAATATGTTGTTAGAAAAGGCGCAAATTTGTATGCCATTACTGTTTCAAATAAGTAGAAGCCTAATTTAAGTTTTTATGGCAGTGGGCAATCTTATCAGCACATTTTTAGACACTCTCATACTAAGGGGATTGTGATGCTAGGGTTGCGTATGAAAGGTAAATAATAAACTAGAGGTACGAAATTTTTTATTTGAGATCGTAAGTACTAATTTTTTTTTTTAATTTACCAAAACTAAACAAAAATTAACAGTCAAAAATTTGTATCACATGCACCCATGGCACTAGTTACACTTATTAAAATTAAAAAGATTACAAATCATCCATTAGGTACTAAATTACCTACTTAGGTAGGTACTACAAATTTACTACACTATAAATTAAACTGAAAAAATAAAAATAAACAATTTCTAACAGTCTGATGTTAGCCTTAGCATTCTATAATTAAAAATAGACTAAATTACAGTCTTCAATGTAAATATTAGTGAGTTAATTCAAAAAAATTCTCGTAAAATTGTTCTTAAATACTACTAAAATTCAAGAAATTGTTCTCTTATACTGAAAATATCTTTTTTTTTAGATAATCATATACGATAATTCGTAAGTCAAGCTTTGTTAATGGACATCCAAAATCAGCCGCTGCAATTGCCACTTTTACTATTTTCTTTTCTTCTTCCTCAGTAACTCGCGTTGGAGGTCCTACGTTATTTTGGTGCAGATCTTTAACTTTATTCAGAAGTGTTCGTCTCGGTATACCAAAATGTTTCTCAGCCTCCCTCGATGTAATTTTTTTATTTTTAAGATAATCTACTGCGAGATTTAACATGTCATCAGTATAATTTTTGTATTGCCTAGAACCGAGGCGTCTTCTACTTTTTTTTTAATGTTTGACCATCCTGAAAATAAATAAAATCTTCTTAAAATTATCTGAGAAATTAATCCTGAAAGTTGAAGTACCTACCTACAAGCTAAAAAAATTAACTTCAAAATTAAGTGAACGGTGTGGTGGCGGTGGTAGCCATCAGTTAAAATAACTATGTCATGCTGACACCCCAATGCAGGGCGTGCCTGCCTATAGGTAGGTAGGTCGTCAATTAGATCATTTTTATAAAGAGAATCTGTAAGAATTCAGTTTTTCCGCGCTTTCTAATTATTCTCCTTTATTTCTTATTTCTTTGGGGATGGGGATTATGTTTTCCGGGGAAACTAAGAATGATCGTCTGTTAACCTGTTTTCAGGAGTTATTTCGAGTTTACGGGCGTTAAAAGTGCTTGCAACTGTTGATAGATTTGTTAATGTGGTAGACATTGAAGGTAACTGATCTGGGTTTATAATTGCTGAAATCGTGACATCAAGATCATCCGCAGTACCTAATGTTGAGGGCATAGGTTCCAAAATTTCTTTTGAGGGCAAATGATTCCAGGTCTTAGAATCATTTAATAGGTATAAAATATTAATAATCTTTTACAATCAAATAATCAGGGCAAAACGGGATACCTTCTCGTTATGCCCCGATCATTCTGCCTGCCCCCAAGGACAACAAATTAGAGGTTAGAAATTAAGAAACAAACCTACAGCGAATCTTGAATCTTACCAAAAATGAGGTTATTGTAAAGTATCAAAGATATATCTGCATACAAAAAATGATTATTTAAGTTAGACGTAACGTTGATTGTGTCTACACGAGATGAAAAATTGTAATAAGTAGTTAAAATTTTACTTAAAATCGTATTTTCTTCCTGACGTCGTTGTAAAAGTGGCGCAGCCCGCGCAGCACGCTCGCTCCCTGTGACTCGCCCGCAGGGGAACTGAGCAGCGAGCGGGCGACAGCGGTCAGCCGCGTCTAGCTTAAAGTATTTACTACCGTCTCAAGAATGGTATCTTGATACACTTGTGCCGATTTTTGATACCTTTTTACAAAGGTATGGCTCAGTCACCCCTTCATAGCTAACACCCCACTAAACCATCACTTAAGTCGGATAATGCCCACGTTGCACTCTGGCGACTAATTGGGAATCTTTCTTAGAGCTTTGAGCATAAAGACGGTCATTATGTTTGTTGAAATGTTGCTCAATTGTAAAAAAAATCTCATCCGTAAGCAAAATTTTTCTGTGACATCCCTTTGCGTAACGCTTCAGTAGTTAAGAAATGACCAGTACGTCTCTTATAGGCTGCAAGTCCTAAATCAACTTTTAAAATACGCGACATGGTTCTAGGTGCTATCTTCATCTCCTGTGATAAAATCTTTTGCTTTCGGACAGGATTTCTTTGAATTCTTTCCCTTACTGCTTTGACCACCTTTTTCGTACGAATACTACATGGACTCTCGTACTTATTAATAGCCCAGTACACAAACATTTGACTAATACCAAGCGTATGGAGAGTTTTAAAAATCGCATTTGGCTCCATACCTACTTTGTGTAATGCAATCACAGCGATTCGGTTCTCTTTATCACCCCACTCCATTTTAATATCGCAAAATATTGTACAATGTATTGGCGCCAAAATAAGAAATGTCAATGAAAAATCATATAAAAATAACGGATTCCAAATTCAAATGTAATATTTTGTTTATTTTTAATTGTAACAGTATTTATGGCCAGACTAAGTATATAAAGTTACAGTATTACACTGACCAGTTTGCAGTTGTCCATGGACAGTGGTGATCACTTACCATCAGGTGACCCGCTTGTTCGTTTGCCGCCCTATAACATACTCAGCAAGAATCGCACAGACGTATACCGCCTCTTTGACAGCTTCAGACAAAGCTAATGAATTTGTACTTTCCCACATATTTATAACAACGATAAACTATTTTTGCGGACACAAGCTATTAAATTAATTTAGCAGAGATGTACTTTAGCACAAGGAAAGAACCACAATCAAATCTACAACATCATTGTTAGACATACTACATGTGCGATCTTTTTTATCCAAGCGCGTTCCCGGTTGCATCCTCAGCTGTGCTGCTTCGGAGCCCGGGGTGCGCTTTCCCGCTTTCTCATCTTCAAATATTACATGCATGTCAATGGTCACCCAAGGATGCCAAAGAGCTTGTGTTGGAGAAGAAATAGCCGGAAGAGTTTAGGGATTTGGCTATAGTTTTACGACCGGACGCCTGCCTGACGTCAACCCTCTTTGGGAATACAATTGTAGCACGAGATGTTTGTGCTTAATCCTTTAGTCGCCTCTTAAGACATCCACAGGAAGAGACGGAGTGGTTCTATTCTAACCCGAAACCACACGGGTACACATGTAAATATGCTATTGGCCAGGATTATAGTAAAGAAGGTTTCAAGGAAAGGAAAGGAATCAAACCTCTTACAGCATTTTAATTTCTAGATTTTTCTGAATTTTGAGTTTCAGATTTTGTATGTTTTATGTTGTCATTATTGTAGGTATGCTGCTTTCTAACAGTTTTTTTTAATTTTTTTGACTTGAGTCACTCGGAACTGAATCCTCTATTATTTGTATTATTTGTTTTCTCTAAAATCACTTCTAGATAAAAATAATTGAACTAAGTTTTTTTCACTTTCAAAATATGCTTTTGAATCATCTGTCAAGATTATCCATGTTCGCGTGTTTGATGTCTTTTATTTAATGATTTTCTTACCTTAGCATTGTTTGGAGTACTTGTTATTTCCTGATGTAAGTTCGCAGGTTGGTACTCGCCTGGTATTGAATAAATCTTTGCATCAGGTGTTGCTATCGGTGTTGTGCATATGATATTTGATTTTCTATCTACTGTTGGTTTCACAGCAAAATCAAATCTCAACTTTTCCAGAATCACGTAGTAAATTTTTCGTTTCATATATCATTTAGTAAATTTCATAATATACATAATCATTTAGTAAATTTTTACTTTCATACTCGATCGTTTCCTAATTACGAGTAGTTACTAGTTAATATGTGGCGCTTGAAATGCCACTTATATTTCTGTAAAGAAACTACCGAGAAAAGATCAATAATACACAAAATGTTAATTATTCATCCAAAATTATTTTATGACTTTCAATGTATGCTCCTTCAGAAGCGATACACTTAACGAATAATCCAAACATCAAAACATTTTTTAAATGCTTTTTCCGGAATTCCGTACAGTTCTCGCCGCGAATTCTTCATTACTGAACTGTCTTCTACTGAATAGAAAGGCCACGAAGTATTAGTTTGAGATTAGGAAACAGAAAAAAGTAGCATGGAGCCATATTTGGTGAATAAGGTGGTTGCTAGATGATAGTTGTGAAGTTCGTTCACAATGATGAGCGAAGGCGCATTATCCATTATATTATAATTACCAAGTAAAATCGCATTTTCTATTCTTATGAAAGGTAATCTCCTTCCCTTGTTTCCACTTAGTTTCTTCATTTTGTCCTGTTATGTTTTCTTTGTGTAAGTTGTATGTATATATTTAAGTATTAGGTGTATGTATGTTTATTATAATTATTGTATATAAGTATGTTTATTACGAGTATATTGACCACCCCGCACTACCTAATTTCCCATCATTTTTTTCTATATAGACGAGGTTGCCTGGAAGAAATTGCTTAGCGATAAGGCCGCCTTTTGCGCATTTCCTAATTTTTAAGATAATTATGTTCTGTTTTTTACTTTTGTGCAATAAAGGGTATTGTATTGTATTGTATCCTTGTGCAAAATCCAATACTTTTCTTTCCACAAATCTGGTATTTTTCGTCGAATTTGCTCATTAAAAATGCTGCATAACGCTCAAATAATATTCTTTATTTGTAGTTTGACCTTCCGGCAAGAACTCGAGTGCACAACACCGCATAGACAAAGATGACTTTGACTTTTGATCAAGTTTGGCGTGGTTTTTTTGGTTTCGGTTCAGTTCGAAGGCGCCACTCTGAAGCTTGTTGACTAGTTTGCATGTCAAACTCGTAAACCCACGTCTCGTCACCAGTCACAATGCGTTTCATGAATGTTGGGTCGGCATTGACTCGTTCTAGCATGTCCTCAGCGACTCTTATGCGATTGAGTTTTTGGAGAAAATTCAGGTCTTTTGGTCTACAACAAAAAAAAACAAAAAAAATTAATTTGAATATGAATTTGAACCAAACAAATCTTCCATTCCCAAAACTTTTTGACTGAAAGTATATATGCTTGATCCACTATAGTCGCTGAATTTTGTTTGTATGTTTGTATGTATGTACTACCGTTTATTATGGATAATTTCGTATCTGGATACGGATATGAAATTATTTCTGAGTATTCGGTATTTTCGGATAGTTTCGGTTATGGATATATTTAGATTTTAATACCTACCTTTATATCGGATTCAGTTACGGTTACGGATAGATTTTTATTTCGGATATCTGACAGTTTTGGATCTCTATAATATTATAGAGACCACCAGGGATGTCCCTGGTGCGTTACCACTAACTCAAAAGAATGACTGGATTATACAAACCTTGCTCTATATGGGATTCTGGCTTTTGTAGCAGCTTCATTCCATGCAATATTCCTTATTTTTCGCTCGCAAACTTGACACAAGGGTGTGTCCTATATTGGCCCATTAGTGCGATGAGCGATGAAAAGATACCGAGGCTATCAAATTAATTTATTACCATTCCCCCGTAACTGGCGCTTTTAAAAGAAGTAATTGTTCGGATGCAGGTACTTTTTTTATCAATTATAGACAAAAGATTGACATTGCGATGACGCTGTAAAAAAATGTTAACGATGTATAGAGTAGGAATATATTTTACTTTTACTTCCTAAACCTAGATGGTATGTGACACGTACGTAATTATGTTGATGTTTGATACATGTAACGTTCTTTTATTTCATAAAATAAATTAAAACTTATCTTTCTATTACAAATAGATTTTTGTTTTTTCTTTGTCTAACTTTAAATCGTTAGTCTTGACACAGAATACATAATTGGTCTTGGGTACAGTTTCGATCATAGAACTTGGTTTATAAGTAGGTTTGGTATCAGTTATTTGTCAATGAGTGCACCGTGTTCTTGAAGTTGGCCCTCTTTAGAACAGGAAAATATGTATCCCGTCGTCTCATATGCACCATTGGCCAGGACTATTGATAGTGCAAACGTAACTAATAAGTTTCATTTGGACCATTACTTTAACTAGATACTACCGCTTTTTTCTGGCTTTGGTTGTCACTAAATACGATTGATGGTGCAAACATAACTAATTAAGTTTCATTTGGACTATAACTTTAACTACTACCGCTTTTTTCTGACTTTGGATGTCACTAAATACTAAATCGGGAAAATTTACGGTTAATTCTTGTTTCACACAAAAAATATTACAAGTAAAATTTATTTATTTATTTAATCTTTATTGTCCATCAAATACAAATTGTACAGAACAATAGGCGAACTTAACGCTAAAAGCGTTGTCTACCAGTCAACCTTTGGGTTATACAGAAAGTTTAAATGTGGGTTGCAAGATAAAGTGTAGTATACATAAAATACACAATGTACATTGTTACATAAATAAATTTATATATATATATATACCTGCTATACATATACCTACATACATATATATACGCTACATATACTATACATATAAATAAATAGATAAATGCAGCAATTCTTAACGTCGGGGGTTAAATCAACTTTTATAACTTGGCCAAGAAGTGTTTAAATACCTGTGTCTTAAAGCTAGCGCGACTAGGAGCAGTTCGAATGGATTCAGGAAGCGCGTTCCAGAGTCTTATTGCTGTAATGGCGAAAGAGTTAGAAAGAAAACCAGTACGGTGAGAAGGAATAGAAAGGGTCAAAGTATTAGAAGAACGCAGGATTCTTTCATGAGTGGAAGATAAAAGTTGAAAACTTGATTTAATAAGATGATTTATAAAAAATAAAATGTGAACAGGTCAGAACATAATATTTATATTAAGGTATATAAGGTATTTATTTATCCTACACATTCAAAATGTTGCCAATTTTTATATCGTTATCGTTATATCCCTCGAAAAGTGTTAGTTTTGATTTTGAACAAAAACGAATCTGATGTGACATACCCTATCCTACCTATCGTTACAGATCCGGATGTAAATGCCAAGGATGTGGTTTTTTGGCACGGCAGCCGAGAGGCAATCTCCGAGGACTCGGGGACCTGCTATGCTGGCTACAGCAGACGGTGGGGTACCACCTGTCCAGGTCATCTCCCATGACTGCCATTCTGTGCCGCGAAAACGAGGACTTGCTGTAAGTTTTTGTTGTTTAGAGATAATTCAATTCTGTGCCGCGAAAACGAGGACTTGCTGTAAGTTTTTGAATTCTGTGCCGCGAAAACGAGGACTTGCTGTAAGTTTTTGTTGTTTAGAGATAATTCAAGACATCATATTACCAAGCATTGGTAATCACTAAGTGGGGATTGTACGCGTAAACCGTTCTCGTAAAACTTTAAGGTGAAGTGGTAGCATAAGTGGCGCCCTCATTTGAAATAAATTGTTTAAAACTAAATATGGTGATATTTAAAAATTTGATTTGTATCAATTTCTAAAAAGACCTTGAAACTATTTTATGAATAACCTTTGAAAGTAATATTGGTAGTCCGTCTAGTTTTAAAACGAGTTTTCGCCAAAAAAGGCCACTTTTTAAAACGTTTTAAAACTAGACGGTCTATTAGTAATAATTTCAAAGGTTATTCATAAAATAGTTTGAAGGTCTTTTTAGACATTGATACAAATATTTTTTTTAAATATCACCATATTTAGTTTTAAACAATTTATTTTAAATGAGGGCGCCACTTATGCTACCATTTCACCTTAATGGACAAAATCGATTCCAACGATGTAATATACAGTTAAATTAAAAGGTTCTAGAGTAAAATCCAGTTTTTTTAATTGAATTATTTGTCACTACTAACAATAGTGTGCTAGGGTCATATAGACTGTATTAATTCAAATGTCAATTTTAAGGGAAAACGATGCAATTAAGAATACTTCCAGAACAAAAATGTTAAATTCCGAGAACGTTGATTCTATAAATATTGAATTCCACGAATGTTGAATACCACTAACGTTTTTTTTTTAATTGATTATTTTTGTTTGACATAGGAGGCAGACTCCAAATCCGTCTTTACCATAAGGGCATATCGTAGGGCCCGTGCCCAGGGCATCCTCACCTAAGGACTGACAATTTCCCTTACATTTTTCTCAAAACATTACGTCGGGCACATTACTGCTTAAAATTAAACAATCGAAATACTTCGTATGTTTTACAATTGATAAATGAATACTTAGTATTGTTTGTCAGAGATTTTCACGCAACACAGGCAACAGTGATTAGATAAGCCAACGATAATTTGACAAAATACGTGGCATTGTAATGTAGCAGTTTCGCTTTTCGTTACCGTCTAAACATTTTGGAAGTTTCTGTTCTGTTCTGAGTCGGATGTAGTACTTCTTTTTAAGAAGAGGAGGGAATCAGCAGTTGATCTGGCATGGGGAGCCTGTCGCATAGGTGCTTGGCACTGGCTGTGATCGGCAAAGTTGGTCAATTCGCGTATCTGTTTTTATGTAATCCTATGGGGTGAAACACGACCTCCCTCGAAATTCGAAAATGTAAAAGATTGTCAAGTATTGAATTTGTAGCATCTATCATAACTTGGATTATAGTAAGGTCTTGAGCCACAACAGAGAAGTGTCCTAGCAGATGCGAATACCCATTTTTTCGCACGTGCTCCGGAATCTTTGCAAGTTCGTGTTTAGCAGGGTTTTCTACGCCATATCGAGTGCCAGTAGATAGGTGACAATTGGCTGAAGGCCTGATATATCGATATACCATTTGATCGAATGACTAATAATCGATAGATCAATAGCTCGTTGTGCCAAAAGATCAAAAGCTAATTAGATCGATGTTTTTGATGATAATTTATGCACGCAATACTAGTAAAAGATATTATTTGTTTTTGGCCATTATACTCATACTCATTTATTCATAAAATTTACAATACTTTTACAAGTATACAAACAATTATAATAAAATGTAAATACCTATAGAATACAATCATCAAAATCTTAATAATGTCAAATTAGGAATTAAATAATATTATGTCAAAAAAATTTAAATAATAAAATCATTTACACAGTGAAGTTATTTTAATTTCCATGAATTCCTCGACCGTATAGAAGGCCTGATAAGGCTTTCTAGAAGGCCTGGTAAGGCTTTCTAGAAGGCCTGGTAGATATACCAGGCACCGTTTTAATCGGCTTTTGAAAGATGCTAGGCTGGGCGCGAGCGTAACATTTTTTGGCAGTCTATTGTAGACCGCTGGGCCATTACATATCCGTTTAATGTGAGCACGGGTTTTCCTCTTTGTGTTAGACTCGTATTATAATAAGAACCTGCCGCAATAGTAAATTACTCGTGTCATCGCACCGAATAAACTAAATAGGGAAGGACCACGTAACACTACGTCTGTCCACAAGACCACGTAACTCTACGTCGGTCTTGAAGCAGGGAAGGACCACGTAACCCTACGTCTGTCCAAAAGACCACGTAACTCTACATCTGTCTTGAAGCAGGGAAGGACCACGTAACACTACGTCTGTCCACAAGACCACGTAACTCTACGTCTGTCTTGAAGTAGAGAAGGACCACGTAACACTACGTCTGTCCACAAGACCACGTAACTCTACGTCTGTCTTTAAAGGTTGCTCTACGATCTGCTTTACTCCTTACAATCATAACGTTATTTGTCGTAGATTTACAAAGTTAATAGTCAGTTTCTGTATGTCAGTCAATAAGATTATAAGGAATGGTGGATTTTAAATGAAAAGTAATAAAAAGAAAGTAGGATAGCCCCAGGAATTAGCAAGACGGCAAAAACGGCTATGATTGTTTTATAGGATACAGACGCGAAATGAAATACATACTTTAAAAGAATGCAGAACAGGGCACAACTCGCCACACCAGGACACTATGCATTCATATCTTTCACTAGGCATTGTAATGCCTATAGTATATATATAGTGTACTATAAGGACTACGCATTCCAGAGTCCAGCTTCCCGGTTGACTGGAATACTTGATAACAAATACAAAATCATCACGTCTGTACTGTCTAGGAGCGTCTCTTTGCTTGTTAACACCAGAGTCTTGCCAGGCGCGATTGCTGGAGCAATTAATTTGCTCGAGCCTTATTAAGTTTACGATGTGCCTCTCTATTCTCACTGGATTCATCTTGAACCACGTCATATAGCAAAGACCTGATAATAGGAGTGACAGCTTCTATGCCAATCAGCAAATGAAGTGCAAATGATTGTGTAGTTTTCTGTTTATTAAGAACCAGCTGCAACCTCCATAACATTTCGGACCAAAGACTCTTCCTGTGGTTTTCCTCTATACGCAATTTATTTAGAACTGTACGCGTATAACGCTCCACTTTCCGTTACATTGGTGCATCTCTGGCGATATTTAATGAATGTTGCACCCAAGGTCTTTGATAAAAGATGCAAAACTAGTTGATTTAAACATACGACCTCCATCACTAACAATCAGTTTGGGCACGCCAAAAATTGAGACAGCATTAGTTATTATTCGTTTGAGCTCTGCAGTGTCTTGACGGCACATCGGATACAAAAGACAGTACTCTGTAAAGCTCTTAACAATAACAAACACAAATTTGTTGCCATTTGATGCAGGCAAAAGACCTAATGCAACTACTAATGAATGATATTAAAAGGGGCGAGTGACTTTTGCCATGACGACAATAATTGATGCGATGCTCTAGGCACAAATTCTGAGAGACACAAACAAGACAATGATCAACGTACTCGTATTTCTTCACAAATTAGTAAATGCCAGGTAACCGGGTAAATTTTAAAGAGTTCCTAGGACTCTCTTTTATGATGCCCTTATCAAGCAAGAAGATCCTTGACAACTTCTGGAACTGTACATATTTCACGATAGGAAAGTTTATACGGTCGATACGTGACCGAGGTGTTACTAGTAACGTTACCTAACGTGAAGCTCGCCATTTCATCAAATTTTATGGTCAAAGTTACGTAAGCAGTCGCTGGTATCTCCTAACGCCTTTTAAAATGTAGGTAGTAGGCTTTAAGGAGCATTAAACATATTTCAAGACAATTGTTGAAATAAAGGGCACTTTAATAGCTCAACTGTCAATGAGTACATCTACCAGTATACCTTGTACTACCGCTGACACGACATCCTAAGTTTTATACTTATTTTCAAATGATTTCTCTGAACAAAGATTAGCTGTGTTTATTACGTGATTCGGATCATTCTTTGGCTAGATTTCTTGCAAAATGTACATGTGATAGCGGTAGATGTACTTGTTTTGTTGTCGGCATGACGCGGTTTCTTAAAGTAACGGTTACTTTTATGCCCTACCTGGCCATAGGAATTGCATTTTATAGCCTGAAAATTACTAGATTGCGAGTGATCTTGTTTTCTATCGGATAATATTTTCAAATCATGTTTTCCGAGGCCAGGATTGACATAAATGAGACCAAGTTCTTTTTTGGGCATAAATTTGCGTTAGCCGCAGCCGCCTGTACTTTTGCATTAATTATGCCCCTTATCGTTATTTGCGTAATTAAATCTTCACTTAAACCTTTAACTATCCTTAATCTAAGCAAAGTGCATCAAACATACTCGGCGTACGTGTACTATTTATCAGACGTCGTATTCATTGTGTTAAACAGTACAACAGTACAATGTTCGCATAATCTAATTTATTTGGACACAAAGATCTAAAACCTGAAAAATTCGACCAGGACCTGTCATTTGATCCTTATTCGTTCAGCCATACCTTAGCATCACCCTTTAAAAATAGAGAAACACGTGACAAACATTCACGGTCATCCCAATTGTTCATAAGTTTTGCACGATCCACCTCCTCAAACCACGCATCTATATCTTGAATCGCGGGATCGATATTCGACACGTAATACTTTGAACGGGAGGGAGCTAATGTTTTGATGGCATCAACCAGTGCTTGTGCTGTCGACAGGGTAATTTTAAACGCGAGATTCATTATCAGCACAGTCCACAGTTGTAGACTGTCGTTGTGTATTCTCAGGTACACTACACAGGTTTACGCCCGTGAGGGCGATTACGAACAATTACGACTCGACAAAGCTTGATTAAAGCAGGAAACAGAGTTTTTACATGTAAGGGAACTACGAGGCGTTTCATTATTTTCCAACGCATCCAAACGCGATGAAATTACACGAATCACATTATTCACACCACTATTATTTTTTCTAACCGACGAGGGTATATTTCGAAGCGGACTATGCGAGGCGCTCCGGCGCAACTAATGCTATCTATTTTTAGATTTATGTTTACGTGACCTACTTTTCGAACGACGTTGCTTAGAACCACCCATTTAGCACTTTTCACAAATAATTACGCACTATCATAAAACAAAACACCGCATACACTTCTCTAACGGACTAATAAATGCATTTAAACGTAAAGTACTGAAACAAAAATATTAATTCACAAAACAGAAACAAGAAAAATAAAATAAATCGAAAGCAAGTAAATTTCCGTTTCTGTTATTAAAATTTAAATAAATATGGGCTGAAGGCCAATCCGACTTCAGATTTTAGAAACCAAAGTAGAATTTAATTATAAAAAAATATTATTTGGCGAAAAATACAGCATTTAATTTTAAAAATGTACTAATTAAAACAAATTAAACAAATCACCAATTAAATTAATAAATAACAGGAACGAAAATGAATTTAGATGTAAAAAAAATAGCCTAGAACGATATCACCAAGATCAACGTCTCATGGAGTCGAACGCAAGCGGCAAAGAGGGGCAAGCCATTGCTATGATTCAATACAACGGCAGTTGGGGTTCCTAGTCGCTTTAATTTTGGGTTTTAATTTCGTAGCTCTTCTAACAATACATACATTTTGGAATATTTAGAGGTATGTTTGTGATTTTTTTCTATCGAGCCAAGAATGCTTACTCGTGTTTTGGATATTGTGAGTGTCTGTAGAAAAACCTTAAGATTCCAATGTAATTTTTTTGAGAAATTAACTGTAGCAGTTTATTTAAAGGTCTTGGGTGTTTAGCTATATATGTATTTATCATAAAATATAGTATCGCTGAGTTAGTATGCCATAACACAAGTTTAAAAAACCTTCTTTAGGGCTAGCTTAATCAGTGTGATTTGTCCTTATATATTTATATATTATGTATTATATTATATATTTACAGTGATTTTTCAAAAACTCTTACAGGCTCTTATTGCAGCTGTGAACCCACCTCGCCTTAGCCTTTATACACAAATTTTGCTGGTCACGTAAACCTCGCGTGAAGGGGGCGTGGACACTTAGGAGCCGTGTACATATTACGTCACGCATAGTTTTGACTCTTCATATTCCCCCTCCACCTTGACACGCCATTTTCCAGTCCCTTTAACAGGTACTGTTACATTTTTCATATCCTCCCTCCCTTCTCCTATCGCTGTGACGTAATATGTGGATGGCCCCCTACCTACTTCAAGTTACAATTTCAATAACCTAATTATCTACATAAAAAATAAAATTATGAAAAGTCTACACTTACCAGTAAGAAGCATTGTGAGAATTTAGCGAATGTTTTATCTAGAGGTCGTTAAATCAAAAATATAATCTTTACATATATATCATTTGTGAAATTGCATAATATGTATATGGCATACGAGTATAACTGGTTTTCACAGTCAAAATATGAACGTGAAAGATAAATAGTATATCAATTTTACCATCAGTATGGGAAATTTTACACCCTTATATTTTCTTTCAAGTCCCTTCAACTAACATGATAATGAACACGTCATGACCGCTGTCTATTGAAAGGGTAGGTACCTACCTACTTATATTCCCGTCTACTTAAAGCCTGTCCCTTAAGACGATGTATCTGGCGACTTAATACCTACTTAATATTGTTTATTAACGATGTAACTGGGCTTTGAACACGATACCAGCTTACAAAAATGTTTTAACTTTAATGAATTATGGCTGTGTTTTTTGACCGTGGTGTGGTAAACGAATATGAAATGCACCTTAAAGTTTGAAAGACAAATTTATGTACCTATTAGCATCGATAAAAAATTATTATTTATATATCCCAGCGTAGTAACGCTGGGATAAATAAATAATATATTTTAATACTAAACGAAGCACTTACTCGCTAAATCATGCAAAGCATATCATAAACTTCGTTTGTGTACAGAAAGGCCAATAATGTAGGCAAAAAGAAATCAAGATTAATCTTATAAAGGCATGCTTTTAACATCGTTTAATACCGTAATGTAGGTACAATACAGATTTTAATAGGCGAAAAAAGGGTTCAAACGCAGCTTACTTTTAATATTCGTGATTTTTAACGACTTTGAAACAAATCTAATTATATACAGTTTTGTAATTGGGTCATCCCAATGCTAGGTCAGAAAAGTATCATTCTAATGAGTCGGTTTGATCATCCGAAAATAATGTACCTACCCCATATCAAAAAAAAAAAAAAAATTTACAAAGATACAGATTATCTATGTCCCAGAGTGGGGCTTGTGACGTAACCGCTGTATAAAAATCGTACGAATCTGACGTCATGCGAAATTTAAATGCGCTGTATCTTCGTCATGTATTGTTTGTCAGAGAAAAGAATAATTGTGAGTAATTGTCCTATCTACTTATTCGCCAGTTGACTGGAAGAGATTCCATTATGGGATAAGTCCGCCGTTGTCAATTTACTCTATATGTTGTTTTTGTCTTTAATTATGTGTTTTCTAAGTACAGTAAAGTTATTACAAACAAATAAAAAATATGTGTACAATTTTTTTAAATAATGTAACCGATAGACCAAAAGCATATTTTCAGTCATCCATCATGCCTATTGCTTTTAAAGACCAAAATTAAATGCGATGCGATGTCAAAATCAGAATTTTAACAAACAGATTGTACAAAAATATTGTATCTATAACATCTTAATATCTAAAGTAAATTATGGGAGGTATTTTTTATATTGCAATTAAATTTGGTTTTGTCGTTCTTAACTCAATTAACTTGTTAGGGATCACGAGGCAAACCACGATTCTGCGTAACCTGACCTCATTAAGTAAAGTAATGCTTAACAAGAAATAAAAACAAGTGCAGAATTTGTTTCAAATGAGAAAAATAATTAAACATAACCGATTATTACGCAAGGCGTTTGATTGAAATGATCAAAATAATGATTTATTTTTCTGAATAATTTAAATTAAGTCAGAATAGTTTAAAAATCTCCACCTATGAGTACTCAAATTAACAATTAAATGAGAAATGGTGAAAAAATACAAGTGAGCGTGACTTGAATCGCGACCTTGGTCAAAATACGACCATGCTCTAACCACTGAACTATCCCGTGATAGCTCAGTGGTTAGAGCGCATAGTCGTAATTTATATGAAAATTATACCAAAAAATGTATTATTTAAATATCTGTCCGTTTTGGCTACAGAAAAAAATATAAATATAATACAAAAAAAAACACTGCGAATAATAGGTAATTGTATAAAATAGTAATACGTATTATAAAGACAAATTTAGGCAAATTTAGAGGTATGTTTGTGATATTTTTCTATCGAGCCAAAAATGCTCAATCGTGTTTTGGCTATTGTGGGTGGGTGTCTGTAGAAAATCCTTAAGATTTTTATGTAAATTTTTTGAGGAATAAACTGTAGAGTTTAATAACAGTGATTTTTGAAAAACACGCACAGTTTTGCAAATTGTGAACCCACGTCACCTTAAGCATGCATTGTAAAAACAAATATGTCGAGGTTTACTAAGTTTATCCAAAAACATAACTAATTATTGTATTACATAGGGCGCACTGTAAGTTTCCGGAACTGGCCACTTACATAAACAATATTTAAAAATTTTTTGCAACATTTGAAAATAGAACTCTTTGGCTGTAGAATGCAGTTTGTTTCATCTGACTGTCTTTTGTTTTTACCTTGTGGCGCCATTTAAAAAATTGTGTGTCTGCATC
This sequence comes from Acrobasis repandana, assembly GCA_963576875.1. Lineage (NCBI taxonomy): Eukaryota > Metazoa > Arthropoda > Insecta > Lepidoptera > Pyralidae > Acrobasis > Acrobasis repandana. The sequence continues at coordinate 7,675,899 of OY756214.1, forward strand.
AACATGGATTTAACTCGGGAAAATTTTCGTAGTATGATTTTCTACGATTTTATGTGTAATTTGACAGCTCAACAGAGCATCGCTCGGCTTGAAACAGCTTTTGGCAATGAAGCACCATGCAAGACAACTGTTTATAGCTGGTTTGCAGAATTCAAGCGTGGTCGTATCAATCTCAGTGACGAATCTCGCGATGGTTGGCCGTCCACCGCTGTGACCAACAAAAACATCAATGCTGTGCGCCGTATGATTGAAACAGACAGGCATGTGACCTACCATGAAATTCGCGCATCCTTAGAAATAGGCATGAGTCAAATACAATTAATCCTACACAAACATTTGGGTGTGAGAAAGCTGTGCTCGCGGTGGATCCCACACAACTTGACCGAGGCTCAAAAAACGGACCGCGTCACTTGGTGCAGTGCCATGCTTACCAGATTCAACGAAGGTGCGTCAAATTTGGTGTGGGACATAGTAACAGGTGACGAAACATGGATTTATTGCTACGATCCCAAAACAAAGCAGCAATCGAGCGTATGGGTCTTTCAAGATGAGCCGAAACCAACCAAAGTGGCGCGCGTGAAAAGTGCATCTAAGCGGATGATTGCTTCTTTTTTTAATAAAACTGGACACGTGGCTACTGTTGCTTTAGAGAATCGTCGTACAGTGAATAGTGACTGGTACACGACCATTTGTTTGCCGGAAGTTATTGACGAACTCCGTAAAAATAACCGTAAACGCCGTATCATCCTGCACCACGACAATGCTAGTTCTCACACGGCCAGACAGACAAACGACTTTTTGAAGGCGAAAAATGTAGAACTCATGAGTCATCCTGCATACAGTCCCGACCTGGCACCTTGTGACTTTTTTCTGTTCCCAAAAATTAAGAACCAATTACGCGGTCAACGATTTTCATCACCAGAAGAGGCTGTCGAGGAGTATGAAAAACACGTTTCAGAGGTCACCACAGAGGAGTGGCACAAAAGTTTTCAAAACTGGTTTCATCGAATGAAAAAGTGCATAGACGCCAAGGGAGATTATTTTGAAAAACAATAAATTAATTTTGTACCTTTAATAGTATTTTTTCATATTCATTCCGGAAACTTATAGTGCGCCCCACGTATTACTCGAATACGGCAAAGCCCAAAAGGAGGGTCATGTGTTTGATCTGTATGTATGTCCGATTTTTTTCCCCTCGTTACTACTAAACGGCTAAACCGATTTTTATAAATTATACGTGGTAAGATTCGTTTTAACCACTGAGTGTCATAGGCTATATAAAAATAATTCTGTAGTCGGGTTTTAGTTTTTATTCTATACTATATATTTTATGAGTGTAGATGAAGCGAAAGAGGTCTGTCAAGATCTTAGCAAGTGGTGGTCTATAGTCTCTGCCCCCTTCGGCCACTTCCGAAACCAAAGTTCGAAACCGGTTTCTAAATAAGAATTTTTTTTCTTCTTTCGAAATTGGTTTCGGTAAAAGAATAATATTTCTTATCTCGAAATTCGTTTCGAGATAAGAATATTGTTTCGTCTTTCGAAACTATCAAATCTAATTTTATTTCTTCATCTATCTCCATGTTGTTTATCAATGTTCAAAGCGAGTGGCCAGTATTATCTATGAAGTATTGTGCGTAGTTGTGCATACTACTCATTACTATGATTCCACCCAACTGTATGTCTTATCGATATGTGGTCATACTGATTAATAGTTCAATAGAGATCTGGTCTATTCGCTATATTGTCCCATCACGATCTAGTCCAACTGAGACTTAGTCTAATGGCGATTTAGTCATAAACACTACCTAGTCATATTGAGATGTGGTCTTAAAGATCCTAACCCTTCGAAACTATCAAATCGTAATCTAATCCTATCTATTTAGATGTATAAGAAGTAAGAATTGAAAGTTAATATATATAATATTTATATTTAATTCAAATAGAAAATAAAAAACATTTAATAATGCAATGAAAACGGTGCAATAATTTCAAGGCAATGGCCAACCGTGATTTCTTTTTTTTTAAGCTGTTGGATTGCTAATTTTATTTCTTCATCTATCTCCATGTAGTTTTTGTTCTTTTTAGTTGCTTTTTTGCAAACGCCAGTTTCATTTTTCAAAACATCCAGGACTTGAGCTAATGTAGGATTCGTACGCGCAATGAATCTGTTTAATTTGGAGTGCCACCCCTCCAAGTGGTTCGTAGTTCTAATTTCTTCCTCGCTGCAGCTGCAAACTTTGTGAAAATTGTTTTGCTCAAACCATTGCCTTTTAAAATATTTGTTAAACTTTTGAACTTCTATGGCATTTGGGCTTTTATTCATAACATAGTTATATCCTTTAGTAATAAACTGTTGCGGCAAACGGGCTAAGCCTGCACAACGAGCTACGTGTCTCTTTTTGACACTGGAGTTTAAGTTCAGTTTCTTTGCCTTTCGGAATAATGCCCTGTTAAAATGGAAGTAGCATAACTTTATTTCGATCATTGGAAAGACATCTCTGATTCCTAGCATTGCTGCTTTCTCAAAATCCAAAGTAATCTTCTTTGGTTCAAATGATGGAATTTGTGATTTTATTAATCGGAATAATACTTTGTATGTCTCCTTTTTTTTGTTTTCGAGAAAGGCAAAAATTAAAGGGGTTAATGAAAGAGTATTTTCATCATAGCCGTGTATAGAATATAACTGTTTAAAACATCGTGGGCAAGATTTAAATGTTCCGTCGCAGTAAATGTGTTTATAATTTGTGATTTTTTGTCTTGCATTTGCTGTGCAAAATACTAATATGCGATTGCCGTCATCAATGAAATCAGCTAAGATCAACTTTTCAAATTTTCCGGGAACAACTACTTCGCTAGGTAGTGTAAATCTCTGTTTTTTGACACCTAACACTTTGTTGCGTTCGTTGTATAGCCCGCTTTTAACATTACTAAAACTTGGCAATTGATCACTTATAACCGTATATCCCAAATTTTCCATATCGGCCATCATATCGTCATATTGTTTTTTTATTGATACAAAGTTAGTACTCACTTTTTGTTTTAAATTATCCATGTTTTTAAGATATTCTGTTTTAACAATATCCCCTTTACAGTGACTCTTGTGTTGATTTATTTTTATAATTTCATTCTTAGAATTAATAGTAAAGTTACCTTTGCATCCCAAATGTTCTTTTACGCAATAATAAAATGCGTTGCCGCTTTTGTAAATTTTCTTTCTATGGTACTTCCGCCCTTCGTACAGAGCTGCTACTCCTCCTCTTTTAGTACTTATAAACTCTATTTGTGTTTTATCCATTGTATATAGGTACTGCAATTCTGAATACCACGTAAATGAATGCTATTAAAATAGCTTCGTTGCACTTCCGTACTTTATCAGCACTTGACATTGACTTGACGTATATCATTGATGATAATGGCAATATATGTCATTTTAATTAAAAAGGTTTCATATTGTGTTAGTGGATAGTAAATAGCAAAAAAGCAACTAAAAAGAACAATAACAACATGGAGATAGATGAAGAAATAAAATTAGATTTGATAGTTTCGAAAGACGAAACAATATTCTTATCTCGAAACGAATTTCGAGATAAGAAATATTATTCTTTTACCGAAACCAATTTCGAAAGAAGAAAAAAAATTCTTATTTAGAAACCGGTTTCGAACTTTGGTTTCGGAAGTGGCCGAAGGGGTCTCTGCCTACCCCAGTGGGAAACAGGTATGTATGTATGTATGTATATATTCTATTAAACTATATCTTGTTTTAACAGGAATGGATGTGGACACTTACGGGCCACAATCGCGAACCAAGAGCAAACCTCGATCATGGCGGAGAGCTGCAGATCATGCTGCCAAGTCGGGGCCAAGACAAGTTGAATTCTGGCGAAGTTTGCCTTCTGGCTGAAAGTCCATACCGCATATTGAGGGTGAGTTTCATTCTTGGACATGAATTATTCAAAAGACTAAACCTTCTTGAACCCTAAATAGTCAAAAAAAATACTTTGTGCGTTTATTTTTACCTGACTGCGCCAGAAGGAGGGTTATGTTTTTCGAGTGTATGTATGTTAATTTCTTTGGCATGCACTGCAGCCTAAACAGCTTGTTGGATTTTAGCTTGAGATTTTTTTGAGAGATTTGTAATAGTTGTGAGAGTGACACTGGGTATATGAAAAATTAAAAAACAAACAAAATGGCGGATTTTTGGTACCAAATGATATGTCATCAATTTTTTTTAGTCAACACCTATCGAATTGGGTATCAAAAGCAAGGATTTTATCCAATGATTACAAATATATAACTTACTAGCAGTCCACCCCAGCTTCGCCCGTGGTACACACATAGCCTATGTCACTCGGGGATAGTGTAGCTTTCCAATGGTGAAAGAATTTTTTAAATCGGCTCAGTACTTTTTGAGCCTATTCATTACAAACATACAAACAGACAAAAATAGGTACAAATCTTTCCTCTTTATAATATTATATAATATAACTTATATGTTTAAATTTAATTTGGAATGAGAAATGCTAAAAAAACTATATAATCCCGCTCATGTATCAGGCAGTCAGTTTTTTTGTTTTTTTAATAATTATTGTTACTGGAATGAAGTAAAGTTGTTTGAAGCTGTTTGCGGTTTTCGATCTAATCTCGCGGCCAAAGTACAGGATTGATTTTTAAAGAAAAGTTGTCAAGAACTTTATTCCTACAAACTTTTTTTCCTGGTATGCATCGACCGCACATATTTTTAATAAGTTTTGACAGTTGAGTGCTATAGGATTTTGAATCCATTAATTTATTTAATTTTGTGTATTCTGTTATTTGGAAAAATAAATCTAAAAAGATAAACGCACAGCACCGACATATTGGACAGTTTTTGCTTTATTATATTTTTTTCTCATTATGACAGATTTACATCGTTTGAATGGCTGGTTTATAGAATCTTTCTCTTATGGAACAATCAACAACTATTTGATCCATTAATTACGACCCATCCAAGTATCGATCACGCCCAATGTCACTTAACTTTTAACGAAAGGGTTAAGAATGCGTTTATTTTGACGCTGGTGGTGGAGGTAGCCCAGTCAGGCTTCACCAGTGCTGGGGATTTAGTTCAGGTTTCGCTTCTTAAACAGTACTTAGCTTGGCTGTCGACGGAATGATGGCTTTGCTGTGTGAGTGCGCCCAGCTTGATTTGAATCGCTGTCAAACATGTCTCTCCATAGATGGGACACGAAAGTGCCTTCTCACTTTCAGTCGACGACGGCATTTCTTACATAACGCGGGGCTTCAACGACACCGAAAACATTGGTTTTCTGGGGAAAAACGCTTGTTGGACTTCGAGTAGTATGCGTATCACGGAGGGGCTGCCTTACCCGGGCCATCTGCACTGCCTAAACGATCTATTTATTATATGTATTGATTGATTGATGATTATATAGACCATATTATAAAATGAACTAAAATTTTAGCAAATGCATCTGAACAATTATTTTATAGCATATTATCAAACGTGATTTTTTAAATGATAACTTTTTAAATTATGAACCGATTAAAATAAAACAACAAAATTTTGAGTGAACCTTACCACAACACATTAGTGAAAACCGCAATGCGCAAAAACACACAGACGAACATACAAAAATTTTAAAAGTCTTTGTTTTGAGTTCTATTGCATTAATAAAAGCCCCCGAAAGTATTTTTCTCATATATCTTTCTCGTACAGAGAGCTATCGGTTACGATTTTATTATACTTACATACGTATTGATATTGATGATTGATATTATTGATGAAAACTCAGGGAGAGGGGGTGCCTGAAAAACAGCGTCACCTCGAACCTTTGGTTCAAGGTAACACATGCTAAAGCACTCCTTTGCCAAAAAGCATTTAGGTTTTATAGCATAGTTGAATTTAGAATAAGTTATAAGAAACTGTACTTAATTTTCCATTTAAGACCTTTTTATTATTTTTATTTGTGATTTATATGTATTTCCAAGTAGGATAGACGTGAGGCAGGCGGTCGGTTGTGAAACTACAAGCAAATCGTTTAAAAAGTTTTTTTTGTTTTTTCTATTTTGCATGGTCTTCGGCATCGGTGGATGACCATTGACAAGCACATTATATTTAGAGAGGAAAAAGCCGAAACGCATACTAGATATGGTCTATGAAGCAACACAGCTAATGATACCGGAATACAAAAATAAAAAATAAAAAGAAAATATTTAAAGAGATGATTCATCAGTGTATGTGTCATTTAAATTGACGTTCCGCTATTTTGCTGGATAATGAGGCATCGGCACTCACGATAACCTTATCAATTCCGTCCTTAAAACCTTTATTAGTAGGGTAAAGTACCCAATTATTGGCACTTTAAGGATCACTTGTCATTTCAATCGTGAAAACTGTCATCAAGAAATGTTGTCAGCAAAAGAAATTTATAAACATGACAGAATGAGAGTTAATTAACGTTTTAGAAAAATAAAAATTCTACTATTTCATTATTTTAAGTATTATTTTAATATTTTTTTCCATATACCCGATTTACCCTATTATTGGCATGTTTTGGCCAAATATCAGCATAGGCCTAGTCCCATTTATTGTCATTTCGGATTGTTCAGTAAATTAAGAAAAATTATGGGTATTTAGGACAAAGACAAAGTAAAAAAGGCCAGTAAACAATCAAATTAGTTTACCTCTTTGGACACATAGAAATAAAAACAATAGGTACCTACAATCAGGACAACCCTTTTAGCAAACATTTGGTTTCTAGAGTACCAATCTTAATAAAAGGATAATAATCATTTAGAAAATGTAATCTTTTAGCAAAAAAACAATTATTATAAAAATATTATCTCTTACAACTACACAACAACTTAAAAGTAAGAGATCAATAGTAGGTGGGTTATATTTCTAAGCTATTGTCTAGATATCTCAGTCTTCAAATTATGTCAAAAACTTCTCTATTTCAGCTGCAGTGTATAATATCTTGTTTTGTTTTCTATCCTTTTCTTCAGTTATTAAATTAGCGTAGTCAATATCATTTTCCTGATTCTCCTGTTCATCATCCGGTATACAGTCTACATTTGCAGTTTGGAGTGGGTTTGACGAGATATTCACCGTATTCAAGTGTTCAAGTCGAACAACTTTTTTTACACTGGTGTTTACTCTTTCGTGTTCTTTCTTAACTCTCAACTTAGCTGCTGGTAATTTTGGTTTTGTCTGTTTAGTTTTTGCTTCTAATTTCTTTTGTTCTCTTTCTTCTTTTCTTCTCCTTATGCCTTCTTCTTTTTCCTGTTTTACGCGGAGTTTCTCGCTCTCTATAGATCTCCATTTATCAGAAGTCAGTACGAATGGAGCTCTCTTTATGTTTCTAACGCCTTTGCGTTGAGGTGACTTTGGCAATACTAGGACATCAGTTAATTTAATGGGAGTAAGGTTTAACATTGCGGTGTTACGTTTTTCAACCTTTACAGACACTGGATCTACTATATATGTTTCTATTTTGTCAAATTCGGAGCTTTGTTGTTGTGTGACTTTATTCATACGTTCAATTTGTTGGGGTACAACAGAGACTCTTGTACTTTCAGTTGTAGAACTATACACTTCTGCTTTATGAGTTATATGCAAAACTTGTTGTGAATTGTCAAATAAACGATTATCGTTGCCATCATCAAAGTCTTCTGCTGTTATAATTACTTCCGAGGCAGGTGCAGGTATGCAATCAGAAAACTCTTCTCTCAAGTCTTCGCTTATAACAACAGGCATATTTTCAACGTTCATTGTATCAAATCTTATATCAGCATCTGTTTGGCTAGAAGTATTGTCCTTGTTTAAATCCTCTTGCACTTCCGTGAAAAAATCCCAAATTTTTTTCAAATAGGTGTCTTCTGGTCCTAGTATACCTAATTCAATCTGACTGATTTTTTGTCTTCCAATAATAATTTCAAATTGTTCTTTGGTCATTGCTATTGGCTTTTTGTGAGCTTTATTAAAAGTTTCTGCATGCGGAATATTTGCCTTGCCTAGACATTTTGTATAGTCCACAGCGTTCACATTCCATGGGCAAAGACCAGTTGCCCTGAATCCATTAACTACTGTTGATGACGAGATCGAGTTTTTGATAGTTTTATTTAGAAGCGGCACGAAATTTACCTTAGTGAGAGCTACTGACGGATTATTTCGCCTCCACTCCAAAACAGTTTTCTGCCAACCAGATTTCAATGGCTTGAATGCTGACACATCTGCTGGCTGCAGTAATCTAGTACAGTTGGGGTATAGGGCAATCAAAACAATCCTCAGGTTCTTACATAGCTCACTAACGGCATATGTTAAATGGGTTTTGTGCCCGTCGACAAACAGTATAATGGGGAACTGAGTTCCTTTTTTGATCAAGTGAGGATGTAGTACACTCTCGATGTAATCGTGAAAGATTTCGGCTTTCATCCAGCCATTGTCACTGAGCCCTATACCCCAATCTGATGGCACTTTAGACGTGATGTCAGCTGATAGTCGCTTATTCGGAAAAATAACCATTGGAGGTGTAAGATCTCCGTTGGCTGAAAAAGTAAACATTACGGTCAATGAGGTTTTGGCCAGCGCATTGTCTATCTCGTAGACATTTCTTTCGCCTTTAGGAGCCAATACGACACCCGTTTTGGGGCAAAGAAGAAAGTTCGTCTCATCGCCATTAAATACTCGGGATGGATCTGAAAGTACTTTAAATAAATCGTTTTCTTTAAGGTAAACTTCAATTTAAGTGAACCAGCCTCTTACATCATTTTCTGATACAGCAGCACTAGCTGCTGTAACTGCCTCAGGTGTACGGACAGAAATGTTTGGATGTCGTTGAAGAAATAGTTTATACCACTTTTCACCGTTCTTAAAAACGCTGGTCCTGTTACTATTTTTCAGAAAATTTGCCACACTACAAATTAAATCATCTTTGCGTCTTGGAAAACCTTTTCTACAACTAAGTATAATCCAATCTTCGAGGTCTTGTTCTTCCTTTTCCGTCAGAATAGTAGGAGGGCCTGGACGAGACTGGTGCTCAGGGTTCTTAATCCTATATTGCAAAGTAGCCCGCGGCACTTGATAAGTCTTTGCCGCCAACTTCTTACTCATTCCCTCTTTGACAGCTTGCAGGGCCTTATTTAAGTTTTCTAAGTTGTATCTTTTACGTCGACGTATTTCTTTGGGTTGTTTTCTAGAGATCTTAGTACTGTTTTTTGGTTTCATGTTCAGATAAATCGGGTAGACTGAAAATAAAATCATAGGTAAGAAGACACCAATTATCACTATACTAATGCCTAATTATTGTCACTAGTGTCAATAATTGGATATTTCGTGATTGGCACCGGGGCCAGGATTTGGAAATATTGCGTCTATGACTATTAGTTATAAATTAAACAAAATGCGGTGGTCTACTTAATTATTAAAGCACAAAATAAAACGAAAGAAACAAAAACTTGAAAACCCAATTATTGTCCCTAGTGCCAATAAATTAGAATACGGACATTTTGGGATACCAATTTTTGGCACCATGATAAATTAGTAAAAACAATGCATTTTTAAGAAATAAACTGTGAAACACTCAAATAATACGCTTTGAATTTGCTATAAATCATAAATTACATTATAAACATTTAGATGATTAAGATTCGATGATATTAAAAAAGCTCTTACCTTAGCAAAAGAATAGTTTTCTCTGGTATAATTGAGACACGGTCAGCTGTTGTTATCGTTCCGATGCCATTGACATTTCTTTTTTTTTATGTGTTGCCAGTTATGTGTCTCAGGATTGTACTAATCTATTTTAATAAGTTGCAACACCGTGAGATTAGGTGTTTTCTTATGAGAGAGATTAATTCAGACAAGTGCCAATAAATAGTGGGGTGCCAAAATTAGGTCTCTTTACCCTATATTGTAATACTTTCCTATATTATGCAATCCCTTTATAAAATCCCTTGATACTCGTATCTACGTAGGTACTATGTGGTTTTACTAACTTTATTGGTTTCATGATCCGTAAATTGACTAATGAAAAGAAGTGTATCAACATGCTATCCGTTTGTTTGTGGCACCAGTAAAACGTTTTTGTTTTGTTTGTTATGTTATTGTTATATGAAACTAGCAACCTGTTCGGCGACCAAGACCGTACTTAAAACGGTATCACATATGCCGATTGTATAATCAGAATCAAAAATGAGAAAAGATACAAATCTATCTATGTAGGTACACGTATTAGGGGAAAGGACGTTCATAACACGTTTCAATTTAAACAGATTTGGTGGAGCCCACAATTTAGGGTCCCTTAAATTGGTTATCTACCTTTAAAAAAAATGTATTACAATATGTCAAAATATATTACAATACGAGTATGTCACAACGAGCAAACAAAATTCATATGACGTACTTTAGTTTGCACATGACATCATGTCGATCACAGCGCCATGAAATAAATGTTACTATTATGATATGGGACATGCCAGCTATTACAATCATGTTCAAAGCTTTAGATAAGTCCAGTTTGTTTATCCGGTAATGGACTAATGCATCGGCCTGATTAACTAACACTGATAAAGATTTGACATGAGTGAAGCCACAGCTACATTATCTCGCCAAGCCTGAAGTAGGAACAATGGAGATTATTTAGCTTTTTACGAAAAAAATGTGGATATTTCGCAAATCGCATACCTTGTCGTCTCTTCCACTGAATCCTTCAAAGCTAAAAGAGGTCAGTTCGATTCAAATTCAAATCCTGTTATTAATATAAATGCGAAAGTTTGTAAAGATGTATGGATACATGGATGTCTGGATGTGTGGATATTTGTTTTTTTTTTCACGCCAACACGTCTGCACGGATTAGAATGAGATTTGGCATGGAGATAGCTTATTAACTGGATTAACACACAGTGTAATATTTATCCTTAAGGTTCCCGTGCTTGCCTTTGAAAAACTTCAAAGACACAACTTTTTTTGCATCCAAAATCTAGTTTCATACTATCCTAAGGGGTCCAAATAACATACCAAAAATGCAGCTTTACATCGCGATTAGCACTTTTCATGTCAATATTTACTGGCCTATATGTATTGTTGTTTATTATTTACTAGCTTTTGCCCGCGGCTTCGCTCGCGTATCCCACGGGAACATTACACTTTTCCGGGATAAAAGGTACCCTATGTTACTTCTAGTACCTCCCAGGATATGTGTACAAAGTTTCATGATGATTCGTCAAGTAGTTTTTGCGTGAAAAGGTAACAAACATCCACGCTTTCACATTTATAATATTAGTAAAATAATATTAGTAAGGATATTATGTACAAATTACTCAAGCGCTAACGACACGTGGATATGCTTATGCGAATGCGGTTGTTTTGTGACACGTTTAATGACAAAGCCCTGTTTTTATTTTACTAGCCTATCGTACCCCAATTTATTATCATGAAATGCCTAAGTGTAAATGTGTAAGCTCCAAAGTGTAGCGGTTTAGGCACTGGTTGTGCGTCTGTGAGGCAGGAGTTCGTTCCTAACTTGGCGCGACTTATACAGCTGAGTTTGTACTTACGAGTATGTACGTTCATTTTCAGCTGCCCCCACTTGCTTCCGGAAGGAAAACATCGTGAGGAAACCTGCACACTAGTTCTCTAGTGTGTAATAATGACTGTCGTTGAGCTACGTCAGATACCTTAAGGCAACTCGATATATCTCACACCAGTGTAATACTCGTAATTAACACACTCGTTAAGCAAGAGCTCCTAAGTAGTCTTGATACTTTTTTTTAAATATTTAAACTGCACGTTTTTTACTTGTTGCATACAACTAAATTGAAGCAATAAATGATTTGTATGGTGGACGTTTTGTTTAAACCATGCAAGTGAACTTATCTATTGCTTGAATTTAATTGTATGCAACAGGCAAGACACTTGCAGTGTGTTAATGGGCCTTTATTCATAAAAAAATAAGGTATTACAAAAAACTCTTAGTTGATTTGAGTCTCCTTTTAAGCATATAATAGTCTCTGTACCAGGAGACACCGCTCTACTATTACTACACATCATTAAAAAAGTAAGTACAAACATTAGTACCTTACTTCCAAACCATGCTTTTAAGTTTTGCAGTTTTTTCAATTTTGATGAAGCTGAGACTTGGAGTATTTTTAGGATTGAATTTACAGAGAGTAATAAAAATTTACAAATCCCTTTTTCGTTGGGGTGGCATGACGAGCCAATGCATCTATTTCTTTCCATTTGCAACACACTTAATTAATTTTGTATTTTTAGAAATAGAAAATCTTTGATAGGAGCTACAATTTTTCACCCGTGTGGTTCCGGGTTACAATAGGACCACTCCATCTCTTTCTGTGGATGTCGTAAAAGGCGATTAAAGGAAAAATAGCTTAAAGCTCGAGCTACAATAGCATTCCCAAGGAGGGTTGACGTCAGGCAGGCGGCTGATCGTAAAACTATAGCCAAATTGAATTGTTCCGGCTATTTCTTCTCAAATTCGCTAGATTTTTGGCATTCTTTGGTGACTATAAATAAATAAAAAAACCGGTTGGTTTCACCCAACGATACTATATTTTATAACAAATATATACATAGATAAACACCCAAGACCCAGGACAATTTGAAAAAGGCCATTTTCCAACTTGCCCTGGCTGGGGATCGAACCCAGAACCTCCGGATTAGCGGTCTAGCGTGTTAACCATTACGCCACGGAGGTCGTCACCATTGATATGCATATTATATTAGGAAAAAAAAGCGGGAAAGCGCACCCCAGGCTCCGAAGCAGCATAGCTGAGGATACAACCGGGAATGCGTTCAGATGAAGAAGATAATTTTTCAATCAAGGGCATTCATACCATTCCAAGTTGGTTGTAACAGATTTTTACGATCTAAAATTTATTTTTATTTAGACAAATGTCTGTATGACATAATTTCAGCACTTAAAAACTGATTGTTATTATTCCTTGTTAATTGTTTAATAAATCTATAAATAAGTTCTGAATATTCTCGTTTCTATGAGTTAATTTGTCCAGAACACACAAATTCGTGCAATTGTTTGTATCCAAGGTAAAACGGGCTTTAATAAACCAAAAAGCACACACCGTTTGTGTGGCCATTAGCTTGTCGACCAACATGAGTTTCGTTCTGGTTTTTGTTCTATCTTATTTATAGTCTCAGAGACTGACATGTATATGAAAATCTGAAATGTATATTTCTTAAGAAGGTTTGATATTACATTACGATTCGTTCGATATATTCATTTATTATGTCACACAAATAAACAATAAAAAAAGGTTTTAAATACCTAAAATATTTGTAATTAAAAACTTTGCCCAACAGTGGGACATACCTAACACCAACTAGGTAGAAGTTATGTATTTGACACTTAATTTCTTCATCATGTCCTTTTTTTTGTAAATTGTATGCATTTAAGTATAGCTTATATGTTTGTTTACTATACATATATATAAAGTGAAAAAGACATAAGACCACTACATTAACATACAATTATAAAAAAAGTAAAAGTAACGTTTTAAAATCGAAATTTTCAAGCAAAATAATCCATCCATTTTCATTATATATGAAGCAACTGACATTTCCAAATTGATTTTTTTGAAAACTACAGGGTGGATATCAGTGATTCTTTGCATACTGTCATTAAATATTAGTACAAGTATGTGCTTTCATTTATTTCTCTTATGTCTTTTCCACTTGGTATAGAAGCATAAGCATGTTTATTTATTTTAAAACAAAGTCGCTTCCCGCTGTCTGTCCCTATGTATGTTTAGATCTTTAAAACTACGCAACGGATTTTGATGCGGTTTTTTTTAATAGATAAAGTGATTCATGAGAAAGGTTTATATGTATAATACATACCCGTGCGAAGCCGGGGCGGGCCGCTAGTTTTCTATAAAAGTTTATTATTCATTACCCCGTGATACATTTTCTATAAAAGGTGATAGGAAATCAGGTATCACGGCTATTTCTTTCCGGCAAAATCGTTTATATAAATAAAGCGAGGTTGCCGGGAGAAATAGCTTAGCTATAAGGCTGCTTTTTGAGCACATCCTATTTTCTAAGATGATTATTTTATTTTTATTTATTTTATTTTATTTGGGAAACAAACAGATAGACAATATTAATAAAACATAAATATAATACTTTCTTCAGAAATAACGAACAGTGAAACTACTAAAAGAAAAGAAGAGAGAATTATGTCTTGTATATATCAAAGATATTGTATTGTAAGTTGACACACTTCCGGCTATTACTTCATCATTTCAGTGGTGTTATTGTAGTTGAGTCGTAAGCTAGTACAACTAGTAAAACTAGACAACCCTTAACGTTCCAAAAGATTAACTTAATTGTACCCCTGCTCCGAGGCTACAAGTTGGCACCGCGCGCCCTTATCGAGACCTCAGTCCAACACATGTAGCCTCTGAAACCACGCGCCTGCCACCGTCGCGCGACACTTTCTTTACTATGAAACTGTGACAATTATATTTTTGAATAAAAAGCTCCAAGATGGGCTCGTTTAACCAATCCAAAAGGCTTCGAAATTTACAAAATTTGAAAAGTGGCGCCATCAAACTGCCGCGTCATTGGTCCAAAATGTTAGGTCTTGTTAACATAAGCAAAACTTCAATTGAGGAAATATTACAGGTGAGTAGTAGCAATACCAGTTAAATAACAATGAGTGCCCGTTACAATGTTAACTTTAATTCATTCATTATGCAAATTCGACATAGAAATATACCTATTACCCATATGGCTTTTATTGCTGCGATCAAGTTTTAAGAAAAAAATATGAGAAGAACGATAGAAATTATTTAAAAAATTGTACTCACAAGATTCTTTCAATGGGTAAATATATCAAAAATAATAAGTTTAAAATATTATGTAATAAAGTTAAAAGAATATTAACAGACTACACCTGCTTCAAATTATTTAAATTATAAAGGTACCAATAAGTTAAAACAAATAAAGTTACTTAATTAACCCATAATTTAAACAAACTATAATAAAAACTTACAAATAAAATATTTCTGGAAGATCATGGTCAGGCCCAGAAAGCTGGCTCTATTGCACATTGAACGGCTACCCAAACTGTTTGTCACGTCTTTACCCCAAATGGGTTAGACAGATAGCATTTTGGGTCTCTAAGAAGACAGAGCCTAGGGCCGCAAGTCCCAGAGACCACTTTCAGCGTGATGGTGGGCGAAATGGTGGAAATAAGAATTTAAATATTGATGGGTTGCTAGCCGCATCGCCTATTAACTTCTTCTTATATGTAAGAGCTAGGCTCTTGTCGGTGGAGTGCTTTCCATGTCTCTTTCTTCCACCAAGTTCTTAACCTTATATGTTTTCACGTTTAACTTTTCCTTTATTTGATCGAAAAATTTTCTTTTGGATTTTCCTACTCCTCTTTTTCCTTCTATTTTTCCTACCATTATTGATTCCTATTAACATGATTCGAATTTTCGCCCAGTTAATTTATAGACATACTAGCTTTTGCCCGCGGCTTCGCTCGCGTATCACACGGGAACATTACATTTTTCCGGGATGAAAGGTACCCTATTATGTCCTTCTCAGTACTCGTAACTATGTGTATGCGAATTTTCAAGAAGATTGGTTCAAGTAGATAAAGCGTGAAGAGGTAACAAACAAACAAATAAATATACAAACTCAATTTCGCATTTATAATATTAGTTAGGATTAGTTGGGATACTACATACTACATTATTTTATAGACATATAAACCAAATAAAGCTGTGTACCGAGTGGTCCCGTAAACTGGACTGAAAATTGGAAATGGTCAATTTCTCAGTCCAAAATTTTACATGCATATCTGTTTTAAACTTTTGAAATGTTTTTTAGAGATATACTTAATAAGATCGAAGTCTTGCTCTTAATCCTTACTCGCATTATGTTATTCATGCCTTTTTTCCGATTTTGCTCGATGTACGTACCCGTACATGGTATGTTTTTTGGCCACACGATTGCCCACAAATAGCAGTGAAGCGTGGTCTTTACTTGAGCGGCACAAGCACGCAAGCAAGCAGTCACGGAGATGCAAATGTTGCGCTGGAGATGCGGAGTATTACGGAAAGACCGCGTGAGAAACATCCGCATTCGCGGCAGCCTTCCATGTCCGTGACACATCAGACACTGGGAATACGCTAAGTTGGGAGAGAGATTGCCCACAAATCATATTTAAAATAACAATCTAAAAGTAAAGAAAGAAGTAATTGGAAACAAATAGGGGAGGCTTTTACCTAACTATGGGACCTAAATGGCTAAAAAGAAATCTAAATGTAGGTATATCAGTTGGTCTTACAAAAAATGTCTTACAAAAATAAAATAAAAACACGTTGTATTTATATTAAAACTTTAAACAAGAAGAAAAAACACGAGTAATATACCTGTAGTAAATTGACAACTAATATGTAAGGATAAATTATATTAAATGTAAGTAATAAAATGTTCAGTCGAAATTAGTAGGTGAGCACAGTATATTTTTTTGCTTTCAATGTGACAGAAAGTCATAAAATCATTATTTATAAAAAAAAAACTTATGCTGTAGATCTCGCGAGTCTGTCTTTGCATAAGGTCTACACATGGCGCAATTTGGCATAAAATGTGCAGTAGCACGAGATTGTTACTGCAGATTGTATGCCAGGTTGTGTCGTGTGTAGACCTTTAAGCCTCTTACACCCCCAACCCCTTGCGATCGAGTGCGCTTGATCTGGAATTGTTGGAGATCAGTGGTATTCGTAGTTTGATCACAGTTTCGTCTCAAGCAATCCTAGTGAGAATCTCAGTTTCGATGATTTTCCTTTGCAAAGCACATTGTGCTGAACACCACAATTAAGGCGAAGTAAAATTTCTAAAAGCGTTATCGGAACTTAGTTTTGTACACAGGAATACGCTTGCGGTAAGTGAACTTAAAAACTTAACTGGGTAATTTCTATTCTGACATTGTCTTGACTAATGACACTAATAAAAAATGTGTAAACCACTTCAACCCTAACAATTTGGGCCGTTTTATTTATTGCAGTGACTTGGTCATTTCTTAGAGTTAGTACAGCGCAGTCACATAACCAAGATTATTTTTGATGTTAATGTCTTGACAAAACGATTCTGCGAAGTATTTCCGAAAAAAAAAATAATGTTTTCTTCAGGAAGGATGCCGTCAGTAATTTTCAATAAAATATCAACAATTCTTGGACATGTGAATGGTCACCCAGCTGCCATGTTTCAATGAACATTTTAAAGCTTAGCTTTTCTATTTGGGACCATTCATAAGAACGATTCAGCGAAGCATTGTTTTCGTTGGCTCTAGTTCCCCGAATTTTTCCGAGTTTGCCAAAAATCCCCAGAGAAAAGACAACAGAGATATTTCCTGTTCCGCGTCTTCATATTTTCAGATGTAACAGGCAGGTCTGGAAATAAAAAAAAACTTAAAATTTACCGTGACGGCGATTAGTTCCTAATTCTTAGTAGGAACTTAGTTTTGTACACAGGAATACGCTTGCGGGAAGTGAACTTAAAAACTTAACTGGGTAATTTCTATTCTGACATTGTCTTTATTAATGACACTAATAAAAGATGTGTAAACCACTTCAACCCTAACAATTTATGCTTTTTTTTATTTTTGCAGTGACTTGGTCAGTTCTTAGAGTTAGTACAGCGCTGTCACATAACCAAGATTATTTTTTATGTGAATCTCCTGACAAAACGACTCTGCGAAGGATGCCGTCACTATTTTTCAATAAAATATCAACAATTCTTAGCTTCTCTATTTGGGACCATTCATAAGAACGATTCAGCGAAGCATTGTTTTCGTTGACTCTAGTTCCCCGAATTTTCCCGATTTTGCCAAAAATCCCCAGAGAAAAGACAACAGAGATATTTTCTGTTCCGTGTCTTCATATTTTCAGATGTAACAGGCAGGTCTGGAAATGAAAAAAACTTAGAATTAGAAGAACAGCGACTAGTTTCTAATTCTTTGTCACGTGTGTTTGCAAATTATTATCGGGACGAATTTTTCTTTATGAAAAGTCTTAATTCGTAAAACTGAAAATGTACCAGCTGCTTCTCTTCCTGCGCAGATCGTAAAAGCCGATGGAGGGAACGGACGAAAATTCTAATAATGATAATAGGCGATGCGGCTAGCAACCCATCACTATTTTGATTCCTTTTCCATCATCTCGCCCACCATAACGGTAAAACTGGCATTTGGATCTTGCGTCTCTCGGCTCTGTCTGCTTAGAGCCGCAAAATGGAAAATGCTCTGTCTGCCCTGTTAGGGGTTAAGACGTGATAATGTATCTGTATCTTTATCAATATATGTTAAACCGTAAAGGGACAAACGGTGATTATGGCGAATAGTCATTCGGTGAAGTAATCCGTTAGATGCCAATAAGTCAAATCAAACACTTCTTTCTAAATGTCCATTTTCTATGGGATTTGTATAAAATACAAAACGTGACGTCATAGATATTTGAAGTCAAATAGCGCTCTTAATATCAGTTTTTCTACATTAAAAAATCTAAAATCATGTTGAAAATGTATATGTATAATGACTAGTGACATTATTTTTGGACGTATTATTCTCTTGACAGTACTAAATAATTAATTTTTGACCCAGTCATCTATAGGCCGTCGGATATAGACAATAAATTCGCAAAGCGTGATTTAGTTTTGCATTTTTGGTATGTTGTATGGGTGTGTTAGGGTAGTTTAAATTAAAAAATGCAACTTCGAAAACCTTGTGGAAATTGAGAAAATCAAGAAAATTTTCGAAATTTTCGGTCTTTTTATAGTATTCGCCCTGCATGGCCAAAACTATGCATTTTTTGCGAACGATGTTATCTATAAGTATAAACTGTATTCAATTACCTGCAATTTGGATCCTATTTTAGCTCTATTGACCTTATAGGAGCTGAGCTAGAGCATATCAAAGATGACCAATTTTTCTCGAAAATAGCCTTTTTCGATTTTATTGTCATATTTTGTAAAATATTCGCAAAACTGCTTGTTCTACAAAAAACAATTACCGAAAATATTTTAAAGTACATATTTAGCTACCATCACTACCTAAAACGAGGTCTGTGAGATCTCAATCTTAATAAAACGCGAAAAGCTAAATAATTTACAGAGTCAAAATAATCTAAGTATACAGTTTTATTGAAAATTAGACAGAAATATTATTAATAGCTTGGAAGGTCTTTTACATTCGTACCCAAAATTCGGTTACTACCAGCCAAGTAGGAGTCAGACTCACGCACGAAGGGTTCCATATCATTTTCTTAAAAAAATGGCAAAAAGATACGTTTGTTGAATAGAAGCGTTTAGTATTTTTTTTTATAGTGGTAACAGAAGTATATTATGATTGATGGTTTATGAAATACAGCCTGGTAACATACAGACAAACAGTGGAGCATCCAGTTTTGGGTACGGAACCGTAAAAAAGGCCATTGACTATGACTTGTTCATAGTCGATCTTCGTTTTTTCCGGGGTTGGGATTCCCGTTCCTCGTGATGATGGGGAAGATCAAAAAAAAAGACGTTCATGGTCTTCCTCTTATTCGTGTTCCTCTTCATTATTCTGAGGAAGAAGTTCTTTTTCGTCTTCCTCTGAGTAATCCCCAATGGATGCTATGTTGTTGCACGACTTCCCTCCACAATTCAAACAAAGAACTGAGCATTTCAGCCCAGCTTTTAAGCAACTGCATGCCCCTCTACATCCCTTTTTGCATTTGCAGGCTATCATTTTTAGAAGCTGGGCTGGAGCTGGCTCTTTGTTTGTTGTGATCGGGATTAGGCCACGGGTGCTGATTTCCCAGCCCCACTCGGTGGGATCCTTTTCTACCCCCAGCCACTTTTGCACTTGGTGGTAGGTGCGAAAGGCATGAAAAGCGGAAGCTTCGGTAGTAGGTGGCAAACGTGCGAGATTCGTTTTTGAATTTGCCGCTGTTTTCACAAACAACGTGTAACGTGTAGTAATGACATGACTCCGCGTTTCTTGACCGTTCTGCTGGTACCTTCCTCCATCAGCAGCCTACAAACAAAACACGCTCCAGCAGGAATTGACATTTTGTATATTTTATGAATGCTTGTTGGATGCTCCCCTGCGTTACCGGGTAGGCTACTTTCAATTCGCTTTTGTGCGTAATTAACTTACAATAAACATAAGCCCGAAGGCATTTTTGAATTGAAAATGGGAGTTTTAGCAAGCATTAAACTGTTACCGACTTCACCACGTGGAGGTACTCCCAGCTTATGTTATTGATATTCTGAATGGTATAATTGAGACACATTAAGCACAAATGTTAGCTTGAATGGTGAATTGGTGATCTACACATCAGAGTATGGGTGTTAACAAACGACAGAAACATTAATTCTAATTTTTGCCTCTAAAACCCATTTTACCTATTTCATTGTTTTGAGATTGTGAGTGACCTGTTACAGACTTCATTTTGGGCTCTTATAAATGCTTAATAAGTACTTGAAAATATATTTGGTTATTGTTTTTTGTAAAACAAGCAGTTTTGCGAATATCTTACGAAATATGTCATAAAAATCGAGAAAAAGCTATTTTAGAGAAAAATTGGTCATCTTTCAAGTGCTCTAGCTCAGCTTCTATAGGTCAATAGAGCCAAAATAGGATTCGAATTGGAGGTTATTGATTACAGTTTATACTTGTAGACAACATCGTACGCAAAAAATGCATAGTTTGGCCATGCAGGGCGAATACCAGAAAAACACCGCAAATTTCAAAAATTTTTTCGATTTTCTCATTTTCCACAAGGTTTTCGGAGTTGCATATTTTTATTTAAACTACCCTAACACACCCGTACAACATACCAAAAATGCAAAACTAAATCACGCTTTGCGAATTTAGAATGATTTTCTGTCTATTTCCGACGGGCTACTTACTACCCAATTACATAAATGTAGAACCGTAAAGGTACGAAGATTTTTCGGCCAACCTTGGTTACTTGATGAAATATACCTCTAAAATTATTGAACCAAAAACGTCAATCCACCTTGGGCCTCTCAATGCATATGCGCGAAAAATTGAGTTTGCGTCAATATTTTCTATTTGTTAGTAGCTATTCTAAGGAGTGTTACAAGACTTTTTATATATAAGATTCTTATTGTAACATGAGTGATGGTGATTTATGCGTTACTTCGGCTGAAGACAACAGTTGTAGTTTTTCATGTGTACTAAACAACTAAGAAGAGCTAATATATCTCTTTCTATCATTTATCAACATGTCCAAGCGCTATTAAGCATTGAGACAAAATTAATGATTTGGATGAGAAAAACTAGATGTTGTTTCACAAGGATTGACATTGCGTGTCAAAGTCTTATTTTAGGGTGATTCACATTAGGTTAAGAAAATATTTTTTATTATATTTTTAATCTCAACGCCTACAACTGATCTACTGTACTAGAAAACCATCCAGGATTATTTTTTATTTACGAAATTAAACGAATTTCTTATTGTGTACCAACATGGTTTATCAATATCAGGATAGGTTTTATGATTAAAAATAATAAGAAAGAATAATAAAACCCTTTCTTTTACTAGAGCGCGGAATGAATAATTTTCCTTTTTCACGTTGGGGGATTTTTTTCTATAATAAATAATTAATACCTATAATAACATCAGGGATACCGTTCCCCGATACAGAGTAGCGCGTTGATTGAAATAACGTGTAGCATCTTGAAACGCATTTATTTTCACATAATAAGATAGACGCCGTATAGAGAAAAAATCTTTGTTGACAAAAAGCAAGCAAGCAGGTGAAATAAATAGTACATACAAAACATGAATACATGTTCTATCAAAATAATGGATAGTAGCTAAACCGTCCTTCAACAAAGAATAATAAATAGCGTGCTAATATATATTTTACGTTTTGCTTTATATGTATAAGCTTTATAATAGACTCAATACTGCAAATAGTGTTGTACATGCGACGAAATAGGAAGGGGGGGTGATGTTTTGCAAATGTGACGTTAACTCGATGAAATGTTAAGAATCTATTTCTGAGCAAGGATTCGTATTTGGGAGAATTCAGTATGACCGTATGTGTTACCTGTTGTTACTCGTACTATTAGAATTAACAATTGGGAAACTCTGAAAACTTGGCTGTCGTTATGAACTTCGTCGGTTGGATATCTAAAGGGTTTGTGTTACTTTTAGAACAGAACGTTACGCTCTTTCAAGTTCAATCATTGTAGTTTTGGCAGCAGTCCAGACTATGCAATAAATTAATAGAATTATTTGCAGAGGCCCTGAGATATTTTATTATAAATACTGGTTTCCGAGCTTGGGAAGCGACAAAGGAGATGTGTGACTTAAATAATAATTGTGGATCAATATGAACACCGAGATATTTTATACCGATTGATGTTTATATTGTTGTACATAACTATTGCTGTACAGCGGTACATCTAAAGTTTGATTCTGAGTGAAGACAGTTTATGCGATAATTTTATCGCATAAACTGTCCACCTAAGGCATTTGCCTGAGCTGGATAAGGGAACAACATCTGCCTATAAGCTATATTGCCATGAGTTTCTTCATAGTTTAGGTACTCACAAGTAGTGCTCACACACACAAAATATTAAAAAAAAAAAAAACAAGTGGTTCCATAGTAGAACTGTAATAAGTCAATAAAAAAAATTTATTCCTCCTAAACTAATAGTTATTTTTGAGTGGTTTTCGGGTATATTATTCTACTGATGTAGATTTAAAAATAATAAACCGAACAAGTGTGAGTCGGACTCGTATATGAAGGGTTCCGTACAATGTTTTAAAACGTTGAAAAAACATGTTTTTTATGACGACCCCTTTAATTTTTAACTTTATCAAATTTTTAGTATTTGTTGTTATAGCGATAACAGTAATACATAATATGAAAAATTTCAAGTATCTAGTTAATGCCATAATAAAGATCTAGTTAGAAACGCTGAAAAAAAACACGTTTTTTTTATGACGACCCCAGGTTTAATGATTTTAGATAAATATCTTGCATGTGATAAGAAATAAATGATGTACGCTATATGTAAGCAACATCTAATACTTCTCATTCCATTAGCACACTCACAGTAATGCCTTTTGATACCATTAATACCAGGGTTTTTCGGGATGTATTCTAGAAAACAACTATATTTCTTTTTTAATATGTGACGAAAGTGAACTTGTATTTTTAAAATGTTGTATCTTAAACATAGTGCATGTTTAATGAATTATTCTCTTTATTTATTTTAAATCTTAGGTGATGTTCTATTATAATACATTTATAAAAAATAAAATAAGAAAAATTAGACATCCCTAATTTTGACATATATTGCAATGGACGAAATATAGAAAAAGTAAAAAGTACTAAATTTCTTGGATTTTAATAGATAATATTAACTTGGACATAGCATTATGAACAAATATGTCAAAAATTAAGCAAATCAGCCTATGCATTATTTAAAAAGTAAAAAAGTAGTTGATTTTTCCAACAATCTTACGTGTAACATATAATTATAAAAAGAAGAAAATCAACAAGAGTATTTTTGGGTGCAGATTGGATAAGACTGGAGCCTGATTAAGGCAGGGCCTGTACGAGTATCACAGTACTCCATTGCTTCCCGCCTCTGGACAGTTACATTTTGTCGGGACTTCTCGATATGTTTGCGTGAAACTTACAAACATAAATAAATAAATATATAAGGACAAATCACACTAAATAAGCTAGCCCCAAAGTAAGTTTTAAACTTGTGTTCTTCTTCTCGTGTCGAAAGCTCAAAATGTAATTAAATTTTTTCCCTCCAGAAAGTTGCCACTTTATACTTTTTAAACTTGTGTTATGGGATACTAACTAAACGACACTATATTTTATGATAAATACATATATAGATAAGCACCCAAGACCCAGGAAAATTTTAAAACGGCCATTTTCCAACTTGCCGTGACTGGAAATCGAACCCAGAACCTCCGGATTAGCGGTCTAGCGTGTTAACCATTACGCCGCGGAGGTCGTCAATATGAATCAAAAAACTAGAGAACTAAAATAAAGCTTAAATAGATAACATTAAAACATTAAATAACAAAATAAAGTACTAAATCTAGTTGGGATTAAAAAATGCCTGTATCAAGACAGAGGAGTTCGCAATATTGATAAAGGTCATGGGTAGAGAAGAGGAAAGGCTTAAAAGTGCACACCTTAAGAAGTGCCCTCTGATTTTTTTCTAGCCGAAGTAGGGTTGTTTTACAAGCTCCTTCCCATATAGAGATGCAATACGAGTATATTAATAGTGATTGCCCTAGTGCGAAATAAACCATTTACACGACATTTGGTTCGGCTACATGTCTAAGTCGTTTAAAGATATACTTGTACATTAGTTTGTATAGTCTACGGCGGTGATGTTGATGTTTTCTTTAAAGTTGAGATTTTTGACAAGCATGTCTCTCAAGTATTTAACTGTACCAGAGGATAAAAGAGCAGGACAGGAACAAGGTGAGTTGGCAAAAGTAGGATGCGAATGAGCAATTATGGATATTTTAGAATTTTTTTCGTTTTGTTTAATCAAATTCTAAATAGAAAAGTTAACCAGTTCTTTAAACATTAAGCATGAGGAGATTTTGACGAAGCCCACTGGATCCGATATCTAGGCTATTTTGTTCATGCTGGTATGTTTCCTCTTAACATTTTTCCGAAAAAAAGTAGGTCAGTATCATCTGCATATGCTATAATCTTACAGTGAGGAATGTAAAGAGAAAAGATGTCATTGATGTAGATCAGGAAAAGGGTAGGACCTAAGATGCTTCCCTGGGGAACCCCATAATAAATGTGTAAATCTGTTCTTGACTGATAATTAACCACAAACAACTGCGTGCGGTTCGCAAAGTTCGATATATTCCCAAAATAGCCATTTCCATTTATCTTTATCAGTATGCAGCTAGCTTCTTCGATCAGGGGTTCGGAAATAGGCGTGATGACTGAAAAAACATCTTTGGCCCATCGGTTAGATTATTAAAAAATATTGTACACCCATTTATACTTTTCTCTGAAAAACAATAAATGACGAAGATACAGCGCATTTAAAATTCGCATGACGTCACGTTTTCGTATGACTTTTACACATCGGTGACGTCACAAGCCCCCACCTTGGAACTTAAATATTCTGTATCTTTGTGAATTTTTACTTTTTCAATAAACTGAAAAGAAGGGAAACATTTTTTTTGGATAATCTAATAACACTTTTCTGCCCCAGTCATCATCCCTATTGAGATATCAGCTAATGTGTTGCTACTACACCATCGTTCTTAGTGGCAGGAAGAGTAGACACGTGGTAGGAGAATCCTTGGAGGTTTGTGATAAAAGAATTACAATCCAGCCAACATTCCGTTAATATAATAATATCCGACAGAAAATCGAGCTCACTTAGCAGAATTTGGAAGCTGGGTTTTGCAGAGGCTGCGAATTTTCTGCGATTATCTACAGACGGGAGCTGCAAGTGAACTTGTTTGGCGTCACACCTGGAGAAGGAGGAAACGGAAATGCTGTCAATGTTATTATACAAATCATTATTCCCATTCATGCTGGATTTAAAGTGTTCCAAGTGAGGGTTATACATATAACATAAAAGGGAAAGTTATAGTTCATACAAATTCACAAAAACATTGAGCTAGCTCCAAGGTACTCTGTAAAACTGCGTTATGGGATAACAACTCAACGATTCCATAACTAAGTAAAATCATACACATGTAAGCAAATTAACAACGAGCTATCAATCAAAGCCAAGCCGCAAGATTATATTTACATGTTCAGTTTGACATGATAGAAAATATTCCCATGAAAACTGATTTTGAAGAAAAACTATAACAAATAAATACAATAGTGTAGTAGAAATTATAAATTTTTCCCGTGAGGGATAAAGACGTGATAGTGTATCTGTATTTATTGTACTTAAAGAGAAAAGCCGGGTTAAGTCAAAGTTGGTCTATGTTACTAGTGTATATTATGTAAATAACCCTCATCAAGATTCCCGTAATAAGAGTCACGTTTCAGCGCTTAAGACGTTTTCCATTAATAAAATGAATAATGGACTAGTGGTACTTCGAGTGGATAACTGATTTTAGTTGATACTATCCATAGACAGCTTATTAGTTTAGGTTGTCAGTGTTAGTTTTTTTATTGGCTTTTTGAGACCATTTCTAGTTAAGACCAGGTCAGTGTATTTGACTATTTAAGGATTATATTAGATTACTGCACCGAGCACAAAGTGAGTAATTATTGCATGAGTGCTAATGTTTATGTGCCCGAGCGAGGGCACTAAATTAGCACGAGTGCAATAATTACTCACTTCAGCAAGGTGCGTAATCTACTTTTCTTTCAACTACTAATATACCTTGTGTATAAAATATACGTACGAAAAAAAAAACACAAGATCATGAACAAAACTTTATTCAGATATCAACTTAAAAATTGCAATTATTAAATGTGCAGTTATTAAAAGTGAAATTGGCACTTTTACTTGGAACATTTATTCTAGTATTTGTTTGATTTATATTTTGTCAACAATAATTATTATCACCAGAATCTGACGATACAGGTAGACGCGGGCTTACGAGTTGTAAATCATTTCCATGAGAAGTAGACGGGCATGGTGATAAAGATCGGTGTAAATGAATTGATTCTGTTATGTTTTGAGTTATTTTACTTTTATTTTGTACCGATTCTTCTATGTACCCTTCTGCTACTCGGTCTGATTTGCAACCACCATGACGCTTGAGTGTAATTAAATTGGCACCAGAATCAGCAAGCAGCGTTGCTGACGTTCGGCGAAAACAATGGCCAGTGTAGGCTTGCGGGTTTTGAAGCTTGAGGTAACTTGCAATTTCATATGGAAATTTACCAAATTTGTCTTGTGCATTTTCCTTTATAGTAATTGATGAAAAATCGGTTTGTTTCTATGGAACTTGGACGCAAAGCTATGTATTTTTGTACTACATTTAAAAATTCGTCACGTATTACAAATTGACGGTCTTTCTTTGTTTTGGTGTTTGTAAGTTTTATTAGAAGCATCTCATTATGTGTTTCAATATTTTCCATTGTGATATTTAGTAGCTCAGAGCTTCTACAAGCACCATTTATCCCGAAAATAAGAGCAACCTGTAAAAATGATTGATATTCGACGTTACACATAGCTACACAAAATTCATAGCATTATTATCATAATTATTCTAATAAACAAGTATGAAACACTTGCACTGATAGATACGAGTAGTATATAAAAAACTTGGGTACCTTTGTTGCCAAATATTTTTCGTCAGGTGCTTCATTTAAAAATCTTTCAATATCCTGAGCTGTAAGTATTTTGGATTTTTTACTTGTATATTCATCCGATAGCCTCTTGAGCAACGATGTTAATTTACAGTAGTCTTTTATGTCCACGTTGTGCTTGGTATTAACTGTGCTTTTTAACATAGAATATACAGACCACAGTGATGATGGTTTCATTTTTTTGGACATTTCGTTGAAGTAAGTTAGAAACACACTTTCAGATAGTGATTTTACACGTCTTTCATTTATCCACGTAATAAAATTTTCATAAACTTTTAAATATTTAGCCCGGGACTTTTCCGGTAAAAGGTTATCAATGATATCATTTGCAGCTGTTTTTATGCTCTCTGGTGTTGAATTTATATCACTTTCGCTGTCAATTTCCATTTTTTAATATATATTATATATTCTAAAATAATTTGACTTAAAAACTCTCACAATGGTACAATACATAAAGCGCGCCTTTTGTTTCTTTTTTCAAACAAGGTTTTTTTCGTCGGCAAATTTTTATTTTCGGCCAGTATCTTTTTGATCGAATGCATAGATTTTTATTATAACTTAAACATCTGTGCCAGGCATCTGTGGTAAATTAAAAAGTAAAACAGTGCAAAAATGGGATTTCATATAACCATAAATGCACTGTTTTGGTTTCAAGCAATAAGTACCTATTTTGTGATCAGTTTGGTAGTGATTAATGATAACATTACTGCGTAGTTGAAAGAAAAAGAATTTATTTTCCCAAAATAATTTATATAATTCACTTACAGAGAAAATACATTGATTTATATAAAGTAAATATACCTATAACTTTCTAAGTATATATATATATATATATATTAATATAATTAATAATGATATAACCTATAATTAATTTGAAGATCACACTCATGTTCGCAAGACTACTGGGTCTGGTCTGGCGAAAACTGGGTGCGTTAGCGGTAGCGAATTAAATTCATCATCTGACGAGACAATTCTATAAAAAATACATTTATATGCATCTGTATGGGTTAAAATCACCAAGGTAGCAAATTCCAAATTATGTTTTATGATGAATTTACCTAGTAGCTAGTACTTTGATGATTAGCCTAAATGATCACTAAACTTATGTTCAAACAATATTTACGTTGGCAGAGCATGGAATTGATTACTACTCTAGTAATTTTATTTTTAAAGAAAGCTATCGCTGAAAAAAGTCATTATAAGAACGTTTTTGTGTGCCAATAAACACGTTAAGAAGCAAAATATAGTGCAAATGGAGCTTTTATGACAATTTTTGTCTAAATTATGTAAATATGAGAAATATCGCTGTCTTATGTATAAATTAACATGCTATAGGTATAAGAAGTTCGCCTTATTGTAATATTACCAGGCCCTTTTTTAGGGTTCCGTATCCGTACTCATTATGTAGTTATTAACAAATTACTGATTTGGATTAATTTCCATGTTAATCCATAATTTACACTAATTAAATGCATTAAAAATTAAGCTGAAGTAATTTAATTACGTTTTATAAATTTTAAAATGTAGGCGCTCCGACATTTTTAAGCAAAATCTTAAATATTCAATATCAAAAAATCCTGACGTAATGGAATTTTTTTATTATTTTTCTCGTAATCAGCACATCTGAAACTATAGATAACGTTACTCAAATTTAAAAGAGGAAAACCATTGCAGGCCTGTGTAATTTTTGTTTCAACTTCGTTATACGAGTATATACTTACTACAGCTGTCGTGATATTTTTCACGTGTTCATATGAAATCATTTATCTGACAGAGGGTGGGGGGACACTTGAGTCTAACAAAAAATTGCAACCAAATCCATCGCCCATCCAAAAAGCGGATCTCTAAATGGAAAAATGGTGTTCATAAACTCTCTAACAAAAAATTGCAACCAAATCCATCGCCCATCCAAAAAGCGGATCCCTAAATGGAAAAATGGTGTTCATAAACTCACAATATTTGAAAGACCTATTTAACGACACCCGGCACCATGGGTTATTCGAGAAAAAAGTCCCACTTTACATGCTTGGGAGCTACTCTACAAAAAAAATATTTTCAAGATTTTATTTTACCACTTTGTCGGCGTTATTAATATACATACATACCCATGCCAAATTACAGCTTTCTAGTACTAATATTCTCTGAGTATAACCGCGGACAGACAGACAGACAAAAAAAAAATATGGCATTCACACCTAATTTTGAAAACAAAACCTGTTTGTTCGAAGTTATCTATTAGTATATTTTATTCAAGTGGGTAGATATTTTAAAAAATAAACCGGCCAAGTGCGCGTTAAACTCGCGTGGTTCCGTAATTGAATTCTTATAGGTTTTCCTGTAATCTACAAGCAATGAACTATATTTTGTATTTTTTTCAAAATTTTAGGCTAAGTAGTTTCGGAGACCAGGTCAATGGTCAATTTTCGTCTTCTTTCATGAATAAAATCAAAACTATTCATTTTACAATAATAACATAAATATATTTGAGATCCTCATAACGAGCCCTTTCATTTGATATATGACACAGTAAGGTTTGCAAAACTTTTTTTTTTAATTTCCTAATTCGTCCCCCGAAAATGACCCTTATTTAAAAAAAAAAGTTATTTACTTTGCACATATGTGTTTGGGTCATAGGATTACAACATTCTATCAAATTTCACCTGATTCGGTCCAGTAGATTCGAAGCAAATTGGCTGTGACAGACGGACGGACAGACAGACGCACGAGTGATCCTATAAGGGTTCCGTTTTTTCATTTTTTGTACGGAACCCTTCTTCTTATCGAGTCGAAACTTTTTGTACGGAACCCTAAAAAATGTAAACAAACAACTCAAACATAGGTCTTACACTCTCAACCATAAGAGTAAACTTTTAAAAGTGTAATGGATCAGTGGGTGGAGGGTGTGTATTACAATAGGTTAGATATGTGTATTTGTATGAATGCTTTACAAACATGTGACTTTTCTATTTGCGTTATTGCCTCTCGACTGAAATTAAGATGTTTATTGCATGGTAAAGAACAATTAATGGTAGGATGAGTTATCGATAACAACTCGACACTTAATATGTCCAATTGCTATGTACTCGTAGTATTATCATTGATATGCATTTCTTTTCCTATTGGCACGAAGCCTGCATTACTTGCATATTATATAAATTATTTTTGAATA
This sequence comes from Acrobasis repandana, assembly GCA_963576875.1. NCBI lineage: Eukaryota > Metazoa > Arthropoda > Insecta > Lepidoptera > Pyralidae > Acrobasis > Acrobasis repandana. The sequence continues at coordinate 7,706,420 of OY756214.1, forward strand.
TTGTTGTTTATTATACAGATAAGCCTTATTTAAGAAACTTAAATAAAAACAAGTATAGACTCCACTTCCTATCGCCCAAAGCATACATTTTATAATCTTTCAAAATGAGTAAGTAATGAGGCAAGTACATATTAAAGTAATTATTCGTAGATAGTATTAATGTACGGGCAACCACAAAACATGTACAAACAACATATTTTTCCCTCATTACATAATAAAATGAGCTTTATCCAAATAATTGAATTCCGATTTCCTACTAAATCGTCTCGGGTCAGGTTGTTTACGAGGAAAATCGAATAACTCAGTTTCGTAACTGTAGTGATCGAAGGTGCTTGAAGGCAACATTTGCATAAACAATACAAACGAGACAAATTGAAAAACTATTTATAACTTTCTTAAGTTCAGGATCTGTATTAAAATTCATCGAAGTAATATCTATACTAATATTATAAAGCGGAAGAGATTGTTTGTTTGTTTGTTTAAACGCGCTAATCTCAGGAACTAATGGTTCGATTTGAAAAATTCTTTTTTTGTTGGGTAGTCGATTTATAGAGGAAGGCTTTAGGCTATATAACATTACGTTCCGACAACCACGCGAACGAAGTCGCGGGCACAGCTAGTAAGTATAATAAAATTAAATGACGTTTGAATTAATTATTTTTCCTTTTTGTGGATCTCAAGTCAAGTTAGTATATACAAAATAATAAGTAGATAGTAGAATTAGACCACATAGCACAGCACATACACACATGCTTCTCATTTTTTTTTTGCACAACGATGCAGTCGGAATGATCTTACGGTTTTTTCAAAAGGCAAGCTTTTTTTCATACATAGCACAGCACACACATGTTTCTCATTTTTATTGCACAATGATACTTACAGTCGAGATGATCTTAGTCTTTTGAAAATAAAAGACAAGCTTTTTTCCCACCATTGATGTAATTTTGCTATGCAGATTAAGGTTATAATTTTCGACTTCAAGATTACGTTTCTACTATCTGTAGTCTGAAAAGTAAGGCACAGAAGAGTATTTCATAAGTACGGTTAAATACTACTTAAAAGGAAACATTTGTTTATGCGTGCTTTTCAAATGTTAGTAGTGCTTTCGACCTATCTAATGTGCCTAAAGTAACCATGCCATGTAACCAGGTCTGTTGAGATACTGGTCTGAGAACCAAACCAACCATGTGTAAGATGGGGCGACAGCTCTTGTAATAATTATAGGTAACAGTATGGTGTCCGTCAGGGAGGATTGACCTCTCTGAACCTCTTCAGTCTGTTCGTGAATGACCTGATTGAGGAGCTGAGGAGTAGCAAAGCCGGGTGTCATATTGGCACTTCGTGTATAAATAATGTCGATTATGCAGATAACATGGCTTCTGGAAATTTGTGAACGCTATGCTAAGAGACATGGACTCAAATATAATGTCGTAAATACTCAGATCATGGTATTTCATGGCGGAAAAAGTCCGGAGAGGGTTCCACCAGTGTTTCTTGGATGGTGCGTCAGTGGAGAGAGTGAAACGTTAGTTTTCGAGTATTAACCCTTTTTTTTTCTTTCTTTTATTTTTATTAGGCTGTAAACTAAAACAAAAATAAAGTTACAAAACCTTACGTTGAATACATAAAAGATTCCTTTATTAAAACAGATTTATAAATTGTCTACAGGCAGCGGAAAGTGGCAATGTGGAAGATTTTATGCGCTTGTACCTAAGCGAGCCCTCACGGTTAGCAGTACGAGACGGTCGGGGCCGGACCGCAGCGCACCAAGCCGCTGTCAAAAACAACACCAACATACTGCATTTCATCAATAACTACGGCGGAGGTACGAAGTTGTAATCATCCTCTCTAGTCTTCTTTAACTGATTTATTATTTTAATAATTTGTTGAAAGTAAATGAACTTATAAAATATTATTGAGCTTTACCAGAAATTACCTACTGGCAACATGTAACTATTTTGTTATTTTATATGATTTTTTTATGACATAATAAGACCTATGTGAGGGTCTTCCAACCCCAGTGCTTTTAAAATTCAACCTGAATATATTATCTCCATGTGGTTGTCAAAAATATCGTAATACTGGCAACACATGTGTTATAAAAGGAAGGTTATATTGTTGACGTAGACGGTATGGTAAAATGTATTAAAAATACAGTAACGAGATCTAAAACGTGCGTTAAAAGTTAGTGAGGATGAAAACAAAGAATAAATTTTAGTTTATAAAGAATTATTAAAGAACTGCAATTCCAATGTGATTCCAAGGAAAAGACATTTTGAATTTGTTTAGTCTTATTCTCTAACCTCACTGGAAGCAAACTACAACAAGTCTTTTTTTGGATTGTTCCAATACTGTCTAATGTTGTGTATTATACCGGCGCTCAGATGGCTGAGTTGTACTCTAAAATCAATTGTATTAGTGTGAAGCACAAATAAATTAGACTGCGATGGTTTTTAAAACTACTTTTTAAACTACCTTTCAACCCCTTGTTGATTGTCCTTCAGGAATGATCTTGATTCCTGAAGGACAATAACAAGTGGAGGGGTGTCGTGCGTGGTACACCCGGCCAGAACGAGGTGTCTTACTGCAAAATCAAAGCTTTATGAAAAAATAATCACGTTTGTTGTATGGGAGCCCCCCTTAACTGTCTGTCACGGTTCATGAGATACAGCCTGATGACAGACAGACGGACGGACGGACGAACATTGGAATCTAAGTGATAGGGTCCCGCTTTTACCCTTTGGGTACGAATCCTAAAAAGGAATACTCGCCACGTAGCTCGGCCTTCGGTATCGCGGTACACACTCGGTAAAAAATTGTCCTTGTAGGGCGACCTATATTATTAAAAAAAATATAAAAATAATAAGAAAAAGTAATTTTATGCTAAATAGCTTCTTTTAATGTTGACTTAAGAGTATACATTTATAAAATTAACAATATTTTGTTACTGCAATAAAAAGGTATAGATACGCGGTACGCCCCTGTTCCTAATTAAGTTCAACTGCGGAATTTTCATTAAATATACGCCTTTTAAACCAGTGTCTCTTATATATTTCTAATTCTTCATGATAGATATATTTTATAGAACATTATATCTGCTCTATTTCTGTTTTTAGTGCCAAAATGCTTTTTTTGTAATTTTTGTACAAATAGTATAAAACTTGCATTAGTGTGTCATTTCTTCGCTTTCTGCAGAACTTTGCAATATTTCTATCCATGCCTCAGTCAAACGTGATGTAGGAAGAAGAGGCAAGTTTGCTACATTTATTACAGTAATTCGTCCTTTAGTCGTCGCAAAAAGACCAAAATTGTTTACGTCTATAAAAATCTAATGAAAATTCACAGTGAAAACCATACATATGAACTGTCAATACAAGACACTTGAAACTCAAGTGGCCAGTTAATTTAGATCACGCACTTTATGGCAGAAGTTTCAAAGAAGTTTGTATTAGGCTTTATTTTAGGCATTTTGCTTTGTTGACTTCTTCATTTTCTTTCTTTCATTGGCTAACTTCATTTTAGACAATTTGCATAGATAGTATGTGCGCTTTAGACATTTTGCTTCGTAGGCTTCTTGATTTTTAAACAAATTACTATTATTATTCTACCTTAACCTATAACTGAGCAAATATCCTCTCAATCTATCGCAGGTTGACTGCAAAAGATCCCTACATGGGACAAGTCCGCCTTTGTATATTTGCCCTTTCGTCAAAATTTTATTATACTCCACCTTTTTCAAGGCAAAGGCTGTATTATTTTCCTATTGATCAGACTACATACTAAAATTTACAATCGACAGTTTTATTTTTACATATACAAACTAGTTTTTATATTTTTTTAAAATCCGTAGTATATGAAAATGTAATTTTTATTTTATCTTTACTTCGTTTTAGACTTAGTTTAATTATTAATTAATTTATATTGTTAGATTGTTGTTATTAATAATTGAATTAATTAGTTGACTTATTATGAAACATTTTCAACTTGTTGAACCACTATGTCTGACCAGACTAAGCCTTTCTTCATTTAATATCTGATTTATTGTGACAGAGATACCTAGAGTCACTTTGTAAAGTCAAATAATACCTCTATTATCTGTTTCAAAACTTTGCACTTTCGACACCTCCATAAAGCAATTAATAGGTACATCGTTACAACTAATATCGGTATAGTAGTACTATTAGCAAATCTTTTAAACCAAGTTTCAAATGCTCTATCATTGATACTAATTGTATTTTTATAAGTAAAATATTTTATATAACTAAATTATCTCTTTAAATATTATTTTGTTTTAAATGATACGCAATACCCTCGTTGTAAAAGTATATGTTGTTAGTTCCTAATAATGTATTTATCACCGCAGATTTGAATGCTAAAGACAACAATGGTAACACGCCCCTTCACGTAGCTGTAGAGAACGAAGCTTTAGACGCCATAGATTTTTTATTGCAACAGTAAGTAAAAAATATTGCATTGAAACCTACTATAATTACTTATATAATTAGCTCCCCACATGGTAAGCAACGCACTTAACGTTTAAAAACATCTTAAAAAAGCCGACTCCCCATACAAGCAATTATTTTTCGTATACGCCATTGTCAAATGTATTTAGTAATAAAACAAGACAGATTTGTAACAACAGTAAATAGTGATATCGAAATTTTATTATTAAAATACTCTGTATATTCTTCAAAGTCTGCGAATCTCAAAGCAAGATCAAAAATTGTTCAGTTCCATCTCTCGATTTACACAAGGAAATTGTGTAAATCGAGAGGGTAACGCACTCGTAGTGCCAATTTAGTCTGCCTTTTTTTTGTCCTTATCCGCCGTTGAATTGGATAAAATTTAACTGTTACAGGCACGTTGACACAGGACTGCTGAATGAGAAAACTCAAGCCCCTATTCATTTAGCTACAGAATTAAATAAGGTAAGAGTAGTTTTGTGTAGTCTGCCATGTAAGCTTACCTACCATGAGTTGGAAAAAAAATATGACGTATTGTACACTATTCCTATCCGACATCCGACAAACAACGAAAGAGATCGAAATAAAATAAACCAAAAAGCCACCTTTTTACGGAGTCAACGAATCAACTGGCTAGAGCTGATATTTTATCAAGTAATTTTAACTGCTATATGTATATACTCGTATGCAGAATGTCAACTAAACGCGAAGAAAAGCAAATGTTACTCGTCGTTTGCTCGTACTTTCCTTTCAATCTCTGTATTTTAAATTTAACCATTCACGATATCGTGATATTGAAAAATTCAAATATATACAATGCATGCATATTTTATGTATTGACTGCATCTTGTTCGTTCTCCAATCGTGTCTGGTTAAAGTGATTTTCATTTTTACAGCTCTTCGAATCGCACACTCTATCATGTTTGTTTATAAATCTTATGTAATATGTAACGTTTTTAAGGTTCTTGTATGTATGTAAGTTTCTTTAATCCACCATAATGTACAGATTCAAATGTACAGTATGTCGTTAGAATATTTACATCGTCCCCAGTAACATAACTTTAATGTTTGTTATAAAAATGTAAGGGCAGTATTTTTTTTATTGTTTTTTATTAATAATTGATCAAGGACGATTTAGCCTATGGACAGCGCAAAAACACATTTTTGCAGGAAACTGAACGCACGAGATTTTGCGCGAGGGGAGGAACATTTCCACCGCTGTCATTAGTTAAGGCCGTACCTGAATTTTCTGGGGTCCAGTGCTGCCCCCATTTAAAATAAATCATTTCAAAGAAAACGGAGACATCATTAAGATTGAAGGGTTATCTAGGGTTTGGCAATAGCAAAATTTTAAATGATGACTCCGTTTTCTTTGAAATTATTTATTTTTAATGGGGGCAGCACTGGACCCCAGAAAATTCAGGTACGTAGTGCGACGTACAATTCGTGACGTAGTGCGACGATTTGCGTAGGGTAGTAGGAAAGATAAGCGGAGTGAAAAATATCGATATCGATTTTTTTTTTATGTGACTGATAATTAGATTTATTTTATTGTCATTTTCATAAATATATTTATTTTTCCCAAAAAAGAAGATTTTAGTATTATAGCTAGGATATCGCCAGCTATGCAAATTTTTATAGCAAGATCAGTCGAACGGCTATAAAGAATACACCTAATTAGATGTTGGGCTTGTAGGTGAAAAATGATTATCAATATTAATAGGTTAAGGTTTCTGTTCTGGATAAGAATGGTCTAGTTTACTTTCGTTCTCTTCATCAGATTCTCTAGTGTGCGTGCGAGGTGGGAGAATGAAGTTGCTGATGCAAACTACTATTAAGTATTTGTTTTCAGACCTTTATGGAGGACTCATTTTATTATATGTTTTACTATATGTACCTACTTATTAATACACGTAATTATCAAATTTTTCCCTTTTAAGAATATGGAGGAACTAAAGATTGCAGCCCTATTTTTTCAAAATTTGTTTATTTTTGTTTCTAGACCAGTTAGCCAGAACATACCTATTATTAGTTTTATGTTTGGTGCATAAATGAGGATTTTAGGTAATCCATGTAAGTAACATACAATATTAAAAATTAAACAATAATAAAACAATAGAAAACAAAATTTAATATACACAGATACTTACACAAATGTAATAACAAACAATCATGTTTAAATCAAAAAATCTTGCAGGACTTAATTATGCTATTTTGATTAAATAATAAAAAGGCAGGTCCTATGATCACGTACAAGTCGAACTTACAGTAAAAAAAATGTGTGTTTTTATAAAAATAATAATAAGTTCATTTATTTTTATACGTTATAGTACACATTTTTAAAAATACGCACAAGTGGCGGACCTATTGCCTTAAGCTATACCTGTTAAGCCTACACTATGCAGAAAATGTTTGTACTAAAAAAGTCGTATGTCTTTATCCCCAACGGGATGACAGAGACTAGGACCCTAAGACCCAAAAGCCACGTTTTAGCATATTGCCCAGTGAGTGAGCCCATATGAGTGAAGACAACGCGCATACAGCGCAGGTTTTCATAGAATCTTTCGGCAGCGATAATGATAAATAGTGACGAAATTACAATGATTTTGTGTAGCTTGAAATCAATTGTTAATTCATTCAAATAGTAATATATACAAGAAAGCTTTCATCCAAATTTCTCTAGTGTAGGCTTCGTTTGGAAAACTAAAACAAGTAGTTTTTTTATATAAAGAATAATAAACCCAATTGCGAGACTAGACATAATGCTGGCTGTTGTTGATACAACAGTATGTGTGCATGTACATGCATACAAGCATATACGCATACATACATACATACATACATTGATTACTATCCAAATTGACTTTCGGGGCTATCTTGGATTACAAATTAAATAGAGCTTGGTGGAGAAAGCCCGAACTTCGCCCTCACTCCTTAGCTCCCCCTTTGGGCTCACATCACTCGGCCTGCGGTTTCATTAAAATTACTTGGGGGGGGGAATTGAGGGAGGGGAAGGGCTATCGGTAGCCTCTGGGTTACGTCAAATTAATTCAGGCGGGATACCAAAAGGATCTATTAATTTTCGAAATTGAAAAAAAACTCTAGTAATTGATCATATAAATCCTTTCCTTTTTTCATGGAGGTCAGATTTTTATCTCTAACCGCTTAGCCAGGCCGTACCCCTTCCACATCACGTTTTCAAAACCTTTTAACTTTCATAATTTTCTTTTATGTATGTACTTGAAATCCTACCCCCACATTCCACTACACGTCATTCCCCCTATCAGTCTGGAATAGGTGAAACACAAAACGGTATCGTCCCGAAAACCCTAGATAAGCAAATCGCATGCATCGAGCACTGGCTGCATGCCGCAGATTCGAAATTCGAAATTTAAAAAAAAAGTAAGCGTCTGACAATTCGCTCTATGGGCTCTTGAACAATAATTCAAAAAACGTAATGGAATTTATGCATGAAAATATTTTTCGTCATAATTTTTATCGATATATTTCAATATCGCTGTATCTTGAATTCACTATAAATATATCTCAAATGAAAGAGACATCACTACATTGTAAATTTTGTGCGATTTACTAACACAAAATTTACAATGTAGTAGAGACGTAAAAAAACACCAATATGGCGTCACCATTTACTATGGATTATTATTACTGACTTTAAAATTTAAAAATAAAGATTAAATAAATAAGAAAAAAAAGAAAAGTAATTAAATTTTTTGCGAAGCTTGAATTAGTAGAACTCTTCCCACACCATTTAATGGAACATGTAGGCATTGTTTATAATTATTTTTAAATAAATACAAGGAGCAACATTTGATACGTAACCTAGAAGCAGAAGCCGTGAACTGTCACCTCAGATCATGACCCTGCTTGGGCAAGCAGGCTCTTGGCGCGCGCTGCTGTCCCCACTAGCGTCCTCCATAGGCTAAATACGAGCACTCCATGTAATTGATAGAGGCGTTTATCAACGTCATAGAATATTGACTTTTATTAGTCTCGTGGTTTTACAGTTTCTGTTTTTTTTAATGTCACGGACGGCAAAGCAAACGGGTCACCTAATGGTAAGTGATTACCGCTGCCCATGGACAATTGCAACACCAGGGTGTAACGTGCCTTGCCTTTCAGGGCCCTCCCCAGAAGGGGAAGAGGGGGAGGGGGGGCTCTCTCACTCACCGAACGAAGTATAGTAACGGTTAAGCTACTATTCAGACGTAGATTTTCTGTGAGAGTGTGGTACTTCTCCGGACGAGCCGCCCTATTCATGCTACTAGCAGAACTGAGGTTTGCCGGTAGCGTGGCTCTACCACAACTCTGTTTCGTGAATTGGAAATAAAGTGTCATATTTAAATACCTTACTGCGAAGTATTATCAAGGAAAACTGCCAAACTGCCTATCGAATTAAGTTGGCAACAATAGAAGACTGTAGACTGGAAAATTCGTATTCGGCTTAATGTCAAAATTACATTTGCTTTTGATTCGTTTTATCATAAAATTTTAAACCAGATAGTTAAACGTTTTGCGACATTGCTGTTTTCATTACATTTTCATTTGACAAATTTGATTGATTTACTGATTTTTATTTATGTCAAATTATTTAAGGGCATTCAAATATAAAATTGATAGGAAGTACTTCATATAAATATCTCTTGCAAAACCACGATTCACTACGAATAACCAATAGCATTAATATTAATAATGCGAAAGTCCCCTCTATCTATATCACTCGCATCCATAATCATTCTAGACCTTACTCTTTAGCTACTCTATTCTATTAAGTTGGTGTATATATATATAAAAGGTTTCCTGCTTTGAAAATTTATAGGAATTCGTAGGGGCTGATAATGTCTAGTCTTCCACAATGTCCAATGTGCTAAAGAGTCCATTGTCTAGTACACTTTCCAAAATGTCCAGTGTCTCAGAATGTCTTGTCCTAAAACGTCCTGTGTCAAAAGGTCCACCAGAATGTCTTGTCCTTAAACGTCCTGTGTCAAAAGGTCCATAAATTAATAACAAGTAATTAAATGGTATTTATTCAAAATATTTGGTTAGCAAGAAAAAAAAGCAAGGTACATATTTTGACAGAAAAATGTTTTTGTCGGCCGTGAAAAATAACCAGCAGCAAATGGCTTCGGCACAGATTTAAATGTGCCATCGGCGAAACGGAAAACACTTCTTCTAAATTAAATAAATTTTCCGGCAAATGCTGATGCGAAAATCAAGATTTTCTCTTCACGCCCGTCTTCAATAACTAAAAAGTGTCGGTATAAATAAATCAGAGAACAACACCGATTATAAATCTCTCTAAAAATAGATAATTTTTAATCGCATACTTCAACATGACATTTTCGATCATGTTATTTTATCAGTACTAAGCAGAGATATGGGATATAATAATACTAAGTAACTCCATGGGTTGGAAGTGGCCAGAAACGCAAGTACCACAATGAAGTTTTTTGCTTAACTGTACCTATTATCAAAAGGTAGACATTTTGCTACGATGTCTTTTACCGATGATGTCTATATACGAAGAAGTGGGCTTTGGCTGACTTAGGCTTTTGACTTTGTAGGTATTGACCGCTGGACCCACATTGTCAGCCACAACGAATGAGAATTCCTATAAATTTTCAAAGCAGGAACCTTTTTCATAACACCAGCGCCAGCATAAATACACCAACTTAATGGAATAGAGACAGTAGTAGTAGACAATGCCAGCCGCAACGTTCCCATTTAGATATTCACCGCCGCTGTTGTCTCACCCGTCTATAACACGCTTATCAGTTTGTGTTTGCACGAAATTGATATTCTTACTTACGTCCTAACAATGAAAACCAACTCTGGTCTCAAAGTTCGGTGATTTAGTCCGGAACCGGACTTCCCGTCTCAGCTGTTCGGTGAAATACAATTGAGCCTGATAGTTCCGTAATAATGTTATATACTTTACATAGGTATAATATTAGGTATACTAAATCGATATATCAACAATATTTTTATTTACTGAAAAAGAAGTATGTTTAAGCAACAGTTATCTAGTATATAGTACAAGCTGTGCGTGGCTTGGGACTAGATGACGCTGTGTAAAATGTCTCATAAAATTTAATTACTTATTAATTGATTAAATTAAATTTAAACTACTTTGTTCCGTTTCGACATCGATTTACCATTTTTTTTCATTTGATCTGCCTTTAAATTTGCGAGATTGTCATCATCTTTTAATACGTTTAGAATTCGCAACAAACTTGAATTTTTGTTGACTAATCCATTAATTGTAAAATTCCAGGCTTCCACAACATTGTTAGTACGATGTCGTTCTGCAAACACGCGCCCAAAAAATTGATAAAACCAGGCCTCATCCACTCTTTCTGAAAGTATTTTTTTAAATTTGATCATGTTTTCTTCTTCAATAGACATTTTTTCGATGAAATATACCGTCAGCCATCCTCTGAATTATCGACAGTCAGCAATGACAGTACACAACACAAGTTGATAATGCGGCGGCCTTTTTTTGAGTTCAATCCAATATTTTTTGTTTTTCGGTACAAGGCGTTTCGGAAGTGGTAATAATAACCATTAATGATCACCCCTTCGAATGTTCACCATAGGTTTCGTCGCTGCGATCTCGTAATCAACATGAAATTGTCAGGTTTGCATAAAAACATACGGTCTTATTCGATTTCATTATTTGTTCCTTAAAAATTTTTAACTGAATTTTCTTTTCTTTTCTTGTTTTTCATATTCCTACCGAACTATCACTATGCTACGCGGCCGAACTACTGAGACAAAATAGTTTCACTTCCTGTGGTCTCACTAATCCAGTTCCGGACTAAATTCACCGGACTTCTGAGACCAGCCCGAAAACCATCACTTTTATTTTAATTCTATATTTAGGCCAATTGTCCTGCAGGTGTCAGTACTTCAGGTGTTCGCAAAATATAAAACACAATTCGACGTTGATTTGGGTGGCGAGCACGGTCGCACCGCTCTACATTTTGCTGCTATACACGACCACGATCTTTGCGCCAGAGTTTTGGTAAATGTTAAATTTGTTGCCCCTAAAATTCGAATTTGTTTTTTATTTATTCCACATTTGAGTCATTCAAAAAATGCAAACGATCACATTCATTTAGAGCGTTTGATTATTTTTATAAATAAAATATTTTCAAATATTTAGGAATTTTTAATATGGTTGCAATTATTAATCCAGGTAATATCCAAACAGATCACCGATTTGGGCGCGGAATGCAAACGGCCTTGCAACAACGGATATTACCCAATCCACGAGGCTGCCAAAAACGCATCATCCAGAACTATGGAGGTGTTCCTCCAGTGGGGAGAGGCGAGAGGTTGTACCAGAGAACAGATGATATCCCTCTATGACAATGAAGGCAATGTGCCGCTGCATTCGGCCGTCCACGGAGGCGACATAAAGGCGGTCGAGCTGTGTTTGAGGTCCGGTGCGAAAATTTCTACACAACAACACGATCTGTCGACTCCAGTGCACTTAGCTTGTGCTCAGGTAATTCTGTCTGTGATTTAGTTAGATATTTATTTTTACCCGACGGCAAAGCCAAAAGGAAGTGTAATGATTTTAGCAGTCTATGTATGTATGTGGATATTTATTTGTGTTCTACTTCTACCGTAGCATCCGAACCGCTTATCCAATTTTCGCAAATCAGATGTCAATCTATTCTTCATCGAATGACAGAGGCTAAAATTTGTATGCAATAAAGGATGAGTAAATTCCCAAATTTCCGGGAATTTGGGAACGTTCATGGGAAATTTGGGAACGTTCCCGGAAACGGCACATACTCGTAATTAACTACTATAATAGGTATATTTGAGAACTATAAAAAAAATACAGTAAATACATTTTTGAGTTTTGTTGTGAAATTATGTTCATACTTATATTGATTTACAGGGAGCTTTAGAAATCGTAAAACTGATGTTCACCATGCAGCCAAAAGAAAAATTGGCTTGCCTCAATTCTTGCGATGTTCAGAAGATGACTCCTATTCACTGCGCCGCAATGTTCGATCACCCAGACATTGTCAACTACCTAATTTCTGAAGGGTCGGATATAAATCCGTTAGACAAAGAAAGAAGATCGCCGCTTTTGCTTGCCGCCTCTCGAGCAGGGTGGAGGACGGTTCATGTTTTGGTAAAATATCGCATTTTTTTATATCTAATTATAAAACGAGTTGGTTAAATAATCTAATCTATGGATTCCCCAAAGAACTTACTACGTAACTGACAATGTTATACTTATAAATATATGTTTTATTATTTATGGCATTAATCGGTATTTGCAGATAAGACTGGGCGCAGACATTCAATTAAAAGACATCAATTCCAGAAATGTTCTTCACCTTGTGGTGATGAATGGTGGACGACTGGAAGATTTTGCTGCTAATTGTAAGGTAAATAAACCTAGCAAGTAACCAAATTTAGTGTTGTTTATATTTTGTACTGATAACATTAAAATACATAGATTTTTATCTTAATAATATTTTTTTAACCGAAACCGTTAACAATGAAAACACAGATAAACATAAGTTATTTAAATGAAACTTAGCTAGACCGATTTTTCACGTCTAGCACCCTCTACATACCAATTTTCATCGAAATTAATGGAGCCGTTTTCGAGATCCTAATTAGGTATCTATATATAAAAAAATGTCTCGTTAAAAGTACCTAGGCGACCGAGCTTTGTTCGATGGAAACACCAAGTAAAAGAGGTTATCGAAAAATTAAACCTACTTAAAGCGGTTTTTCATCCCCGAAACCCCCCAACATTTCATCGAAATGGTTTCCGAGATCGGAATCGGAATCGCTTATATTGTATACAAGAATTTAATTTTATAATATATATATTATTATTTTATAATAAAATAATTTAAAAGGATATCATCTAGTGCATGACGAAGAGCAATATGGAAATTATCACCATATTTATGAGTTAACAATTTATTTAACACTTCAAGGCCATTTGCTTACCCCTTCACCTTGCTCGTTTAAGGTGAAGGGATAAGCAAATGGCCTTGAAGTGTGAAATACATTGTTAACTTATAATATATACATATTTCCATATTGCTCTTCGTCATGCACTAGATAGCCCTTTAAATTATTTTATGAACCACCGTTGAAAGTATTTTCATTAGTCCGTCTAGCTATAAAACTTGCCTCCGCCAAAAGTGGCCACGGCAAGTTTTAAAGCTAGACGGATCACCAATAATAGTTTCAACGGCAGTTCATAAAATAATTTAAAAGGATATCTAGTGCATGACGAAGAGCAATATGGAAATTATCACCATATTTACGAGTTAACAATTTATTTAACACTTCAAGGCCATTTGCTTACCCCTTCACCTTAAAGTGAGAGGTAATTGTGATTTTGGTTAAAAAGGACTGCAATCGCCCGTTTTCGGCCCGTTTCATATAAAAGTAAATACATAATTTATATTAAAAATATATATTACAGAGATTTGAAACAAATATCTGTTTCTAGATTATCAGACAGTTATTTTTCAAAATGGTAAAGTTATTACATATACACAATTACGTCTTTTTCTTACGAGGTAGACATACAGAGCTGAAAGCCAAACACCAATTTAAAATCCTATATACTCGTAGAACAGTACCCGATTTATTCTGATATTACGTTTTGTACGGTGTGGAACCTACATAATATCTTAATTTCGTGTAAATTCTAAAACGTTCCTCAGAACGAGGCTCAACAGAGCAGAAGTAACTTTTTTGTCAGCATTTGCGCGACGAAAGTACTCCTAATTGTGTTTAAACGTTACGCGTTTTCAAACAAAAGCTTTCCAAATGAATACCTACTTTTGACGAGACATAAATGCAAGTTGAAAATGGTAGAATTCAAACGTATTGAAATAAATTCGTTTCAAAATCATGACAAGAATTCAGCATTTCGAGTTGCGAATGTGACTTTGGACATTGTTTATCCTTTGTTACACACTATCACATATTGTCACAATAACCGAATTTGTTGTTTTAAATCAATCAAGGTCAATTTTTTCTTGTATAATATCAAAAAAACGTGAAAAAAACCTTTACAAAAAAGAAAATATTTACAGAAATTCATCATAAAACTCATGGCTTAGAGCTGAACTCTGCCTTCCCTTTTGGTGTACGGTTAGGTACTCTATATTCTTAAAAACAATAATAAAATTAATTTCGGTGTGAAGGATGGTCTGTATGATGATGAAGGAAAATAATGATGAATAAAATTAAAGAAGGTTAAAAATAACTACACTTGCTGATAGGTAGGAACAATGAAGGATAAATGTTGAAACATCAAATGAAAAGAAGTAAATAAAAATATTTAATAAAAATATAAAGAGTTGTAAGAGGCGATCTAGAAGCTATACCATTTCTATAAAGCATTGTATGTACTTATTGTATGGTTCACAATATCGATGTCCGTACACGTCCTGTGCAACTAATTGTTTTCCGTAGTTTTAGCCTCTTGAGATTCCGAATCCTATTACTTGATATCTCGATAGGCCATCAATTCCAAACTTGTTAATTTTGTCTTAACCCCTTTTTTATATTTTAGCGAAATATTAAATTACGTTGTAAGTACGTTTGTAAAAAAAAGGTAGACGACTATTTGTGTTCGTGTGTTTAGGTTACGGTTCCGATCGACGGTTACGAAACTAATAAATTTAATTACTCGTGCTTCAACTCGTTTCCGATGATTTGATTAAGCAATTGAATGAAACTTTGTATTTATTTTAGGATCGATGTGAAAAGAGTCTAGCTCAGTTATTGAATGAGAAAGACAGTACTGGATGCTCACCCTTGCATTACGCTAGCCGAGAGGGCCACATCAGGTCTTTGGAAAACTTGATAAGACTTGGGGCTTGCATTAATTTAAAGAATAACAACAATGAGAGTCCACTGCATTTCGCTGCCAGGTCTGTAGCAATTTCTCTCGATTACTGTGTTCAGGCTTGCTTGTGGTTTGGTCAAAATGTTATTTTTTTGGTAAAATAGACATACAGAAACGTACGTGCATACGTCCATTTTAGTCTTTTTAATATTTTGAAAAGTGCTAATATTGTGGAGCTTTTTCCAAGTCGTGTGAATAAGATGGCGAAGAGAGAGGGCCTAGCGAAAATAGAAACACTTAGAACGCCGATATTGTCATAACAATATAAGAATTTAAAGATTATTAAGACATTCGGAGTGGAAGACCCTATACACTGTCTGCTTGTTGCGTGCTTCAACACTATGTTACATACATTATTACTTTCCTCTGCACCGTAAATACCAACGTTAAGTTAGTACTTATACACGGGCCTTCCTAATCGCTTATTATGGAATTTCTGGGAGCCCATGTCCAGCATTGGAGTACGTCCGACGATTGAAATGATGATAATTTATCTGATGATAGTGACCGTCTTCCGAATCGTAGGTGAAACGTTGCAAGCATAACCTTATAAACTTTTGATGTAGTCGCTGATAACGGATTTCGGTTCGACCATTTAGTTAAATTGTATAAACTGTTAAGTTTATTTTTTATACTTAAAAGGTTAACTGTTTTAAAAAAGTACGGTTTTATAATGTTTAGTACCTACTGTTACTATTAAGGTTTGATATCTTACCAACGTTTCATAAAATAAAATCGCAATTTTAACCAATTGCAGGTATGGTCGCTACCACACCGCGTGTCAGCTTTTGGACTCAGACAAGGGTACATTCATCATAAACGAGAGTGACGGTGAAGGGCTCACCCCACTCCACATTGCCTCAAGAGAAGGTCATACGAGGGTTGTACAGCTGCTTTTGAACCGCGGAGCCCTGCTTCATAGAGACCATAATGGCCGCAACCCGCTGCATTTGGCTGCTATGAGTGGCTACACGCAAACTATTGAGTTACTGCATTCAGTGCATTCGCATTTACTCGATCAGGTCGATAAAGATGGGGTAAGTAATTTAAAGTTTCTACTATTATTGACACAGTAAGCAAAGAGTCTTAGTTTCGAGGTTAGCCTAAAAATGATTTTGTCCGTCGCACTTTTCAACCGATTTTAAAAAAAATTGGTACACAAGTTCCCTGATTTATTCAAATATGTTAGTCGGTCGCGATTTTTGATTGGGGGAAAAGGGGGGAAGTTGGCTGTAGCGTTATATATCGACGGATTTCAATCAAATTTGGGAGGCAAACCTAAGGACTTTATTCTACACAAGATATTGCGAAAAAAAATCCGAAAGAGGGGAGTGGAGGAGGGAACACAGAGGGAAGTAGCATTGTATATGGACGGGTTAAATTTTTTTTTCTGAAAATTATACCTACTAACCTAAATTCCAACATGGCTGCATATGACAAAACAGTGTATATTTTAGGATCTAAATTATATAACAAATTACCTGACTGTTTGAAAGAACTTAATACTAGACTATTTAAATTTAAATTGAAACAATTATTAGTACAAAAATGTTATTATAGTATAGAGGAATTTATATGTGACAAATTATATGATATTGAATGATTTATAATTAAGTAAGTAATTATTTTTGCAACACCCGAGAGGGTAAGTAAGGAGAACTGTATATAGTTATAAGACCTTGTGAACTCTTACTATGCAAATAAAGAATTGATTGATTGATTGATTGATATTAATCAGACCACGCAATCCTCTTCGCCTTTACAAGACGAACTCGTAGACATCAGATTCGATTCCTCCTAGGACCAAGGGAACGCGAGTAACCGCTAAAAGTTTACCCTATTTTGTAGGTAATCCTGTTGTAAAATTCACCATCTGAAATCCAATTTAAAATTGGACTTTCTACTAATCTGCGGTTGAGCGACGCGTCACGGCGACACGTCTTTTTAATTTAAATTTATTTATTGCTTTTCTCATTGACATATATTCAATCGCAATCGGCTACAAACTTGTTTCTCTACTGATTTGCGGTCGAAAGACGTGTAGTCGTAGCTGCGAAAACTATTTCATAGAAATATTTAGAAACCAGTAGTGCCGCCACGACACGTCTGTTGCTGTCTGCAGTCGGCTCCAAACTTAAACCTTAATTATAACAATTTAAAGTGAATGGTGTTTTGAATTTTAGAATACACCGCTGCACCTCGCTACGATGGAAAACAAGCCAAACTCCATAGCTCTGTTGTTATCCATGGGCTGCCGACTGACCTATAATAATCTGGATATGAGTGCTATTGACTACGCCATCTACTACAAGTTCCCAGAAGCAGCCCTCGCTATGGTCACACACGAACAAAGGTGATTAATATTAATGCTAATTATATGCGTAGGTATAATGTTCTTTAAGAAATCCATGTATGGTTTTTATAGATTTTTTTGTTCCTTTGGTATAAGTTAACAAATTTATGATTACGACATACTAAAGTCTAGCTGTTGCCCGCGGCGTAACCTGTGAAATCAAAGGTTATTTGATAATCCCACGGGAACATCACATTCTTTCGGAAAAAAAAATATTCTGTGTTAATCCAGATAATAATAGCTTAAATATCTGCTTGCAAATCTGTTGAGCCATTTTTGAAAAAGCGGGACAAACATCCATACAAACTTACCCATTTATAATATTAGTAGCATATTTTGTTTTTTCATCAAATCATATTGGTAATTTCCAGAGCAAAAGAGGTAATGGCTTTACGATCAGACCGCCATCCGTGTGTGACTCTCGCTCTTATCGCATACATGCCTCGTGTGTTCGAAGCCGTTCAAGACAAATGTATCACTAAAGCTAACTGCAAGAAGGATTCAAAAAGCTTCTACGTAAGTCGTCAACTCATCTTCATTTCGGAAACAACTTTTTAATGTTTTTACTATTCATGGCTTATGCTGAAAAATCTGTTTATAATTTAGTATTAATTATTTTTCTAATTATAAGAAGTGTCTTACTATAGACGACCTCTATGGCCTAGTGGTCATATGCCAGGCTATCAAACCGGATGTCCCGGGTTCGTTCCCGGTCAGGTCAAGATGGAAAATGATCTTTTGCAGTTTGACCTGGATCTTGGATGTTTATCGTTATATGTATTTGTTATAAAATATAGTATCGTTGTGATAGTATCCCATAACACAAGTCTCGAACTTACTTTAGGGTTAGATCAATCTGTGTGATTTGTCAATATTTATTTAAGTATTTATGTTGCATGTATTTATTAATTTTTTATTATACCTACTCATTTAAACGAATTTATTTTAATACTTACATACTTTAGTTATTGTCAAACAAGATTGTCTACTAATTTTACTTTAATGAATTTATTGTTCTATTCATCATCAAAGAACTATTTATAAAATCTAGATTAAATACAACTTCGAAGCGCTGTGTCCTCAAATGAAAGACGAAGATTGCACCAAGAAAACGGAAAGCGTACCAAAGTCTCAGAAAATCCCATTGCCTGCCCTCAACGTAAGTTATTACTATTTGATAATGAAACCTCTTTTGCTTGGTACAGATAAAGTACTCTTTCAAATTCTACCAACGTTCGAAACTTGAGGTAGACGCACTACGACTGGCGCTGAACAACCCCACATACCGACCTGAACCGTTGAGTGTGATCAACGTGAGTTTAGTCTCACATAGCACATCGCTTACTCTGTCTGTTCTAAGTCGAACGTGAATTAGGTATAATGTTGACACGCATTTCATGTAACAGAATCTGCCGTATTATTTGTTAATATTAACTATACAATAGCCTTTTCGGATAAATATTCGGATTTTCATACAAATTGACTCGATCAGCTGATCAGTTTGTATGAAAATTCAAATATATTTTTTTTAGTTTCGTGAAAGTTCTTGAACACAAGTTGTTCAGTTACATGGCCTGAGGTACCATCTCAGAGGTTTTGCGTTCTTTCATTAACACGATGTACATATATATATAATCATCATATATAATCGGCTTTCTTCTGCTACTGAGAATTCTGGCAACATTCTACTGTTTATTGTTCAATCATGGCACTCATTCACGATCACATAGCAAAGCTTATCTTCACCATGATACACAAACATGGATTTTGATGTGGGAACTAATTTTATGTGTTAATCAAGGTGTTATACTTCAATGAATGTAAATATCACTATACCGCAACTTTATAAAAAATAAATAATAACTATAATTACACAGGTAATTTATCTAAAGATTTCCGCAATGCACTTTTATTGTGACCCCAGTATATTTACAGTTTAATAACATAAATGAGATTCTCCTGAGGAGATGCACCGATCCTGTTTCTCAGGCAGGATCTCAGATTTTTTTGTGATAGTTTTGATTTCAACACATTATCTTTAAATGAATTAAATTGATAACTATGTGATAAAGAGATCTTGTTCATTTGTAAACTGAAAAATTTATACTTTTCCAGGCCATGGTAGCTCACGGTCGGGTGGAACTACTAGCTCATCCACTGAGCCAAAAATACCTTCAGATGAAATGGAATTCTTATGGCAAATATTTTCATTTAGCAAACTTATTATTTTATTGTATATACCTGACTTTTGTGACTTTCTATACATACCTGTTGATGATGAACGCCAATCCTAGCACATCTTCTGTCAGTAGAATGGAAGATAAGATTTGCATGGCTAACAATGCGACCAATAATACAGGAGCACTTGCGACTGAAGGCAGCAATTGTGAAAGAAGAAACGCTGAATTTAATGGTGGTGAGTTGAAGAACTATCAGACGCCAGTCGCACTGCGTACCAGTGCTGGCACGCTAGTGTTTCTGGCGCCAGTGACTTCTTACGCCTAAATCTGCCTTTACTTATTTAAGCCTGCGCATTATTTGCTTAACATTTGTTTTAGATTTCGAGTCTTTAGTGGCAATGTACACTAGTACAGTTGCGATCCTCGTCTATAATGCAATCTGCCTAGTCCGCGAAGCATATAACGTGAAGCAGCAGAAGTGGCACTACCTGGTCGATCCTTCTAATTTTGTTTCCTGGCACCTGTACATCTGTTCCTCGCTGATGGTATTTCCCACTGTACTTGGAAATTACAGTGATATACAGGTCAGTGTTCATTTGTATTGTAAGCGTAGAATAGTTTGTTTCGTCAATGTTATTTTTTTTCAATGTTCCTCTGAACCCAGTACCTAGTGAGCTTCACTGTGGCAGGTATCAACTAATATGTAACTAATTAATTATACGAGTATTAATGAGATGATTAATGTCGTTAAACCTATTGCAACTTGGTAAGACCAAGAAAAGTCCCGCCATTTAAATAACGGAAACTGACTGAAAAATAAAATAAGTTATACATATAAAAAGCGACATAGTGTTTATTGTGGTTAATAAATGTATTTACAATTTTATTTCAGTTTTCCGCAGCATCAGTAACGGTGTTTCTATCGTGGTTCGAGCTACTGCTACTCTTACAGCGGTTTGACCAAGTTGGCATCTACGTGGTCATGTTTCTCGAGATCCTGCAAACACTTATCAAAGTGTTGATGGTGTTTTCGATCCTGATCATCGCATTTGGATTGGCGTTCTTTATTCTTCTCTCTAAAGTGGGTTTAATCTAAATGGAATTGATTTAGTTTTCACAATTAGCAAAATAGTATCGGTTTCTATACAGAGAGTAGGTAAACAAATAATAATTTAAGAGGCATATGAAATAACTGACACTGAATACTTTTGCCACTAATAAGACACTATCGATATCTCACGAAATGATATCGATAGAATCTATTTATTTATCTTTAAAACTGATTGAGAGTAACTAGTTGCTAACAAAAAAATTTGCCGAACGCAACATTTTCATATACTGTAGCATATTTTAGTCTAGATATTGAATAAATAAACAATTTGTGAACTATATATTGTTGTAAATGATACAAAATAACGAGTATTTAATACCGTTTTTTTGTATGATAATTTTACATTTTATTCATAGTAATTAATAATAAATAAAAGGTGTAAGGTATGAAGCCAACTTCATACCATACATTATTTTGCTGCTGCATGTGAAAAGCGTTTCTTACCGAAGACTCGGCTTTATAATGTTAAATTATTAAAATAATAATTATATTAATGGTTAGGTACATTAAAAGCTTTGCGTTCATGATATCATGAGCTTTTAACATACTTGCTTTTAGTATATTTAGGTCATTTACACAAAACAAATAGCCACGAAAATAAGCCTATCCATCATTATTGTTATCTATAGAAACATACCAGTTTGTGTGCATTAGCTTGTCATATATATGTCAGTAGTTTGTTTTGGCTAATGGCTTCGTGCAAATGGCCCCAATCAATGCCAAGCGAATTATAATTCAAGGCGATTTTAGATTTTTTTTACCGCTTTTGCCGTTCCAATCTTCCAAGTTTGTTTTAAAACAAAGAAACTATTTTTTTTTTGGTGTTCACAGATCAATGAAATAATTGCTTCCAGAAGTTAACTGTTTACTTTTCCAGGGCCAGCATGTTTCTTTCAACAGCATTCCTATGTCTCTTATGCGAACCTTCGCTATGATGCTGGGTGAGATAGACTTCGTCGGTACATACGTGCAGCCATACTATAAACCAGAGATGGATATTATGCTGCCGTTTCCAATGCCAACTTTCCTGATTCTCAGTGTATTCATGGTGTTGATGCCGATTTTACTGATGAACTTGCTTATCGGTTTGGCTGTGGGGGATATTGAGAGCGTCAGAAGAAACGCCCAGCTAAAACGTTTGGCTATGCAAGTGTGTATCTATGATTTCCTAACATACAATGTGTGTCAAACTGTTGTAATTTTCTTTTTCATATTTTATTTATACGTGGGAATCTAATATTGAAATGCGAAAGTTTGTATGAATGCGTGGTATAATAAAAACAGGATATTCTCTTCCCGCGATGGCCCAAGACTACATCACGAATGTCACGATAAGTGTTACCATTGATTCTTCTTTTCAATGTATTTAAGGACTTTCTTAATTCATAAATATGAAATACGAACTATTTCATATATCATGTGATTCATCTGTTTAATTTAGAAAAAAACTTATATATGCGCGGTGCAGTGGGATCACCGCCATAAGTTTCGTAGATTTAAACTAAAATATTTCGTAGAACAAAAATATTTTCGTACAATCTTTCAGAACACCCGTTCAGCAACTATTATTTTTAAATTATTTTCAGGGCTTAAGATGATAATGATGATGAATTCTTTGTCGCAATATTTTTGAAGCATGTCATCGAATTCGAAGTATCACCTACCGTTGTCTCATAGAACCTCTCCTATTTATTTTTAAATTTCGTTTTCCTCCTTTATAGGTAGTTCTTCACACTGAACTGGAAAGAAAGTTGCCTGCTATCCTCCTGGAGAAAGTTGACAAAGACGAGTTGATAGAGTATCCCAACAACAACAAGTGCAAGCTCGGATTCCTCGACCTTATACTCAGAAAATGGTTCTGCAATCCATTCACTGACGATGGTAAGAAGCGTTCTTACTTGTAAGAGAACTTTTAAAATATGTAGAGAACAATGCACAAACTTATAGAACATGTGTCCGTAACCTTTAACCATGGTAACTACTTTGCTTTATTTCGGCAAAATTTACAGTACTAGTAGCCGTGTGGTTTACGGCAAAGTAGAATAGGACCACTCTAAGTCTTCCCGTGGATAAGGCTACTTATAAAATACACGCTAAACAAATCTTATAAACATCATGCAATGAGACCTCTCCACCCCTCTCTGGCCAGCGTGAAGAGCGTAGGCCAAATCCTCTGGCTGCTCTGGCCAAATATGGTAGTAAAAAGGTTCGTGCTCCTACAGCGGAGACTAAAAAAAGACCTGATGATGATAAGTAGCTGGAGATTTAATAATATAAGTGAAGTGAAATTTTTCCCCATATCCCAGACAACTTTGCCCTAATATGCAATGGATCCTCCCCTGCAGAAACCTTTTAAAGGGTAAATCTTTTATTGGTAAGTATATTCAGGAAAAGGTTTTAGCGGGAGTACCACATTACATAAACTTTTCCAAAAAGCCTCTATGTGTTGGATCTGTAACTGTCTGACGCAAGCCTCCCAAGAGACCA
Source organism: Acrobasis repandana (assembly GCA_963576875.1). Classification (NCBI taxonomy): domain Eukaryota; kingdom Metazoa; phylum Arthropoda; class Insecta; order Lepidoptera; family Pyralidae; genus Acrobasis; species Acrobasis repandana. Next base: position 7,729,944 of record OY756214.1, read on the forward strand.
GGGAGGAAAGATCCGTGATCATCAAGGAAGGATTATGATCCATATTTATAAATAAATCTTACATTCAATATCAAACGAAATCTTAAGTTAAACCTAACAATATATAAAATATGAAATTTTATAGTGCTTCTATAAAATTTACTAGATGAAATCAGTCGGAAACGCTAAGTTCCAGTTGATTTAGACGATGATAGTCGTTGTACAAAGCGAGTGCAACGTATGGCGACAGAATAGTTTCGCTTCCCAGCAATGACATTCAAAATTTACCTCACGTTGTTGGCGTGAGGTAAATTTATTTACTAACTAGATATTATTGATCAAATCTATTGAAAATTACTGGCCTCGATTAGATTGAGCTGCTCGCATTGTCGTGTACTCGTAAAATAGTGACCACTATTTTACCATTTTGTTCTTGTCGTCAGCCGGACTAGACCTGGTGCTGGAGAGCAGCGAAGACTTCATCACGGCTGAATTGGACAAACAAAAGCGTCGTCTGAGGGAAATGTCGCAGCTGCTGGAACAACAGCACACATTAGTACGCCTCATAGTTCAGGTATCGCAAATTTGAATGTACCATGTCATGTCGTCCAAAATTTGCTTTCATCAGCACCACTTGTAGGTTGACTGGTAGAAAAGGCCTTGGGCCTTAAGTTCGTCTCCTTAAATTTTGGTAAAGTTAAATAAAATAAATATAGCATAACACAGATAAACATTTATTTAAAAGTACTTATTACTGCAGATAAATAAGTACTTAAGTTTGTGTTGATTAATTCCTTCCGGCTTTCATCATCGGACCCTGGAATCTTCTAATACTAGACTAGGTATTTCTCAAGACAAATCAAACCTGCCCATACTCATGAAGCTACGTCGTTTATTTGTTTACTAGATGGTTTTCGCGGCATTGTCCGCTACTTAATGGTTATTGGACGAACCCACGGGAACGTCACATTTTTCGGTATAAAAATTACCTTATATGTTTATCCAAATAATAGGCTAAAAGGCCAGATAAAATTTTAATTTTCTTGCTTCCAGAAAATGGAGATCAAGACCGAGGCAGATGATGTGGATGAAGGCGTTTCACTGTCCGACACTCGCGTTGTACCGCGCTGGAGCTCCCCACGGATCCGCAAAAAACTTCGTACTGCATCCTCTTTCAACAAGGGAGGCTAATGTAGAAAGTACGTCGAATACGTGACGACTCTTGACCTATAAAAAATGAATATTTTATACATACTAACAAATTCCGTACGGACGCAATATCTTTATTCTGAACACAAGACCCCCTGTACCCCTAACATTTTTTATATACTTACCTACAGTGATACAGTTATTTTATCTCACAAACGCGGGAATCCCTTGGGTTGTAGTTGTTACGTGTATAACATACACATACTCTTTCGTGTGCTTCTAAGGTTAGCGTTAGCAAGGTCATGAGCAAAATATTAAATAGTTTTAAAATATTACAGTCGGCTAGTACATTGAAGCTTTTAACTTCTTTTATCAAAGATTGACTTCCGTGCATCGTCAATCACAGATTGACTTCGTGCGGCCGATGCGTCTGTCGCAAGCGGCTGCGATCATTGAGTAATAGGCCATAGTCATAAGAGTAGTATGAAGTTACATCGAACCACTTCAGTGCCTCACGTTTAACATTGACATGCGATCAACATTAGCCGTGCGGGTACTTCTTTACCCGCGGATTCAACTCTTTTGTAAGCCGGATTAAATATCTATCACACAATTTTGCAAACGCCACCGAAAGTCGTCAGTAAGTCGTAATAGTAGATTACTGCACCGAGCACAAAGTGAGTCATTATTGCATGAGTGCTAATGTTTATGTGCCCGAGCGAATGCGAGGGCACTAAATTAGCACTAGTGCAATAATTACTCACTTCAGCAAGGTGCGTAATCTACTTTTCTTTCAACTACTAATATACCTTGCGTATAAAATATACGTACGAAAAAAAAACACAAGATCATGAACAAAACTTTATTCAGATATCTACTTAAAAATTGCAATTATTAAATGTGCAGTTATTAAAAGTGAAATTGGCACTTTTACTTGGAACATTTATTCTAGTATTTGTTTGATTTATATTTTGTGACCAATAATTATTATCACCAGAATCTGACGATACAGGTAGACGCGGGCTTACGAGTTGTAAATCATTTCCATGAGAAGTAGACGGGCATGGTGATAAAGATCGGTGTAAATGAATTGATTCTGTTATGTTTTGAATTATTTTACTTTTATTTTGTACCGATTCTTCTATGTACCCTTCTGCTACTCGGTCTGAATTCCAGCCACCATGACGCTTGAGTGTAATTAAATTGGCACCAGAATCAGCAAGCAGCGTTGCTGACGTTCGGCGAAAACAATGGCCAGTGTAGGCTTGCGGGTTTTGAAGCTTGAGGTAACTTGCAATTTCATATGGAAATTAACCAAATTTGTTTCTGCCGATAGCTTGTCTTGTGCATTTTCCTTTATAGTAATTGATGAAAAATCGGTTTGTTTCTATGGAACTTGGACGCAAAGCTATGTATTTCTGTACTACATTCAAAAATTCGTCACGTATTATAAATTGACGGTCTTTCTTTGTTTTGGTGTTTGTAAGTTTTATTAGAAGCATCTCATTATGTGTTTCAATATTTTCCATTGTGATATTTAGTAGCTCAGAGCTTCTACAAGCACCATTTATCCCGAAAATAAGAGCAACCTGTAAATAGATTGAAATTCGACGTTACACATAGCTACACAGAATTCATAGCATTATAATTATTCTAATAAACAAGTATGAAACACTTGCACTGATAGATACGAGTAGTATATAAAAAACTTGGATACCTTTGTTGCCAAATATTTTTCGTCAGGTGCTTCATTTAAAAATCTTTCAATATCCTGAGCTATAAGTATTTTGGATTTTTTACTTGTATATCCATCCGATAGCCTCTTGAGAAAGTAGCCTTTTTTGTCCACGTTGTGTTTGGTATTAACTGTGCTTTTTAACATAGAATATACAGACCACAGTGATGATGGTTTCATTTTTTTGGACATTTCGTTGAAGTAAGTTAGAAACACACTTTCAGATAGTGATTTTACACGTCTTTCATTTCTCCACGTAATAAAATTTTCATTAACTTTTAAATATTTAGCCCGGGACTTTTCCGGTAAAAGGTTATCAATGATATCATTTGCAGCTGTTTTTATGCTCTCTGGTGTTGAATTTATATCACTTTCGCTGTCAATTTCCATTTTTTAATATATATGATATATTCTAAAATAATTTGACTTAAAAAACTCTCACAGTGGTACAATACAGAAAGCGCGCCTTTTGTTTCTTTTTCAAACAAGGTTTTTTTCGTCGGCTTATTTTTATTTTCGGCCAGTATCTTTTTGATCGAATGCATACATTTTTATTAAAACTTAAACATCTGTGGTAAATTAAAAAGTAAAACAGTGCAATAATGAAAAATTAAAAAGTATAACAGTGCAAAAATGGGATTTCATATAACCATAAATGCACTGTTTTGGTTTCAAGCAATAAGTACCTATTTTATGATCAGTTTAGTAGTGATTAATGATAACATTACTGCGTAGTTGAAAGAAAATTAAAAACTACTAGAGCAGTTATATAAGGACGGGTATTGCCGGTAACCTAAGCAAAATGAAATAAAAATTATAGAAAAATTTACCTTTTATTTGGAAACTATTAAGCCATTAACATTGTAAAAATGAAAAAAAATATTTTGCTATTGCAAATAACATTTATTACTTTTACAATGCGTTAGTTTAATACATAAATATAAAACAATTTAAAATATAAAAAGCTAATTCAAAGTGGTCTCCATTGGCTGCAATACAGTCCTTTAAACGTTGAGGCCAGTTATCAATAGAAGCACGCACTCTTTCCATGGGAAAATTCTTCACTGCCAAATCGTATGAATTGTTTTAGGGACTCCAAATTATCATGACGTTTAGAGCAAGCCGTACTCTCTAAAACTGACCATAAATCGTAATCCAGCTGATTAAGATCGGGACTACCGACGGCCAGGCTTCAGCTCTGATGAAGTCGGAAACATTCGATTCCAACCAAGACTGCTTGGACCGAGCTTTGTGACCCGGTGCCGAGTCTTGCTGGAAGGACCATTCTTAGTTATTAACTACTAATTTAACTACCTTCTCAAGAATCGTATCTTGATACACTTGTGCCGATGTTTTGATACCTTTTTCACAAAAGTATGACTCAGTCACTTCTTCATAGCTAACACCCCACCAAACCATCACTGAAGACGGATAAGCCCACGTTGTAACCTGTCGACTAATTGGGAAGCTTTCTTAGAGCTTAGAGCATAAATACCGTCATTTTGTTTGTTAAAATGTTGCTCAATTGTAAAAAAAATCTCATCCGTAAACAAAAATTTTTGTGACCTCCCTTTGCGTACCGCTTCAGTAGTTGTTTCGATTTTAACCCCCTTTTCTTTTGTAATTATCAGTTAAGAAATGACCAGTACTTCTTTTATAGGCTGCAAGTCCTAAGTCATCTTTTAAAATACGCGACATGGTTCTAGGTGCTATCTTCATCTCCCGTGATAAAATCTTTTGCTTTCGGACAGGATTTCTTCGAATTCTTTCCCTTACTGCTTTGACCACCTTTTTCGTACGAACACTACGTGGACGGCCAGATCTTTTTCTGTCACAAACAGAGGAGGTATCATTGTACCTATTAAAAGCCAGAGCCTAGGGCGGTAAGACCCAGACCACTTAGCGTAATGGTGGGCTTGAAGGTGCTTAGCTAGATGACTGATAGATAAAAAAATATAAACAGTTCTATATCATTGTAAAACGAAGCAGCAGGCCGCAGATTTCCAATCTAATATTAAATATATAGGATATTTAATTTTATACTTCAACATTCGCTATTGCAATGAATTTACCAAGTTATAATAAAAAGGCTTATAATTTCTATGCAATGTCCTAGGTATAGAAAAACTTTTTCTAAAAATTCTAAATCGTTTCACGCCAATTAAGTTCCTTGATTTATCTCTTTGTATTCCTTCTTTTTTGTTTGATTTTTTTTAATCGTCACATCTAGTTATGTGCTAAATTAAGATTATTTCTTCATTTCTACCAATGAAACTATACATTTTTCTGTGCCAACCTTCAATGTTGTTGTTTTTTCTGAATAATTCATTTGCACAGAAACAATTTTTATGTCATTTATTTCTTGCCACTGATTTTGAAAACATCTATTAAATTTCTCGATTTCATCGCCATTAGAAGGGTATAGATATTTCTTCCCATAAAATATCTATATTTTGTGACATGCGGGTGGTCCCGATACATAATAATAAGTGTCTTTTCATAATTACTCTTGTAGTTATTTTCAGACATTTTGCTTTTTTCATATACAGCGGTTGAAATTAAAGTAGCAGCCTTTAAATATTATTTCCGGAAATTTTTGCTGAAAAGCATTTATAGCTGCTACTTCGAATATGATTTTAGCTGACTTGGAAGCAGGAATCTGGGACTTAAGCTTAACTTTGAGTAAGCACAATTTAGGTCTTTATGAATATTCGTAAATTGATATACTTACTATTTTATAAAGAATAATTATTATCTAAAGGATATTAGTTTTTCATACAGTAAATTAAGTCTGCCTGTAAAATTAACGCTAAGTAAATATTTTTGTTTGACTATGTCTTCACATAAATAAATGTAACTTTCGTAAGTTTTCTTTGAGGTGTCATAGCACTCAACGAAGGGCAGCCACCTTATTAGTATTTTACACGTAAAGTTTAATAATCCTGGCATATACTTTTTAACCGACTTAAAAAAATAGGAGATTCTCAATTCGTTGGAATCTCTTTGTTTTTTTTTGTATGTTCCCCGTTTATTAGAAGACGGCTTAACCAATTTGGAATAATCTATTTTTGTTTAAAAGGGTATACTTGTCAGGTGTTCCCATATAAATTTTTGTGTTCTTTGGTTTTTACCCGAATGCGGCAAAGCCGAAAAGGAGGGTATATGTGTTTGTCCCTATAATTTCATGTTCCCTAGTAACTACTAAACGGCTAAACCGATTTTGATAAATTATACGTGGTAAGATTCTTCCTAATCACTAGTATCATAGGCTACCTATATTAAAATAATTGTAAATGATTATGGCAGTTTTGGCGCCATCTTCTTTCCAAAACCTACCGAGTGGTATCAAATTAAATGATTTTATTAAAGGAATACAAAAATATATACAACTAATATGTTTAAATGAAATGTGGAATGAGAAATGCTAAAAACAACATATGACATCGCTTCCTCAAGCGTATTCCCGGTTGCGTTCTAGGCATATTTAGTACTGCTTTCACGCAGTCGGGTTTTTGTCATTTTTTAATAATTACTTGTTAAATCAAAATAACAGGAAATATATAAAAAATACATTTTCGCTTATCTAGCTTTTCTGTGACTGTCACTTGAGTTTTAGTCGGTTTTTAGTTTTAAAAAATTATAAAATAATATATACAGATTTCAACGTTTCAATTTCGCATGTTTTTATGCCATATTGCGCCGGTGCGACCTTAGTGTTAAAACATTTCACAATTTTTTGTTGACGTGCCTTGTCTGATTAAATTTTATTTCGAAAAAAGGACCTTGTGTTCTAAAACATTGACTTACCACACTGCAAAAAAACCTCTTTTTTAACTTGCCATGCTAACGGTACAATATGTATTTGTAATGCTTATTCTCGACTTATTTGAATTTAACACTTAGACCGCTCCTAAATTGGAGTAAAAAAACAACGTGCCTGTCAATCTACACACAATCATGGTAAACTCGCGCTTGTGAGATAAAACTACTGTACCGTACTAACGCTTTACGCATTTCGCATATGTATCAGGCGTTGTCATGATCACCCAGATATACTTTTGAACCCTCTAGGACAATCAATTTGTGTAATGCAAGATTGTTTAGACAGTCGGGGAATTATTTCGTTTCGTTATATTCTATTTGTAGATAACGCATACGACCTAAAACGCAAAAGGCCAATAAACGCTAGACCTTATTCGCGTAATTCCAAACACGCAAAATACCAAATAACTTATTTACCGACAATTGAACTAAGAATCGCTTATACTCGTACATTTTATCAAAACGATCTCGAAATTTCTTCGCCTGCTTTGTATGCAGGGCCTTGAGACAAAATGTCTTATTCTTCTGTCACATATTTTAGCATCTTTCTTAATTTTATGTAGGTACAAACTCGTATAGGTGAGGCCTTCTCCTGATACGCGTATTAACACTTCCTCTGCTGAAAACGCACCGTATGTGTTTTGCTCTTTGGCAAAACACACACGTTGCATTGCGACGCTTTCATCCTTCTGCTGGGATATTAGTATGGTGTCGCTCTCCTGCTACGCTAATTCTTTTTAATGAGTATTTTATTTGCTCTTCAAAATATTTAATGAAATTTTTGGTAGAATTATTTTTTTGGTAATAATTTTAGACAAGACAAGACATTTGGTATTCCAAAATGATTTTTACCATCAGATTGCAAAAATTGTCTTTTCGCCCAATACATCGACTCTTGTTTCTGTTCTATTATTTTAGTTAGTATTCTAGGTAACTGCTGAACTTCACTATCCTCTAACTTCTCTAATCAGTTTTCAAGTATTTTTGGCACTGACGTGAGATCCTTACAAACTTGTTGCTTACATTATTTCATTACTACTATAATCTTATCCTCATCAAAAGTAATTTCTTGGACATACATACATGATCACTTAAAGAGTTTAAACACGAGATTTGCCAAAATATTTGAATTGGCCTTTTGCGTTTTTGTTCGTTGGCGTCGGAAGGATACAAACTAACACTGTATTGCTTACAGTAAAAATCACATGAAAAGGATTTAAAACATCTTATTCGATGATTATAATATAGCATAGTATGTCGAGAAAATATTGTAAAGACAACATTATGATCTTTGAAATTAGAATTAAGTATTTTGATTTATATTATATTTATAAGTATAAGATTTTACAATGGCTTTTGCATTATAAATGTTAAGGTAGAAAATATTAAATATTTTTGTAATTTAATGTTAGTCTTATGGAATGTAACGCCATTATTTACAGGGAAGAACAGTGCCACGAACATATCAGACCCGGTAGCTAGGCGTCGTCGTTTGTCATATTATACATAATATATTAGAACGATGCTAAGTTAAAAGTCAAAAACTAAACCTGACAAAACACATAATCAAAGGAAATATGTTGTCAAAAGTGTCGGGAGGCAAATTGTTCCACATAAAATTTTACCATAGTGTAAGGCACATAATAACCAAATATCGTATTTATTGAATTTTATTGTTGAAGGGTAACGCTAGACATGTAAGGGTTAGTTTTTCTAAAGGAAAATATGTTGGACTTGTTAGTCCATCATATTTTCCTGTTACATGTTTGTAAAACTCATTATTTTTTCCAAGCGACCATTATTTACTGTACCTTATTTTTGGGTAGTCGCGGAGCAGCACACAAAGCTTTACAAACAGCATAATGTACTGAAATAAACTTTATTTCCAACGCAGTTTAATAATAGTCGAGGACCTAATTATAAAAGAAATTATTGAAATATGTGTTGATTAACAAACCTGATTCTTTGGCAGAACTTCGGAAGTCATGAATGTCATTGTCATTTATTAATTTTCAGCCTTTCATCCAGATAGACGTCAGTCTCGCAGTCCTTCAAGCACTGGTAAACAGGTCCCTTTATTCTGGCATCTGAGAGTGAATACGAATATTTTGAAAAGTTGCATACTTTTTAACTTTGTTATTCTCGCAAACGGCTATCATACCAAGTAAGCTTTATACTAATACTTTTTTATGCTTCTGAATATGTATATGAAAAACCAATTGTTGGAAATATTTAATGTTTTCTATATCTATATGTTATGTTTTATATATGTTAGGGATAAGACAGATGAGCAACAGCATGCCAGCGACAGCTCTCGGCCCTGGTCGGCGATTGTCGGCAATGTCGCACAGGGTCACAAGCTGTCGCTGGTACGCTGTACGGAAATTCATATAGCCGTTTCAATGATTTGAAGTAATAAAGAAATTTGAGTTTTTGGCGGGAAGTCAAGGGGTTCGATTGGGGTTTCCTTTAAATTATTTTCCAAATTGATTTTAGTGGACTTTATAATATGAAATTGGTGTTGTTTGGTTTGTTATAAATGCTCATGCTCATGAACAATATGTGAAATAGTTAAAGTGGACAGTCGTAGTACGGCTGTAGTGATATTTGTTTCGCGGACTGTGTGGGCGTCTTCGGGCGTCGTCCGCCACTCAATCGGCTATCAAAACCAGTGGACTCGTATAGATTTGTCGCCAGAAGCTCCCTTAAAGCAATCAAAGGCCTACACCAACCTTTGATTGTAACTTGTTAGGAAAAAAGAATTTCCTACCTTTTAATAACTTGTTCCTGGCTAAATACGCAGTACCGTCAAGCCATGAATTAAAAAAATAAAAATAGAATAAAGAAATTTACAAACATACGGAACTGAGGTAACAAGTAGTTGATGATCGTTTGCAAAAGTTACATACTGCGAAAATGACAAAGTGTAAAAGTAACCTTTTGCAAAAGTGACATTCTGCGAGAATAATTAATTTTCGAGCGATGGCCATTTGCAAAATTGATGAATTGCATCACAACCTTCAGTTGAAATATGTAATTCGCAGTTCCCTGATACATATTGAGACCCGATGTCACAACAGTCGTGAAACAGGTAATTGTTTATCTATTGTGTCTGGAATTCCGGGTCTTGACAGGTACTTAATCTTCCACAGGCATCTTTCAACTTCTAGTCAGTTAAGCTTAAAATGTAGAATAATTAAATTAATTACTACAAAGTAAGATTAAGAGCCGCTGCTTTTGAATTAAATTGTAATTTAATTTTTACTTAAATCGATTTTTAATGTTTAGTAATTGTAATCTAGGACGTATTAAAATATATACTTAATAAAATATATGTAGTTTTATCTTTGGATCTTTTACTGTACGAAACTTATCTTGGCTGGTTTTAATACACAGAGTGTCTTAGAATCCTCTATTCTCTTGGCGACTAAGGTCCATCAGGAAAAATTACTTAAAAAAATGACGAATTTATAAAATTTAATTGTCTTTGTCTATTTCTGCTTAGAGTTAAAAATTACTATATCATTAAAAATGTCAAGACGTAAAAATGTCTTTGAACCAGAAAGTATAAGTATAGAAATGTCAATATTAAAAAAAATTAAAAAAATTATTTTGTAAGACTATGATCCAGAAAGTCTAAGTTAAAAAAATTAAACTATCTCTTTCCAAACGTTCTAAATGATAATTACGATTTGCTTAGTATTGGAAGTTTCTAGACAATACTAAGGGCGGATTTCACCGTTGAAGTAAAACGCGATCAATTGAAGCTAAACTCGTTTACGCCGTTAATTAAGTTCATATGCTACGTTTTGGATTTCACCGACAAAAACTAATCGCAGTTAACGCAAAACGCGGTTTACATTCTGAACGCCCGATAAAGGCCGTTTAACGCTTCTAAACGCGTTAAATCAAACAAATATCAATGCCGTTGCGTAATGGGTATTGCTATAATATTTTGTATTTAAAATTAGTTTATTTTGTGCACAACAACAATGAAAAGAGTATTAGCACTAACTTTTGAAGATGAAGATGTATTTGTTTATCTTCCACGGTGGATACACGTCAGGGAAGAATCCTTCGACACCCTGGATGGCAAAGATTTTGTCAAAAAATTTCATTTTCATTTCATTCTTTCAAACATGTTAGCAACTACTCATCTAGTTCTATGTCAGCGGAAGATTCTTTACGATGTTTGATGTCGGTCAGACATACATCGTTGTGACCCAATCAGTAAATATCTCTACTTACTAAAAAATAATGTTGAAATAAAAAAAAAATCACTCAAAAGAAAAAAATACCTATTATTTATTTTACAACTTCTAATAGGTCTCAATTCAATGATAATTAGTTACAACTAACTACTGCTTATCTTGTCGACATAACATTTATTACTTTCTAAAAATACAACGTAAGGTTTTTATTATTTATGACAATATTTCCTTACAAACAACATTCTTAAGACCCTAATAGTACTTAGAGCAATCTTAAATATCATCAATAGTAACGAAATATGCTGAGTCATTAACCATTTCTCGTATACTCAATATCGCTTTAGGAACTAGGATCGGGGGCAACAACGGCAGCTGCATGTAAAGGCGCATGATGAGCTCTCCATTTTCAGTTTTATCGAATCCAATATTTTGGCACTTTTCTAGTATGGCTGGCTTTCCAGTAATAAAAATAACAACCTTTACACCAGGATAAACTGATTTCACTGATTAAATGGTTGCTATTTCGAAGTCGCACTTATAATTTTCAATTATCATGGAAAATTGGTCCCTCAAAATATTGAACATTCGTACATAAGTTGCCTGCGTTTTATTAGACTGAAGCATGTAAAGCACAGGAACAAAATTTACGGTATTTTCATCGTGAGAAATATTTATATGAATACTGTAGACTTGATAATAAGGAGTGGGAGACATTTTAAAAGTCGCATGGTTAGTGAGTCCCGTCATATGTGCATGCCCGATTTTACCAAAAACGCAGTAGATAGTTTAAAAGACGAATGCAAGGCCTTAGTATGCAAAAAAGTCGACCCAATCCCCAAATTATTTGAAGATTTTATGGACCCTGCCGACTGTGAATTAATTGATGAAGAGAAACCAATACTTATTTGATCAGAAAAAGGATATATTATATAAATCTAGAAATAATTACCTAAAAATGAATACTAAAAACTGCAAATATTTGAAATCTCTGACTACCACACAGTCTTGTGGGTGATTTCTTTTTATTTGATGATGGAATCAAAGATATGTCAGTAGCACAAGTGACTAAACGTACCAATTGGGAGGACTTGGGGGATTTTTTTGGGGAAGTGGACCATGGAGATGTTGGTCGCAGTTCTAACATAAACTAACCTATAGGTTTGCCCTATATAACCTAGTAAAATGGATAGAACTTTCCTAGCGTGTATTGGTCGCAGTTCCATCATAACCTATAGGCTTTCCGTAATGACGTTCCGTTGCACGTAACTTGAAACTCATTTAAAAAAAAATTTCGCGGGGCGAACGGGGTGTCATCTAAAAGGGGCAACCCACCCCTATAAACAACAACCCCTATCAACCCCGAATTCAAGATGCAAATGACTTATGCCAACCCCAATGTTTTAACAAAGAAATATCATGAACTTACTTTGCATTAGCCTAGCCATAGTCTTAGTAGATAAAATTAGAATTTTAAAATCATAAAATAAACACAGACATGAAACTTCAATGGTTTTTTGTTTCTTTTACGTTTCTTCAAATGGTGGCAATATCTTTGGTTATTATTCTTTAGTTTTGATCAAAGTTTTGATATAAAAGTGTTCCATATCACGCTCACAAATTCAATGCCAAGTTATTTTATACCTGACTTTTTATATTGAAATATATTTTACTATAAAAAAACGTAACGCGGCCCAAACAATGGAGCTGTATAAAATGATATGACGTTATCACAATTGTTTGAGAATAGACATATCATTCGGTCTTTCACATTATTTCGCAGGAATACAGTCTTGTTTTAAGGTGAATATGGAGCAAATGGCCTTGAAGTGGCGCCCTCATTTGAAAAAAAAATTGTTAACTCGTAAATATGTAGATAATTTCCATATTGCTCTTCGTCATGCACTAGATAGCCCGTTAAATTATTTTATGAACCACCGTTGAAAGTATTTACATTAGTCCGTCTAGCTTTAAATTTTGCCTCCGCCAAAAGTGGCCACGGCAAGTTTTAAAGCTAAACTGTTCACCAATAATAGATTCAACGGCAGTTCATAAATTAATTTAAAGGGCTATCTAGTGCATGACGAAGAGCAATATGGAAATTATCACCATATTTACGAGTTAACAATTTATTTCACACTTCAAGGCCATTTGCCTATATATTCACCTTAAATGTTCATGGTGCCATTTGATACAGTGTTCTTTTATACTTGAATGAAACAAAACTTTCTGAAACCATCAAGTTTCGGTTGTCAAAATGTCAAGCTCATGTCAAGAATGTCAATGGCTTCAACGATTTCGATGAAAACTAGTTATAGTCCAGTCAATGGGTATTTTTGCCCTACAAAAGGTGGCGTAGAAAATGTTTTGACATAATATTGTTAAGGTATGGCGGCCTAATAAGAATCCAAGTTTTCGACCTTGGAGGGCGCACGCGCGAGCCGCATTCATACCAAAAAATTAACCAATGGTATAAAATCTTTGTAATACCTTGTCAGGAAACTAGACAATAGTGTCTTTGTTACTTTTTCAGTTTTCAGTCTTTTTACAGTCTTCGTTATTTTTGTTCTCTATCACGTGCACGTTCTTTCATTTCATTTTTCACAGGAGTGTCAGTTAATATCAAACCTTTTCCTTTCTTTCTCTTATTATTGTTTTTTCTAGGCCCTGCTTTGGGGAAGTCTCTACATTCTAAGAGGCTTTTTATCTGATTTTCAAATTTTTGGATAGCAGCTCTTGAAGTAGAAGGTTGCTGGTCATCGATAGGTGTAGTATCCCTTGGTTGCTGCGGTTGTTGCTCCTCATCAGCCAAAAGTCTATTTGCTTGAAAGAAAGCTGTTTAGAAATTCATCTTCAGCAAAGACATTTCGGTCGAATGGAAAAATTCCGGCCTTTTTAAATCCAGATTTGACATTTCATGGCGTCATCGATTTTTCAAATGCCTGTCCTACAAGCTCAGCCACATTGTAAATTGTTAAAGTCTGCCCTGTGTGCCGAACCATCCATGAATCTGCCACAGCATTATAATATAGGTTTGGAATGGCCCAAACATGGATACGTCGAGAGCTTAAGGCCGTACCTGAATTTTCCGGGGTCCAGTGCTGCCCCCATTTAAAATAAATCAGAAAAAACGGAGATATCATTTAAAATTTGCGACTACCAAGTCCTAGATAACCCTTCAAAGTATTTTATGAACTACTGTTTACAGTTTAAAGTAAGAACGTTAAGCTTTACTACGCACATTTGCGAAAAACGGCCACTTTTGGCTAATGAGCGTAGTAAAGCTTAACGTTCTCATTATAAACTGTAAACAGTAGTTCATAAAATACTTTTCATTTTCTAACAAATTATTCATTATTACACACTAATGAACTAGTTTGCATTGAGGTTTCCTCGCGATGTTTTGCTTCACAGGAAGCAAGTTGTACAAACTCTGATTTACAAGTAGCACCTAGTGAGGATTGAACTAATGCCTCATAAACTAACAGGCAGTGCCTAAGCCACCTCCGCTTCGAATGGCTAAATAATCGCCGAAAGACACGCTCTTCTATCTTCGCTCTAGCTATCTTTTTCATTGACTTTGGCAGTTTTGGGATGAGATATTGATATTGATAGTGCCATCCTAGTCAAGCTATTTCACATCAAGGATTTAAGCGTAACTAATACACACAGCGACATAATCCTTGAAGGGTTCTTGCTCATCGAGGAATATATCGCTGTCCTGAAATACTTCAAAGTGAAAATAAACCATTTTATACGTAACGTAAACAAAATAAATAAAATTTAAATTAAGACTGCTTTCTCGCTAGCGTAAATGAGAAAGTAAGGTTCTCTCTGCCATTAATTATTGTCCTTAGAAAACAGTAATTTTGTTTTGCCATGATTGTAAATGAATTGGTCCTCTTTTAAGTAAACAGAGCCTAGTGCCGCTAGATCCAAAGGCCTCGCGTTTAGCGTGATTGTGGACGAGAAGATGGAAAAGGGAATTAAAAGAATTAGAATAGTTTTTTTATTTTGCATTGCCTATTGACATGATTTAGATTCTCGCCCTCTCCTGTGAGAAAGGTGGATCAGTACATATAATACCTATGTCAAAAGTCACAACCCTTTTAGTGACTTACACCAAAATAATCATTGTACAATATTTTTATATTTGGCAGCAATTACGGACGCCTAAATGCGTGCATAACTATGTGTTGGCGTGAATTGTTATGTACCTAATTCGTCTTTATTGTATTTCTACGGATGTAGGGAAAGTGACAATCTAGTATAAATTGTTCACATTGGTCCTATGTCATTTCCTGTTTACTCACTAATTTCTTCTTTTGTATCATGGTCCTTCTACATAGTACGAGTAGTTTATGATACTGTCACGTAATACCGAGTTATGTGCAGTGTCATACACTTCTTTATCTAATCTCATAAACTAGAATTCAAGCTATTAAATAAAAGATCAAAGTTGAAAGAGAAAAAAGTAGTTGTTTGCTTATAATTTTATTTGAATATTACACATCGACTTCGTTATACTTATACACCATTGAGTATTTAGACCGTAATGAGGGACACTTAAACTTCTTAAACAATTTTTGAAAATAGGCCAATACCATGT
Source organism: Acrobasis repandana (assembly GCA_963576875.1). Taxonomy (NCBI): domain Eukaryota; kingdom Metazoa; phylum Arthropoda; class Insecta; order Lepidoptera; family Pyralidae; genus Acrobasis; species Acrobasis repandana. The sequence goes on from OY756214.1 coordinate 7,745,446, forward strand.
ACGTTTTCCGAAAACAAAGAATCTTTTTGCTGGTAAAAGATTGTAAGTAATTGCAAGTTGCTGGATACACATAGTATCCAGACCAGAGCCGTAACAAAAATTAACCTGCATCGTAAAGGTTAAAAAATATCCGTATAAAATATATTTTGTTCGGGAATAAGTGTTACAATAGTGATTCTATTTTTAAATTTTGGTATTGTGTTGATAAAGTACGTAAATGTAAAATTGTTTCATTGTTTATAGGTAACTAGAATTTTACACCATAAAATTAGATAAAGTAAATTAAAATGTATTACGATGTTTATTAATAACCAATATTAAATGCTACATCAATTAATCATCGTGCCCGGAAAGACTATTTGTTCCCACAATTTCAGTAGATCAGTTGAGTGAACTGCCGAATATTTTTTTCTAGTTAATTCAGTTTAACCTCTTTGCCCAGCAAATGGGACACACAAACAGGTTAAAAAAATCTGTTGATAAAAAACGATTTAGCTCCCAGCCTTATTTATTTAAGTACATTTAACAATTTATACGTACGTATAAATTGTTTTTTTAAACACATATTTCACTACCTGAATGAACTTCACGTATAAATTTAATTTTGGTCGTTCGTCTTTAGACAATCGTCCACCAACAGATCAACAGAAGAGAAAAATTCGACCCTTTCAAAAAATACAATCCAAAATATTACAAAGATAGAAAAGGAATGATAAAAGAGAATAAGTATAATTATGTCCCAACTGCCTAACTCCCTGTACAAAGACAAATCTCAATGAGGACAACAAGAAGCCAGTCACCGCGGCCAATTTCCGGTCTAAACAAATTGAATGTTAGCTATTTTTGACTCGATAAGAAGAACTCTAGTTGTCTTATTTATATTTAAAAACTTGTTTCACAATAAAAAAATATTAACAATTGGCGGTCTTAACGCTAAAAGCGTTATCTTCCAGTCAACCACAGGGAAAAACATATAAGTATCATGTTGTGTTCAGCTTGCCATAAAATTTGTGCGATGAAGACAAAAAGAGAGGAGAAGATTAAAATTATCAGAAAGAAATTTAAATTTGTATTTTAGGTACTCAGTGGAATTGGGATTTAAAAGAATGAAATTTAAATTTGTATTTTAGGTACTCAGTGGAATTGGGATTTAAAAGAATGTCTTGAAGGAACATCACAAAATTCACAAAAAGCCACTCAGATAGGCTCTATAATTAAGTGAACGTTTGTGTGAGTTTTGTTAATGTATTTAGTAATTTCATGAAAAAATTGTTTTAGTGACTTTTTGCTTTGATGTCTCACGTCATTAGGCCTTTACTTACTGCAAAGGCAGTATCCAGGTCATGCCAGAATGCATGCGGCCCGTGCCGTTGTGCCCTACGTACGTTTAACAATATAAGTAGCAGCCGTTCCATACGGTTGCCTGTAGTTGCGTGCTGAGCAAACAACGAAAGAAATTATCGCCAAAGTGGCCATTGTCACATCACCATTATGGGAGAAATTTTACACCATTGTTCCCCTTCCCGTTGAAATATTATATATTAGATCGACGCATACATTTCCATTTTGTACTAGTTCGCACTTTAAAACTGACATATAAAATGATTGAGAAGATAGTCCTTTTGTTTTTATTTTTAAACTATTGTATATCGAGTGAAATTAAAGATACAAGTGCAAAACTGTTTAAAGGAAGAGGAGTTTTCAATGGTATATCTTTTCCAAAATGGAATCGTTCAGTAACTACCAAAGCTAACCATGATCAAAGACAACAAGTTAAGTTTTGGCCGCCAGTGCAAAAAGAAAGTCGATGTAAGTAACAACAACAACATTGTAATATATATAGAACAGCCTAAAACTTGATGATTTCGAAGCTAGCTCTGCGAACAAATACCAATATTACTATTTTAGGTCTCCCGTATCCGCCAAAAGGCGTTTTACGCCATCTACTCGTGCGAATAGAGCCACTCGTGGTACTTATCATGCGCTTTCCCGTGCTTCTGAAGGCGCATTAACATGATGACAATCTTTAAACCATGTCAGATTTCTTCAGGCAGCTTAATAGAAGTATTTCAGATAGGTAGTGAACCAAATATGTTTACCTAAAACTTGTTCTACTTTCGTCGATTGTTGTCAATTTCTATTTTAATATCACTGCTTAATACCTTAGTTGACAAGTGCTGCGCTATAAAACAACCCTGGCTTTAACAAATATCCATCAATGTCTCAGTCTTGTCGCTGTTTACGGTGGTGACGTTTCCCAACGGTGGATGTGCCGGCGCGTCGGGCGACAACGGCACTTGCATGACAGCCCGGGAGTGCTCAGCGCGTGGCGGCTCTGCTAATGGATACTGCGCTAATGGATTTGGACTTTGCTGTATTTGTAAGTGCTTTGTCGAACGCTCCCTCTACACGAGATGGCAAATGTTTTAGCGAATTAGATAAGCGGCTAGAGTGATGTACGAAAGTCGTAGAACAAAACTTACTGACATATTTTAGCAGATTCGATCATTGAAGTGGCAGTGGGCGGGACACAGAACAAAGAATCGATTTGCGAGTTAAGTTGACGTACCCTACCCACAATAGTTGGAATCCAGGATCGAGAGTAGTATTAAAAAACTAAGGATTCAAATTGGCGCCAACTTGTAGATAATGTTTAAGGAAATGACATATATTGAAACTAGGACATTTGTCTAAATATTGTGTTGTCTCGGGTTAGAGTAGGACCACTCCACCTTTCCTATAGATGTCGTAAGAGGCGAGTAAAGGACTAAGCACAACCATCTCGTGCTACAATTGCATTTCCAAGGAGGGTTAACATCGGGGGGCGGCCGTTTGTAAAACTTTTCACACAAATTCATTTTCTAAAAAGGTTGACGTCAGGCAGGCGGCTGGTCGTAAAACTATAGTTAGCTAAATCATTTAAACTGTTCCGGTTATTTCTTCTCCATTTCGCAAGGTCTTTGGCATCCTTGGGTGTTCATTGATATACATGTAATATAATATAGGTCCTTACATATGAAATTGCCGATTTTCAATACTGGCAACTTTAAAATCAAATATCTTGCGTTTCATTAGGAATTCCAAATTCAAATTTATTTCGAAATAAAGCCAGAAAAATATTGTTTTAAAATTCGTATTTCATTTGTTTTAACATCATTTGTTTGAGTTTCAACATTGCTATAACAACAACTATGGACAAAAGGTTTTGGCGGGAAGTCAAGGGGTTCGGTTAGGGTTTTCTTTAAATTATTTTGCAAATTGATTTTAGTGGACTTTATAATATGAAATTGGTGTTGTTTGGTGTTTTAAATGCCCATGCTCATGAACAATGTGTGAAATAGTTAAAGTGGACAGTCATAGTACGGGTGTAGTGATATTTGTTTCACGGACTGTGTGGGCGTCTTCGGGCGTCGTCCGCCACTCAGTCGGCTATGAAAACCAGTGGACTCGTATAGATTTGTCACCAGAAGCTCCCTGAAAGCAATCAAAGGCCTACACCAACCTTTGATTGTAACTTGTTAGGAAAAAAGAATTTCCCACGTTTTATTAACTTGTTCCTGGCTAAATACGCAGTAGCGTCAAGCCATTAATAAAAAAAATAAAAAAAAACTATGGAAAAATTGAAAATTTGCGGTATTTACGAATACAAGTTCCACCGTGGCACCAGTGCTGCAGAAACGAACGAACGGTGCGTTTTTGGTTTCAACGTTTCCGTTCTGGAAATTTCGATTTACCCAATAAGCCCCGTGGACGACCTGATACTCAAGTGAATAACGAAGAATTGAAGGCGATAGTGGAAGCGGATCCATCTCAAACCACTTCTAAATTAGCAGCAGCCTTCGACGTAAGTGACAAAACGATACTTATCCACTTGCGCCAAATCGGAAAAATTAAAAAACTCGAAAAGTGGGTACCGCACGAATTGACTGAAGCAAACCAACAAACACGCGTTGCTTGCTGCGTTTCTTTGCTTAATCGCCACAATAATGAGGGGATTTGAACCGTATCGTGACTTGTGATGAGAAATGGATCCTGTACGACAATCGGAAGCGATCATCACAATGGCTTGACCCTGGAGAACCGGCAATACCTTGCCCTAAGCGAAAACTGAACAAAAAGAAGATTCTGGTTAGTGTTTGGTGGACCAGTGCTGGTGTTATCCACTACAGCTTGAGATCAGGCCAGACGATTACTGCAGACTTGTATTGCCAACAATTGCAAACAATGATGGAAAAGCTCGCCATTAAACAACCGAAACTGATGAATTGCTCTAGCCCACTGCTCCTTTAGGATAACGCTAGACCACACACTGCACATCAAACGATCGCCAAGTTAGAGGAGCTGCGACTGGAACCTCTGCGTCACCCACCATACTCTCTAGATCTTGCCCCAACCGATTACCACTTTTTTCAAAATTTGGATAACTTTTTACAAGGAAAAAATTTCAAATCTGATGAGGCAGTCAAAACCGCCTTCAAACAGTTCATAGACTCTCGCTCCCAGGATTTTGTTTCCAAAGGTATCAATGATCTGCCTATAAAATGGCGGAAGTGTATCGATAACAACGGCGCATACTTCGATTGATTAAATAATAATTTAATTAAAAAAAACATGTTTCACTTTTTTGATACTGAACGGCAATTTCATATGTAAGGACCAATATTTAGATAAGAAAAGCGGAAAAGCGCACCTCTGGCTCCGAAGCAGCACAGCTGAGGATGCAACCGGGCACGCGCTTAGACGAAGAAGAAGAGATTTGTCAAAATAATTGCTAGTTATACAAATATTTTTTGGATAGCTACTTGTCAAATTCCAATTTCGAATCAAATAATAATCTTGAATGAATTTTCATAACACTTTCTTTAATCTTTATTATTTTTCTATTTAGTTATGACGTCATGCGGTAGCTCCACATCAGAAAACGGAACGTACTTTGTGAATAACGGTTACCCGTCCGCATACGATGGAACTGGCTCATGCGATCTCACTGTCATCAAGTCACATCCAGATGTATGTCAGATCAGGTAAAATATAATATAAAATAATTAACTTAAAATAAAATTTAATAAACCCCACTCGAAAAAAATTTTCTAAAAAAAATTGTTACCACATTCCGGGACTCTTACGGCTGTAAACATAAATCAATTGTTATTTCTATTATGGCTGAGTTGTCCGGAATATGTTAAGAACATTCTCGGTGATCAACTAACCTACAATTAGTAAAGGCAATAATTTGTCCTGTCTTTCCAACTAACTCTGACTATCTCTGGCCAACTAAAAACTAGACCATTCTCAGTAGATCCATGACCAAATTAATGTAGTTCGGCCATTTTGATAATAGTTTACATTTGTAAGTTACCGTTTCAAATTTATATGTACATATGTTAATATGCCCTCTGAACAAACCATATACCAATTTTACTACTGTTTCTGTGACTCATTTGGTTCATAAAGAAGAAATGCAAAAATGGTGTTAGTAAAGTTACATACTTACTTTAAACGCACATACGAGTACATATAGAATTATATTTTATTAAGTTGGCATATTAGTTAATGAACGGCATAATTTTTTTGGATAACTGAATCTATTGAGCTGTAAACTATTTCATCCCCTTCAAAAAACTTGAGCAAGACATCATTAAAATCCGCTGCTTGCTTATTTTTTGGCATTAGAATGGCCCTTTCGCATAAACATGACGATGATTTTTCATTAATATCGGCAACATCGGGATATATTTTTTCATTTTTTGTTGTTCCACGGTAATCACGACAGTGCACAGGTCATCTGTCCTACACTCATTTTCTGCATAATCACCGTTATGGAGTTTTAATAAAAGATCGAGAGAAGAGAAGAGAAAATATACCAGAATAAACGTAGGTGACGTTTCTTGTCCCAGGTGTACTCTCACATTTTTCGTAAGCCGAATGAAGGCCCAGGAAGGACACTTTAAATGACGGCCACAAAAAAGATTTTTAGACATGATTTAATTTCATCTGCACGTGTTCCCTTGGGTATAACGGGCAAAGTTTGGCGAAAATCTCCTGCTAGTAATAGTGTTATGCTACCTATAATTTTTTTTATTATTTCTTACGTCTTGCAAGGTTCTGTTTAAAGCTGCAATACTTCTCTTGTGTGCCATCGTACTTTAGTCCCAGATTTTATTTTTTGTTTGTCTTAGTATTTCCGCGAGATTAGTTTGTTGTGGTATGTTGCACATTGATTTTTCAACTCTAGAAAAGTTTAGCGGTAATTTTAATGTGGAATGAGCAGTGTGTCCTCCTTGTAATAGCGTTGCAGCAATCCCAGAAGATTCGACGGCCAAAGCAATTTCGCGGTTACTTCTCACTTTGGACAAAATCAAATTTATAAGTACGAGTATGTTTTACCTGTACCTCCCGGAGCTTCTCAACATCTAGAAGAATATGTTGCCCCCTATTTTCATTAACAGCTTGCATTATTTGATCTTAGACTAACTTTTACTCATCTGTTATTGATACCCGTACTTCATTTTTTTACCAGCTCCTGTAATGCACGTATGTCGTAACTTTTACTCATCTGTTAGTGATACCCGTACTTCATTTTTTTACCAGCTCTTGTAATGCACGTATGTCGTAACTGGTTTTCCTAATAAACTCTCTGTTCTCTAAAACTACGGGTCTGTACGGGTCAAGTCCACCTAAAGGTGCACGCTTTTTCAATTTCGAAAAAACATTTATTGAAAATTCTCAGGTAATCTAGGTACTATTCTCTTAACAGTGCTAAATAATTTATTTTTGACCCAGGAAACTACACAATTAGATAAAGATGGACGTCGCCCTAAAGTTACACTATCTTCATCCATTGGCCGAATATTTGATTTTATCTTGCAGTCCCTGGATGTGTAAGGAACTGGCTCATTCGGGGCCAAATTTATGACCTCTGTAATACAGTCTGATATCTTGCATTTATTTTCTATAGAGTTCTCTATATTATACCAGGTTGCAGAGAGCTACCTACTGCAACCTGGTCGGACTTCCAGCGTCCGTGCCGTTTTAAGGTTGTAATGTTAGCTCTTGAATCAGCTAAGAGGGTGGCTGATGTCCTTCTGAAGCAATGCCCAGTATAGCTTTCAGGATTTTCCAAGTTTTAAAAAATCGCTATTTCTTTGGGCATTGTAGTATTGGGCAGGTTTATTGCTTCTAATTGGGTATCTGTCTTCGCATCCTCCATTGTAATAGTAGCAAGTTATACTCTACTATATGAGTATAACACCTCGGTATGCACCGCTGACGCCAAAAATGAGGGCGACCTACGAAAAAAATATTGATGATAAATAAAAATGAACATGTTTTCAAACAATCAAATAATATGTGCTTATGCAGTTTAATACAAAAAAGGAATACGTACTTTTGTGGCCAAATATTTTTCGTCGGGAGCGAAAAATGTTTCCACCTGGATTGCTGAGAGAACTTTAGATTTTTTAGCTTTGTATCCACTGGAAAGTCTCTTTAGAAAAGCTGTTAGAATAAGTTTTTATATTCACGTCATGTTTCAACTGCATGGTAGATTTTAGCATTGAATAAATGCTCCAAAGGGTTGGAGGCTGTAATTTCTTAGACAGTTCGTCAAAATAGCATATGAAAACACGTCATGTTTCAACTGCATAGTAGATTTTAGCATTGAATAAATGCTCCAGAGGGTTGGAGGCTGTAATTTCTTAGACAGTTCGTCAAAATAGCATATGAAAACACGTCAGTTTTCAACTGCATAGTAGATTTTAGCATTGAATAAATGCTCTAGAGGGTTGGAGGCTGTAATTTCTTAGACAGTTTGTCAAAATAGCATATGAAAACACACTCCGCAAACGTATTTCCGTTTTTTAGGATCCTCCAAATCATAAAACTTTCGTATGTGCTGAGTGGATTTTATTCGATTTAGGCGGCAATATCTGCTCAATTACATTTTTCGCACTTCATTTTTTTTAATTTTCAGCTTGGTATGTGACGTATTTGGGTTATATTATTATATTAAGAAGTAATACATACGTCGTAGTATATTGTTTTTTAAATTTTTAAGTGTACTTAAACTAATATTAATTAAAATTATATTTCTGACATTATAAAGTCCACTTTTTAAGTTTGAAAACCTCGGTATTTCTGTTATAAAACTGAAGCCTTGTTCCTTGGCCTTGCTCTAGATTTTAGGAATAGGAAAACCAGTATCAACGACTTTCCATGATCATTTTTTTCTTTTCATAAAATAGTTTTTGAGGTTGGCATCCATTTTTTTCTAATATTATTGTAAGTACACGCACTCACGCAAATTCTAACTTATGAGGTCAGAAAACTTACATTAACAGTTTCTCCGTTGCATTTCAATTTCTTGTAGTTTATGCACCTTAAGTACAATGCCCCACTTACACTTTTATACAAAGTGGAAGGAACCCGTAATAAATCGAACCACGGGCTATACTAGGTCACTAAAGTATAATCAATAACAAAATAATAAATAATGTCCCTTCCACGTTGTATGCTTATAAAAACTTTTCTGCCGTTTGTTTTCACACACCTCAATTATTTTCAAATAAAGTTTTCAAATACAATAAATATAATGAAACTAAACCCAACACTGACTCAATACAAAGAGAGTCATAAAGGATTTACTTATTATATATTTATTATCAGTGGCCAATATAAATTACCTAGAAAATATTAAGAAAACTAAATTCTGACTGCGTGATACAACAGCAGTATGACTAGGATACAACCGAGAATACGCTCGGATGAGCAAGACTGTATGTCGTTTTTTACACACATTAGTAATTCTCTTGTATAATCCTTTATTTTGATACCCCATTCGATAGGTTTTGGATAAGAACAAATTAAAAGTGTATAATTTGGCGCCAAAATCCGCAATGTTGGAAAAATTACAAGTTGCAAAATATATATAGAATAGCAATTAGTCAATTGTCGCCTTAATTAAAAGATTTAATTACAAACGGCACATAAGTATAAAATTCTTCCATGCGCGCTCAACTTAACTTTGAAGCTTGTCAACGAAGTAGCCTGCTTTATCTCGGGTGGCAACTTATTAAAGACTGCCAGCTCCATAACGTGAGTCAGTCTGTCCTTCTTTGCTAGGCTAAGTATGCGGTATCGGGCGCAATCGATCTACATCGCGGAGCGTCATGCCATGCACATCCCTCGGTCTTTGGTACTCGTACTGGTTACTATAAACATAAGTTGCCACCTGTAGAATCGGAAGGGATGGCAGTGTGAGGATTCGGCTTTTAAAGTAGGGTCTGACGGTTGTTCGCTCGAACACTATCGCACTGCTCGCTTTTGCATTCGGAATGCTCGTTGTTACGCAACTTTATTGGCCTCTGTACAAGAAATTAAAGATATCGACACACTGAGGCAACTTTGTCGTAATTTTGAAAGTATTAAGGCACGTGCTGCCCAGTTTCGTGAGCCCATCGGTCCGACTTCTGATTTCTTGGCTGCTGAATTCGCATATGTTGGTAGTTCTAATAAATCAAATAATCATTATGGTAAAAATTACTCAAATAATGGCAATAATAACACTAAACCTAACTATAACAGAAATAACAATACAAATAATCCAATAAATCAAAACTATGTACATACAATCCAAACTAATGAAAAGAAACCGCTTTATTGTCCTAGATGTCGTGTCGATTCACATAATTTGAGGCAATGTACTGCAAATAAGGACAAGATACTTTGCTTTGTTTGCGGGCACGAAAATTTAAAGACGCCCGATTGTTCAAATTGTTCAAAAAGTCAACCTAACGCCTCAAAAAACTAGTTGGGCAGAATTATGGCAAGATTGACCAGAACAAATTCAATAGCAAGGATTGGAATGATTGGTTAAGATTCATCTCATTATATTTTAAGTCATATAAAGTTGACACAATTCTGCAAACTAAACCTCACAATGACCTTAGGCCATATGCCGAGGTTAAAGTAAATGACGTGCAGGTAGCAGGTTTGATTTAAAAGTCTTTGCTTATCTTGATGACATAATTATAATTTCTAATGACTTTAATAGTCACGTCGCACTATTAAATAGGGTACTTGAAAAGCTAAAGCACGCAAATTTAACTATTAACTTAGAAAAATGCAAATTCTTTCGTAGTGAGCTCAAGTATCTAGGGTATGTAGTAGATAGCAATGGTCTCAGAACTGATCCGGAAAAAGTGGAAGCTATTGTAAATTATCCGACCCCTTCGTGTCGTAAGGACGTGAAACGCTTCCTGGGGACATCCACTTGGTATCGACGTTTCGTCCCCAATTTCAGTACGATCGCCGGCCCGCTAAACTCATTACCTCGACTAAGAAAGGCGTTCCAAAATTCAGCTGGACTACAGAGGCTGATGCTGCCTTTTCTAAATTAAAAAATTGCCTCGTTTCTGCACCTGTTCTTTCATGCCCCGATTTCAGCAGAGCATTCAAATTCCATACTGACGCAAGCAATTTTGGGATAGGGGGTATGCTTACCCAAGTAGTGAACGGCAAGGAACATCCCGTAGCATATATGAGCTAGTCATTGTCAGCAGCCGAGAGAAATTATAGCATTACAGAACGCGAAACTCTTGCTGTCATCGTGGCTTTGGAGCACTGGAGGTGTTAACTAGAGAATGGGAAACAGTTCACTGTTTATACTGATTACAGTGCCTTAAAATGGTTCCTATCTCTCAGCAACCCAACCGGTAGGCTGGCTCGTTTTGGTGCCCGTCTCTCAAGTTTTAATTTTGAACTTAAGCATCGACGAGGAATTGATAATATAATTCCCGATGCTCTTTCTAGAGCCGTACCAGTTAGTTCGTTATCTTCTACATCCTTAGAAACCAAAGATAGCTGGTATGAAAATATTTTTAATGGCTGTATATCTAGTCCGGAAAAATTTCCTAACTTTATATTAAAATATAACGTTCTCTATCGGTTAACTAAAAACAAACACGAACTAACTTCTAAGTTTTCCTGGAAGGAAGTAGTTCCTCTTAAAATGCGCGAAAGGGTCATCAATGAAAATCATTCCGAACCTACAGCGGGACATTTAGGAATTTTCAAAACTTATAAGCGCCTTGCTTTAAGATTTTTCTGGCCAGGAATGCATCAAGACGTAATTGAATTAATAGGTTCATGTGACAAGTGTCTCTCTTATAAGGCTCAGAACCACACTACTTTAGGTGAAATGGGTCGGCCTAAACAGTGTTCCCGCCCATTTCAAATGTTATCAATTGACTTGATGGGGCCTCTTCCCGTAAGTCGAAAACAAAATAGCTATTTACTTGTTGTAACTTGCTGTTTTTCAAAATTCTGCTTAATATTTCCTATTCGTAACGCAACTTCAACAATTATCACCAAAATACTTGAGGAGTCAGTTTTTCTTGTCCATGGAGTCCCGCAGACTATACTGATGGATAATGGAACACAGTTTATTAGCAAACTTACAGATTCATTGTTTAAAAAATATAACATACCCAATGTATTTTTTACCCCCAAATACACTCCGCAGGTTAATACTGTGGAGAGATACAACAGAACCATCATTACCTGCTTATCTACGTATGTCGATAACGATCATAGGACCTGGGACAATTTTGTTCCAGAGGTGCAGTTTGCTATCAATAATTCCGTGAATGAGTCTACTGGTTTTACCCCGTCATTTTTGGTTTTCGGCAGGGAACTTGTGACATGCGGCAGTCACTATACGGATAACCACTTGGGTAATGAGATTTTATTTCTTCCGCGAGATCTTTATGCAGAGAGTTTGGGCTGCCTTTCTTCTATATTTAAGGAAGTTCAGGCTAAACTTTGGCATGCCCATACACGTAACACAACTCGTTACAATTTACGTCGCAAAGCCATTGAATTTAATGTGGGCGATGTAGTAATGAAACGTGCTTATGTTCTTAGCGATAAAGATAAGTACTTTTCGAAAAAATTAGCACCCAAGTTTTTAAAATGTCGAGTGATTGCCAAAAGGTCTCCTTTGGTCTATATATTAGCAGACATGTCAGGTTAAAATATTGGTGCTTGGCACATCAAGGATTTCAAATTACCACTCGCTAATAAGTACATGGAATTAACAGGTAGGACATAGATCTTACGAATTTTATTTTAAACTAAAATCCGACTTAAAAAGGGGGGTACTGAAACGTTGTAACGTATTCGTTACAATAATAATAAATAAATTACAACTAAATTAAAATTTAACTAAACTACAAATTAAATTAAAACTAAACTTAAAATTTCTATACAATATTAAATAAAAAAAGGTTTTCTCGCGTAAGCGCCATTAGACACGGATCCCTAAATATCTTTCGCCACACAAAACCTGTTTGCCGATATCGCGGCTCGCGGAGTTGCACTGCGTGCGCGCGCGCCAGACGACCGCTGATCTTGTATCAACACGGACACGTAGCACGTACTGCTTGTCGTTATACCAAGGTCGAACCTGCATTCTCGATATCCTTTCGAGTCACAATATTTTAATTGTTTTGAGTAATTCTGTCTAGTATAGGCCGCTGTGTGATGGAATACCATCAATTCAACTAACTTGGACTATATAACCCCGTTAGGGTAAGTTTGAACAATGTTTTAAATGAAGTGTAGGTGGATATAAATTTCTTTGTTCACATTAACATTTTTTAAATGTATTAGTTCGAAGTTTTTTATCGAATTATAGCTTTGCTGAAAGTGCCTTTCATTCATCATCAAATTTATATATCATCAAATCATTCATCATTAAAACTCATTTATCATGTTCTCATCTGTTCATCATCTTTTGTAAACTCCGCTTTGATTTGCCTCACGCCACTTTCTCCTTCTACATTAAGTACTTCTTTTAACTACTAGCTGCGTGGCATGAGCAATCACGGATGTCAACTGTTACCTAGATGCTTAGTTCTTGAATGATGATTCCAGGGTCCCAAGTTCCGGTTGAGTGCACCGAGGAGCGTCCGGTGTTCCGGTGTCCCGCAAAGGAAGTACTGGACTGCGCAGTAGGGCTAGGCGTAGGCCATCCGAACCACAAAATAAATTTGTTTACGTAACCGTAATTTGTTTCATTTAAATCACCGGTTCGTAACATCGTTGCCATTCCGCGGTGCAGCTCTAGACCTCTATGCCATACTGCAGAACAGACTGAACTATCGCAATTAAGGTAGACCGCACCACCTCCCTAGACACTATATACGCCAGTCGTCTTAACGCAAAGCTAGTGCTTGCCAATTTACCACACACTTTATCGACTTGTGTTTCCCAGGTAAGGGCGCTATCAAGTTGAATTCCTGGGAAGGTAATATTATCCACCTGTTCGATAGTTGTTCTTTAGATAGCAAGCGATAGGCGTTTTGGTCGTTTCCCTCCAAGGCTAATTTAGTTTTGCCCGTATTTAGAACTAAGCCGTTAATAGCGAACCATTTAGCCACTTGGTGAGCAGCCTCATTTAATTTCGCTTCTAGCTCGTCGACACTACATGAAAACTTCACCAGCTTTTACAGAGCCTGTTTTGGTCTGATTTTACTAATCAATCAGTTGGTTAGATTTGAATAAAAAAACGGTCATCGAATTCCATTCTGCACGACAAGTTGGTCGGTTTAGTTGGTTGGAGTGGAAGGACAGAATTTGTCGTCTCCATACAAGAAAGGCAGACTAATACGAATAGTTGTCATTATCGCTCTTGCTTTATAAATTTTATTACTATTACTTTTTTACCAAAAATATTATACACTAGATAGATGTATACCAGATGCATGTTTCTTGTCGCAATACTCATTATATCGATAATACCAGGTTAGATTTCAATCGTTTCGCTATCGCCGGACCCGATCAAATGAACCACGTCTGCAACCAAGATCAATTTATTGTATCTGGAGGTAACCCGGTGCCTGCCATATGTGGAGTAAACCAAGGAAGTCACAGTAAGTCATAATAGTTAACCGTCCAGTGGTCGCGTGCGGTATGTGAGTCTGCAACTAACTTATTTCAGTACTTCATTTTATTTAAACTATAAGTAATACACCATGTATGTCATGCTTCCGTGATATCCTCAAAGGGGTGCAATTATGTCCTATAATAGCTTAATCGCGTTTGCTTCTGTTTGCTGTCTTAGATTTCGCGCGCGACCGTTCGTGTACTATAAATAAACAGCGGAGTTAAATTGAAACCTGGGTCGGTATGTCATTATAGTAATCTCATTGCATTGCATATAAAGTAAATGGAAAATTGTGTGTTAAGTGCGTTATGAAGACGTACTGTAAATATATCACCATTGGCGGATACAATTGGCGGATGTCCAGACTTCTTGCAGTTAGCAATTTTTTTTATTTTTTATTTATTCAACACAGAATCAACAGCACTTTACGATATTATTATTTTATCTTAAGAACTATAACTTACTGCCAATTACAGATTCTCATTTTGTAATTTATAACATTAAAAAGAAGATGTTTATAGCTGTTTTGCCAATAAAAATTAGGGAACAGTTATTATCAGTTAGAATAATTTTTAATAAAATAACATATTTGAACTTATACCCACAGTTATGATAAGGAATTAAAAACAAACATTCTAATTTATGTACGCATCACGGGTGTGAATACAAGTGTGTGTATTTGTATGTGTGTGTGTGTGAGCGTGTGTGTTTAGGGTGTGTGTAAGTATGTGTGCGCGAGTGTGTGCGTATGTGGTGAAATTATCTCCTTTTTAGGGTACCGTACCCAAAGGGTAAAAACGGGACCCTATTACTCTACTGTCCGTCCGTCTGTTGCCGCTATATCAACAAATACTAAAAAAAAAAAATTGTTTAATTATAAGTTTTTAGCTTGATATTAATAACGGCAACAGGCAACAACATATAGACGCTTGAAAATAAATATAAATAAAATAAAGCTCTTATACAACAAACGTGATTTTTTTTGCCGTTTTTTGCTCGATATTAGATAAAGTGTCTAATATTGTATAGATAATGGTACGGAACCCTTCGTGCACGGTCCGTTCGCACTTGGCCGGTTTTTTTACTTCTTGCATTGAATATTCATAACTGCATCAGGTACACTTTGTTCAGTTACGGATATTCTTAAAAATTCTTTTAATAATTTTATTTTAACAAGTTCCCGTAATTTAAATTGTAGAATTATCTAGTGGCATTACAAAAGGGTTTTTTTTAATATTATCATTACAGTGTACATTGACGCGGGGATAGGAACCACAAATCCTGTGAAGTTGACATTCGTCACTAGCGGCAACTCTTTTGAGAGGATGTGGAAGGTGAAGGTCACTCAGATTCCTTGCAGCACTATATACAAAGGTACGTTACGATTAGTGATATGCCGTTCCCGTTCCCCCGATTTCCGGTAACGTCCCCGGGAATGTTCTCAAAAATGGAAATGTCAGGGAAAGTTGTAATTTTATTTATCAGACATATTTTTTATCACTGTAAATATATTTTACTAACGTAAATGTATCACTTGATATGGTTATAATACACATACATCCAATATTCCGTAACATGCCCTAGAAATACGGGAACGTTCCCAAACTCCCAAATTCCCGGGAATTTGGGAACGTGCCCGGGAACGGCACATCATTAGTTACGATACGGCATAATGCAAAAAATCTAAGTCTTCATGTTTCAAGTGAAAGTATTACTACCTACTTAAATTAAACAAACTGATTGAAAAGTGCATATAGTTGAATTTTGTTTTGAATAGCACTATTATAGGTACGCTTTTGTATCATTTGATGTGTTAAATATAAGTTGAGATAAATAATGTACCTATTAGCTGTTGGTAACTGCTATTACTGCAGTCCCTTTATGTTTTAATGTGTTTGTGTGAATGAAGTTGCCTAATGTTTGTTTCCCATGATTCATAGAAATAATTGGTTTGAGCTAGATCCACACAGGTTTTTTTCCCGCAAGTGATTCTGAAATTTGTATAAGATACTGAATAATCTTAAATAGGCTTCAGTAGTTATGGAATGTACACACTCAGTGGATTATTTTCTGATTTTGTAGCGCAGCGCTGCGAAGCTTATTTATCAAATATTTCTTTTATCTACTTAAAGCTGACGAAGGTTGTCTGCAGTACTACACGGGGGTATCAGGCCAACTTCGCTCTTTTAACTACGATCCTGCCTCTGGCCTCCAACTCAGCAACCAAGACTATGGCATCTGTATCAGGATGGAAAGAAATTTCTGCGGGATCCAGTACACTGCATGCCCCGATTCTGGTAATCACTCTAATGATTTAATAGCGAATTATTTAATTTCAATTTTATAAAACTTACTTTTATAGACTCAGATAAGTTGTAAATATTTAAAAAATACCGCAAAATATATATTTTGCGGTATTTTTGTGTGTGAAACATTTTTCTACCGCGTTGTTTTCCGCGATCCAATAAATTATAAAAAACTTATTTTCAGTTAATAACCGATCACGTGCATTTACACTGAGTGGAAATAGTAATGGTCCAGTTAACGCCATGATTGGCTCTGGCGCGGGACCAAACAACTGTGCCAACGATTGGCTGCTGATTCCTTGTGCAACAAATATTGGTCGAATACAGCCGGCACAGACATTATGTACGGATCGGATATGTGGCGGCACTTTTTCTGCCGATTTGTCCATGCAAGCTTCTGCAGTGTTAAGTAAGTAGCAATATTTATAGGTGATTTCGACATTGAAAAGTGACAGTAGTATATTTTTATGAGACCTTCTCGAGGCTGTTATTCACAGCCTAATTTAGAGAAGGGCCCATAAATCAAAATCAAGCGTATGAATGAGCTTTTATTCAAAATGTTTAAAATACACACTTTGAACATGAAATATCGAGGACACAACACAATCGATTGTTAGTGTTCGTTGCTTTTGAACTCATTTTGCCGGCTCTTGTAGAATTTTTCTGTTTTTTCTTGTCTCTTCATGTTCAAAGTTCTACACTGGACTCTTCCTCTGTTTAAATAAACCTTGGCCCACAAGAAGTTCTATGATTTGGGTCTTTTTTAATTTCGCTAAGCGCATGTCATAATTCTTCTTTTTTCCTAAAAACTCCATTAGGGGAAGTTATTGGACAGCCGAAAATAACTGACAAAATAATTCCAAACATTTTCATGTAAAGTAATGCCAAGACGAGTAGATTTGTAAAAAATGGCAAGACCGTACCTCTACACGCCCTAAACTAACACTCACTCATCAAAGCGTATAGCGTTCTGCGTGAATCCTAGTATTAAGTTCTCTAGAAACCATACAGTTTAGTTAAAATGTGTGGCCTAGCCGTTACGGAGTGACGCCTATGGGCATAAAGAATAGACAGATTCACTTAACCCGTGTGGTTCCGGGTTAGAATAGGACCACTCCATCTCTTTCTGTGGATTTCGTAAGAGGCGACTAAAGGACTAAGCACAAACATCTCGTGCTACAATTGCATTCCCAAGGAGGGTTAACGTCGGGAGGCGACCGGGTGTAAAACTATTCTCACAAATACATTCCCAAAAAGGGTTGACGTCAGGCAGGCGGCCGGTCGTATAACTATAGCCAAACCATTTTTTCGGCTTTCTCTTCTCCATATTGCAAGGTCTTTGGCATCCTTGGGTGACCATTGACATGCATGTTATATTTGGAGAAGAAAAAGTGGGAAAGCGCACCCCAAGCTCCGAAGCAGAACAGCTGAGGATGCAACCGGGAACGCGCTGAGATGAAGAAGAAGAAAGTAATTCACTAGGCGCCAATTTTTTCCAATAGGTCCTAAAGTGTTTAAACGGCCAAACCACTGTTTTTTACACAATACTACATGTTGTACCTAGATTAGAAAAAAATATGCACATGTATTTATTCTGCTAAATAAAAATTATAACTTCAAAAAGCCATAGGATCAAAAATATTCACGAGTATGCAAAAACTATCACAAAACACTTGACCTGACCTTTAGGCTTATTTCACCGTCAGTATCGACCGCGTGGTAAATCCGGTATCCAATGACTGTCTGTTTACCTAATGCTTATCTATAATAATTGTCAAAATAATGTTTTAGGTACTGTAAAGCCGTTTCGTCTGTGGTTTCACACAGACAACGTGGAAGAGCCAGTGGATTTGGAAAATAGAGGATTTTGTCTCAACTATATACAACAACCGTGTACAAATAACGTAATTTAATTCTGTAAAACCAAACTAAACATCTTTTTGTATTAACCCTAATTTACTTATGTATTTTTATTGTTTTTTAAAAGAATGTTGAATGCAACTCCTAGTGTACCTACAAAATCCCATCGAAAATATTACATTGTGTCCCTTGCTAGCACTTGTTGCGATTGTCTCTGTATATTTATTTTATCACATTAATGTACAATTCAGGTAAAGAATACTGGCATATTGTATAAAAGCAGACATAAATATTCAAAATACAAAACTAATTTATTGGCAATGGCAGTGAATCGGATACCTGCGATAAAATTAAATACCTCAGAGTTTTTGACTGTAAGTAAATAAATTGTAGCTTTAATTTCATTGATAAACATAAATTAACACACATGAAGCGACCAGTGTTATCACGAAAATTATTACATAGCCGTAAGATTTCCACTACTGCTGCTAGATGTCGTAAGCGTTAGGACAAATCATCAGAACTGATCTAAACTTTTTTTACAATGTGAACTATTTCAATTTCTTTATTACTTATTAAACTATATTGTAATAAGTTTCGTTTTAACAATAATTTTGTGAAATTTAATAAGTTTTGCGCGCGTATGTATTCATAGTCTTAAGATCTATGTGTTTAACGTGTCAGTCAAGTAGGTGCCTTTAATTTGAGGAGTGTAACAAAAATAATGTTATAATTTTAACTGTTTTTTAAATAATTATTAAAGACAAAATACAAATGCCTATTATTATTTTGATTTAAAACAAACTACTAATCCAATTTTGATTACATTTTGTTGGGACCTATCTGGAAGAATATCCTTTAAAAAAATATTTTTTGTAATCAGCTTATAAATTATGGAGTTCTGAGGCTACAAACATGAAAAATACAGCCGAATCGATAATATGTAAGTGCCATGTCCATTAATTCCAGAAATTAGTAGTAAGATGTAGCAATAACAGGATCATTGATTTCTAACAATTTATTCTCTCTTTCAAAACAATTATATACGAGTATAGTTAATACAAATACACTATCACGTCTTAATCCCTAATGGGGCAGACAGAGCATTTTGGGTCATGCGGCTTTAGAAGCCGCAAGACCCAAAGGCCACTTTTAGCGTGATGGTGGGCGAAAAAGAGAGAAGAATCAAGAAACATTTTGTGAACAATCTGGTACAACTCCCGGGCCTGAAATCCAGTGTAGGCAGGAGTACATCAGCTCTACGTATACTGTAGATGCACTTATTAATAGTAAATAAATTCATCTACTGCCGTCGTCATAGTAACTGTCATGGTATTAAAACATTTACTTTAAGCTTAAAAAGTAGCCGTGTAGTTTCCGGTAGAGTAGAATAAGTCTTCCCGTGGATGTCGTAGAAGGCGACTTAGGAAACACAAGCTAAACAAAGCTTATAAACATAATGAGACCACTCCAGCCCGTCTAGCCAGCGTGGAGAGTGTAGGCCAAATCCTCTGACTACTCTGGTAGTCGTGCTCCTGCAGTGGAAAAAGTGAATGAATGAATTCCATGCACAGATGAATAGAGCTTGTTACATTGTGGAAGTTTCCTATTGTGTTCATGTAAAAGAAAATTCAATTTGTAAAGCAAAAGCCAGATATACGAATGTAAAACCAACTAAAAATATTATTTCAACAATGTAGCCGACAACCTCGTTCAACCGGAGATAGAAAACAGTTTTCAGAATATTCCAGACTATTCATGACAAACAAGTAGATTACGTAAGTTTTTAATTAACTTTTTAACATGACACTTGGTAAAAACCAAACAAGGTCATGTATTTATATATGGTTGACTTAATTGTTTGAATCAAAAACAGAAGTGAATTTATTTTTAGAGCTGCCGAAAGAAATTCTATTAATTTAATTTAGAATATTTTTTTTTCTTCAGAGACGACATATTAGAGTCATGCAACGTTGCACAGTTTTTTACAACACTTATCAAATTTAAATTGAGTTAAATGTGGACTTCGTCTATTGTACTGGGTGGCGCAAAAGTAAAGACCCTATTTGGTTCAGCTATAACATTTTTTCTAAATTAGAAAACTAGATTTAGGTTTTTTTAAATGTATATTTGTGCCATTAAATTTCGTACCATTAGGATTTAAAGATGATGTCTTTTAAATGGTGACCTCCAGAGTTGATACACATTTGAGCCCTATTTATGACATTTTGCATAACTTGCCGTAACACTTCCTGCGATATGTTCGTTATTTCTTGACGAATGTTTTCTTTTAGAGCTGCGAGAGTCTGTGGCTTGTTCACATACACCCGAGATTTCAAAAAACCCCAAAGAAAGAAGTCTGGACTGGTCAGATCGGGTGATCTTGCAGGCCAAGGCAAATCGCCAAAACGAGAGATAACTCGGCCTGGAAAAGCGTCCCTCACTAAGTCCATAGTGTTTATTCCACGTTCTTGGGGAGTAAAACGGTCCATGTTTATTTTCAGTGTATTTTACATTTGTTCACTACACAATTTTCAACAACAGAATGACAGAAAATGTCATATAAAAAAAATAAAAGTATTTTCTTTAGTGCCAGTACTTTTGCGCCACCCAGTATTAGGCTACAATATTTTTTCACAAGTTTCACATACATTTTTTATTTTATTATTTCACTATGAATGCACACACATATTCACATGCATGCTCGCAACTTGCATTATCTTCTTTGTCATCATCCATTACATTATGATATATTTCATGTTCACATTGATGTCCATAATCGCTCTGTTTATTTAGTAAAACTGATGTAACTCTTAGGTACCACCTAGGAGCTACATTAGTTTTACTAAATAGCTTTTTAAATTATTTACTTCATTACTTTTACATAAGCTTCACAATTGGGTAGATGACTGGGTCAAAAATAAATTGTTTGATACTGTTATAAGAAAAAAACGTCACGAGTATGAGTTGTCATTGATCACATCCATTTTCAACATGATTTTATATTTATTAATGCAGAAAAACTGATATAAGACCGCTATTTGACTCCACAAAACTATGACGTCACGGCTGTGATTTTCATACAAATCCCATAGAAAATGTTTGTTTTTGACGTTTAGTCAAAAGTGTCTGATTTGACATGTTGTTATATAGCGGATTGCTCAGGAAAGCAGTATTTAATGCAGCAACAAACTGACCACATGTGGGCTGGATCAGTCTTGTTGAAAGACTTTTAGTATCATATTTATTTTTAAAATTTAAATTTCTTTCGATGTAGGAGATATGCATCAAATCAAATTAAAAAATTCTAAAAACAATTAAATGCCCTTTTTTTACCTTTAAATTGATGGGCAGTTTATTCACTCTAAGTCTTAAGGCAGCATTGACTGCATCAGAAAGTACGTCTACATGTTTCACCATATTGACCTTAACTACTGCATCAGTTGGTTGCCTACCTAAAAAAAGATAAAATCGCAGTAAGTAACTATACGATTGATTAGTCCTTCCGTCTATACAAATTTCTTTTTTAGTTCAAATAAGAAAAACTACAACAACGCTTATGTAAATTATGCTTACGTAAAAACTGAAAAAAATACAACAACGGTCGAATTAAAAAATAAGATTTTTTACCATTTATGGCCCATTGGATTTAAAAACAAATCCTTTCTGTTAGAAGGTTTTAATGGAGAGATAAGTTGGCAAACAGGACGGAATACGGCCGACCTGATGGTAAGTGGTTACCATAGCGTTGGAAGCCTGCTACAACCAAGGGTGCCACATGCGCATGCCGACCCTGAAGAAATACTTTCACGTCCTTTATAAAGAATTTCTTGTCGTAGTCTCTAGGAAAAACCTTCTGCGTTGAGGAGTTTCATCAGCTTGATGCTATCATAATATCATATTATAATTTGCCATAAAAGTACATCTGTGCTTATTATACCACTCATATACAATCATATGCACCCCTCTACATAGAGGTAGAAAAGGCAAAGGCGAACTACTTCATTATACAAGTATCTGCAGATTTCTTCCAGACGCATCATTACTGATAACGTATTCATAAGGTTCAGTTTTGTATGAAGCATTTCAGCTGGAAAGTTAATATGTACAATACATACCCGTGCGAAGCCAAGCGAACCGCTAGAGTCCAGTAACTCCTGATGTCTGTTACAACAGAGTTTGTTAAAGTCCAAAGATGTAGAGGTACCAAAGTCCTCACTTTGACATCCCTCCCACAGATAGTGGCAAGAGGCGGTTCTCCCTTCAAACACCGGCCCCGTCTTATTTGAGAGCAAAACAAGCAAACCTGTCTGATGTTTACTCGACTGCGCCAGAAGGAGTTATGTTTTTATGTCATTGAGATTAATGCAATTCTAGAAAAAAAATCATGATTTAATAAATGTGTTAAATGTATAGACATGCAATTTCTACTGCTTTATTATTTGTAGCTATACTGATACCTATATTAAGTTTTGATTATATAATATTAATAGCTATATCTTTTCACATGTTATGATGACGTAATGGAAATATACAGTGATTTTATATTCAAAGAAAGTAAAAAGCGAAATAAAAAATACATAAAATGTCATAAGTCCCTTGTTTCATAATAAAACAAACCCATTCCAAAAATCTTGAGTTCCGTGGGGTTTCGTGTTCTATGTACGAGTATTATTGATTCTGATTCCAAGATTTCAATACAGCTAGGGGGTGTAAAATCAACTGTAATATCATTGCTCCGTCTGTGGTCTCTCGGAGATTGCTGTGGGAAATATATCGTTATGTCTTGCTACAATATATAATTATAGTAAAGTACGTGTGATTTTAAGACGACCTCTGTGGCCTAGTGGTCATCATGCCAGGCTGTCACACTGGAGGTCGGTTTGATCCCCGGTCAGGTCAAGATGGAAAATGTTGACCTGAGTCTTGAATGTTTATTTAAATTATGTATTTGTTTTGAAATATAGTATCGTTGAGTATCCCGTAACACAAGTCTCGAACTTACTTTAGGGTGATTTGTCCGTTTATATTTATTATATTTGTTTATTTATTTGAAATTTGTTTTATATAAGAATTGGTTTGAAAAACTACACATTTTTTTAAAAATAATATACCTACTATCTAACAAAATATCCTAAAATAATAATAATAATCGTAACACGTAATAAACCGTCGTAAGTCATATGAAGACTTGAAGCCCTGCGCCTCACTATCCTCGAGGAAGCCTTCGTGGTGACTTAATTGAAACATTTAAGATCCTGACTCTCAGCTACGACTTACCTGACTTGCATACCATGTACAATATGAGACAAGGCACAAAGCCATCACGAAAACACTGATACCAGTTTACTCGTACAGCGACTTAATCCAAAGCTGCACATTTTCACTTTTTAGGGTTCCGTACCCAAAGGGTGCAAACGACCCTATTACTGAGACTCCGCTGTCTGTCCGTCTGTTACAGCGTTCTATCTCTTGAACCGTCATAGCTAGACACTTGAAATTTTCACCGATTATGTATTACTGTGGCTGCTATAACAAAAAATACTAAAAATAAAAAAAGTCAAAAATTAAAGGGGGTCTTCATACAAAAAACGTGTTTTTTCAGCGTTTTTAACTAGATCTGTATAATGGCATACTTGAGAAATTTTACCGATTATGTATTACTATAATATGACCACTATAACAACAAACACTAAAAATAAGATAAAGTTAAAAATTCAAGGGGGTCATCATACAAGAAACGTGTTTCTTCAGCGCTTTAAAACATTGCACGGAGGTATGGAACCCTTCATATACGAGTCCGACTCGCACTTACCCGTTTATTTTAGTAACAGAGTGGTCAATAATTGGAATAGACTACCAGAAGAAGTGGTCAAAACTTTATCGCCGGACCGGTCGAGTGTTTTGGGCGAAAACAAAAAAAACCCGTTGAGTGTGATTGCGTCAGAGAAAAAAAACGATTGTGTTGAGAAACCCGCGGCGCACCGCAAAAAAATTGCTGATGGCTTTGGGTTTACATTTAAGTAGTTGAAGCGATGTTTTTTTTAAGGCAAATGAACTAGGTCGTCACACAGCGTTTTTCGTTTTTCAAAATTGTGTTTAATTTTTGAAATATTAAGCAGTTTAGATCGACGTCAAATTGAATGTGCACCTTGTGTTACTTAAACATTTTTAATTAAAAAAGTAAATCGATAACATAGTTTTTTTTTTATTTATGGTGGGATGTTCGATACATTTTACACATATTTTTTTTTCCTTCGCGGGTAGGCGCAGCGCAAATACGCGTAAGCTACGAGCTCTGTATTTAAAATTAATTTATACTTAAAATCAATTAAAATTTCGGAAACTAAGTAATTAATTTGACTGCCAAACCCACCTGCGCTCGTCACATCTTATTTTTCAATCAAGAATCCTTGTAATTCCTCACTTCTCACATCACACTACCCTACACAATGGATGCCACCCAAGCACGCAATCTTGAAGATCTTGAGAAGATATTCCACACACGGATGCAAGCTTATGAGGAGAAGCTTCAACAGGTTGCCACAGAAGGTACACCAGCACACACAGATGTAACATCACTGGCCCGTGAGTACAATGAGTTCAAGGCCTTTGTCTGGCAAGCCTTATCCATGATAAAGTCTCAAATAGGCATACTGTTGTGTGGTCAGGATAGACACGAAACCGCTATGCGGAGAAAAGTGTTACTGCTGCATGGTGTTCCTGAGAAGGCGAATGAAAATACACTGCAAAGCATTCTCAGAGTGTTGTCCGAGCAGATGAGTATTACTGATGTAACAGCTGAAAATATTATTGCCTGTCATAGGCTAGGTTCATCTCAGAGCAAGACGCGTCCTGTCCTTGTTAGATTTTTAAAAATGGAGCATCGACATCTTGTGTGGGACAACAAAACGTCTCTCAAGAGCTCGGGCATCACTGTGTCCGAATTTCTAACTAAAGTTCGACATGGGGCGTTCACCACTGCGCGACGACACTTCGGCATCAAAAATTGCTGGACCGTTGAGGGCAAGATACTGGTTGTGCTCCCAGATAAGTCCAGACGCAAGCTGGAGTCCATGGCGGAAGTGCAGTCGCTTATTTCGGCGTTCCCCGACGTCGCCGGCCAGGATGCTGACAGCGCCGGCGGTGCTAGCATTGCCGGCCCTACATCCCAGGCTACGGCATCGAAGGGCACCAGTGGCACCACCGCCAAGACATCGAGATCTCGTCGTCGCGTGTGTAAATGCATGCCGTTTCTGTATGTGTTTTTCTTATTCTATGTTTGACGGTGAACTAAAATTAACTAGTAGTGGGTACACATTTAATAACTCAAAAAATTATTCTTTTTCACCCTACATTTTTATTTCACCTCAGTTTTATTTGTTTTGGTTCAAATGTCACTGTGACACTGTCAAACACACAGCTGTTAAGATCTTGACATTGAGTCATAGACAATAATATTACGTTCCTTTATATGCAATTATTTTTGTTATGTGATTGTAACTTATTGATCTAATAGTTGCTTTCTTCTGTTCTTTTTGTATTTAATTATTATTTATATTGTAATAAACTTTTGAATTTAGTATGCAGTTCAATGGTCAGTGAGAGTGAGTTTTCGCGAGCCTATGGTGAGTTTGGCAGCTCATCTAAAATTGTATATTTTTATTAGCTTTAGATTCAGATTATATTTACATATCTTTGTTTCGTATGCGTATATATATCTACATATTGTAATTTATTTTATTATTTATTTATATACATAGTTATATTTGTCTTACTATCAATTATGGATGATCTTCCAGATCTTATGACAGCTTTTTCTCTTGCTCGTCTTTACATAGCAGTTTTCACAGTGCAGTAGATAGTGAATCTTCTCCTGCCACGACCTTACATGATAACTTGAGCTCCATTTTCTCCGACTACCCTCGGAACTTTAACATTGTGCATATCAATGCGCAAAGTGTTTCTTCTCACTTCCCTGACATAGTATCATCTTTCAGCTGCGATCATTTAGATGCAGTACTCATTTCCGAATCGTTTTTGAAACCTTCTCTCCACTCTTCTTTGTTTGATTTATCTGATTTCGTTCTCATACGGAATGACAGAATTGGTGCCAGATGTAATTTTGCGCCGACTAAAAAAAATCGTATAAAAAATAATCTTTTAGATACACTTGAAATATAGGCATTTCCTGAAAGTACATTTATTACTTATGTATAGATGTAACATTCATAGCAATAACCAGAATGGAAAGATACAATCATGAAAACATAAACAGCTATGTTCATACAAAAGTAGTACCTGAATATTGAAGTTTTTTGTTAGAGAGACATTAAAAAAAAAAAGTTATTGTAACTAAAGGATTCCTTTTTAATTGGCCTATCCAATGATGTATGACACTTAATTTTACAATAACTTAAAATAAACTTATATGTACTTACAAAAGCTCAAAATGTCTCAAATTACCCAATTAAAAAGGGTGAACGCACACTTACCGAAATCCGGAAATCCGGTAACGATTATATTAAACAACAAAAAGGTTATTTATTTAAAAAATAATAATTACGTACCAAGTAAAAGTTATTAGGGTGAACGCACACTTCACAAATTACGGATATCCGGTAATAATTACAGAAAAAAAACATATGACATGACAAAGTCTAATATCCGATAAATATTATAGTAAAAATGACATGACATAAAAGACATAATGAAAATTCAAGTATCCGGTCATACTTTCTGGTCTAAAGAAGAGCAGGACTAATCAACTGCTCTTCTTCAACGCTGGAAGGATGCACGTGGAAGAATTTAAAGCACGCAATTAAACACAGTGGTGTACGACATGTGTCGCACATCCACTGTGTGCGAGATTCTCTTTTTTTTTCAGGCAAACTATGCAGCGTGGCCTACCCTCAGTTATTTTCATTGGAAAGTGTCCATTTTGAATACCTACCCTTCGAGCCGGTGATGGTGATGGTGTTGGTTGTCTTACAACTTGTGCAGGCAGAAACCTTTTTAATATTTGGTCCATCAGCTGAACTCTAAACTGCCGATGCAAAAGTTTATTTTTGGCGTTATATATAACATACATATTATGTATGCTGCTATTAAAAAGATGCCGAAACAGCTTTTTATACCAAACTACGTTTCTTGTCCTTTCCATGGGGTATGCCTGCAGAAGCTGGTCTTTCTTGTCGACACCCCCCATGGAAAGGTTGTAGTCTAATACTATGTTTGGTTTATACTTATAAACACCGTACTTTTCTTTTGCGCCTACTTCTATTTTGTGGTACGTGGAAATAAGAGGCACAACATTGGCGTCTCTCCAGACGGCAATTGTAAGGTCCTTTGTTTGTGAACTGGCCACCTCCCCTGGGCGCATATTTTTGGCCTTTTGGCGCAAACTTTCGGGGATAAACTCCCTATTAAGCCGAAGCGTGCCCATGCTATCGGTTTTCCGGGCTTTAAGCATTCGGCTTAACAGTGGAGAATTGTAAAAGTTATCCATGACCAAAGTATGACCCTTGTCTAGCAAGGGCCCTACGAGGTCATGGAAAATTTTTACAGTTGCAAACACGGGCTCAGTTGCAGCACCTGCGGCCGTAGGTTCTTCAACTGAGCCTGTGTCTGTTTTTTTACCTGTGTATATGATCATCTTCCATAAGTATCCGGTGCGACTTTCACAGAGCTCGTAGCTATTTACACCTACCTCCGCAGCTTTATTAGCAATCAGCTGTGCAAAGGACAATCGTCCTTTCCACAAAAGCAACGATTCGTCGATTGCTATATCTTGCTCGGGTAGGTATAAAGACTGGAACTTCTGATTGAGGTGATCAATAATTGGCCAAATTTTGATCAACTTCCTGTCCTGACCGGATACCAATGGCTGATCATTATTTACAAAATGTAAACATTTTTTTATCAAGAGGTACCTATCATACGTCATGATGTCCTTGATATTGCCAACCTTTAGGTAAGGCTGGCAAGGGCACCAGTATTCCCTTTGGACAGGAAGGGGGATAAAGCTCATGATTATGCCTATTGCAAAAAATATGAACAGCTCATCTTTTGTAAGGTCAGTCCACCTGTTTAATCTAGAACGTTGACTTAGGTTCGGATCATCCAAAGTTTGGTGGGCATACCGATTGGTTTCGTTCACAATTAAATTAATAATGTCATCATCCCAAATTTTTAAAAATATCTCCAACGGTGTCAAGCCCTCGGTTGGAAATGTAGGCCCAGCTTGTCCAAGAAACTGCTCCTTTTGACCCTGGAAAGCGTCTCGGTCGCTAACCCAGTCAAAAGAAAGCATTTCCACATCGCCTTGGACCATGGATCGCATGGCAGAGTCCTCAAGTTGTTCAAGGTGTGAAAGCTGAGCTTCGAGTTCAGCTGGAAGGGCGTCAACGTTACCATATACTCCAGCGTTTCTTTGTTGGCTTGGTATGTTGGATGGGACAGAAATATCAATTGCGTCATCGAAGCCATCGTCGTCGATGTCACTGCCGATGGACTGTCTCCAACCTTGAATTTGCCTTTCTAAATCGTCGAAGATTTGATGGTCTGAAACAAAGCAATCAATATTTATATAAAACAACTAGCTGACCCGGCGAACTTTGTTTCTCCTACCTAGTAATTTTCGAGATAAAAAATATCCTATGTTCGTGTCGTGGTTCTAAGCTACCTAGCTATTTTCACCCAAACCGGTTTAGCCGTTTAGCCGTGACAGAGCAACAGACAGACAGATAGACTGTAATGTAATGAATTCATTACACTATGATAACAAAACAATAGCAATTATTTACCCGGAGCCTGGACTGGTGCTGATGTGGGCGTAGTCTGTACACCGGACTAAGAAGCCTGGATCAGTGCTGAGGTGGGCGTAGCCTGGACACCTGACTGAAAAGCCTGGACTGGTGCTGAGGTGGGCGTAGTCTGGACACCTGACTGAGAAGCCTGGACTGGGGCTGAGGTGGGCGTAGTCTGGACACCTGACTGAGAAGCCTGGACTGGTGCTAAGGTGGGCGTATGGACTGGTGTCATGTTATGCGTCGTCATGGCAGGAGTCAACGCTCTCGGCGTACTTTCTATAAATAATGCAATTAAGAAATTAGTTTTTTTATCACATTAACTCTAAATATATTTAAGTGACATTAAAACCCACCAGCTGACGAGAACCCAATTAATTCTATGATTGGATCTTTTGTCTGCAGCGTCTGCAGTTGTTCCACACTGAAGTCTTCTGCGTGCAGCACCACGGATGCAATTTGAGATAAATATCGGTCAATTCTGTAAAAATAAAACAATATGGAATATTACTTACCAAATGACACCAATAGAAAATAATGAATTTGACACTAAAACTTACTTTCTCTGAGGCGAAGCCAGATATACTGGTTCCATCACCAGATCAGGCTCATTATGGCCTGATGGACCTGGTTCTGGCGAGTTTTGAGACGGACCAGGCTCCGCGGTTGACGATTTAACTAGGAAATAAAAAAAACAAAGTTATTTCGCTTAATATGCCAACATCAAAAGAAAAAAGATGAGAAAGGGTAGTACCTTTTTTTGTAGAATGCCACGGCTGCGGTTTCCTAGGCGGTGGTGTAGACATAGTTCCCTCCATTAAAGGGCAGGAGCTGCGGGGTGGAGACGCCTTTCTGTAAAATAACAAAAGATATTAAAACAAATTACATTTCAAATAAAATGAAATAATCAGCAGAATTTTACCTTTTTTGTTTACGTTCTGGGGCGTCAGGCATAAGGAACGAGACCACCTGTTTCCGCCCCCGCAGCTCCTGAAGTTGAAATTGCTGGGTGGCGCTAAGCCCCTTGATGTGCTTCCTGTCAAGTGCTTTCATTTTTTTAGCCTTTTTCAGCTCTGCTGCAAATGAAAGCCTGACAAACAAAAAGTAATTTAACTTCAACTTAGATTTCAAATAATATAAATTAAATATTATTCTGGAAATAAAATTCACTTACGTAGACGGTGTAGGTGCAGGTGCCACCTGCCCACCAGTGTCGTCGTTTGGCACTAGATGAGCACTTGACCTAAAACCTGCAATGTTCGGTTTAGTTTTCATCAATGTTTATCCGCTAGGAGTAGGTTAAATAATGCTGAAAATACACTTACGTAGACGGTGTAGGTGTAGGTGCAACCTGCGGACCAGTGTCGCTTGGCTCATCTAGATGGGCACTTGATCTAAAACATGGAATGTTCGGTTTAGTTTTTATCAATGTTTATCCCCTAGAAGTAAGTTAAATAATGCTGAAAATTCACTTACGTAGACGGTGTAGGTGCAGGTGTTACCTGCACCAGACCTGACGTCTCTGGTTCATTGTGCAATTCTTCAGTAATTGCAGCCCTAAAATATTAAAAGTCAAATTTAGTTTTAGCTTTGATAAACTAACGCATGACCATAGAAAAAGCAAAGAAAAAAGTGCAAAAACTAACGCATTAAATGTAAGATGGCGCGCAGCACGCCTTTTTCCGCCACCTCTTGGGCGACGACCACGCCCTCGACCACCACCACTTCTATTCATGTTGTTAAATCTTGCAAAAAACATAAAATATAAAGCAACGCAAACCAACACAAGACACAACCACAACATAAAAATAAAACAATATTAAAACCAACACCAAAAACTACATAAAAATCGGACCAGCCGTTTTCAACTTATAAAGTAACGAAAGTTACAAATTAAAAATAAATCTCGTGGGGGGAGGGGGAGGGGGCTCTGACTTTTAAAAAAAACTCTTAACCAAAAACTACATTGAAATCGGACCAGCCGTTCTCAACTTATGAAGTAACGAAAGTTATAAATTAAAGAATAAATCTCGGTGGGTTCTGCCTTTTAATACTCATTACGGATCCTATAAGGCGTAATTAAGTAATAAAGCGATTGTGCAAAATAAAAAGCATATAAAAAAAAAATATAATACGGATAGCCAAATTCCGGATTCGTGTTTGTGGGAGTTCACCCTAACACCAAGATGGCGACCACTTGAAAACAGGGCGTTCGGGATCTTGACGTGAAAAATGAGAATCTATGCTTTTTGTGATATATTTCGGTTATTTCTTGTTGCTAAACTATTTGCAGATATTAGTTCTCGATTATTTATGCCTGACAGTAGTAATTAATAGCGCTATTAATGAAATCACACCAAAAACAAAAACACCGACATTTGTTGACAATGAAGCAGTTCAAAAACTTACCAAAATACGCCACAAAACACAAATTTACGTCGAAATCCTTTTGTGTCTAGGTTTGTTGCATCACCAATGACAAATTCACCAAAGCACTACTTAATTAATCGCGTTTTAAACGTAAAAATATATTTTTTCGGCAACTCACCGCGCAGTCCGTGATTCCGCTCACTGTACTAAATTCACAGATGCGAACGAGCGACTTTGTTTTTTTTTTCTCTTTGACAAATTGACGTAGAGTGTTGCCAAAATTAAAATATACTGCGTAGTTCATTCACTATGAGACAGAACATTTTCTAATACGCAGAATGCATGCGTTAGAAAGAAATAAAACATTTTCGTCAGCAGAGCCGGTCATTTCATTCTCCGGGACTACAGTCCCGGCGCGCAATTCAAACCACCTGCGCGGTCGGGACTGCAGTCCCGGATTACACTCAAGCGGGGAGAGAATAACTCAAGGTTATGTGGAAACACGGTTAGACTCCCTTGATTAGTTTTGGAAATTTTTCATAGAAACTTATAATCAAATTGTGCTGTTGTCTATTCCAAAAAACGCAGAACACGAGTATTTGGAGGAGGATACATTCGAATCGATTGAAGAGTCTAATACTTTATATAAAGCAGAAATGAAGCAGGTATTGTTATCAACCGGGGTGCAAAGACCCATTAACCCAGCTATCCGGTCCACTAACATCCCATCCACATAGCCCAAACCAAGTAAATCCCTCCCTGGCAATAGTTCGGCAGCTATAGAGGACTGTCCGTTAGTGCATCTCAATGGTATTATTAAGGGATAGACCTACATAGATGCTCTCACTTTTTAGATAAAAGGTACTAAAGAGCCTCTTCATCTTGGCTTTGGCCCCAATGAACACCTCAAAGGACCGGGTCCCCTTGGACCCGTGGCTGAATAACGTACCGACAAATAATAATAAGTTTATTTACTGATCACAAGGTGACATTATAGAGGTACAGAGAACATGTATGTACTATACATAAGAGAGATCCTTGTGAAGAGTCTGGTGTTTGTACTAGACGTGAGCCTGTACGACAGATCATCAGGCCCCCAAAGGCCAAACAGAAGTTTCTCCTGGTAATACAATAACGTTCACGTTAACTTTTATAAATTAACTTTATAATACCTGATGAGCATCACTAAATAAACAGTTTTTAAAGGAATATGTCATCTCATAACATCTTATATCCTAATTTTATTTCTATCCTATTGTCAACAATTAATAGAAACTAAATAATATTTTAGGAGCCACCAGAGTCCAATACAAGTAGGTGCAAAAGATTCGACAGATTCTGAAATGTAACTATTAAAATGACACCACCAACACCTGACACCAGTGTTGACCACTTACACACACGAGAAACAACCAACACCTATTCAATGGATAAAGGTAAGTTAGATTTATTGGTCAAACTATTGTATTTTTAGAAGTAGTATTGACTTTTGCCTGTTACGTAAAGAAACTTTATGTAGAAGTAAGCAGTTACAGGGACTAAAAATTATACTATAATATCTAAATAAAACCCAAATTTTTTACTTTTTAAATCCAAGGCCAGATGCATATTTTTATCATTGCACTAGAAAACACTATACGTACATATATAAAGAAATGCTTCGCAAACTTACAAATTTCTACATTTAACATATATTATTATGTATTGCAGGAGTCCACCTGGGCCAAGGCAAAAAGAAAATACCTCTCTGGGGTTCAAGTACTTTATGAAAAAAAGGAAAAATTACTCTTTATTTACTCTTAGTTTCCTTCTGTTAATAAAAAAACAAAAATTACTTAAAAGTAAGGATTTAGTAGGAATTGGCAGTGAATTACGTTAAAGTGAATTCCGAGTAAGAGCGTTTTTACACGCGCCGCAGTAGCCGTAGCGGCGGCGGCGTAAAGTTTTCAAGAAAATTGTGCCCAACAGATGAGCTCACAGGCTAATTAAAGATAACAGCATGAACAAGCGCTTAAGCGCCGCGACACTACTAACAAGTAGCATACTGAAATGTATTTTAATACGTAACAGCTAGAAATATCATTGATAAATTTTTAAATTTAAATATTAGAAAACACATGTGATTCGTGGGACATTTCTGTATCCGTTATAAATAACATTTTAATAAATGTGTAGACGCGGGATTTATCCATAACATGATGAAATTAAGTAAAGTTATCCCTCTATTTAAATCTGGTAATAAAAATGATCCAACATATCACCGACCCATTTGTATTCTGCCAGCTCTAAGCAAAATCTTTAAAAAGTTAATTTTTAACCAATTATTTGATTATTACTATAATGGTCTGTTCCGTGGTGATCAGTATGGATTTACAAAGGGTCGATCAACAACAGATGCAGGTGTTGCACTTCTACAAAATATCTATGATGCTTGGGAGTGTTGTCAGAACGCAATAGGTGTTTTTGTGGCCTTTACAAGGCTATTATCGTTGATGGAGCTTCCTAAAAGTTATCCCCAACTCATCTTTACACTCAGCTCAAACTCAGCACAAACTCGTCCCTATTTTACGTCCAACTCATTCCGTAAAAAATACGTGTAGTACCTAATTGTATATGTTACAAAAACTAATTCCGTCAATGTTTTATTGTACTATACCAGGAAACATCTGAACATGATTTAGTGTCCGACATTGCATATGTTTCTTTTTGCCGTCAGGATACTCAGAACGGGCAAACGAATTGCGAAAAGCGGGAACGGTTCCACTCACAAAAGGGCGGCGGGCCCTCCCTCCCGTCCATCGATTAGATTTAGTTTTACTACGCTGCAAATTTTATATCAGAGTAATAACAATCGAGCGAGGGACATAAGTGTATTAAAATAATTGACCCCTTTGTAGGTGATGGCCATACGGCTCAATTATGGAATTGCTCTTATTACTATAAGACTGTCCCCATATGTATATGTGACTGTATAATAATGTTTCATGTTCTCGCAGCATATGCTTTTTAGTATATTTCATTTATGCTTTTTAAATGTTACTTCATATATAATTATAAACACTTCTTCTTATTATTATTTAAGAGCTAAGTGGCTCTTGTCGGTGGAGTATGCTCCAAACTTCTCGGTTCTCTGCCTTACTCTTTAGTGCTTGATAAACACTATGAAGTCTTTATTAGCTCTTACTTCTAGATAGATATAGGCGAGGGAGAGACACAAAATCCACGCCCTTTTTAGTTCTCGTTTAGGATATAGTTGGTGTAGGTTTAATTCCTTTTAACTAGGAACGGTTAGGTTCATAAATTATTATTAGCCAGTGATCACATTAAACATACTTTGATACTAAATTGCATCCTAAATAGATGCGCGTGACCGAGACGGCGACGCATACAAAAACTATCTTTGTTGCTTTTAATATAAGGTTATTTCTGTTAAACACTGTCTGCTCACACCTTATTGGAATAAATTCACAGATTAAGGAAGAAGAAGAAAGTAGAAGTAAGGAGTAGAAGAAGTAGGGATCAGAACGGCCTTTTTTACTCTAAATTGGATCCAATCAGTCCTAACTACGATTATATTTTCTGATTTCCTATTTAGGATTGGATAGTGTAATATCCGCTTTTAAGATTGACGCGGAGCAAAAACAACTGGTAAAGTACCTTTGTTTTTATTTGTACTACGACTTGCAGCGAAGGTTTTTTTTTATAAATCGTACTGCATCATTAAATATTATCAAAATTAGTTTTTAGTATAATATAAAAACTCAAGATATCTTTAAACATTTAATAAGTACGGACACAGAATACATATTAGTACAAGTACGGACATAAATATTTAATTAAATTTAATATTGTAAAGCACGCGCTTAAACAGATTTGTTCAAATAACTTCTGTGTATAGGGCGCTTAAAGGTCAGCGAAGGCCACTATATTCTGCCACCCCTAGTCCTACGCCCTCCAGTCTCCAAGCTGTCAGTGTTTCCGAAACTTTAGTCCCGGCCGAGCGTATTTGCCGCAACCACCCTGGCCCGCTATTCCGACTCGACAACGATGGTCGTCGCTGAGACATCAGGTAACTAACATTTGAAACGAGTATTTCTAATCGAACAGAACCAACTCGAACTTGCCACCTTTTCAGTTTCCCACGTGAATGTTTAATGTCCCCATGGCGAGCGCTGTGTATGAGTGGCTTGTCCAGTAAATAACTGCCTTTGAAGTGTTACGCATACTCTAATTATATTTTCAAATAAAAGAAAGAACTTAAAGTATGATGCTCGAGATGTCTAGCCGCCAGCATTTACATCCAACTATAACTGCCAGTACGAAAAAAAAAATTAAAGAAAAAAATACTTTAAAACGTAATATTATATTTAAATTTTATTTTAGCGAACGATGATGTGGATTCGGAGTCTAAAACATGTGGGAAGATCTTGGTGGTGCTGTCATGGATTTTTGTTATAGTGACAATGCCTTTTTCACTCTTCATTTGTTTCAAAGTAAGTTAAGCTACTGTAATAATAATATAAGACTTATTTATAATTATCCCATAACCCAAGTTTAAAACTTACTTTGGGGCTAGTTCAGTGTGGTTTGTCCTTATATATTAAATATTATTATTAAATAATTTAATATATTAGACAATGGATTTTTTTAACTCAGGACTTTAATATTGCTGCACGCGAAAGTTTTAATTAACTTTTAGATTGTTTAGAGCGAATTTATAAAAGGCCGAAGTAAACTCTGGGATAATATTTTTGTTTTTGTTTTTCTTTTAGTAGGTATGTGATTTAAGAAGTTGATATAACAATTATACAGACCGATACTGTTCTTTCTTCATTTTAACAATTATGCAATAGTAAACAACTATTACATTTAAAAAGCAAGTACTTTATGAATATTTCCTGACTATATAAATGAATTACGTGATTTTTGTGCTGGCCAGTGTTTATCTTTAAAAAGAAATTTATTACTGCAAAATAAAAATTTCATATTTTTATTCCAGTCGAACACTGCTTTTGTGGATGTTAAAACAACCTGTCACATTATTTAACGAACTAAATTGATTCTACGAGTAGGTAGGTACTTGTTATATATACCTGGGTTCTGTGAGAACGGTAAACGTCGCGAGCCCTTATAACCATACAATAATCGACACTTTCCCTTTCCCCTTTATTGAAATATAGAAATACAAGTCAAAAAAGTAATATGCACAACCCATGTAGACTTTTGAGCAAAATAGCGGTAGTTATAAGTTTTAGCGACGTTCCCTTTTGGAGGAAGACTGGGTTTGTCTTGTGAAGGCGGAGAGAACTGCGTAGTCTGATTGGTATATAGATATATGGTATATAGATCTGTTTTCCATCTTCCACACGTGTTGAGAGTGTAAAAACTTAACCTAAGTGTAACCTATATTTAGTAATCTGTGCCAGCTTGACACAAGTAGTTTCCACGCGAACAGTGTTTGCCAGGAACATCGCTCCTTACGAGTAGTGTTTACTTACACTAATGGACAAATAATAATAATGCGACACACTAAACCTCAGTGAGGGGAACTACGTGTTTCAGAATAAATTAGTTTGGTTAACGCTTTTACCTAACGCACAATTTTGTGGATTAAAAACTATTGACTACACAAATGTAATGAAGAATTAAAAATGACTTTTTGCTAAACCTATTTGATTACACTACTTACTACACTACCTATTATATTTACAAATGAAAAAGGCCGAGTAGTTCTTTATCCTGCGGCAACGTGCCCAGAAGGCTGGCAGCATTGCCTCGTTGAATGGATGGCAATGTTTATTTTATGACCTAGATATAGGCGAGCCTTTGCGTCACAGGAAACTGCAATTAGTTTCCTTGAGATGGCGTCGTATAGTCTGTGGGCTGACGGTAAAAGTACTTTTGGAATTAGGTAGGTGAGCAGATATTGTAATAAACTAAGTAGTTGTTGTTTGTTTCATTATTATTATCACAATGAATGTCATATTTACGAACTGTTCTATTGCATTAATTTATGTTCATATCACATAAACTAATATTGAGATAAAGTTCAACAATAGGCCAATATTTTTGTGACTTTTTATAATTATATTGAATCTTTTTAAATATTTTTTAAATTTAGAAATTTACCTATGTGCAGATACCTGCAAAATCCATTTTCCGATTTCAAATTATTTCTATCGTTCATGAAAAAATACGAATATTTTAATTTGAAACGCATTAATTTATTGGTTAGTATAATATGTGACCTGTAATTCCTATTTGACTGGCTAAGGGATTTTGCATTATGGTACACATACACACAGAAAAATGTATAAAAGAGTAGGTTTCTACATAGAATAACAATGGTGCATTAGAAATATAGCCGTAGTCACGTATGGCATAGGTTGGGTTTGTCCCAAAGGGAGAAGATACTCGTAGCCCAGCGATCAAATGTGAATGTCACTTGCAAAGGGGAGGTGCGGTCAACTTCAGTAATAATTAATTACGGACAGATCCTGCTGGTCGACCTCGATCATTTATTATCTGTGAAGATTTATTTTGGTTCCGGTAATTACATTTTTATGGTAGAGACTAGGGAGGACGTAACGAAACGATATTCGAGCGTAAGTTATAAAACGAACATGCGTCTTGACAAATGAAGGTTTATGGATATCATATAATAGTCCCGTTAAGATACGATTGCTGTATGATCGAAATACAATTTAAAGTTAAGTAATATATAAATATAAATCCTCTGGCTACTCTGGCTAAGTTTGTACATACAGAGGGTCGTGCTCCTGCAGTGGAGACTAAAAAAGACCTGGATGATAATACCTAATTACCATTAAAATTATAACACAAAAATATTTACAGGTTGTTCAAGAATACGAGAGAGCTGTCATATTCAGACTTGGTAGACTCTTGTCTGGGGGAGCAAAGGGTCCCGGTAAGTTTTTAAATACAAACCGTTGCATTGACTTACACTGTCGTACACTTAAGAAGTAAATTGAATATACAAAAATGATATAAACATTGGAAAATACCTACTTAAACGAAACTAGGTAGATTTGATACCTATACAATACTATTACTTACTAATTTTCTTTTTATTGAATAAATGTAACTTTTGCTGGCGTAGAAGATGCCCTATGAAAACTACAGCAACATAACTTCCCTTACTATATGTTTGCACAGATTTAGTCTGTCTAGAATTTTTATCATTTTCGTACTTACACAGCTAGTAATAAGTTCATTAACCGACTTCAAAAAAGGAGGAGGTAATCAATTCGTCGGAATCTTATTTTTCCAGGTGGTCCCTTTGAAATTTTATTAAGGCCGTACCTAAATTTTCCGGGTCCAGCGCTGCCCCCATTTAAAATAAATCATTTCAAAGAAAACGGAGACATCATTTAAAATTTTGCAACTATCAAGTACTAGATAACCCTTCAAAGTATTTTATAAACTACTGTTTACAGTTCAAAGTGAGAACGTTAAGCTTTACTACGCACATTTGCGAAAAACGGCCACTTTTGGCAAATGTGCGTAGTAAAGCTTAACGTTCTCATTATAAACTGTAAACAGTAGTTTATAAAATACTTTGAAGGGTTATCTAGGATTTGATAGTTGTAGTTTTTTTAAATGGGGGCAGCACTCGACCTCGGAAAATTCAGGTACGGCCTTAACATCGGTTGTGTGGATTGTTTTTAAACGAAATTTGTTTAAATATTTAGCTTTTCTGGTATTGGAGTCGGTGTTTTGTTTTGAAAAATAACAATAATTAATTATTTAACGTCTAACAATATATACTGAAACTATTTTAAGGGTAGATTCAGTCCATGATACTGGAACTTAACTATCCCCAAGGAACATACCTATATCAACATATGAAAAAAAATTTTTGGCTTTCCATACAAACTCAGATCAGCTGATCGGTCAACTTGTATGGGAGACCAAAATTATTTTTCATATTTCGATATAGGTATGTTCCTTGAATTCACCCTTAAAATAGTTTCAGTATATATTTTGTTAGGCCCTGTTTATTTTTATTTTCTGGTGACAGGTATATTTTTCATACTGCCATGCATCGACACTTACGCAAGAGTGGACCTTCGTACCCGAACCTACGACGTACCACCGCAAGAAGTAAGTACCTATAATCTGACTACGGTCTCGTAAAGGGACTAAACATGTCGGCTATATTAATTTTGTGACGCCAGTAAGTCTTCATTTGATTGTTATCGATTTTTTAAATGTAAGTATTGAAGGTTGTATGTACTTCACTCAAAAATTACTACGTTTTAAAGACTAGTACCTCGCGTTTAAAGTAATAGGTGATTGATTATACCGATTACTATAATAATGTTTTAATTAGCCCTTTATAGGTACTTTTTTATATCGTATTTAAATGGAAATCTTTCTTTTAATTACGAGATTATACATAAATATATGTATCTCATCTAAGCGTGATCCCAATTGCATCATCAGCTGCATTGCTATAAAGCTTTACTGTGAAGTAAAGTAGTGTGTGTGTGTGAATACACAAATATATATATTTTGCTAATTAATGGGCGGTATTGATGTCTATTACGGATTTGCAGAGATATAAATTGCAAATCCTTAGTCCGCAATATCCGCCCTGAATATCTTATTTGCTCCGATCCTCTTCTTATTAGTTTATCGTACGTTCACCCTGAAACATAAGTAATTCAAAACACGTAAATAATTTTACTGCGGCTAGGGTTGGCACAAGAGAAAAGTATTAATACAGTCATCTCGCACACATAATCCCTCTAATTACAGAACAGAAAATCGCGAATTATTCTCATCAGTAGTGAGTGAACTCATTAGCTCAACTTTACA
The DNA here is from genome assembly GCA_963576875.1 of Acrobasis repandana. NCBI lineage: Eukaryota > Metazoa > Arthropoda > Insecta > Lepidoptera > Pyralidae > Acrobasis > Acrobasis repandana. The sequence continues at coordinate 7,785,576 of OY756214.1, forward strand.
TACTAAATATAAGTGTTATGTGGTACGCATGTATTAAAGCATCGGTGTGTGGGGGTTAGCGGCAGGTTATCTTCATCTTGAGTGAAGAAAGGCATTCATTCCGATTGATATACATACATACTATCACCCCTGTTTCCCACAGGGGTAGGCAGAGACATTGATATACAGTTGTAAAGTATATTCAGCATGATGATAAAATAAACAAAAAGTGCCTACATTTGACGCCAGTGTTTATTTTAAACAAAGAGAAATTAGGTACCTGGTGAGGACACCGAATCACGCTGAAAATAACTGCCGGCCGCCGGGTTGACCACCATACCACCCAAATATTTTATTTGTTTATTTATTTGTCTATATATCAATACATCAAATGGCAGACTTAAGGGCAGAGGCTTTTTTCTAACAGTGAACCAAAAGTAAAGAAACAGCTGATGAGAAAGCAATCTTTAATATTTTTTATTATTTTAATATCAGGGTGATAAGTGAAAATGTCGTCTGTTTTTAGCAAAGCGTTACACAAAAAGTAATGCAATGATTTTTGTCGGAACAGATTAATTTGGGCCAATAAGTTGTTAACATTTTAAGTAGGTAGTAATTTCTCGTCTCTTTTAATAGCTAACATTAAACTACTTTTACAAAAGCTTAACGAATCAAGAAGAAAATTTCCATTAATCGGTAAGGCATTAGTTTTAAGGCCGTACCTGAATTTTCCGGGGTCCAGTGCTGCCCCCATTTAAAATAAATCATTTCAAAGAAAACGGAGACATTATTTAAAATTTTGCTACTACCAAGTCCTAGATAACCCTTCAAAGTATTTTATGAACTACTGTTTACAGTTCAAAGTAAGAACGTTAAGCTTTACTACGCACAATTGCGAAAAACGGCCACTTTTGGCTAATGTGCGTAGTAAAGCTTAACGTTCTCATTATAAACTGTAAACAGTAGTTCATAAAATACTTTAAAGGGTTATCTAGGACTTGGTAGTTGCAAAATTTCAAATAATGCCTCCGTTTTCTTTGAAATAATTTATTTTAAATGGGGGCAGCACTGGACCCCGGAAAATTCAAGTACGGCCTTAAAGGCATAAGACTGCGCCTCGTTTCGTACTTTTAAAATTCACATTTATAAACACATATTTAACATTTTAAAACTTGATGCCAAATATAAACATTTAAGTATAGTAAACTCGGCACTAGAAAGTGGAAATGCAGCCATACTTTAGCAGAGATTCATGTTATGACCCCGTAAACGTGATCTTTAACGTTATAATAATTACCAAATTAATTTATTTTCCGTCTTTAAAAACCGTATTTATAATCGTAAGTAACAATGCGTTTAATATTAGAATTTATTCTAAATTTATCTTTTTAGTCAATTAAATCCAATATTTCTCAGTAGTTAGGCCTTCGCAGGCACTCATTCACACGTCAATAATTTTAGTGTCCATTACGTGTAATATTTATTTATATTTAAAATATTATTATTTCCTTTTTAAAAAGCTACCGTTTCGCAATGACCACTGCTGAGAAGAAACGCCGAAAGAAACTCATTTACACAGCAGGTATTGGTCGCCTACGCGCCATAAGGGCTTTGTCAGTTTACAAAGATATTATGCCTAATACCATGTTATCACAATACTCGTATAACATGTTAAGTTTGCGAACGAGTGCCAAATCTAGTTTAAAGAAGTAACACTGAGTAGTCTTAAAAAAAGGAGCCGAGCTGACCAATCTCTCCTGGCGGTACGAGTTGACGCTTGGATCAGCCATTGTTAAACCATATTAGAGGGAATCCAGCAACCCGATCCACGACGCCACCACCAGTCTGGGCATAAGAAAATCGAAATTGAACAGAAAAAAAAGAAATCTTACATTTTCTTTTATTTTTGTTTAATTATTTTGAAGATAATGGCAACTATATGTTCTCAACAAAATAAATAACGAGTCAGAAATTTAAAAATAAGTTATCAATTTTAGGTTGTATAAAAAACTCGTCACGCTAAAAGTTCTCTCGCATCTGGGTCCCTGGGCTCTGCCTGATAAGGGCCACAAGACCCAAAATGGCGAAATCACTCACTTACTCATCACGAAATCTCGAAAACTACTTAGCCTAAGATGAAATTTGGCAGAAAAGTAGATTGTGACTAGGAGGCGTCCGCTAAGAAAGGATTTAAAATAAAACTGATGAAGAAGACCAGAAATAGAAGTCGCTTTTTTTTGTTTAAAATTATTAATAATCAAAATTTAATATTTTATGGGGTTTATTATTATACATATTTACTAGCGTGTGACCTCGAGTGGTCCTATACATAAACGACAAATTTCTTACTCATGCATATTATATATTAGCAGTAGTTACTACAGAGTTACATAGCTTAACAGTGTATGGCAGTTGCCATTTAGCAATTCCTAGCAACGATCACACGTTAACAAACGACACGGCCAACGATCGTGAATAATTAGTCTATGGTTTCATCATCATCATCATCAGGTCTTTTTTAGTCTCTACTGCAAGAGCACGACCCTCTTTGTACTTCCAGAGCTATTATTAGCCAGAGCAGTGAGGGGATTTGGCCTATGCTCTCCACGCTGGCCAGATGGGTTGGAGAGGTCTCATTGATGTTTATAAGCTTTGTTTAGCTTGTGTTTCCTAAGTCGCCTTCTACGACATCCACGGAAAGACTTGGAGTGGGTTCTACTCAGCCGGGAAACACACGGCAATGGTTTAATAAAACTAAAATGCAATTAAATTGTTTTGTTCAGGTTCTGACCAAAGATTCCGTTACGGTATCCGTGGATGCTGTGGTGTACTACCGCGTTCACAACGCCACCATATCTATCGCCAACGTTGAAAACGCCCACCACTCCACCAGGCTGTTAGCGCAGACGACTCTCAGAAATACCATGGGAACCAGGCCTTTGCATGAAATCCTAAGCGAACGCGAGACTATCTCAGGAAATATGCAACTGTCACTCGACGAAGCAACCGAAGCTTGGGGCATCAAGGTTGAGAGAGTCGAAATGTAAGTTCATTTTTAATTACTTAGCTCTGTTAAACAAACCCATAATTGAATAAGTGTATTTCTTCCTTTATAAGCGATGTCAGCATTCAATATTAAAATAGCTTTTAAATAGGTATCTGATAGGATTATAAACAAAAAAATATTTTTAGAAGGATCCGTGACTATTCATTACATATTAGGACTAACTATCAGACATGAACCGCTCATTAAATTCTGCGTGCCCGTTCAGCGTTGTGCACGCAAAAATCTTGACCACGTCTGGAACTTTGGATCCACATAATCAAAGCACATCGAACGTAAAACGATTTGCGAAAAAGTATAATAGAAGTCACATAATGAGTGTCACATAACTTCTAAAGGCGAGTGTGTGTTTAAACGCTGGCCTGTAGTCAAGGATTTTAATACTACGAGTATTTAATAACCAGTATGTGACAGTATCATACACTATTTTATCTAATTAAAACTGCTAAATTAAAGCCTTGTCTTCTTTAACTTAAAAGCTTTCTCTTGTCGTTGGAGTTAAGTGGAGTTGCCTCCATTCCTCTCTTCTCTCTGCCATCTTTTTAATGTTTTGGTAGGACCTTACTCCTAACCCTTCCTTAATTTGTTGGAAAAACTTCATCCTTGGTCTTCCTCATCTTCCTTTTATTTTTCCTTCTACTATTATTCTGAATAGATTGTCATGTCTTATTTAATGTCCAATCATCTTCCCTCTTCTATTTTCAATAAATTTTAAAATATTTATTTTCTCTCCCACTCTTTCTAGCACCTTCTCATTGCTTATTCTATTCATTCAGATTTTTTCTCCATTTTCCTCCAGCACCACATCTCGAATGCTTCTATTCTTTCTCTGTCCTTCTTCCTCATTGTCCACGTTTCACATCCATATAAAGCTATACTCCAAATATTCAAGTCTTTATAAATTGTATTATTACTTTTTTACTAATATTAGAGCAAAATATATCTTTTCTAGTTTTGAAAGTATTCTTAGAACATTTTACATTCAAAAAATGTTCTAAGATCCTTTCTAGGTATTTAAACTTATCTCCTTGTTCTACTATTTTATTATTTAGTTTTTTATTCTCCTTTTTCGGTCCAGTTTTTGATACTATTAAAGTTTTTGTTTTATTTCTTTTTATTTTAAGTTGTTGCTGTTTGAAAATTGTGTCCATATTTTGTAATAACTTTCCTAAATCTTCTAAATTTTCTGCAAGTGCAGCTATACGAGTATCGTCAGCAAATCTAATAAATTGTATTTTTTCTCCGTTAATTATGACTCTTCCCTGACTTTGATCTTTTATATCTCTAATGGCAATTTCGATAAAAATATTAAAAATAACGGTGAAAGTGGACAACCCTGTCTGACTCCTTGTTTTATTTTAGCTTCTCCTTTTTCATTATTTTTCGCTATAATTGTTTTTTGATCTTTGTGCAATTCCTACATTCCCGGTGTTACAAATAATTTACTTTCCTATTTTACGAAAGTTTATGGGCAAGGGCGGCGGCATAATACTTTAAACAGGCGAACCTTTATATTAAAACACTTTTTTATTTCTGCGTTTGGCAGCTTTTTCCTGTCATTAATTAATTAATACATTTAAGGCCTACTACGCACAAATGATTTTCTCCGCGCAAAATACTGCCTTAAGGGTTGAACATAGTGTAAATGCACACACTTGAATTGAAATACACTCAATAACATTCTTACATGATTTTACAAAAATAAAACATCATAAAATAATGTTACAACATTGTCAATTGTCACTTAGCTACTAAAGAAGTAAAAAAATATATATGGGATATAAAGAAGCCATTTTGCAATGAGAATACAGAGGCCATAATTGTCTAATCAATACTAGCGACACAACGTCAAATGATACAATGGAGCGTTCACAAAACAAGCTTTTGCGATGTAGAAAAGACATAAAACACCATCTAATGGTGTTTTATGTCATTTCTACATCGCAAAAGCAACCCTACTTCATCGCGTTACGTCTAAAAATTAACTTGTTCATACATTTACGTAGCTTTGTGCGTTACTTTTAATGTTACAAATGAAATTAACGAAAGATTTAACTACGAGTATGTTTACGTAATAAAAATATCTCATTAATTTTCTAATACTTTTAGATGATGTAAGTACTTTCTTGTATGTACCCATTATACGACTTAATTGTTTTTATTCCCTGTGGTAGAGATTCACAACTTATATTAGGACCAGAGGCTACCCAAAAATATTAAGTACGTGAGCAAAAGGCGAGCCGCAGCAAATAAAAAAAAAGTTATTAATAAAATTATTTTTCATCTCGTCTACATACAAGAAAAATTTAAAAACTGAACACAAATGTCAATATAAAATAGAATTATACAATCTTTCTCGCTCCCAGTTTTCAAGCTACCAAAGACATTGTTAAAGTTAATGTTCAGTATTTTAAGTCAGTATATGCTTAAAGGTTATTTCATTATCGTAATTATGGGTAAAGAGAACACCGTAGTGAGAATAAAAGCATATGGTCCAGTCAGCTGTTATATTTACGAGTAATACGAGTACTAACATAATTATATATAACTAACTACATTTAATAATTTAGGGCTGCGAAGAATATGTATAGGTAGGTCAAATTACAAGTATGGTATGACATATTATTCGACCAATTCTGAACGATGATGAGACCTTCCAAGCACCCGCTGAGGATTTAGCATCGAGCAAGAAAGGTGAAGTGCTGCTCCCTCCTTGGGTATGGCAGGTGTAACAACCAGGGGTCGTGCAAAGAGGGTCCCTGAGGAAAGCAGCGCAAGTGTCTAAAATAGACCTGCAAAAAAAAGAGCAAATTATTACTTGCCGGATGACAGCGATCTGGATGATGCACCACCGGCCCCCTCCCGTGCAGAGCTCATCGGAACTATACACGATAGTGGTCAGTAGTTAACCTATTCAGTTCCATGAATAAATAAATCATACAAGACCGTCAGAGAATACACACTGTAAAAAAATCCCGAAGTGTTGTGGTACCGCCCTGTAGGTTGCACAGGGCGGTACTGAGCCAACTTGACCACTGAAACAGCGGTTGCCTGAAAGTGTGTACGCTGCTGTTTATATAATGGAATAAAATTTTATAAAATGCGTCAAACGCGAGCGATGAAAAAAAAAGTTGTCAGGTAGCTGCTCGAAATTAGAATGCTTGTTTTTCATCACATACAGACACTGGAAACAAATTGCCATACACCCCGGGGAGTCGGTTATCGATCCGTCTGTGTTGGAAGCCGGAAAAAAATTGAATTTTTGCCATTATTCTAGCACAACAGTTAAACACCTAATGTGTAACATGAAACCAGGACAAAAGAAACGTGTTTTAGGATTTGCTGTCTAATAGTTTGGAATGTATGCACAATGGCAAACAAAAAAGCCGTTAAGATCGTGGATTGAACGGGTGCCCTTCGATTCATTTAAAATTTTTGTTTCTAATTTCACTTCGCCGAACCTTATTGGCCTAAACTTATAATGCAAAATTATTGTTTACCTAGCCTAATTGAAATTTTTGCACAATAAAACCTAAAAATTGTTAGCTCTAATTTTAAAATCTCTAATATTAGATGACCTAAAATCGTTTGGCTTTTATTTCTTTACACGTAACGATAACCTCGTATAACTATGTTTGAGACAATTATTTACGCGACTACAAAGATGGCGGAATGTTCAAAAAAATTTTCAAAAAAGTTAAATGTTGTGCTATAAAAGTCAGTTACAGAAACGAATCGCTGCAAAACCGACTCCACGTAGTCTTGTCTGCCCTACCCCTAGAGTGTAATGCCAACCCGCGTAGGCGCGGAGGGGCGAGGTAGCCCGCAGGCTGTGGAGCAGGTGGCTTGGAGCGAGTCGCCGCAGCTAAGGCTGGCCAATAAAGCCGGCCAGCAAGCCGAGGCTAAGAAAGTTCTATCCATTTTACTAGGTTACATATTAAAACGAAAACATTTTGTGCTGCAAGTTTGTGCACCAACCAAAATTAGGAACACAAAAAATTAGGGGAGCCAATAGAGACGGATTGAACACTACGGGACGTTAATCGCTCTAGAGCTGACGAGTGAACTTTTGGCAATTCAGATGCCCAAAAAATTTCTAATGTTTTAGCGAAAATAGAAAAGGCTTCTTCCCGTGGTTTCTGTGTGGAACCCGTGTGGTTTCGGGTTAGAGTAGGACCACTCCATCTCTTCCTGTGGATGTCATAAAAGGCGACTAAAGGATTAAGAACAATATCTCGTGCTAAAATTGCATTCCCAAAGATTAACGTCAGGCAGGCCGGTCGTAAAACTATAGCCAAATCTTTAAACTCTTCCGGCTTCTTGGGTGACCATGGACATGCATGTAATATTTGAAGAAGAAAAAGCGGGAAAGCGCACCCCGGGCTCCAGGCTGAGGATGCAACCGAGAACGCGATTGAATGAAGAAGAAAAGGCTTCTTCCCTGAAGAAAACGGTCAACGGTCAAGTACGAGTAATTCTTCCGGAAACACTTGACAAAGTTAATTTAGGAAATTTTCTCCAAAATTAGCAGGACATGCGTACATAGCTATATCCCATGAAATTTCGTGGTAATAGAGAACGTTCGAAAATATATTATTATTTCGTAATCCAATTTGTCGAATTTCGCTATTGTAGGGGTGCAGGGGAATGAAATTTCACGTAAATGTGTGCTACATTGGAACCACATGCGATTGTGTTTTTTCGGAAAATCCTACACGGCATAGTTTTGAGGATAAAAGTTCGCTTGGGAAGTCTACAGTACGAAGTTCTTAGTACTAGCTTAACAGAGCAGATAATACGCTATTTTGCAACAAGTCAAATCAGATACTTTTTTCTTAACGTCAAAAACCAAACATTTTCTATTATAAAGGATATTATTATATATTATCATTTTCTATTATTATATTATATAGGATTTGTTTTGTATGAAATATCGATTTATGACATCATAGTTCCCTGGAGTCAAATAGGGCTCTTAATATCCGTTTTTCTGCATTAATAAATCTAAAATCACGTTCAAAGTGAATGTGATCAATGACAAGTGGCATTATTTTGTGACGTTTCATTTTATTAACAGTACCAAATAATTTATTTTTGAACCAGTAAAATACCCAATTAAATTGAATCGATTTGCAAAACCTTCAATTAAACCTGTTTTTATAGCAAGGATGTCCGTTTACCAGTCCAACTGCAACGCGCCATGGCAGCTGAGGCTGAGGCGGCCAGGGAGGCTCGTGCCAAGGTTATCGCCGCTGAAGGAGAGCAGAAGGCTTCCAGGGCACTACGAGAGGCATCTGAAGTTATTGGCGACAGTCCTGCTGCTTTGCAGTTGCGATATTTGCAGGTAATATACGAGATGAAACGTGCCTTCTTAATTAGGCGAATGTTTTCCGAACGTATTATACATGAAAAAATTCATCTGCACTTGTGTTCAGTGATCCTGTTTAAAAACATTTTGACGTTCAGGGTCTATTACTTCTAATGTAAGGGTTGCTACACACATACTCAGGCTGGCATTAATCGGCACAGCCGGGTGCTAAACTCGAATATATTATGTAGATGAATTTTCGAGAAAAAAGCCGCTCGGCTTTCACCAGGGGACAACAGCGGGATGGCATTAAAATAGGCAAAACCGGGCGGTAAAATGAATATAATAATGTAGATTAAGGCCGTACCTGAATTTTCCGGGGTCCAGTGCTGCCCCCATTTTAAATAAATCATTTCAAAGAAAACGAGACATCATTTAAAATTTTGCTACTACCAAGTCCTAGATAACCCTTCAAAGTATTTTATGAACTACTGTTTAAAGTAAGAACGTTAAGCTTTACTACGCACATTTGCGAAAAACGGCCACTTTTGGCAAATGTGCGTAGTAAAGCTTAACGTTCGCATTTTAGGGGGATTGTTAAGAGAATTGAGACCCATTTTTTACCTACTTCCGCTCTCTTGAAGCTTCCAAGTGTACTTTGCAGCTGTGGTTTATGTCCCATTTCCTATAAATGCTTTCTTTTATATATTATATAGATAACTCTATTGCGGGTACATCCATTTTGTCGGGACATGGGCTCCATACATTGCCTTGCAAAAGGTAGAAGTCAACGCAGTTTTTAATTATGTTGTTCACTTTAATCAGTTTTTATCTCCACTATAAATAATGTTTTCATTGACAGTAGCTATAAGTATACTTGTATTCAATCAATGTTCGTTTTTGTTAGAAAAAGGAATGTTAGTTTTTGTTACGAAATATATACACCAGCTATGTGACGGAGTATCACATACCCGAACGCAGTTTGACTGCATATAACCACAGAATAGGACTCCGTACAGAAGTCTCATTTAGCAAAGAAATTCAAAGAAATATCTACTCAATGTAGTTAGCGATATGGTTTAATTTAGATCACGTCAGAACTCAGCAACTTTTCGTTTAGATACCTAGACATCCATTGCAGGCCAATTTCGTTCTTATTATCTGGACAAACGATTCGTATAATTAAATTTGCCACTTGGAGGGGCCGCCGCGCTCTTAGTAATAATTTAGGTATATTTTCGATACCTAAACGGGGAGTGACACAGGCCTGATGAGTGATGATTGAGTGCAGGCTGCCGCGATACTGCGATTAAGCCACTATCCTCTTCCGTACCCTTTTAACCCCAGCTGAGAACAACAAGTTAGAAGGTCACAAAAGAAAACTACATACAAATAAGTCACATGGTGGGTACCCATCCATACTCTCGCCGGGATAAGGCTATCCGGGTATGGAATGCCATGCCGGAGTCTATTAGAAGGGCTCCCAGTCACCTGGTATTCAAACGGACGGTACATCAATCGTTTCTCCAGCAATTAGTTACAGTCATATTGCACGCCTCATAAGCGAAGCGCATGAGGTAGTGCTCTACTCTCGCCTTACAAAAATCAAGTGATATTTTTAACTAAATGTGTCTCTATTTATTTTCTATCGCACTTGTACAATAATATTTATACATAAATGTCAAGGAAAAACACTAGTTTCAACACTTATGACATTTTTAAAAGACATTTTGCCTTTTACATAAATAAAAACAATGTTTAATAAAATCTTTTTGTGGACGTCCGTGTGTCGGTATGTATGGAAACTGGCGTGGTCACGATAACTCCCGAAAAACTTATCTGATCAAGTCAATTTTTTTTTATACGCTTCAGTATTATCCAAAACTAAGTCCTTTCGAAGATCACGGTCTAATTCAATGTAGTTTAATCGTAATTATTATTATAAAAATACAGGTGACATATTAAAAATAATTTTGGAAGTGAGGTTTGTTGAAAGAGTTAATACCTATGTATGATGAGTACGAATGTGTAACTGGCAAGTAAGAAAAGAAGTAAAAAGAAATTTGAATAAAGAATGTTGTGATTTTGTTTGTTTTATTAAATATGAAAGACGAATAAATGTAAAAGAAGCGATAAGTTAGTTAATATTTTATTTAATTTGCAATAACTAATTGAGAATGAAAAGAACAATCAGTGGTAACACTTTTCTTGACATTCGTGACGTAGTCTTGTGTCTTTTTCTTGTTTTTGCTTAGTTTTTTTGAGATTTCTCAAAATCTATTGGTCCAAATCGGTTTAAATTCACAGGAAATCTGAGTTGTATAGAACTTTTTGGAAAGATACTTATTTGGTTCCGATCGGTTTACTTGTTCAAGAGTTATAAGCGGGTCATATACACACCCACACACACATACGGATAGGGTGCATGACACTTGCTCGTGAGTGGTCAGGGAAGATTCCTGAGACCTCTAAACGTCGAGATCTGATGAAAACTCGACTTTTCAAAAACGGGGTGAAATTAATAACGTCCCGAATTTTGAAAATTTTCAATTTTCTCAGCGCGAAGTTAAAAATAAAAGTTAAAAATAATCTCCAGTCGTGCGTTAAAGCCGACACATACTTTTCTTCGTTTTAAGTTAGCAATAAAACAATCAAAATCAATTTAATTGTGAAAAATGAGATTATGAGACGTGCACTTTTGGATTTTCCAAACAATTTAAATAATTTTGTATATATAATGTATTTAAATAATATTGTATATGTATTTTTAATAGTGTTCATGTATGGATATATGTTTAGGTTATATATTTTTATTTTTCTTAAAATTATACGGGGTTTTTGGTTCATCGCATGATTAGATGGGAGAAATCTATTAACCCAGAGACGGACGAAATTTCTAAAAATAAATAAATCATTCAATTACTCGATATTTATTAAGATTTGCATAATACAATATAGGGTTTAGTAATACCACTCCCATAAACATATTTAAACAGCTTATATTACAATGAGACCTCCTTACCCGACCCGTCTGGCCAGCGTGGAGAGTGTAGGCTCATATAGTACAGAGAGGGTCGTGCATCATCAGGTCTTTTTTAGTCTCCACTGCAAGATGGAGACTAAAAAAGACGTGATTATGATGATGATGAATACCACTCCCAATAACCCCATGAGAGGACAGCATCTTATTAGCAATAAACCTGCGTATATCTATGCCTGTTAATAGATTATGCACTTTTCAAGTGCATAACCTAGTTACAAGACCCTTTTACAAAAAACATCCGCTGCTTGTTAACTCGCTACTGAGGTCGGGTCGATATCTATAGCTCAAGTGAATTATGCGAGCGAAGGTAATTTTAACCTTTTTGTCTAATCACACAATTGAATTGGAAATCGCATATCAATAGTATAAAACGTAAAATGTCAAGCTTCGCATATGCACTAAAGGAAATAAAAAAGACAACTGATTTAAAAACAGCTGTCTCTACATACTATGCATACGCCTACGCTTGGCTGAGCTACAGAAGAACTTTTATTCAAAATGCAAAAAAAGCTAATAAGAATATTAACTAATATAAAACAAAGAGAAAGTTGCAAGCCTCATTACAAACAATTACAGATATTACCATGTATTTTTATATTGGAAATATGCAAATTCGCTCATCATAATTTAAACTTCTTCAAAACAAGAATGGAAATAAGTACTGGGTATGAATTATGACACAAAAACAAATTACAACCACCAAAATCAAAACTAGAGTTACACTCGGATAGCCCTCTGGCAATGTCGGTCAAGATATATAACAAACTTCCACAACAAATAAAAAATGCAACTAATGAAAAAACATTTATTAAACAATTAAAGCAACTTCTACTTTCTAAATGTTATTACTCTGTTTCGGAGTACCTCGACGATAAATTGGAAAAATATAAATTTAATTAGCAAAAATATATGGGTACATTAAATAAGCAATAAAATTAAAAAATAAATCAATAATATGCGTAAAAATCTAATATATAAAATTGTAATTGTAAATAAATAAGAATTCAAATTATGAATAACTATGAAGAGATTCCACCTCTCTGCTTTGCAGTGCTTAAATGAGTGTGGGATCATACAACACTGTATATGTATATGTAATTTGCATGTTATTTAAGGAGCAATAAATTGAGTATTGAATTAGCTCAAAATAAAGTTTTGAACTTATATTATGTATAGGCATGATAGGATAGTAACTCAACGATTCTATAGCTACATATTCCATATTCTACTTCAGAGCATAGTGGCTCTTAGCTGTGGAATATGCGCCTAATTTCTCGGTCCTCAACCTTATTTTTTAGCGCTTGACGTACACAGAGTAAAAATTTACTCCCGACATATACTTCAACAAAGGATTTGACCATATTGATTAATAAGCGATATAATGTCTACTTTCTACACCGTAACAATAACTCGATTCAGATTGTAACTTTTATAAAATAAATGTTTGAACATTACAATCGGAAAATTTCTACAAAATAAATAATCAATAACTTTTGCGTAATACAATATAGGGTCCAGTCAATACCAAATACTACTCCCTGCAACCCCTTGAGAGGATATCATCTAATAACCAATAACCTTGTATATTATACGTTTTATTTAATCTTAGTATTTTTTGATTAATTTTACACAAACTTTATCACGCCAGCCACACATATTTTCTGCTTGGTCTAGTGATTGACCAGTAGAGAATGCCATATGGCATTAGGTTCACCCCTTCTACAGTCTTATTTTGTGCACTTGCGCATTTTAAGCAACCCCGGTATGGTCCTCAGTCGGGTGGAGCAGTTCGTTTTAACGCTCGCCGTCGGCCGGCCGGCAAATCAAAGCTGTTCGCTTAGCTCACTCAGTCAATTAGGGAAAACATTAGTAAACTGTAAAGAAAACGGAGATAGATAAACTACCTACTATACAATCTAAGGAATGCTACTCACCAACCACTGATGATTGATATCTATCATCGGCGTACCTACAGATCTGCGGTAAACCAATATTTGTAGAACGGTAAAGAGACGGAAGGGTTTTTGGCCTAACGTTAGTCGGTGAAGGAAAATTTGTACAACCGTAAAAGGAAAAAAAACGGTTGGCCGAAACCAACATTTAGCCGTCGAAGTATAATTTTTAGAACCGACCAATGTCGAACGATTTTGTTTTAAACAGTTAATCGGGTAAGAATAATTCGGATAACTGTGGTGAGCTCGCCGAATGCCTATTACCCGTTATATTGGTTTACCCACGATAGCTATCCTTTTTACTTAACTCTTTTTTTTACTTGCAGACTCTCAACACGATATCAGCTGAAAAGAACTCAACGATCGTGTTTCCGCTGCCAATCGACCTTCTAACCTACTTTATCAAAGCTAAAGAAGAGGCTTAATGCTATTCAAAGATTTATCAATTACAAATTATCACCATTCCTAACCTAGTGTCTAATGTTTAATAAAGTAACATATCCCCAAACATTTCGCGAATAATATGAATGATTGTGAAATGTTGTAGGTTTTATATTAGGTGAAGCTTTTGTTTTGTTCAAAGCACTTTATTTTGTCTGGTGGGTTTCATTATATTTAGGTATAAAATACACTTTTAATTCAGTTTTTGATTCTGTATAATGGCTAACAATATAAAAATGTACCTACGGAGTAATTTACATTAAGTACCTACATTATATTTTGTAGCCTATAACGGATTAGAGATTCAGAGCATAGGTGTAAAGAATTTCACTTCTAGTCACAAGATGTACTCGTTACCTATATAGCCTACTTAGCTAAATCAGTGCTGTTCGTATGTGTATGTTAAAGAATTATTATAATACGTACCATGGAAAATAAATGTAAAACAGAAATTAAATAAATAATAATATTGCATGCTTTTATTTACTTGCTTATTTGTAAAAATAATCCTATAAATCAAGAACAAGAAAATAAAAACACTTTCACACACATTTTGTTTTTAAATTAGGGCCTACTCATTGCCAAGCAGATACATTCGAAAACCAATATTATTCTTACATTATAAACCGTACCGTACATATCGTACATACACAGCATTTTAGGCTCTACAAAATAGCTATGTTATGTTATGATGATAGAGGACAAAGGCAGTTTGTCATGCGATAAGATCGCGTCACAACTCATAGCGGACGTGGATAATCTATGCAACATAGGAAATTGCACTCTATAACAAGATCGTTTAGGACTCCTATCGCTAGAGTTAGTGAGCTTGGAAAATGTGGTAAAACACAACATTTAAGCAAATGTCATATCTCTACTGGTGATATACTTATATGATGCAATAAAGGCACTGACACTACATTGGTTTTATATGTTTTTGGTTATAACATCAGCAGCGAATTGAATTCAATAAATATAATGTACTGACCTTCTTTCTTAACTTTAGTAATGCCTTTTTAACTTGTTTATACCGTCCCACTGCTGCGCAAAGGTCTCTTCTATTTATCTCTGTCTGTTGTCTGTATGTCTTTGAACAAATTTTGTATTTGAATGTGAAACAAAGCGAGTCAGAATGTAAAAAGTAAGACAAGAAAAAAACCTAAATAATCCTAAATCTTATTATTTTCTTTTCCTGCACTTAGTAGGACTCTCATATGCTTGCAAAGGAATCACAAAGTGAGATATCTTCACCAAATTGATACCAATTAGTTAGTAAAGGCTTTCAAATAAAATAAAAATGATCAAAATCGGTTCACCATTGGCGCTGACATCGCGTAAAATACAAATAACCATAAGGGTCGAATAACCCCCTCCTCCTCTCTAAATTAAAAATAAACAGAAGTTAATTTTCTTGTAGAGGACAGCCTTCGATATCGCACGACAAACCGCCCTGTACGTTGACCCCAGTGTTCTTTCGTCGTTATGGTTTGCCCCGGGCTCAGGATCTCAGAAACAAACAAAATGATGGTAAAAACACAGCACGCCTTCGGAAAAGGCGTCCAGAGCTTCTTCCAGGGTTTTCTTTTCCTGCACTTAGTAGGACTCTCATATGCTTGCAAAGGAATCACAAAGTGAGATATCTTCACCAATTTGATACCAATTAGTAAAGGCTTTCAAATAAAATAAAAATAATCAAAATCGGTTCACCATTGGCGGTGACATCGCGTAAAATACAAATAACCATAAGGGTCAAATAACCCCCTCCTCCTCCTTAAATTAAAAATAAACAGAAGTTAATTTTCTTGTAGAGGACAGCCTTCGATATCGTACGACAAACCGCCCTGTACGTTGAATCCAGTGTTCTTTCGTCGTTAAGTGGAGTTTCGTCGTTATGGTTTGCCCCGGGCTCAGGATCTCAGAAACAAACAAAATGATGGTTAAAACACAGCACGCCTGCGGAAAAGGAGGCCAGAGCTTCTTCCAGGGTTTATTTCTAGTTCTCTCGACCAGAAAAGTGGACGAAGGGAAGAGCGGAGCAAAAAGCCTGGTCTTTTTGCTTTGTCTTTCGTCTTCGTCCTTTAAGACGAAAGAGAAGATCCGCCAGCTGTAAAAAGAGTGTCGCTTCCTGGGAACGTGATGGATCGAGCCAAAAATAAGTAGCTCCACCCAGACAGGAGTCTGCAGTCAGTTTCTACGTTATACGCGAGAAGAGTATCATTTTCACCCGGACTATCACGGTAGAATTAATTTAAAAACCAAAGTAAACGTCCGAGACGATGGAGAGACGGCCTACTCTTTAGAGACAAAGCAAATGGTACTTAGGTGTAGATTGCCACGTGATTCAAAAGCGGGAAATAAATAACCAGCCAAGTTGCATGTCGGACTACGCACAGTATTAGAGTTCCGAAGTTTCCCGTTACATTTTGCATGTTTACTGCTTACTTTAAACATTAAAGTAACAAAATCTAATAGGATTGGACAACTAATCTTCTTCATCTTAGCGCGCTCCAACTTTCATCCTCCGCTGTGCTGCTTCAGAGCTAGGGGTGCTTGTGCTTAGCCGCTTTATCCTCTCCAAATTTAATACACATGTCAATGGTCACCTAATGTTGAGAAGAATATTATAAATACTGAGATTCAAAAATAAACACTGTGATGTTTGTGCACGTGCAGATAACGGCACGCTTCCAGAGCAAGCTTGTTTCAAAAATTGTTGTGGTCCATCCACTGGGATGGAATCTACCATTTTAGTCGAGGGTTTTAAACGTTCACTATCGAATACTGGCGTTATTTATTGCCAATTTGTTTTGCCAATGGTGATTTCAGTACCTACAAAACATTTTTTGATGCTAGACCATTCTTCTTTTTCTTGGGGATATGGGGACTTAATATATTGGTTGTTAACGTTGTTGTTATAATTAAAAAATCAAGTGCAAAAACCACTTTCTACGGAACTACTGCAATGGTTTGCGGAATTTATCTCAAGATACTCGATTTCCAGTAAAATTACGGAAATTCTTGAAAGATCGTTATTTGTGTTTGCGAACAGGGGTAACAGGCCCTATTTTAAATACTAGGGGAAAGAAAATTTACAGATTCAAGTTTATTTCAAACGAGCTGCTAACGAGACGCCTCCGGAGCAAACCAGTATGTTTCGAAAATGAAAAAATGTGGTCCATTTACTGAGATAGAATCTACCATTTTAATCGTGGTTTTTAAACGATCACTATTGGGTACTGGCGTTATTTATCTTTAATTTGTTGCCAATCCAGTATCTACCAAAAAAATTTGATGCTAGACCATATGGGGACTTAATACGTTTGTTGTTTGTTAACGTTGTAAAAACCGAGTGCAAAAACCAACTCTTTCGGAACTACTAAAATGTTTAGGTGAAATTGTCTCACAGGGAAATTACAGAAGTTTAAACATCATTATTTACTTTAGCAAACAGGGGTAACATGCGCTATTAAACACTGGGGAAAACAAAATTTACCGATTTAAGACTTTTTTAACCGAGCAACTTTTATGGCACGCCTCTGCAGGCAGTATGTATGTTTCAAAAATTATTGTGGTCCATCTATTGGGATAGAATCTACCATTTTAGTCGAGGGTTTTAATTGTTTCCTATCGGATACTGGCGTTTTGTATCATAAATTTGTTGCCAATGGTGATTCTAGTATCTACAAAAAAATAGATGCTAGACCATATGAGGACGTAATACGATAGTTTTTTGCTAACGTTGAAAAAATCGAGTGCAAAAACCATCTTGATGTACGGAACTACTAAAATGTTTTGATGAAATTGTCTCAAGATACTAGATTTCCCGTGGAATTACGGAAGCTTTTAAGTGATCATTATTTGCGTTTGCGAACAGGGGTAACATGCACTATCGGTAAATTTTGTTTTCCCCAGAGTAAACACTGGGGAAAACAAAATTTACCGATTCAAGATTTTTTTCATCCGCGCACAGCCTCTTATACACGCCTGCACACACTCACTCACTCAAACACACCACACACACACACAATTTTATTTTGTAATTTTTGTTTTTAACGTTGTTTTGAATTTTTATTTTATTTTGACTTAAACTTTGTTTAACTAGGTAGATTAAAATGTAAATAGATACGGAAATACGGAGCCTATTGGTACAAGTATTTTATTACATACTCGTATGTAATAAACAGGTGTAAACACAATTTAACTTAATAAATTACACAAGGGAACAAGGGTTTGACAACCAGAATAGTAATCATACATTTTTGTTGCTCTACCCTCACCTTTCACAAATCAAGACATCAAAGTGTTGTTTGTTACAGGTCTAATATCACTTTTATTTAAAGTTTCATAATTTCATTGTAATTAGAATACTACGAGTATACACTCTGTCAAGTCCTTACAATAGATTATTTTAAATATTACGAATTATCAAGTTTTGTTTGTGTTATTAGTTATATAGACGTCGACGACAACATCTTTTTTGATCACTAGCCATATTTTGCATCAAAATATGGCTAGTGATCAAAAAAGATGTTGTAAAATGCACCAAATAAATTTTGTTACGTGTGCGGATGTCATTTATTGACAAATCTAACCAAAAAAATACGGAAAAATTATAAAAGAGGCTTACTGCTTCTATTTTGGATTTAGGATTGGAGATATTGAAAGTCGTGGACACCTCAAATGTGTTGTATTTCTGGTAGAAAGGTAAACAAAAGAAAGTGCCTTTCGCAGTTTCTTTGTTGTGGCGAGAGCTTTCCAATCATATTAATGATTTTTTTACGATAAGTCTCTCCGGATACTCGAAGAAGAATAAACATAAAATATCCAAATTTGTCAATTGTCAAAAAATGGTTGTGTTTGAAAAGAAAACTATTCTGTGCCAAGTGCACCATCCACTTCATAATCTTCAATTCTTGACACAAAATAAACTTTTACCTACGTACTATAGACCGACTTGCAGATTCACCATTTGAACTTTCAGGAACACCCCACACGTAACGTAATGTAACGGCCAAGTTATATGGGGTCTAGGCTTCAGGATTGGAATCTTTTGACTTTTTTCCTGACAAACTTAGTGCTGTGAGGGGAGAGAGGTTCCATCAGGATGTGCGAACAAAAGAAATAAGAATGATATCACAGCCGTTGGGATCTAGCTATGATGGATTTTTATGACAGATTTTTGTTGGTTCCTCAAAAAAAGAAGATTCAACGTCACACAAAAAGCAAAAGAAGAAGCACTAAATAAATTAGACATGTTTCTTTTAGCTTAAAAATACTCTATAATAGTAAAAAAGATTTTGTCTTTGTGTTTTTTTAGTTTAGTAAGTTTTTTTTTATTTAAGTAAAGTTATCTTGAATGGGCCTCAACACGTATTTTGAAATCATGTAAATTATAATGTCTATTTTTGCACATCAGAAAAACATTGAAATAAATTAATAAATGATAGAAAACGATGGAGAGAGTTGACATTCAGAGCCGACCCCAAATAGGGAGAAGGCGAGGAAGATGATGATGAAAAAAACATGTGGGCTTACAACTAGTAGCATGCGAACTGATTGCCGTAATTCAAAATCTAAACAAGATACTTTCATATCATTCTCGTAGTTTGATTCATAATGCAACTACTAATTCGGTTCGCCGTTTTTAAGGGACTGATTTTCCGAAACTATTTTATGAACTACTGTTTACAGATTAAAGTGAGAACGTTAAGCTTTTCTTCGCACATTTGCTAAAAGTGGCCGTTTTTCGCAAATGTGCCCCTTAAGCAGGCCGGTGTGCTGCTGGTGTTGTGTGTCTTACAATACAAGAGCCCTTCAAACAACTACTCATAAAGAAATTTTAGGAACAGAGCTTAATAGTTTAATATCAAGATTTAAACAAATTTGAAAACAAAACGTACAAAATTCTTAATTGATACGTCATACTAGTATCTAAAGACTCAATACGGAGAAAATTCTCAGCAACCCCATATGAGTTCAGAAGTATCTGAGAAAGCGAAGACTTCCTTTCTTAATGAGCTAAGGTTGTCTTCTGATGAACGAAAGAAGCTGGAAAGATGGACGCCTGCAATTTACTCTGTGCCACATGCGAGTTGCCGACCGACCATGAAGTGAATAATTCACTTCATGTTACTTATCAATTCTCTATTTTACTTATCAATTCTCGTTTTAAATTTTAAATGAGGGTTTTTCCGAGAAAAAAAAAACTTTTTTTATCAAACCAACAGATGGCGCTACACTCCGAGCATATGTCAAGCAAAGTTGTCAGTTGGTTGTCAGTCTTTCTTTGGTCAGGAGTGCTATTTTTGAAATCGGGAATCACATAACGTATGATTGTCGCAAGCGAGCCAAAAAGGCGCATTTTTAAATCGGTCGTACCGTACGCGAAGGATTTGAACGAGTGGTCTTGACTTGACCACTCCAGCAAAAAAGGTACTTTTTTAAAGAGAAAATGAGTTGGAAAATTACAAGTTTTGTATTTCACTGATTCTCTCGTTGAAAAATAGCACTCCTGTTTTGATAGCGATGTTTTGATAACCATAGACCAAGATTTTTTTTTAACATTGAGTGACATTGACATATGTGTTCTCTGCAGCGCCCTCTAATAACACCATATGACAACTTGTTTTTTTATTTTTTAACTGTCAAATTGAAAACCTTTCATGACATGGCCTTGTTAGTACGTTAAATGACCCGTACGTTTAATGATAAAGGGTAAATATAGGTATAAGAACTCTTTTATAGCGTGAAAATCTAAATTCAGTGTTCTTTTGTTTTCAGTTGTTTTCATTGCGTAATAAAATAAATTATCATGAGGACTTTTTGGTGGGCTTTTCAAGAGGGTGGTCTAAAAATGTATCATACGAGTATACTATCCTTTTTAATTAATTATTGTATGTATATATCTATATAAAGTTTGGAAATATTTTAGTGTATAATATTAGCAAGTAAGGAGCGATTTACTTGTACGAGTTTTAGGATTTGGAGCCGGAATCGGATCCTCTCGAACCCGATAACATGGACACGACGACCACTAGATTTAGTTAACTTGTAAAGTAGTATTAGGAGATTTTAATGCTCATGTAATGTATGAATGGTAACGCTCATATCAACAATGTTATTATGAAATGTAAAAAGAATATCAATATTATAAGAGCGGATAGCGGAGTTTGGTGGTGATCACACCCATGAGTACTTAGATTACGAGTAATGTACATTAGTTAGAAGCTTATTTTACTTTGGATCTATAACTTTTTGTCTAGAATACAAACAGGCTCTGTATAAATTAGATTTACTGTAATCCTTTATAGCTTCGTATACAATACCTGTAAATGTAATATGATAGAATCATAAATAAATTCCATGAAATCGACTCAACGGTTGCTCTCCTCAACAATGACTTACATAAACGGCATATCGCCGATTGGTCTGCAAAATACGGTGTTGCTGTAAACCCAAATAAATGCCAGGCAATAGTAATTGGCAGCTCTCGTCAAATTTCTAAATGAAATCTTGATACTATTTCTTCCTTGCAATTTAATAATACTACCATTATTATTTATTATTCCCTATAGTGAGTGTAAAGGACCTTGGTCTACACATCGACTCTACCCTGAGCTGGACTACCCAAGTAGCTGAGGTTAGTCGAAAAGTAACTGCCACCTTGCGCTCTCTCTATCGTCTCAAGAACTTTCTTCCACTTAAAACCAAAGTAACATTAGCTCAAACCTTAATTCTTCCCTTTCTTGATTATGCAGATGATTGTTTGGCCAATAACGTCATCAGATTTATTTTTAATATTCGTAAATATTTCAGAGACATTCTGGATCGTTTGAGCATGGGTAACTCAACCAAAAGTGATTGGGAAAAATGTATGACGCATGAAAAAAGTAGGTTATGTGACAAGGAGCAACGGTTTTTTTCCGATGCAATGAGGCATCCAGAAAACATTCCAGAAAACAGAAATGTTAGTTTACATAATTTTGATAAACTTAAAAAAAGGCTTAGTAAATGGTTCTGTTGGAACTTTTACAGATTTGGTGTAAGCTCCTAATCATTCACCACCTACTGATCGCCCTTTGGTAGTTATGGTCAGATTGGACAACTACACTGGCCCAACCAAAATGTGATCAGTAACTATTGCCGCTATCACGCGAACTTTGCGTTCTAAAGATAGCACATGTTCTAGGACCCAATTTCCTCTTGCATTAGCATGGGCAGTCACCATTCACTAATCACAGGAATACTTTACCCAGGGTAGTGGTCGACCTTGGGTCTAGAGAACTGGCTGTAGGTTGCTTTTACGTCGCACTTTCTCGGGCTCAGACTTAGTAATGTCATCTTGGAGCCCTTCCATTTTGATCGTTTGACAAGAATCAGGTCTATGAAACTCCTTCTGTTAAGAATAGAGGAGGAAAAAAAGACCAAAAATATTAGCGGAACGAACATTATCAAGATTTTATTTTTTTAGGAAGGCAAACGATCAAGCGTCTCACCTGATGGTAAGTGATCACCGCTGCCCATGGACAACTGCAACACCAGAAGTGTAACAATGCGTTATTGGCCTTTCAGGGCCCTCCCCAGAGGGGTCCCCCCTGCACGGGGAGGGAGGGTGGGCTCCGGCTCTCTTACTCACCGAACGAAGACAGACGTCGTTTTTCTGTGAGAGTGTGGTACTTCCCCGGGCGAGCCGGCCCATTCATGCTACTACCAAAACCGAGTTTTGCCGGAAGCGTGGCTCTACCACAACAATATTAATGAAAAACATATGGTGTGAAAAGATCCTTCAATCTGCAATCTTTATAAGCTCGCGAGGTCTACAGCTCATAGAGCCACTAGTTATTATATATTTAAAATTATATTTGTGTACAAGTATATGTGCTTTTGATTATATATATTTTATTAAGTTGGCTTATTTATGTGAATTTTATTACGCCAGCCACATATGTTATACACACATAGATGCATTTCCTGATTTTTAAAATTGGCAAGTTATTTTTTTATATAAATTGGACAGCGGAACTCTAAAGGTGCTGTGGTCCAACTTTTTTTAAAGTTGGACAACTGCCCCTATTGAAGGCCCATGGTCCAATTAATTGGACTGAGCAGTTGGACCAGTGCCCCGGACTGGACACAACATAGTGATAATTGTATTCCAAGTGAAGTACAAAATGATATATTGCTATCAATAGATAACTTGAAAGAACAAGTAAAGGCTTCCGATGAACCTATTCCAAAACTGTATAACGATACTTTAACTAAATATAAAAATTCAACATATGACATTGTAACTCCATTTCCATCGTATTCAAATTTGAAACATAGCCTTTATAATGCAAGAAACCAATCATTGGGTGATTCAAAAACGGTATTTTGTAATACGGAAGAAATAGAAATACCACTAATATTTAAAGATTTTCTATTAACTGACTATTATTATGAAGGAACGCGTATAATTGTTTTTTGTTCATTCAAAGCAAGAGAGTTAATGAAAAAGTTAAAAGAGTATTTCGTGGATGGAACCTTTCAATGTTGCCCTAAACCTTTCGTACAGATATTTACAATATTTGGCGATACGGGAAGCACAAATGAGTCTACTAATGTGGCGCCTTTGGTTTTTGCTTTTCTTAGTGACAAAAAGCAATCCACTTATTTTGCGTTATTTGAAATGCTAAGATCACAGTTAAATTGGTGTCCAAAAATATTACATTGTGACTTTGAAATGTCTATTCCGAATAGCATTAAAGAATTTTGTCCAACAATTAAAATTGTAGGCTGTTATTATCATTGGTCACAATGCATTTGAAGAAAAGCAAAAAAAATTGGTATCTCAAAAACCAAATCAAAAAGAGTCAAAAGAATTATTTCATTATGCTCAGTTTTTCCACTATTGCCGAGTGAAAAATTTGAAGAAGGCTGGGATTACATAAAAGCAGAAAGTGGTGTGGAAGCTAACAAACTGATTCAATATATTGAGCATTATTGGATTAAAGGAAATTTTGATGAATTTTCTCAGCTTATAAGCGTATTTAGCCAGAGGCATAGGACTAATAATATTTTAGAAAGCTCACATGCAAAACTTAGTCGGCGCATTAATTCCAAAAATGTTACAATGTTTCGTCTATTTAATGTTTTAGAAAATTTTACAACTTTATCAAGTGAAATCGCACACAAAAGGCGTAAGGTCCAAATTGAGAATGATGATTTTATACGAGAAATTCAGCTACAACTGATTTCAGGTGATATTACTGTTGGTCATGCTTTAGATAAATTTCGTTAAATTTGTGAAACAATGTAAAAAATAAAGTTTAAAAAATTTTCACCTGAATTTTATTTTGCACAACATTATTTACTTGCCCATTTTCCTTAAGTCTTCTTCGACTCCATCTCTCCTGGGCCTTCCTCGTCGTTTCGTTTCTTGATGGATCAAATCAGCAAGTTCGTGATTCATTCACTGGCGTTACGATAGATAACCCTCTCATTTTGGCATAAGAATTACCAATTAAGTTTTTGAAAGCCTAACTTATCCAATTTATTAGACATACGTCATCTAGATAGCAACTGGCGCTGTTGCAGGTCACAGAGGGAAAGAGTGATGGCAAAGTAACTAAGCTAAAGTGGCTACGACATTTAAAACTAAGAATCTGCTTTCTGTGATCTTCGATTGCTATTAATCAGCTGGAGATCAATGTGATAATGCAGAAAGCTTTATCATTATTTGCACTAAGTAGTAAACCGGTTTGTGATTGATAAAAGGTAGCTTCACTTGTATAGATGGATGGAGGTGCTTTTAACGGAGTTTACCTAAATAAGCCTTATTAGTTTGTATGGTAGCATTTTAAACATATTTTTATTATTGATGTATACGTCAGGATGATTCAAAGTCACGGTAACAGAATTGGAAGTGCATTCACAGTACGAGACAGATATGGAGGGCGTGAAATCAAATCTTACACGCGGCGAAGTTTTTCATCACATATTTTCAATTAAGAAATTTTGATTTTGCACACTTTTTCAATGTACCTACTGCATGGAAAACAAATATAATTTTTTCCAAGGTAAAATATACAGGGTAACTTTTAATTAACAGGCAACATTTTTGGACCAAGTTCAGTCCATCATACTAAACTACTTTCTATTAAAAATTTATAAAAAAATTTCGTCCTTCCATACAAAATCCGTTTGGCTGAGCGCTGATTTGTAAAGGGAGGACGAAACATTTTTTTTAATCCACGCGTCAACTCGTGAATGGGTGCCGCCAGTAGGGGCTGGTCAGCTGGGCTCCGTTTTCTTAAGACAACTCAGTGTTACTTATTTCTGTAAATTGGATTTGGCACTCTGTCATTCAATTTGTAGAAGACCTTACAAGGAATATGTTTTAAGAATATAAATTGAAAATGTATTCCTTATTCAATATTCTAACAACCTGCCAATCATCTTTGATGTAAGGGTTCTTCGTTATTAGATTATGAAATCCTATATAATCTTAAATCATAATGAATATCGACGTAATTAGAAGGGTGTGAAAACGGCTTTCAGGAGCAGGTCATGTGATAATTTGTATACCAAGGTAATTTGTGACCCTGTGAGATATAGATCTGGCATGTGTCTTTGCGTAGCTTTAAACTAAATAAATGTTCACCACGCACCTCAAAAACCACGGATCAAGATAGACACAGCCTCTGTATGAATTTGCGTGTCGATCTGACGTCAAATTTACTTCATTAAGGATCGTCACTTTTAGTCCGGGTATATCAATTTCATTATCTACTGTATAATACCTAAATCTGCCGTTTTGAGCCGTAGAAACTCGAAAAACGTTGGAAGAAGTAATAAAAAAGTTTTCTTCCGTTTGTAAATATTTTTTTTTATTAAATATTTGTACCGAAAATTGGCACGCCAGGTTTTCATATAAATTGAAGGACTTCCTTTATCTAGTAGTATATACAGATCTGTGGCGCACCTCAAAACCATCATCAATAACAGTTCTCTTTTGACCGTTTTAGCTAACCATATACACACATAGATGCATTTCCTGATTTTTAAAGTTGGCAAGTTATTTTTTTATATAAATTGGACAGCGGAACTCTAAAGGTGCTGTGGTCCAACTTTTTTTAAAGTTGGACAACTGCCCCTATTGAAGGCCCATGGTCCAATTAATTGGACTGAGCAGTTGGACCAGTGCCCCGGACTGGTTGTGTCGTGCTTACAACTCCATCCTTAGCCTAAAATTAAAGAAAATCCTTTATTAGTTATTATTACTACTATTGATTCCGTAATAACTGTAGGCTTAAACAATAAATCTAAATTCAATCGTATATAGAATGACAATACTTCCGCCCACGGCTTTGCCCGTGATGTTTTTTAACTTTTCCCGTAGGAATTAAAAAAAGGTAAAAAGTAGCGTACCTATATGTTTAGCCAGGGTTTAATCTATCTACCTACCAAGTTTAAGACAAATCATTTCAGTCTTAGCGTGAAAACGGAACAAACATACAAACTCTCACTTTTTTATTATTAGTAGGTTGGATTAATACGTACATTAACGGTCACCGATCCTTTGCAACTCACTTTTTTTTTATTTGCGCATCTCCAATATGCATTTCCATTTTTGTAAAGTTAAACACGAACTTTATAATATTGCCGACAATTCCATAACAACACCGTTCCACCTTTTCTTTCCACATAAACACACGCAACCTTTTCATTCATTATATTTTCAATTTGGATATTTATATCAATATACGTTGTTTTCTTAAATCAATCTATAAATCAGTTATAATTTTCTGATTTCAATCAAAGTGTATCAAACCAAACCAACCGCACTGACACAATTATGACAAATGCATGCATCTAATATGTACCTGTAAGTGATAACAGCCAGCCAGTAGCTACCTATTTACTGCAAAGAGGTCAATAGGCACCATATACACATAGATGCATTTCCTGATTTTTAAAGTTGGCAAGTTATTTTTTTATATAAATTGGACAGCGGAACTCTAAAGGTGCTGTGGTCCAACTTTTTTTAAAGTTGGACAACTGCCCCTATTGAAGGCCCATGGTCCAATTAATTGGACTGAGCAGTTGGACCAGTGCCCCGGACTGATGTTTTCTGCTTGGTCTAATGGTTGACCGGGAGAGAATGCCATATGGCATTAGGTACGCTACTTGTACGTTTATTTTATTGTGCAATAAAGATTAAATAAATAAAAAGCAGCCAAGTGCGAGTCGGACTCGCCCATGAAGGGTTCCGTAGCAGCAAGTAACATAATATAAAAGTTATAAAGGTAAATTGCGGTTTACGATTTATGACGTATTAAAAAATAACTATCTATGATACCGAGACCGCTATAGTTTTAATTGAAAGTACATACTTTAAGGTATATACCACATTTTTTTCAGAATTATTTTAGTAACATTTCACAAGGTACGGTGGGGGGACACCTCAAATTTTAAGTTTGTATTAGATTATCTCAAGACTGGGGGGTTTGATCTACATAGTTTCAAAGCAGTTTTTGTTGCATTTTAAAAAACCTTTTCAACGATACCCCACACGTTGGGGTTATTCCAATGTAATTTTTTAAATTCACTTTTCGTTGTATGTGAGGGGGGCTGAAAAAAATCATTTTTTCATAATTTTAAAAACTAACTTTTGGAACTTCAATATCTATCTCTCCACCAATTTTCGTGACAATCGGTGCAGTAGCGGCGGAGTACGAGCCCGGACGGACAGACGGACGGACGGACGGACATGACAAAACTATAAGGGTTCCTTGTGGACTACGGAACCCTAAAAATGAAATGAAATGAAAAAAAATCTTTCTAATAGGTTTATTTATAAAATGTTACAATATCCAAACCACCCATTAAGTCGTTCTTAGTGAAGTCAAGTCATGCATAGGCAAAACGTTTTATGGCGTAAAAAGGAAATACCTCACTTAGTTTCTAGTTACAGAAGGTTTGAAAACAATTGTCTCTACACAAATATGATTGTCATCCTATTTTCTCATTTGACGAAATTTTGATATTTAAACCTGATGTCAAGTTGTCCCTCGACATACAGAAAGGATCAAGCAGTGCAAATTCAAAATGTATCTTATTTATTAAACCTCTGGAATCTAACTCTGAAATATTTTATTCAGATGCTTCTAAATCTATGTCTTTAACCTCAAGTGATCATAATGTTCCCACATTATGATCCTGCTCCCGCAGCCTTAGACATTCATCGGGTCAATTCCATCTGTATAAATACAAGTCATCTCGTATCCTCATTTATGTTCAAACTTTGTGTGGGAAGGAATGGTCCTCGAATGTATCAAAATATTATTCTAAACAAAATTCAGAAGTCAGGAGAAGTTCAGATAAAGAATATTTTCTGACTCATTGAGCTTTCTCCAATCTCTTGTGTCAAATCTATTTAAGAACAAATTACCTAGTCTTCTTTCACTTTAGATTAAATATAAATTAAAAGAATGTCGAGATTTAAATTTGTATGTCACTATAGCGTAGACACCTGGTCACTCTGGCATTCAAGGAAATAAATTCGTAGACGAGCTGGCAGCATTAGCAACAGGACAGGGTAGTAGGTACAGAAAATAACAAAGTGTACTCGTACACCCAAGACCTTTTAGAAGTACCCCGAGAGAATCTGTTAAAAAAATGGCACTCTGATTAGGAAAAATCTAACTTGTTTAAAGGGGAACGTTATCGAAGTTTACATATTGAACTTTGTTTAAAACCTTGGTTTCTAAACTTGATTTAAGCAAAAAGGTGACATCTACCATATCTAGACTAAGATTTGGCCATCTGCAAAATCGGTGTATTTGATTCAGCCACATGCAATTGTTCTTTAGGCGAAAAAGGCGACGTTGATCACCTTTTATTTAGATGCACGAACTATCTTAATGATCCTGAGCTCCCCTTCCCTGTGACTCCTATACCATCCTTTCATTCACTGACTCTGGATATACTAAAGCCCTTGTTCATTTTCTTTCGTTTTAGGATATAGCACTGTAACTTAATAAATATTTATCCGTTAATGTGATAATATAAGTACATATATATTGCCCTAGTCTCCTCAATACCTACCGCCTTAGTCCTCACCTCACTCCCATGATCCCATGACCCATCCATACTAGAAATAAAATCCATAACTGGATTGGAAGATTTTACTATTGGCATGCACAACGCCAATGGTTTACTGGAAACTGGCAAAATAAGCTTCGACAAAGTTTGATCGCCAGTAACAAGAAAAGGAAAAAAAATAGGATTGAACAACTCGTGTTTTATTTCGTTAATAATAATTATTATTTATATGATCTGACAACAAAGTAGATTTATTTTCCCACAAAAATAGAGAATAATATATATTTTTTAAATTGACCAACATTTAATCACAAAATAAAATAAATTAAAAATTTTTGCTCACTACTTTTTTAAATAACAATGTTTTGCGGCTGGTTGCCGGAAACAAGGTTAGTGAATGGTTAATTTAAAGGAAAATTGACGCAATTTATAAAAATCAATAACGTCAAAGACGATATCGGCATGTTGTCTTGTTAACTCATATCGATGATAAATCGTTTGTTGCGAAATTTAGCGTATCCGACTACCGAATAGAATTGCTAAACAGCCATTTCAAACCTTAACAGTGCTCATTTGTGGAAGTGTGGAAGTTTTATGGGGCGAATAGAGCACCAGGCAATCATTAGGAGACTGCGGCGCGATTGAGAGGTTTAGCGAGCTATTGCGACTTTGGCGCTGCCATGGACACGAGTAAGGTTCAGAACGCGACAAATTATTTGTTTTATAAAAATATCACAGACTTTTTTTTGTCCAAATCTGTATTGAGGATGTAGACTAAAAAAACAATTTTGAGCATGGGGTAGATTTAAAAGAAAAATCATAGGCATCTTTTCTTTTCTCTGAAAAGCAAATAATAATTAAGATAAAGCGCATTTAAATTTCGAATGACATCACGATCTAGTACGATTTTCACTAAACAGTGACGTTAATCAGTGCGATTAACGTCACTGTTTTCCGAAATTTCGATGCTAGATGCATCGAAATTTCTTTGCAAATTTTTATTAAGTACTTCGATAAACCCAAAAAAAATGACCATTATTTTTGATAATCTAACTGACAGATTAAATAAAATAATATTTTTCGGATCCAGTCAACATTCCTAATAGCAATTTGGCACATAGTGGTAGTTATGTGACAAGGATTCATACAATAATCTATAATAATGTAAATCAATGAAAGTAAAACCATTGGCATAAAATATCCAAAGTACGAGTAATAGTAAACTATTTTTCTCAAATATTACTTACTTACAGGGCTGACAAATTTAATTGCTTTGAAAATTCACGTATTCAAGAATATCCAAAAGCAAAGAAAATATTAAAATATAGTATAAAAGGTTTTAGCGTGATGTGTAAATCTCCTAAAATATGAACTAAGCCTCAAAAACCTATTATGCCAAAAGATTAAACAGCATATATTTAGTAAGTTGATATTTTACTTGGCATAAAAGTATTTACCTATATCAAAATATTTAAACATGCTTCAGAATAATACGCGTAAGTATTCAGATTTCTATTTTGAGTTAATTCTTAGCAAAATGTTTCGTACATACTTAAGTTACTTGGGATTCAGCCATTTATACCTGTAAATGTAACGTGTATAATGTTAAATTAATAAAATGTATGCCTAACACTAGAAACGCTAGATGGAGCTCGGTACTACAGTTTTAAAAAAACCCGTTAGCTACCGTTATTTAACCTTTCTAGTTAGCTACCAATAAAATGCGGTTATTACCGGTTATTTATGCTTATTACGGTTAAATACCACGCTAGATGTCGTTATCGGCTTAAAATGCATATGCCTCACTTAAACTCACAGCGAAACATCTGGGTAGCGCGCGACAGAAGCTAATGGAAGATGCTAGAGGAGGCCTATGCCAAGAGGCACACTGAATTACCTGACATAATTTAGAACAGATAACTATGTACAATAATGCACAACATAGAAAAATTCAGAATAAAGGGCTTATTATATATCAACCGTTAATAAAGAAAATGCATTTTTAACCGCTTGGTTAAAATCGTTAATAACCAGCTTCGCATCTATATTCGGGACACTCAGCTTTGCATGCCTTTCGAAACACGGAATCATCTTTCTTTTCGGATAACGAGATGATTCAAGCCTGCAATAAACTAACTAGTCTGTAAACAACTTTTCATGAAGTATGCTTTCCTGTGGGACTGGAACCCAAGACCTCGGATCACAAGGCGATCGCCTTGACCACTGGACCACGGAGACAGTCAAATAGAAAAGACATACCTAATATTTAATAAAAATAAATTACCGCATCTTTGACGTTGCCATTCAAAAGTAAAATTTGTATTGATTGATATTTTGAGATAAAGTGTGAAAATGGAAGCTCGCTGTAAGTTTATGAAATTGCATAAAAATAAAGACCTACTGTTGCAAGATGGATTTCTATATACGTTAAACAAAAAGTGCAATAATACATTTCGGAGGAAATCATCTTCAAGTTGTGGTGCTACGCTAACTACATAATTAAATTTTTAACAAAAAAAACAACCGACTTCAGTTTTTTTTAGGAGTTTCTTACATATCACCAAAGTTCTTCATCATATCTTCACCAAATTAAAATGAGACCAACTTGGTAGTAAAGGCTTTCAAATAAAAAAGAATCATCAAAATTGGTTCACAATTGGCGAAGATATCGCGTAACAAACATACATTAAAAAAAACATAGTCGAATTGATAACCTCCTCCTTTTTTGAAGTCGGTTAACAAAAGGTCGGTGATGATCATAATATACATAAACTAAACAATATTTGTCACCTCCATGAACCTGACCAAGATTCCGCAATGGCAAATAATTTACGGGCTTTGTTAAAAAGAAGAGCTGGTCAAAGTTTTGATCGGCCGGGTCAAATCATCCAAAAAATACAGCAAGTAATTCCTACTACTTCAGCTCCTTTTATGCCTTTTAAACAAGCAATGCGGTTGATTATTCACGGGAAAGATCTCGAAATGAGCCTAGCCTACCATCAATACAGAAAATTTAAAGGCGAGCAATTTTTGATCGGGTATTTCATAGACGAAAATGACGTCGTTCTTGTTTTTAGCACCAAGCTGAACATACGTCTTATAAATTCTTCAACATTTTGAATAATGGATGGAACGTTCAAGTGTTGCCCATCATTATTCTATCAATTATATTCTGTGCATGGCCAGGTTATACATGACGGTACAAAACAAACTGTTCCGCTTGTTAACGGCTTCCTCTAATAAAAATAAAAGATCATACGTAATTTTTTTAGAAATTGTTGCAAGGTACACATGGAATAACCTAAAGATTCACCTGAGCCCACAATTCATTATTACAGATTTTGAGTTGGCAGCTATAAAAGCTTGTGCCAGTGTCTTTCCAGATGCGCAACACAAATGTTGCTATTTCCATTTGGCACAGAACATTTTTATAGCAAAAATATATACCTACCAGCAATAGTGAATATGCCCATAAAATGCGGCACATAGCGACGCTGGCTTATTTAAGAAATTATTAGCGACGAAATCATTCCTAATGATGCTGAAAAGTGACCGATTGGTTTTATAAAAATTATATTGGGGGCTACATGAACGAGTGCCAAATAGTAAATTTAGGCTGAAGAGGTCACCTCCCAGATTCCCTCCTCAGATGTGGTCCGTCTAAGATTGTGTTAACAAAAATATTCCTACAACCCAAAATGCCACTGAATATTGGCATAATCATTGGAATACTCTATTAAATAGAAAAAAAATATGAACATATTCAAAACTTTCAACAAAGTAATAAAAGAGCAAAATAATACATGTTTAGAAATAGAAAGAATAACGGCAAAAATATTAAAAAAAAGAAAAGCCGATTTTAATGATTGTTTATTTTATTTGAAAGCCTTTACTACCAAGTTGGTCCCTTATTAATTAGAAACTTTGAAGAACTTCGAAGGCCGAAGTACATC
Organism: Acrobasis repandana; assembly: GCA_963576875.1. Classification (NCBI taxonomy): domain Eukaryota; kingdom Metazoa; phylum Arthropoda; class Insecta; order Lepidoptera; family Pyralidae; genus Acrobasis; species Acrobasis repandana. The sequence continues at coordinate 7,818,400 of OY756214.1, forward strand.
GCGATGATGAACTTTCTTGATTCAGTAATTCGTCATAGCAAACTTTCGAAAATCGAAGTACTCGTATATCGCGATGATGAACTTTCTTGATTCAGTAATTCGTCATAGCAAACTTTCGAAGTTCCATACATCGCGATGGTGAACTTTCTCGATTCAGTAATTCGTCATAGCAAACTTTGGAAGTTCCGTACATCGCAATGATGAACATTCTCATTTAAGTAATTCGCATACTTTCTAACTCATGTAAATCTACCTTCTGTACATTGAATACAGTACGAGTACATCGTTATTTTAAAAGTCGAAGTTCAGTATGACACTCTGATTTTTCAAATATTTTAACTAGCTTTTGTATGTCATGCATTCACGCACAAAATTGTATTTTTTGTCTACTTTTTTCTACTGATAGTGTTTTGTACATTATACTGACGTCTACCAAGGCCTAGATTCAGAATAAATATTTCATTCTTTGATTTAAGAATTTTAATAAGTATTGCCGCCTGCACGTAATGTCAAAAATTGCACATAAAAGAGGAAGCTGAATACTAATTTTTTGTTACAAGTATCGTCATCATCATCGTCAGGTCTTTTTTAGTCTCTACTGCAGGAGCACGACCCTCTCTGTACTGCCAGAGCCATATATTAGCCAAAGCAGTCAGAGGATTTGGCCTTCAATCTCTACGCTGGCCAGACGGGTTGGAGAGGTCTCATTGATGTTTATAAGCTTTGTCTAGCTTGTGTTTCCTAAGTCGCCTTCTACGACATCCACTGGAAGACTTAGAGTGGTCCTATTCTACTCTGCCGGGAACCATACGGCTAAGTTACAGGTATAATGATAGTATTGTCTCGTTTTTATGTATTAGATAACTCTATGCAACTTTACCTTGAAATTGTTATCCGTAACGGGAAAATTTTGCATATTTCAGAGCTAGATCTGACCACGTGGCTTTGTGAATTAACCCAACCAACAAATACAAAAACAAAACTTAAACCAACAAATAACAACCGTAATAGTGTTCCTTTTAAGTTCAACTCATATACTATCATCATGATTTTATTCATATTTTTTACGCCAACGTTTAACTTTTACAGAGGGGGGGGGGGGGGAGGGGGGTTTAACGTTTACTTTTATTTCGCAAGCGGATTACTTAATCGAGTAATACTCCTAACAGCCCCTCATTTTTTTGTACAAAGACATCTTATTTACCACTTTAACTTACGGACATAGCAAAACTATAAGCGTAATAATAAACTAAAGCCTATAAAGGACATAAAACTACAGTCCGATTAAGTTAATTAAGGACCATTGCGCTCCATGTGCCTCATCATAACCTTCAAAGACAAATCAATAGTTTTAATGCTCGTATGACCGTCCTTTTATCGCCGTCATATTGATTTTTGCTGTCTGTCATAGGCTGCCGTCCCATACGTAATATAATTAACTACATCGGTACAGTTTTAATAAAAAAGGGCGTAATTCTAATTGAGATAAGTTTTGAGAATGGACAGCTTCGTTGTAAGGCAACAACTACAAAGCCTGGTCAAATTCAGATAAATCGGCTAGTTGAGCTTTCTCTCACACATCCGAATTCGCCAGTTATCAAGTGTAGATTATTTTACGCACAAACGATCTTAAATCTCCCTCGAGGACCAGAGGTTACTCTGGTCCTCGCCTATTCTATTCTATGAGCTGTAGTCAAAATTGTACATTTATTGATCGATGTAGGTATAGATCAGTTGTTCTTGATCTGAGTAAGAAAACGTGTAGCCCGTTCCATAATATGGTCGATCCGTTACATGGCAGCTATTTTAAGACACATATAAGATATAAACACATGTCTCTAAATGGTTTATAAGCAATATATGAAATAAAGAACATCCCACCATGCTCATTTCATCAATAATTATAGTATAGCACTCTGCCATTTGTTGCTGAAAGTTAACAGTCGTTTCGCTTCTCCATCTAGATCTTGAAAAGTCCTTTCGATGCCTATATGTAAACCAAGGTACATTCACGTACATTCACTACTGTTACTCCTAACCTAACTCACTACAAAATAATATACAGGGCAATATAATACGATAAGTCTTTAATTACGGTACTTTTTCCACTGCCTGCCTTTCCCTGTATTATAGTGGACTGATCATTGAAATTAACGTTTTGTCCATGTTTTATTGAGTGTCTTTTTTGTCCTTTAATGACAATTTTCTGCTCTTGATTAAAAATATGATCCTTGGCATGTCGTATTGCACAATATTATAACAACTTTATGCTTTCGCTTCGGCTAAAAATAACTCTAGGCTTCTTGGGATTATTTGTTATATGTGTCATCCCAATCAGAGCTTAAACTTTCTTAAGCTTAAGGCCGTTCTTATCATTTCTTGTTGATATGGTCCCATTTCTGCTACTACCATCCACTCTACCCGTTCCCTGTCTATATATCTGTCACTTCTGGAATTTTTAAAAGATTTCATCATAAAGTTCCTTTTAGGATGTTCCTGAATTAGAAAATTTGTCCCGAAAGAGCAACGGAGCATTTAATATAACCTATTGTTTATAAAAAGCATCCTCATCATTCGCGCTCAAAGTGCGGCGAGATACAACCCGAGGAACTGCTGGATTCCTGCATGTAACCCACGAATTTCCTCTTTTGTAGAGCTTTGAGTAGAGAACTCCTTCAAAAGCATTTCCGCTAAATTTCGTGGCCAGAGAGGGTAGGTAGTTGTCCAATACAGACTTAGCAATCGTGTGTCTGGCATCATCCGGCTCTAATCTCTACCACTGGTCAAAACAAACAGTTCACCATTCAAGAAAACTGTTCAAAAAACGTTCACCATTTAGGACGTCATGGTACAATTTACAGCAAGCCTGCTTTTGAACTGCACCGCTTTGAACTGCCTTGCTTCTGAATGTTTTTATAAACGGTCATGGCAGACCTCGTCCAACTGGACGAGGTAGTAGTAGGGAAGTATTTTTTAATTATTATTAAAAAATAATTTCCATTAAACATTAAAAATTTATTATTATAATGCCGTAAACTTTCGATATTATGTAAAGTAGGTCTATTATAACTTTGTTTAATAAATATTTTTAATCGAAAACAGTCATACCTATGTTAATGAAGAACTTAAAATATTTCTTTACTGTTAGTGAGACATTTATATACAAACATGAACATATTTTCATTTATATTTTTATTTTCGATTGCTTTACGGAATAATCACGGCATGTTCACTTATATCAGCTTCCACATAACAAAGCAATCTTTTGTACGCAGCCATAAATTGTCTGGCCGTTGGATTATTATTGAACCCTCTTTGGGCACGTACTGCGCTAAAAAATATTTCTAGTCCTGCAACAATTTGTAGGTAGGCAAAAACTTTAAAAATCCTGACTCTATAAAATCTTTATAAAGAGACTTTAAGGCTATTACTCGTATATCAGACAAAAATCCAACGAAACCAAGTTTTCTTTGATTTTCTATTAACAGTTTACCATCATTAAAATAGATTTTGTATAAAACACCTACTCTGTCACATTCAGTAACAATATTACTGAAATTATTTGGGTTAATTCATAATTGGGTGTTTTAAACTTATTTTTCAGGAAATAACTGAAAATATCAAACATATTGTTTATATTTCTAATAAATTCTTAATCTCTCTTAATATCGGCACCATGTAAACTGGGTTTGCGCGGGCAACAAGTTTGTACAGAAATCGTTTGATGTAAGTCAAATAATGTATACACATAGACAGATAGAGGAAGAGTTGGGACAGTAGACGAAAAAAAGAATTTTTTTAAATATTTTGTAGTTTTCCTAAAAACAAGCATTGAATTTACCCAAAAACATGCAAAACGCACTTTGCGCGGGCAATAGTTATGGCTTAAGTAGAAAAGACCACTAAAAAAATTACATACCTAGTTATAGATGAATAGACTAGCCAGTAGACGAAAACCGTATTTTTTAATTTTCATTCAGAAAAAGTAAGATAATTGTAAAGAAACCTGAAAGAAATATTTTAGAAAATCTTGCTACAAACTGGCTTTTTTTTCTGCGTAAAGAAATATTCTAACAAGGGATTGCATATATTTTATAAAAATAAAGGCTTTTTTGAAACATTATTCTTAATATTTGCTTACAATGCATTCACGCAATAATAAAAAAAATAATTTTAAAAATTGGATGTTTTGCAACGTTTTTGACAGAATTCTCTGAAATGGCGGCCATGTTTCTTCCATACAAATTCAGTTGCCCGCCGGGCGTTCAGGAAGGAGGCCGTGTCGAATTTTTCAAAAAAATCCATTTTCGAATTACGGAAAATTGCATTACAGTCTAAAATATTTCAATAAAAAACTATGTACAAACTGCCAAGTTATGTCATACTTTTGCTACACTATGGTACAGTTTTGACATTTTGTTGACGTTCAAGCAAAGATGTAGTAAGAAGTAGCAAAAGTAATGCTATCGTAGATACGGCATCGCACATTTTTTTTTTAAATTTTATTGAAAATAAGTCAATGAAAAAAATAATTTGGTTTGATTTATTACCTATATTTTTTAATTGGCGATTAGGGTGAAAATCGGATTGGAACTTTCTCGGGTCGCGGAATCATATTAACTGTTTATGTTATAAAAGGTGCTGTTTAATTAGGGTTTTACAATTATTTTGAGGGGTGATTCAGTCTGAAATTTTGAACAACTTTTCCCATAAATGTATATCAAAATACGAATTGACATTATGCGTAATATATCGAACCACAGGCTATACTAGATCTATACTTGGCTAGGCAGGCAGGCTATAGTAGACTATTTATCTATTCTAATATTATAAAGAGGAAAGATTTGGTTGTTTGTTTGTTTGCATTACATGGCTCCGAAACTACTGCACTGATTTAAAAAAAACTTTCACCGTTGGAAAGGTACACTATGCCCGGGTGACATGGGTTTTGTGTGTACCAAGGGCGAAGCCGGGGTGGACTGCTAGTATAGTATAATGATATTAAAATAACAGTCAAAAAACAAAAAAAAATCTGCATTTTCATACAAAAGTGTGCAGCCGCCCGGGAAATTTGTATAGGAACCGATTTTTTTGGTGTTTTTACTGTTTTTAGGGTTTCGCTTGTCTGTCTGTCCGTAAGTCACAGCCAAATTGCTACGAAACTATTAGTATGATTTAGTTGAGATTTAGTACCTACAAATATGTAACTTAGTGACCCAAAGATAGACGTATAACGTAAATAAATGAAATTTAAAAAAAGTGGGGCTTTTATGGTGGGTAAATTAGACATTAAAAAAAAGTTTTGATAACAAAATCGTGTGACATATCAAATGAAAGAACTTTTTATGACAATTTTAAATATATATATTTTTTATTATTTCTTAGATCGGTATTTTTAAGCTATTTAAGAAAATGGGCGAAAATTGACTCCCCCTACTAAACTACAGGACCGATTCAGTTGAAATGTGGTGCACATAATGTAAATTTGTGACAAAGATGGAAGTAAAATGTAGGTAAATGAATAAATTAAAAAAAAATGGGGTCACTTATGGGAGATAAATGAGACATTAAAAAAAGGGTTTTGTGAAGTATATCGCGTAAAATATCAAATGAAAGAGCATTTTATGATAATATTAAATATATTTTTCTATATTTTTAAGTTGGTGGATTTGAAGTTATTTTTGAAAATAAATAATAAAAATACCCTTATCTCCGAAACCCCTGAACCCAAACTTTTGAAAAATATACAGTTAATAGTTCTTTACCTATAGATTACAGGAAAACCTATTAGAAGATAAAAAAATAAAAGGGTGCAATATTCCTAATTACTGCATCATTAATCAACCAATTTTTTTAGCTGTTTTCAGGAAAAGATTTCTTTTTAGTGCTCTTTGTTGATTCGTTAAAAATATTCTACAAAATCAAACAGTCAAGTCATTGATTGAGCACATACAGCTGCTAAGCCAAGACTGTTGATCTGTTCAACGTGCAATCCTTTTTTACCCTCCGTACTTACATAATAAGGTGAATAGAAGTGAAAGGTGTTGCAGATGGTCGCTAAACGTATTGTTTCACAAAGAAAATTCAAATGTGTATATTTTCTGTCAGTGGAACACAAAACGTGTAGTTTTCCAAGTCACCGCTCGCGTAAAATACTATTTGATTGTATTTTTGAGAACGTCCTGTCAGCGATAAGTAATATTGATTTACGCAAAAATATCATAAATTTGTCTATGGTTCCCTAAAATTTCAACTTAACCAAAATAAACCGGCCACGTGCCGTGACGGGCCACGTGCAGTGTAGGGTTCCGTAGTCAATACCTACTTGTTTTATGTAACAAACAACTGCCTAACTTTAGGTCTGAATTCAGTCCATGATACTGAACAACTTTCACCAAGGAACCAACGAAATACAAAAATTATTTTTGATCTCTTACACACAAGATTTGGCAAAATGTAATATTTATGTAATATATGTATGGAATATGTAAGGACAATCACACTAATTAAGCTAGCCCCAATGTAAGTTTTAAACTTGTATTATGGGATACTAACTTCTATATTTTATGATAAAGACATACATAGATAAACACCCAAGACCCAGGACAATTTGAAAAATACCATTTTCTAACTTGCACTGGCTGGGGCTCGAACCCAGCACCTCCGGATTAGCGGTCTAGCGTGTTAATAATTACGCCACGGAGATCGAATGGAAAGCAAACATTTTCTTTTCATATTTAATTATGTGTTCCTTAGGAAAAGTTCAGTATCATGAACTGAATCCACCTTAAATTAGTTTTAGTACAGGGAGACGGTATATACTACGGCCGTGATTTTTTTTAAGTGTCCATATACAACCTTTTAACTGACAGAGTGGGGAGACACATGATTCTTACAAAAATTTGCAATCAAAAACCAAATATTTTACAAACGGATTGCTAAAACGAAAAAGGGTGTTCATAATCTTACAATATTTTTGAAAAACCTATTCAACGACGTCTCACACACATTTTTTTTTCAAGTTTTTATTACCACATATCCATGCCCATGCCCAATTACAGCTTTCTAGTACTAATAGTCTATGAGTAAAACTGGGGACAGACAAACAGACAGACATGACGAAACTGTAAGGGTTTCTTGTTTACTACGGAACCCTAAAAAGCTGCGTGAAACGAAGCAGATTCTCTATTCTAAGGGTTCTTTGTCATTTGCGCTTTAACAAATTTCAAAATACGAGTAATCAAAACCACTTGTGCAAATATTTCGCTCCACTTCGCATACGATAAATTCAAAAATTGATGGATGAATGACCGTGCTTTTACAGGTTAAGCAACTTCTAGCTTGGTCACAGTTAGGATGGGTTTCAATCTTAATGTTGTCCAAGTCAAATGTTGAGATTCTTATGAATAAATTTCAGTTTTCTCTACCTACATAACTTGGCAGCTATTTAAATTTCAATTGTTTTGTCGGAATTTGAACTTGGCATTTTTACATTTATGTTTTTGATGGGATAAAATAAACACTCAAGAACCAGGACAAATTAAAAAAGGCCATTTACCAACTTGCCCTGGGAATCGAACCCAGAACCTCCGAGTGACGGACTAGCGTGTTAAGGAATCGCCACGGAGGTCGACTAATAAATTGAAAAAGTAATAAATTTTACGCAAGATTCGAATAACTATAACTTAGATTTTTTAGAAAGTGCTATATGAATTTCACATATATTTAAACTCGCTTTTTAAATAAACGTCTTGCATTCACGCACACTACTGTATTTTCGACTTTACTTTTTCTGCTGATAGCCTGTCTACTAAAGTGTTAAGTACATTATAATGACGTCTGCCAAGGCTTTAATTCAGAAATAATAATTCAAACAAAATAATTCTTTGATTTGATTGATTTGAAAATTTTAATTAGTATCGCGGACAGGAAGTCTTGACGAAAACAAAAAAGTAAGCTGTATACTAATTCTACGTTACAATTTATGATTACCTACATCTATTGTCCCGTTTATACATTATTAACTCTATGCAACTTCATCCCCCTAGCGGGAAAATTTTGCATATTTCAGAGCCAAATCCGGCCACATGACTTTGTGCATACGGTCCTTAATGTCTCTTAACAATATTCAAGACTGGGCAACCGAATTACTAAGAAGTTGACAAGCTAATAGGACATTAATTTGTGACTTTTAAATCATGCATGTTTTGTATTTATTTGCCATATGCAAGCTGCAATCGACTTGCATTAGGCAAAGATCTATAAATTTAAAATCTATTATTTCGTTTCTGTGTTTAAAAATGTTATAATTATAAAAAGCATTCCTGACGAAAAGAATTTAAGTAAATTGGCATGGATCTAATAATATGTAATATTTCTTTCATTTATATGTAAAATAGGATCTATATGGTGAATAATTTAAATTAGCGCCTATACTGGCGCCATTACTTTGCTTCCTGTGCAATCGACTTGCATTAGGCAAAAATTTATAAAGGATGTAGCCGTCCTTCCATGGGCAAACTGCCCCCAATAGGAACCTATATCGTAACCTATGTCATATTGTAGAGGGTACTAATAGTAGTTCACCCAGTAGATATTAGCTCTATATCTTAGTCATATGAGGAGCTATTTGAAAAAAAGTGTCCGAAGACTAACTTGAAAGAAAATATAAGGACGACTATGTCTGGAAATGTCATAATTGTGGCTTTATATTGCGGAAGACTGGAAAACAAAAGAAAACATTTAGATCAAAAAAAATTTGTAATACGAGTAGGCTAGTGACACCACCAACCGTTAATGTACTTTCTATAAACTGTCAAAACGCTACTTTGTTAAAGATTATTAAAATCTAATACAATTTGAAAGCGTCAACAAAATGGTCATAAGGTTGTCCACTTACTTTCAAAATTTTTTTACAACATGTTGCATCTTATTGATTTTAATGAAACTTGGCATGCTGTTAGGCAAGGTATAGTTATTATATATTTTTTTCAAAGTGGTAATTCAATTCAATCTGGTAGAAATCAATACAAATAAAATTTATTTGCATTTTTTTAAATATTTTTATTTAGGCTTGGTTCATGGAAATTTATATTAAATAAACTGTAAAGTGTACCATAAACAATGGAGTTTGTTTTATTTTTCTAGTTTTAAAATCAACAGAGATATATCACTTTTTTCAAATAGATCCTCATATGACTAAGATATAGAGCTAATATCTACTGGGTGAACTGCTATTAGTACCCTCTACAATATAACATAGGTTACGATATAGGTTCCTATTGGGGGCAGTTTGCCTATGGAAGGACGGCTACACCCTTTAAAATCTATTATTTCGATTCGTTTGAAAATGTTATAATCATTAAAAGAATTCCTGAATAACTTAAGTAAATGGCATGGATCTAATAATATGTAATAATTATTTCCTTTATATGTAAAATAGGATCTATATGGTGAAAAACAGAGTTTGTTTATGGTTATTCTATATTAGACTATTGACGGGACGTATGGACCATGACGTCCATTTTGACAGCACGAAAACAATAAGGAATATGCATGTAATACCAATCCGGCTCATATTTTTATTTTACAATTTCTATTAATACGTTACCACGCCCAGTTAATTATTTTTCTTATTGACTCTTATTTGGCTTAGAAATAAATTATTGAAAATATGCAAATATTGCGCGGGAACTTTTGACAAACAAAAGGGAAATGACGACAAAGTTCACAAAAGGGAAATGACAAAATCGGGTGCGTTCGGTAGGACTGTTCGTCCATGTAGTTTGACTATCGATGACATTCGAAATGTATGTACTTTTATATAGAGGTTTAACAAACATCACTGGCTGATAGTATCGAAAGTACCCAAAAAAGAAAAACATGCGTTAACAGCTTCTGTCTCTAGCGGATATTGCAGACTTTGACGTCATATTTTATAATGCCGTGTTTTAGTTGTTATAATCTACTTGCTATTTTAAATATTTATTTTCTACACCATATACATGTTTTCCGGCACTGATTTATTTTTTGCGGCTATTGACGAGGACTAAAGATTAAAAATATAAAAAAAATGCATGCATACTCTCTATTATTGCGCATCTAAAGTGTCAAATAAAGCTATATATTTTTCAGTAACTTTTTACAAGAGAAGAATTTTTTTCATTTTTTTTTCATTTCATATTTCATTTATTCACCATTTGTAAACAATATACACATTCACTGTCATGCACTTAACAATTAGTGTTCTTAAAACTATTTACAAAATTGCCTTCTTAGGCATTGGGAATTGATTTTAAACAACATTACAATTCATAAAATTCCAAAAGTTATTAACTGGGATATCATTATTAATATTAAATATAGATAATTTTAATATAATTTAAATTAGGTATATAAATGTCGTTAAAATGTCCTTAATTACTAAAGTTTGTCCGTCCAATATTCCGTCATACTGTAATAACTTTTGTCTATCATAAGTTTTTTTAATTCAGTGTCAAACTTTTTTCCCTGAAGGTCTTTAATTCTTTTTGGTAGGTGATTGTACACCTGAATTGCCATATAATACGGACTATGTTGGTACAATGCAAGATTCCATGGGGGTAGAATTAAGTCATTACCGCGGCGCGAGGTGTATCGCCTAGGCCTGTCCTCGTATTTTTCAAATATGTGTGGGTGTCTTCTTACAAAGCGGCATAATTCGTATATGTACATGCCCGTAACTGTGAGAATGTTTAGCTTACTAAAGAGGTCTCGACATGTTTCTCTGCGTTTTGTGAAGGTTATTATTCGAACACAACGTTTTTGTAGTACAGATACTGCCTGAACGTCAGTTGAGTTTCCCCAAAGGATCAACCCATACCTTATCCAGGCTGCTGCATGACTATGATATGCGGTAAGTGTACACTCCTGATTCGTATTTTTTCTGAGTTCCCGTAGTGCATAGGTGAACTGGCTTAGTTTGCCAACTACTGATTCTACGTGGTCTTTCCAGTTTAAGTTGGAGTCCAGCGTGATCCCCAGCAGTGAAAACTTATTCACCTCCTCAATACGAGTACCGTCGTGGGATACATTTAATACTACTTCTTTTCTCTGATAGGGTCTAAATTGCATTATCTTGGTCTTTTCGAAGTTTAGCGTAAGTCCTATTTGTTTTGAGTGTTCAATAACCTTACGAAGAGAAACAGAGATGAGGTCCTGTAGTTCGCTTATTTTATCTAATTCGCAAGATACTATAAGTGTGACATCGTCTGCATATAATACAATTTTGTGAGACTCGACTACCGTGGGTAGGTCATTTATATAAACTAAGAATAACAAACAACCAAGCACGCTGCCTTGTGGAATAGACCCAAGCACAACCTCACTGGATGATTTACTCTGTATTAGTTCCCTTCTGGTCTCAGAATGATGAGTGATCTGTACATATTGTCGTCTATACGTTAAGTAGGATATTAGCCACTTCTTTGCTGGTCCGCGGATTCCTATAGTGTCTAACTGTTTTATCAGAGTGTTATGATCCACTCGGTCATATGCTTTGGACATATCCATAAACGTAACTATGGCACACTTATTATTATTTAGGGCTTCGTATATTTCTTGACAACAATCGAAGGCAGCCGAAATTGTCGAGTGGTTTTTTCTAAAACCATGTTGGTTTTGGTTCAATACTTTGTATTTTTCTAAAAACAAACCGATTTTTTGGCATATTGGTTTTTCGAATACCTTAGAGAAAAGAAAAAATTTGGTAGTCTTCTACATTACATATTATTGCATAATATCACAATACCATTTCTACAACACTGAACATAAATATTTGAATTCTCTTTGAAGTACTAAAGTAATGCAACCAATAAGCAGAAGTTTTATAAAAATGTTATAAATATGTACTTAGTACAAAATAAGTAGTAATATTTTCCCCATCATTGTATTTAGATTTACACTGTCAAGCCTACGTTTTTTTTGTAGACGTATAAGTACAAAATTTTTAAATTTCTATAACGGGTATTCAATGATTTCAAAACAACTACTCGAAAAAAAACGAAGGGTTAATCGAGATTTTAACGACCCCTTGGAATTAGAAGACAATTCATTTATAAAAGAATACAGGTAAATAACATACAGAAACATTGTAGCTGCTCTACGCTTACATGCTCAATTTAGAAATAGTTTGAGTACTTACCTAACTTTAAACTAAAATACTACAATACTAATATGACCGCGGAAAAAAAACAGAAATGTGACATCTCACGCAAGAAGTCGCATTGAAAATGTTACTCAAATAGTGTTTTAACAGCGTGATTCTAAATATGTAGGTGGAAAAAGGGTATATTACTCTCGTAGACGGTCATATCAAGCCCGATGGGCTGGAGCTGTAATTTTATTTAACACAGGTAAAATCTTATCAATTGTGCAAACAAATATTTATATCAAGTAATCTGGTGCTATATTGCGTAACTATGAATTGAAAAAAACAAAAAAAAGGAGAGCAAAATAAAAAAAAGCAAACGGAAAACCAAGCACTATACGCAATATTAAAAAAGATCTAAATTATGGGAAACTCTCAGATTAACCTGACTAAGACCATCAAACTTTTGAAGAGAAAAAGCTTTGAAGAGAAAAAGCTACTTTTCTTATATTAAGATTTTTTTGTAATAAATTACAGCTTTTTAAAAACAGATACTAGATATAAACTTCATGAAAGGAAACAATTATGCAACTAATGAAAAAAAATTATCGGCCAGAAAATACATAGTTGACTGCATAAAATACTACTATAATATGACCGCGGCAAATACGTACAACAGGAAATGTTAAGTTGTTGCATAATTACATAATTGTGTGCCTCAGATATGTATTTAGACAACATGACCATTACAACAAATTCTTCTTTGCTGGTCTGGGAGAAAAGAAAAAACATAGAATGTACCAGCTGCTTCTCTTCCCGTGCAGATCGTAAAAGCCGATCGAGGGTATGGGCGAGAATCTGAATCATATGAATAGGCGATGCGGTTAGCAACCCATCACTATTATGATTTCCCTTTTCCACCTTCATGCCCACCATTACGCTAAAAGTGGCCTGGGCTTTACCGCCCTTGGCTCTGTCTACCCCGTTAGGGATAAAGACGTGATAGTGTATCTGTATCTAAAGGTAAATTGCGGTTGACGATTTATGACGTATTAAAAAATAACTATCTATGATACCGAGACCGCTATAGTTTTAATTGAAAGTATTATTATAAAATTTAATGATATTAAGCGACTACAACGATAAGAAAACACGTATTATATTGTTTTGTTCTGAAGAGTCGAGGACAGTAATAAGGCAAACAAAGGAGTTTTTTGTTGATGCTACTTTTCACAATTGCCCCAAACCATTGTATCAGTTTTTGAGCATCCACGGCGATTTCGGTAGCACTGAGTTTTCAATTAACACAAGGCCTTTAATTTATGCTCTGATGCCGAATAAAAAACTAATAAGCTATGTTATAGTTTTCCAAATGATAAAATCACAATTATCAGATATAGAAATTACCTTAATACATTGTGATTTCGAGATTGCCCTGTGGAACTCTATACTTAAAGTATACCCAAACACAAACATAAAAGGATGCTATTACCATTGGAATCGGAACATGTGGCGTATGGGAAAAAACTTGAACACAAGCGTAAAGATAAAAAACGAATTGTGGGACTCTGTGCAGTTTTACCTCTTTTACCTAAAGAATTGATATCGAAAGGGTGGCAATACATTACATCAGAATATGATGATAATAAACTAAAAATGCCTAAATTTATGGCATATGTTGGACGGTTACTTAAAAAGCCTCTTGATAATATCAGCGTCTTTGGGCTACGTCATCGCACAAATAATGTTTTGGAATTATTCCATTCCGCACTTAATAAATGTTTGAATAAAAACGTTACTACGTTTATTAAATGTTATTGTCGATAATGAGACATTTAATGAAACTGAGATTCCAAACAAACGTAAAATCCAATATATAATTCGAGATAACGTCATTAAACAGATCATGTTACAAGCTAATAATGATGAAGTCTCGATAGGACACGCTCTAGAAAAATTGAGATAACTATTTATGTTACGGATATGCGTTGCAACTCTAGTTAAGTTACTACATGGATAGAAGTACCTAATATAATTTGGATTAAAATAGTTAAATAATAGTGGTTTTATTTAAGCATTTTTCGTTTTTGTTCTTTAACCACGCCAGTGAATAAACATTGAAAATGTTTATTTTACATTAAGATATGTGTTATAATACACGAGGTGGAATTTCAGCCCGCGCCGAAGGTGAGGGCGTACTAGAGCCGCTTTATATATCTAAAACCGGTGAAATTAGATCCACTTTAGGAGCAAGGGTGTTGAAAATATCAGTTTAAGTTGTGTAGATGGGAACAAAGAATTGATAAAATATTCCTATCGGACCAACTAAAAAGTTGTGTTGTTGAAAAAGAAAAATAGTTGATCCGTTTTAAGTTGTGTGGATGGGAACCAATTTGAATTGATAAAATATTCCTATCGGACCAACTAAAAAGTTGTGTCGTTGAAAAAGAAAAATAGTTGATCCGTTTCAGTTGGTCGGTTTAGTTGGTCGGAGTGGAAGGACAGCTTTATTTGTATGTAGTTAGGGTCGTGGCATGCTAATTAATAGCCATGGTGAAACTTTTTTCGAACTAGTTACCGAATGTGTCGATAATGTTATCGATAAGTCGATAGATGATTATGACAATACTCAGAATCTGTCGATAATTTTATCGATAAGTCGATAGATGATTATGATAGTCAAATGATAGTATTCAATGTGAGGCAATGTGTTGTGACTTAGTGAGTGTATGAATGTAAATATGTATGTTCGTATATTTGTATTTTATTTAATTAGCAGTCTTCGAAAAAAAGGGAGGTTATCAATTCAACGCGGTATGTATGTAATATTGTCAGACGGTATGTATGTAATATTGTCAGAAATGCACAGTTTTTGTATATGTTAGTCTATACCAGCTTCTAAACTAGGGTCTATAACTAAACTCTTCTACCAGGGTCTAACAAAATATACTGAAACTATTTTAAGGGTGCATTAAGTCCATGATACTGAACTAACCATTGAAATAGTTTGACTATATTTTTTAGAACCTATTCTCAAGTCGTCGGAATCGTTTTAACATATATATTTTATTTTATGTTCCCCGATTACTCGAAGATGCGTAGGCCGATTTTTATATAGAGTTGTATAATAAATTACGGTTTTGAAAGTAGTTTAATTTATTTATTAAATTATTTTTATAGAATGTCGAATTGGCGAGTGAACGTGGAGGAAGCGCCCGCGGACTTTGTGGGGCTTTTGTATGGCAATGAGGAGGAGTATCCGAGCGAGTCCGACTTTAGTGACGTAGAGGTTAAAACACACTTTATTTTGTCTCTATTTGTATTATTTGTTTATGAAGAAATTAGAAAACAATGTGTACTTTTCCCATAGGATGGAGTAAACACCCGTTATTTATAAGGGTACTCGTATATAAAAACCTGTGTTTAGGGGTGTTGGTTGTTTATTTTTGCTTTTATGGAAACAGGCATGGTCTCTAACAAATATACTGAAACTCTTTGCACGGATACGCTTTTTCTTTGCGTTTATGGTGCGCCGGATGCTCCTCCTTATTCGCCACTAACATCGCCACAGCGCCGCGAGAGTGTGCATGAATGGCAAGTGAAAGCCGCGAGAGGTCGAGGTCTCCTGTTCGTCAGCCATCTGATCTGTAAGTTGTAGTTAAATAAATAGGAAGATTTGTCCCTGTATATTATATTTGTGTCATTAACGTTTTATAGTTATTTCTATGGATGACTATTAGTTGTAACTTTTTTTTAAATAGTATTTTTTTTATTTTATTGTTCATGGGTGGATAAAAAGTTATTTGTATATCTTAGTTACTAAGACCTAGTTATTGCCAAAGTTTTTATTACAATATACCCCAACTAATATTATTAATGCGAAAGTGTGTTTGTATATTCGTTTTGTTTGTTACGCTTTGACGCCCTATCTACTGAACCGATCATTATGAAGTTTTTCATAAACATTGATAATGCTAAGGACAAAGACAGGCACATCACGCGGGCGAAGCCGCGAGTGACAATAAATTGTCTTTTTCTAATTATAGAATTTATTTTTATAGTGCACCATTGGATGTAGTGGTGTTCGACGAAGACGGCACCCCGCTCGAGGCGTACGACATCCCAGACGAATTCCCAGACGCGAATTTTTGATGGCAGATTCCCACGCCACTTTTGAATCCCCCAAGGCGTATCATTTGAGTGAAAGAGGAAGGAGTGGACGAAGAGGTGGTTGCAGAGGTGATCGGGGTGGTATACGAGGACGTGCACGTGGGCGTGGACAGTGTCGGGGTCGTAGGGGAGGTCATCAGTGGGAAGTTGGACACCCACTGAATGAAATATATATGACTGATGATGACCTCCCATTAGAGTTGGTAAGTTTGGTGAGGGATGTAATGAGGAGAAGAATGCAAGGTGAAAGCTCTGAAAGTGAGAATGAAGAAGATGATGATGATGTTTATGAAGATGCGAAAAAGCAGTTTGAATGGTCTCCAATGGATTCGTTTCGGGGGGAGGAAGAGACTTTTATACCTGCCCGTACTGGTGCGGCTCAGATATATAATTTGGCCTATGATGCTTTTCGTTCCTATTTGGGACGATGGCATCTTAGGTCTGATTGTATTTGAGACAAACCAGTACGCCCAGAAAATCGTGTCTTCCTCTGCCCTGTTTAAATCTGAATGGTACGTCACAAATATCTATGAAATTTTGTTATTATTCGCGTTTTGGATGATGTTAGACAATGACGAGCTGTTTTACGATTGATCTTCTTTTGAAGACAGAAATGTTTAGAAGAATATTCGCAAGAAGAAGGTATGAGATTTTATGCAGGGTTTTTTACATTTTATAGATGCCGACCCCGTCCGACATGATACTAACCCTGAAAACACTGACACTGTCAAAACCCGAGATCGTATACACCGCTTGAGGCCAATAATTTAACATTTGAATTCAAAATTTCAGGAAAATTATGTATTGAGCAAGGATATCTGCATAAATGGTCATGGTAACGGCGGGGCAGGGGGTGCTAAGAATCCCCGGATGGGATCCGGCTACCACCACCGGCGAAAACTGGCCCTGGTAACACACAACGTCTGCACTTTGAGGACAGACGAGAAACTGACTGAGGTGGAAGAGGAGATGAGTAGGTTACGGTGGGACATAGTGGGGTTGTCTGAAGTCCGAAGAGAGGGCGAGGGCACGACAACCTTAGAGTCCGGTAACCTACTCTATCACCGGGAGGGAGACGAAAAGAAGTCCCAGCATGGTGTCGGGTTTCTCGTTCACAGGTCCCTCATAAATAACGTAGTGACCATCGACAGTGTTTCCAGCAGGGTAATATACCTGATACTCAGAGTATCCAAAAGATACTCGTTGAAGGTCATACAGGTATACATGCCGACCGGAATACACTCAGATGCGGAGGTTGAGGTAGTGTATGAGGACATTAGTAGAGCCATCCTACCCATTTACGCCTCCAAAACCCATTTCACGGTTATTATGGGGGACTTTAACGCAAAACTGGGGAAGGGACGCGATGGAGAGATCAGGGTGGGGCAATTTGGATATGGTAAGCGCAATGACAGGGGGCACAGGCTGGCTGATTTTCTGGAGGAAGAGGGACTCTTTGCGATGAACTCTTTCTTCAAGAAGCCGCCACAGAGGAAGTGGACCTGGATGGGTCCTAGTAAGAATAACCAGCCCCCAGTCAAGAACGAGATAGACTTCTTCCTGACAGCGAAGAGGCAGATATTCAATGATGTCTCCGTGATCAATATGATTAAAACCGGCAGCGATCACCGAATTGTAAGAGGCATCTTGAATATCGACCTCCGACTTGAAAGGTCAAGGCTTATGAAGTCTACGCTCCGACCATCGCTGAGCCAGATCCAAAACCCCAAAAGCTTTCAAGTTGAACTCTCCAATCGCTTTGAACTTCTCCAGGATTGCATTTCAGTGGACGAGATAAACAACGGGTTTATAGAAACTGTTCAAGAAGTGGGATCTAAGTTCTTTAAGTCCCGTCCTAAAAGTAAACCTCAAAAAATCTCTGCTCAGACCCTAGACCTTATGACACAGCGACGATCCATGCCGCTGCAAACCTCCGAAGACGCTAAGTCATATCGAAAGCTTAACCGACAAATTCAAAAGTCCTTGCGACACGACATTCGCTCCTTTAATACTAAATGTATTAAGGAGACGATAGAACAAAACAAAGGTTCCAAAGTGTTTGCAAGGGCTATGTCTACTGGGCAGAGCCGATTGACTAAGCTGAAGACGGAGGGCGGAAACGTTGTGTCGACGGGGGAGGGGGTTCTGGGAGAGATCGAGAGGTTCTATGGGCAGTTATATACATCCGTTGCAAAACCGGCAGTTATATACATCCGTTGCAATAAATACGGCAAAAGATCCAAGAGCCAAGTTAACCCGACACCATACCGAAGATATCCCGGACATCAGTCTGTACGAGATTAGGATGGCTCTCAAACAGCTTAAAAACAACAAGGCGCCGGGCGAGGACGGAATCACAGCAGAGCTTTTGAAAGCGGGCGGAACGCCGGTACTGAAAGTCCTTCAAAGGCTCTTTAATTCCGTTATACTCGAGTGAGTGACGCCAGAGGCGTGGAACGGGGGTGTGGTGGTTCTGTTCTTCAAAAAGGGTGACAACACTCTCTTGAAGAACTATAGGCCCATCACACTTCTGAGTCATGTCTATAAGTTGTTTTCGAGAGTCATCACGAACCGTCTCGCTAACAGATTTGATGCCTTCCAACCTCCCGAACAAGCCGGGTTCCGAAAAGGCTATAGTACCATGGACCACATCCATACGCTGCGGCAGGTTATAGAGAAGACGAGGGAGTATAACCAGCCGCTATGCTTGGGGTTCGTGGACTATGAGAAAGCCTTCGATTCGATCGAAACATGGGCCGTGCTTCAGTCTCTCCAGCGGTGCCGTATTGACTATCGGTATATCGAGGTGTTGAAGTGTTTATACAACAAAGCCACTATGTCGGTCCGAGTACAGGAGCTCAGTACGAAGGCTATTCCATTGCAAAGAGGCGTGAGACAGGTAGATGTCATATCTCCAAAACTGTTCACCGCTGCTCTGGAAGATGCCTTCAAGCTTCTAGAATGGAAAGGACTGGGTATTAACATCAATGGCGAGTATATCACTCACCTTCGATTTGCCGACGATATCGTTGCCATGGCAGAATCGATGGAGGATTTAAGTACGATGCTTGAAGACCTAAATCGAGTTTCCCAACAGGTTGGCCTGAAAATGAACATTGACAAGACGAAGGTCATGTCGAATATGCACGTAACGCCTTTACCTGTTTCTGTTGGGAGCTCCACCCTCGAAGTTGTAGACCAGTATATCTACCTGGGTCAATTGATCCAGGCAGGAAGTTCCAGCTTCGAGGAAGAGGTCTTTCGACGAATCCGACTCGGCTGGGCAGCGTTCGGGAAGTTACGCAGTGTCTTCTCGTCCAAAATACCCCAGTGCCTCAAGACGAAAGTGCTTAATCAATGTGTGTTACCAGTGATGACTTTTGGCTCTAAAACGTGGTCCCTTACTATGGGTCTCATAAGAAGGCTCAAGGTCGCTCAGCGGGCTATGGAGAGGGCTATGCTAGGTGTTTCTTTACGTGATCGAATCAGAAATGAGGAGATTCGTAGAAGAACTAAGGTCACAGACATAGCCCAGCAGATTAGCTCATTGAAGTGGCAGTGGGCGGGGCACATAACGCGAAGAACCGATGGCCGATGGGGCAGAAAGGTTCTCGAATGGCGACCACGTACCGGCAGGCGCAGCGTAGGACACCCACCTGCCAAGTTCGGCATTAAAACTTTTGAGTATCTTCGGTTCCCCTGGTGTACTAAAAAGTACCGCCGTAGTAAACAAAATTATGACTCCTTTGCTTCACAAAGGATATCGATTATATATGGATAATTGGTACAATTCACCGCTTTTAGCTAGATTTTTTTTAAAGAACGGTACCGACTGCGTCGGCCATCTCGTCGCGATGTTCCCGTTCTAGTATATAAGGCGCCACTAACAAGGGGAGAGATCATTGCCAGGCATTCTGGCGATGTCTCAGTACTGTCATGGCAAGACAAAAAACGAATAACCATGATTTCTACTCGTTATGGTTCATATATTGGCTTGCCTAGAGTTCCATCTAGAAATTTAGCTCGTCCAGTACCTTTTAAACCACAAGTGGTACCGAATTATAACAAATTCATGGGGGAGTGGATCTTAAAGATCAAATGCTCGAGCCTTATTTATTAGAACGGAAACGTTGTGCCAAGTGGTACATGAAACTGTTTAAACGCCTTCTCAATGTTTTCCTTCTTAATTCGCGTACTCTTCTGCAGTCATCAACTCAAAAATTTCATGATCATTTAGCTTTTCGCCTTCAACTTGTAGATTCCATTCTCAAAAATCACCTTTTACATCATCCGCAAAAACATAGGCTTACTACATCCAGCAGTAACTCACAGCACCAAGAACTTTGTAGACTGAACCCTTGTGCACATTGGCCTACTCTTTTAGAACAGACCGAGAGCAGTTTAGCGCAAAACCGCAAAAATAGAAGACATTGCGTTGTTTGCCTTCGCGAAGGAAGGAAAAACATAAGAACCATCTTTTGTTGCGAAATCTGCCTCGTGCCACACACTAATTAAAGATAAGTTTGCACCACGTAGTAAACAGGGTACTTTTATAGGTTATCCTAGAAACCAAAAAGGTTACAGAGTATGGTTGCCTCAAGATCGGAAAGTGGTTGTAGCTAGGGATGTTAGATTTTTAAATGTTGAAAAACCTGAAAAACCGGAGCCTGGTGATCCGTTGCAGGTGGAGATGCCAGTTACTTTGGAACCAACATGTGGAAATGGAGATTAATTCACAATCCGATATACCTCAAGTCGAAGAAACAGTTGTGCCTGAAGAATCAGTTCAGCCTTTACTTCCAGATGAACCAACTCAGACATCATCAAACGAAATTATAGATGAAGAAGTTATAGAACGAAGAGCTCCAGGTAGGCCGAGAATCCAGAGAGGTCAAATTGGTAGACCCAAGAAGATATATAGGATGGTCTCCATGCCAGTGAGAGAGCGAGAGTTGGAAGAGGAAATTGTTCCTGCGCAAATAGAGCAAGAGCAAGAAGTGGAAGAGGAGAGACCTGAAGCTGATGAAAATAGAGACACTGAACACGATGACGACTTACAGTCACCACCTGATCGATTTGTCGATTGTGAGGATTTTGTGGGAACTGCAGGAGAAGTGACATTAAAAGAAGCACTAACCAGTACAGAGAAAAATCTGTGGGAAACTGCTATCATGTCAGAAATCCGAAGTCTAATAAAAAATGAAACTTGTAAAGTTGTCAAAAAACCTCCAAATAGATCTTTAGTGGGATGTCGATATGTACTTACTACGAAGCTAAATGTCGACAAAACTGAAAAGAAGAAAGCCAGATTGGTGGCAAAGGGATTTAGTCAGCGCTATGGTATTGATTATCGCGAAACTTTTGCTCCAGTCGCGAGGCTCGGTACAATCAGATTATTGGCCGCGTTAGCTATGGAGCTAGATATGGAAATACATCAGGTAGATATCAATACGGCTTACCTAAATGGATATCTAGATGAGGAGGTGTATATGAAAATTCCATAGCTCCTGGAGTAAAGTTTACAAAAACTGTTGGAAACAGAAGAGGACATTTCGGTTAAGTAAAAGGCTAGACAAATGCTTAATGATATAGCGAAGGGTGGTAACGTATGTAAGTTACAAAAATCATTGTATAGTTTGAAACAATCTGGAAGACAATGAAATATAATATAAGATTGGATGAGAAGTTAAAAGAAATGAGTTTGAAGCAATCTTTGAATGAACCTTGTCTTATTTCAAGAATATGGAAGATGGAAACAAACTTTTTGTTTGTGTGTATACCGACGATATTCTCATTACAAGTACAAAAGAGGTTTATATTAAAAAAAAAATCGGCATTGGCCAAAAAGTTTGAATTAAAGGATAATGGAGTTGCGAAATAGATCCTATATTATCAGAAGTGATGGCAGCTTGAAATTGTTACAAACACAATATATTGATAAGATTGTTAATAAATTTGGCCAGAAATATTGTAAGGAAATACATACTACGCCAATGGAGGTAGGTTTGAAGCTACAACCGACGCTAGGCAATATTGAGAAAAGTTTTCCGTATAGGGAATTAATAGGATGTCTCATTTATTTATCCGTAGGTACCAAGCCAGACATAGCGAATGCTGTATCAGGCAATCAGGATAGTGAGATATCTTAAAAGGACAATAACATACGGACTTACTTAGACTTGACTCGTAAGTCTTTGATTGGATACTCAGATAGCGATTACGGTAACTGCCATATAGACCGAAAGAGTTTTTCCGGAAATGTATTTATAATGGCAGGTGCGGCGATTTCATGAAAATCACAAAAGCAAAAGTGCGTCGCTACTTCAACGTGCGAGGCTGAATACGTAAGCTTGGCATTATGTATGAAGGAGGCTATCTATCTTAATAGCCTTTTATGCGAGATAGGGCTACATAACTTTAGTAAAGTTACTTTACATGCGGACAATCAGGGAGCAATCACACTAGCTAAGGATCCTGTGTTTCATGCCCGCAGTAAGCACATAGATATAAAACATCATTTCTTAAGGGACACGTTAAGAAATAATAAAGATATAATGTTGAAGTTTATTTCAACAGATATAATGCTTGCAGACATTATGACTAAACCGCTACCAAAGATTAAATTTTATTTTTGTGTTAAAGGTTTAGGTGTTACTTAAATATTCTGTTGTTTTATGTGCTTATATTTTTGTCGTGTTTTTTGTTATGTTTGCCTTATTAATTTTACAATATATGTTGGAACTTTTGGGGTACAATTTAAGGAGGTGTGTTGATTAGAACTATTTAGTTAATAGTAAATTGTACCTGTCATGAACATTGCATATAGTTTGAAATTTATTCTTTACATATGTTGACACTTCTGTTTGTGTACAAATCAAAAATAAACGTCGTATCGTATCCAGTTCTAGATATTTTTATTTTAGAAAACTCCACTGGCCAAATATACTCTGCTACATAGTTGACTGCATAAAATAATACTATAATATGACCGCGGCAAATACAACAGGAAATATTAAGTTGTTGCATAATGACATAATTGTGTGCCTCAAATACTCATTTACACAACATGACCATTACGACAAAAATATTTGTAGAAAAGAAACGCAAATAAAGGAAAACTTTGAATTCAAGCCTGGGGCAATAAATAAAATTATTTAATAAGTAATAAATATATATATTTATATATTATATATATATAAGCACCACACGCAAAATGTAACATTAAAAAAAGGTACAAATTATGGGCAACACGCAGATTTACCTAACTTAGACTCCCAAACTTTCAAAGCGAAAAAGCTTCTTTTCTTATATTAAGAATTGTTTGTAATAAATACAGCTTTTCTAAATTAGATACTAGATATAAACTTGATGAAAGGAAATAAGTTACTAATGAAACAAAATTTTCGGCCAGAAAATACATAGTTGACTGCATTAAATACTACAATATGACCACGGCAAATACAACAGGAAATGTTAAGGTATTGCATAATGACAAAATTGTGTGCCTCACACATGCATTTAGACATGACCATTGCAACAAAATATTTGTAGAAAAGAAACGCAAATAAATAAAAACTTTGAATTAAAACCTGGAGCAAAAAATGAAATTATTTGTTATAAATGTTGCATCTCACGAAAAAAGTAGCATTGAAAATGTTGACTCAAATATAGTGGAGTGTTGTTTGTTTATTAGTGGAGTGTTTTAACAGCGTGATTCTAAATTTAAAGGTGAAAAAAGGTTACTCTCGTAGACGGTCATATCAAGCCCGATGGGCTGGAGCTGTAATTTTATTTAATAAAGGTAAAATCTTATCAATTGTGCAAACAAATATGTATATCAAGCAATCTGGTGCTTATATTGCGTAACTAGGAATTAAAAAAACAAAAATAGGACAGCAAAATAAAAAATAAGCAAACGGAAAACGAAGCACTACACGCAAAATTCAACATTAAAAAGATCTAAATTATGGGGGACACGCAGATTCATCTGACTTAGACCATCAAACTTTTGAAGAGAAAACGCTTCTTTTCTGGGGCAAAAATGAAATTATTTAATAAATAATTAATATATATATGCATCACACGCAAAATGCAACATTATAAAAGATCCAAATTATGGGCAACACGCAGATTCACCTGATTTAGACCCCCAAACTTTTAAAGCGAAAAAGCTTCTTTTCTTATATTAAGTATTTTTTGTAATAAATTACAGCTTTTTAAATTAGATACTTGATATAAACTTGATAAAAGGAAACAACTAATGAAAAAAAAATTCGGCCAGAAAATACATAGTTGACTGCATAAAATACTACTATATGACCGCAGCAAATACAACAGGAAATGTTAAGTTGTTGCATAATGACAAAATAGTGTACCTCATATATGCATTTAGACAGCATGACCATTACAACAAAAATATTTGTAGAAAATAAACGCAAATAAATGAACACTTTTTGAATTCAAGCCTGGAGCAAAAAATGAAATTATTTGTTATAAATGTTGCATCACACGCAAGAAGTCGCATTGAAAATGTTGACTTAAATACTCGTATAGTGGAGTGTTTTAACAGCGTGATTCTAAATTTGAAGGTGGAAAAAGGGTACATTACTGTCGTAGACGGTCATATCAAACCCGATGGGCTGGAACTGTAATTTTATTTAATACAGGTAATATCTTATCAATTGTGCAAACAAATATGTATATCAAGCAATCTGGTGCTATATTGCGTAACTATGAATTAAAAAAACAAAAGGAAAACAAAATAAAAAATAAGCAAACGGAAAACCAAGCACTACACGCAAAATTCACCATTAAAAAGATCTAAATTATGGGGGACACGCAGATTCATCTGACTTAGACCATCAAACTTTTGAAGAGAAAATGCTTCTTTTCTGGGGCAAAAAATGAAATTATTTAATAAATAATTAATATATAGATATATGCACCACACGCAAAATGCAACATTAAAAAAGATCCAAATTATGGGCAACACGCAGATTCACCTAATTTAGACCCCCAAACTTTTGAAGCGAAAAAGCTTCTTTTCTTATATTAAGATTTTTTTGTAATAACACATAGTTGACTGCATAGAATACTACTATATGACCGCAGCAAATACAACAGGAAATGTTAAGTTGTTGCATAATGATAAAATTGTGTACCTCAGATATGCATTTAGACAACATGACCATTACAACAAAAATATTGAAAGTAAAATAAAAAATAAGCAAACGAAAAACCAAGCACAACCCGCAAAATGCAACATTAAAAAAGATCTAAAGTATGGGGAACACGCAGATTCATCTGACTCAGACCATCAAACTTTTGAAGCGAAAAAGCTTCTTTTCTTATATTAAGAATTTTTTGTAATAAATTACAGCTTTTTAAATTAGATACTAGATATAAACTTGATAAAAGGAAACAAGTAACTAATGAAAAATAAAATTCGGCCAGAAAATACATAGTTGACTGCATAAAATACTACTATATGACCGCAGCAAATACAACAGGAAATGTTAAGTTGTTTCATAATGATAAAATTGTGTACCTCAGATATGCATTTAGACAACATGACCATTACAACAAAAATATTGAAAGTAAAATAAAAAATAAGCAAACGAAAAACCAAGCACAACCCGCAAAATGCAACATTAAAAAAGATCTAAAGTATGGGGAACACGCAGATTCATCTGACTCAGACCATCAAACTTTTGAAGCGAAAAAGCTTATTTTCTTATATTAAGAATTTTTTGTAATAAATTACAGCTTTTTAAATTAGATACTAGATATAAACTTGATAAAAGGAAACAAGTAACTAATGAAAAATAAAATTCGGCCAGAAAATACATAGTTGACTGCATAAAATACTACTATATGACCGCAGCAAATACAACAGGAAATGTTAAGTTGTTGCATAATGATAAAATTGTGTACCTCAGATATGCATTTACACAACATGACCATTACAACAAAAATATTGAAAGCAAAATAAAAAATAAGCAAACGAAAAACCAAGCACAACACGCAAAATGCAACATTAAAAAAGATCTAAAGTATGGGGAACACGCAGATTCATCTGACTCAGACCATCAAACCTTTGAAGGGAAAAAGCTTCTTTTCTGGGGCAAAAAAATAAAATTATTTAATAAATAATAAATATATATATATGCACCTGGGGAGGACTTTTTATATTTCAGTTTTGATGGTGTTTTGAACAATCCTACCAACTTTCAGCTGGGTGCGAATTGTGTAACCTCACACCCACTTTTTCATCTAATTTGACCGGGCTACTGAGCTCTGGCGCAAATACAATAATACGTGTTTTTTATGGACATATATATCACTTGAACAAAACGTCTTCTAATGATAGCCGCAGCCTCTGACAATTCCAAATCATTTATTAGGTAAGAGCGTTTACTCCAACACCCGTCTACTATCACATCAATAACCGGAATCCTATCTTTCGTGACTTTTCCCTCCTTGATTGCTTTTTCTCTTTCCCTTTCACCACCTTGTTAATTTCCTCCCACGCTGTTACTTTCCATTCGTTACAAA